>OU612094.1:166168723-167368723 GCA_914767995.1 Thecocarcelia acutangulata | reverse complement strand
TTCAAATAAAAATGTGCTTGTCATTCATTATGATTTTTTATGAAAATCGGTGATTGATTTTGATAAAATGTTATAACGATTAAAACACGTTGGTTTATCGAATATTTTTCCATAACAAATTTACCACGTGTCTACTTTATGACTACCAAATATAAACTGTCAAGACTAATGTTTACCAAAATGACGACAAAACAAAGTAGTTTACCAGGGAAGGACACCCTGTACTTCAATTTTTCAAAAATGTATTTTGTATAAAACAGCTTTTCGCTCAAAAGTTAAAGTTTATAGTAACTGGTTTGATATCAGGGTATGCGTGTATTTAGAAACTTTTTAAAGTATTCAGTACAATGCATTCACTCGCTCATGCCTTTTGGCACATATCACATTGACTTGAAGAAAGTGGCACTTGAATAAAATATAATTAAATTTCTGTATTTTCGGAGAGATTTACAGTGTTTAAATACTTCACAGCTTTATTTACATTTAATCATGAAATTTCTAGTGAATGGCTAATGATCATTGCAGACTCAAATGTACAAATATGATTGTAAATGCACATACACACACATGCTTGTGAAACACTAAGAACGCAACGACAACAATAATGTCAAAGTTGATTTACTTGGATTTTCGCGTTCTTTAGGTTAAATATATTCTCTGTTTGTGTATTATGGTTTTATCTTTATGTTGTATATAATTCAATGGCACATACAGTAGGTTAGAAATGATACACATTCGTAACAATGAGCTGACCTTTTTTTCTAGTTGCACAAATAAGCTGGTATTTAGATATTCGTTCATTGGCACATAGTGGCACTATGCACTGTATGGCTAAAATGGACACCAATTCTAGGTTGAATATACTCTTGGCATTAGCATGAGGATGAATGAAGAATGTGCGGTAGTGTTGCTAGTGTGTTTATGCAAAACTGGAAAGGAATAAGTTGTATTTAAGGCTACTAAGGTATTATTAGCCTTTAATTCAATTTCATTGCAATCATATTTTGATTTGAAAGTATAATTTCCGAATTGTATAAAAAATATCTAATTTCCCATATGGTAAAACTTTTGTTATGTATTACCGTATTTATGTTACGGATCAATACACATAAGCGTCATATTTTAAATATTAGTTCCATTTAAAAATGTTTGTGTTATTGTAAATCATTAATCAGTGAACTTTTTTAGTTATATACATATGTACGATATTAACTAACTACTTGTGAGTTCGAGTCCAACTTCAGTCAAGAAGAAGGATTATTTTTTTTAATTATAACAATAATTGCTGTGAAACAATAAGACCAAAGAAGAACAGAAAAAATAATTGAATACCATTAGCTGGGGAATAAACTTATTTGTTATTGTGAGGTTATTTGATGCCGATGAGACTCGAAGCTTTTTAGAAGCACCGACTCTGAAAGTGGCAGTGACTTCGAGGATGACAGTATTCTTGACCCCACTTACTCAAATAACACTGATAGCTCGTATGAAGAGAACTAGGTTTTCGAAAAGAAAGCTCTTACATCTTCAGAGGAGCAATAATAGCGGCAATATAATTTTTTTTGCTTCGAAAAACATCTTGTGCATTTGAGGTTGCATATTTCTGCAATTGCAAAAATAACATTTTTGGATGCATTTTGTTAGTGTAAAGTTAAAAGATACTCCACTATTTTGCAAATGCCATGAGGCAAGTTGTTGTAAATATCCAGAAAAATTGCGTAATTGGAACCAGCGTTCTCGCTGATGCAAACGTACCTTGATCAAATCCAATTGCCTGAATTGATTGCATTGTTGAAACAAATATCAGAACGCTACCGCTCTGTAATTTACTTTTCCTATCTTATTTAAAAATACTTCATATGAAAGAATATCCCGCCACTGGAAGCTTTATATATATTTTGATGACTAAAGCAATTAGCTTGATCATAAAATTACCTGAACAATGTGTCTAAACGCGATGTTAAACTAACAAAACATTTATTTTGGTGTAGTTTTCAACCAAAGACATTGATAATTAATTTAAAGTATTATTGAACAATAAATAAAAAATCCACCCACATTCAGATGGAATTAAAGATTAATACTTGCATTTAATTGCATTTCCACAAATGACTTCAAATTGATGCATTTAGGAATTTAATTTGCTCATGCTTGCAAAAAAAAAAAAAATTTAACATATCTTATATCTTAAAAAATAAATTTCCAAGTTGAATGACTTTTTCATGCTGGGTGCACGTACACACAATCTCATAATGTCATCTGACACCCGATAAAAACGAAAAAAAAGAACTCCAAGTAATAATTTGTTTTTGTGTTGCCTCTAATTAGCATGTGTTATTTTTTCTTTTTTTGAGATTTTTAAAAGAAAAACACCTTCCACACAATTTTTGTGCACGTTATTGGCGTCTTTGCTTGTGGCACAAAACGTTTTTGCGGCTTGATGTGTGTTTTATTACTTCTTTTTTTTTTGGTTCGTTTAAATAGTTTTCTTTTGGCATTTAAATAATTCTAAGCTGGTTCTCCGGAAAATGACATCATTGCTATTATAATGTGGCATAATTGTGTGTTTTTATTTGAATTTAATTTTTCACTACTGGGTTCCTGAATACTGAATGTCAAGATTAATAATAGTAAATTTGTAATAATAGTCTCAGACAGTAAATGTTTTAAGGTGGTAATTAAATCATTCTCACACCAAAACAAATGACTTTCAATAAATTTCACGAATGAACAGAAGGCTGATCAAAACAGTCTTCTGTCTAAAGGTAAACAGGTGTTTTTTTTAGAGCTATACAAATTTTAATCATCTATCAATTTGACATAAGTTCTATTCAAACTCCGATATTAGATCATAACTTTATATTTTGCAAGTGTCAGTTAGAATTTTATTGCTATTTCGAAGATTTTGTGAAAAAATGTTGCAATATTGACCACAAAAAATTCGGATATTATTTGGATGAGCACTTGCGAGTTTTATATGGTGACTTATCTGACCAAAATATAAAACTCTGCAAGCAGCGATATCAGAAAGCTATTCTATGACGACCAAGACCATTGGCATTCGAAATGAAATAAATCCATTGATGTCTCAAAACCTTTTTTTAATTTCTGATAAGGAAAAATTGCCTAAAGCAAGAAGGAAAAACAAAAATAAAACAATTATTGCGGATCGGCTTAAAAGGATTAGCAGTGTGATTAAAATTTTCAATACAATAAATTTAATGAATAAATATTATGAGCCTAATTTAACGTGTGTTGTCAACAGGCAGCTGGGAAAAAATTATAAACCTTTCAAAAACTTAATTAATGAAGAAAATGTTTATGCGAGAATGCTTTTGCATTTAGTGCATTTTTCATAGCACTCAAAGACATAGCTTAAGAAATGGGGTCTAGTTCATATGTGAAGAATACAATATAATAGAAGTTAACAATATAATATAAAAAAAAACTACAGAACTGAAAATACATAAAATTGTTTCAATTCGTAAGTGCTTCGGCTCTAACAAAATTTAAGACTTTCGGCCGATTTCAATTGTATCTAGGTGTTTGAGAAAATTCTTTTCAATCAAATTTCTAGCTATTTAGGTGCAATGTTAAGCTGTTTCAGTGACAATATGGGTTTGAAAAAGGTTTAGGAACTTAGCAGGTTAAGGTAATTATGTTAAATCACATATGTAATGGTCTAAATCAGAAGCGCCCATCCCTATGTACTTGATGCTCAATTGTTTTTGTAAAAGCGCTTAGATATAGCACTCAGCACTAGCAATGAAAAATACACACACAACTTTATCTTAAATATTTTTTTTTTGTTGCTCTTCACTGTACACACACAAGAGCTAAAACACTGGCACACTTTGCTATTAAACATTGACGACAGCGATTATCAGTGTAAATTTTGTGTTTGTAAATGTTTTTTACTTTTTACAACAAAAAATATTAAATAAAAGTAGTTTTTCCTTAAATGTATTGGTATTTACTTTTCATTAAGGAACTTTTGGGCACCCCTGGTCTCAATGAAGAATATAAGGAAGTTGCAGGAATAATTTTCGACTTATCTAAAGCGTTTGAAATGCAGACAAAACTTGACGTTTAGGAGAGGTTCGCATTCAACATCGGCACTTAAAATTTAACTGCCCAATACATGTGATGTTTTTTTTTTTTTTTTTTTTTTTTTTTGGTATTGTATTTATTGTAATTCTTTCAGTACCTAGTAAAACTTCCTTGCCCTGTATGTGCATGGAACCGAAAATATTTTTTTTAAGGCTGGAACTCTTTAAGAGCATGACGTAGATTTAAAGGACAATTTATATATTAAGCGGCAATGGGCTTAGTTTTTTTATAAGCTTTCATTGCAGTTCATGCATTTTTTTTTTGTATATGAGCGTACTAAAACTTATCTAATTCTTGATTTGAAACATTTTTGATGGGAGGCAAGTTAATTTTTGAATAATCTTTTTGCGAACATTTTAATTAGTTTAAAAATTTTGTCCCATAATCTTTTGAAGGACTTAATAACTCTTGAAGCTTAGTTGCTGCTACACCACTATAAGTAAAAATAATAATCTTTTACATATCGCACCCTAAATATAAAAGGGTCGCGATTCAAAGTTTTCCCAAACAGACCTTTTTTCCATTAAATTCAGTTTTTTATGTTTTCGTAAACACAATATAAAATTGACATAATATAAAATTCACTATTAGATTTTTTCATAATGGAACAATATTTTCTTTAAATATTACAATCATTTTTACATAAATAGTTTTTTGTATCTCCTGAAAATTTTAGCATTTTGAGTTTTGACACTTTTGTATTTAAGGCACTCCGCCAGATCGAAAATACTATAGATACAATGCAGTACAATGTATTGCATTTTTCTTCTCCAATTATTATTATTTTTTTTTTTGCCAAATTTTAATTTGAAGTTCAATAATCTAGAAAAACCCCAAAAAGAATGAAAGTTTTCCACGAATTGTGCGTTGTTGCGCATCGTATAAGATTTCGCAAAATATAAATTCTGAAGAATTTATTGTAATAAAACAAACACTAAAACAAAAGCAAAAATAATATGAAAATAAAGGAAACATAAACTGCAAAATTCCACATAATATGATTAAAGTCTTAATATAAACACTTCCACCAACGGAAAAGACTTGATTGTTAAAAAAAAAAATAATAAATAAAAAAAATAAAAAGCCTGATGTGTACAAAATTATGTGAAATATTTGTTCATTAAAGCGATAAAGCCACTCCTACCTCAAAACGATACTAAAACAGTAGTTGTAAAACCAAAATCCCAACACACCACACCGATTGAGTAAATTTCTTGCTGCTAATCTTTTCACAAAAATATAAATTTTGAGCTCTTTTACTCATGAAATAATTGAGCAACTTTATCCGGTTTTTAGCAAATTGTATCTCGTATTTTGCTCCCTACAGAAACTGCCAGAGTTGTTGGATTTTAGAGAAATATTTGGGTTTTGAGTTTTTGTTTTCTTGTGTGTGCTTTATTCCCAAATGGGCCCTAAACAAACTATATTTTTACCCCACATCCCCCCCTACACTTCTTGTGTAGCATGCTAAATGGGCTTAAGTAATTCTTGGTAAAACGCGTATGAGTCATCGCCACCTAAACCTCGTGTTGTTGTTAAAGCGTTTGGCATACGATTTTCGTTTTATTGATGTCGTTGCTGTTAGTAGTTTCATTCATGAATAAATTGACTGAATGAATTAGTTTTTACGTTTTTTCTTTTTTTTTTTTGTTTGTTTTAGTTTTGCCGGCAAAGGTATGAATGAGTATTTAATTGAATAAATTGTAGTTCAACTATGTAATATATGTCTGCGAAATGACTCGTCAATTTCTTTTTACAATTTACATTTTTCTTCGAATATTCAAATTATATTCAATTGGTTAAACGAACGAATTTATTGTGATATAGGTACCTGTTCATTAATGCTAGTGGATTTGTTAGCAACAAAGTTCTAAAATCCGAATTAAAAAAATTGTTTTGTGTATACTTAATATAATGAGGGAAGCTAACTCATTGAGGTACTACAAGGTATGCGGCAAATACTGGAGCATTTAGTGGTAGGAAAGCTGCTTTAAATGCGCTAGAAAGTAGTGAACACTTACTTACGATTATAAAACACAAAGATTTAAAACATCTCAAAAGGCACCAATTTTTTACAATACCTATAAAAGTTTAATAATATACGATATAATACTCTTAAGTTCATGTCACAAGTCTTTTAAGCAAATTAATTTTGAAAATACAATATTTTTCGTTAAAGTTTCATAAATACTGATTGCCTTGTAGTCGCTCACTAAATATTTGTTTACTATATATATATATATATATATATATATATATATATATATATATATATATATATATATATATATATATATATATATATATATATATATATATATATATATATATATATATATATATATATATATATATATATATATATATATATATATATATATATATATATATATATATATATATATATATATATATATATATATATATATATACATATATATATATATATATATAAATTTGTAGTACAAATACAGATATATTATGTACAAATCTACATAAGAACAGACTTTGATGTATGTTTGTTTATAGAATAAACAATTCAACTTTTTCATGTTTAAAAATTTTACTATAAATGGTTTTTTATTTAGTTGCCAGAGTTGACAAATTTTATTCAATATTTGCACAAGGCATATGGTCAAGAGAATACATCCAAATATTTTTTTTTAAATACACACAAACAAATGTACATATGTACATATACTCGTAAGCTTTGTTTTTAAGCCATTCACAAAGAAAAAAGAAGTACTAGTGTTGCCGAATCGTAAATAATTATCACAGCTACAAGTATTTTTTAAGGTGGCATGCAATAATCTCCAGAAAATAAAACCGCAAAATTAAAAGTAATAGTTAAAACATATATAAAGAACATTAACAACTATTATTGGCAGAGTCTTTAATTTTTGGGGCTATTACTTCATTTCTATTACTATTTTATATTACTTGATTTACTACCATTACATTTCTTTATTTTATTTGAAATCACATAATGGAGGAGATTCTATGCTGCATCAATGAAATTCAGCCATATTTATCCAAAATGGTCACGATTCGACAAACGTGTGCGCATGTGCAAAGCTATGGCAGTAATTTGCCCGATTTGTTATTCCACAAATAAACCTATCATACAAAAACATAACAGAAGACTAAAGCGGTCCATACACGTTTCAATTCAATTGTGAATTGAGTCTTTCAACTGAATTGATTATTGCCTATACACTTCATAAACTGAATTGAAAGTTTTTCATTCAACTAGTAAATTCAATGAAATTATAGATAATTTTAAAAATATATAACGTTCTCTTTGCAAAAACACTACAAATATAAATGTTGAGACCTGATCAAGAGACTCGAACGCACAACATGTTCGAATTGAAAGATTTGCTAGTCAACTTGAAAAAATCAAAACGTTTTAATTTTTCTTCAACCAACTCGACAACTGACAAACTAATCAACTGACAAAGCCATACATGCTTTGATTTGGACAACGACACTCAGTGCCAACTGATTTGAAGCGTGTATGGTGCTTAAAAACTGTATTTTATATGTAATTCAAAATTTGCGTTAATTTTGGAACAACCTTCGTAATATACTTTTTTTCGAAATATTTTTGTAGGTGCGCGAGTTTACACATATTAGGTTTACTTGATCAGTTCTACTTCAATTTTCTTTTGTACTTGTATTAACGTACACGTACTTTTGTGTCGCCAAGTTTAAGTTTCTTGCCTTATACTTTTCATATTTTTTAACATTTCATTTTAAACTTGTTGTTACGGTAAAGTCTGCACCTCCTTTCATTCTCTGCTACAAATTTTATTTCAGAAGAAAAACTTGATTTAGTGCATAAGAATAACTTGATTTAGTGCAGAAATCGAAAAACTTTCAAACAACCCAAACTTATAGCCTGTTTATAGGACACTAGTAAGCTCATTTGCGACGAGCCAATTTATAGACAAGTACGTTAAGAATTGGTTTTGAGAATGCGATATGATTGTATCGTGTAACTTACGTAAATTCGTGTATACGATGTCTGATAAAAAAATTACCATTATTTTAATTTTTCAAAAAGTATTTATTTATTCATTAATAATTATCTCGTCTCCTTCAAAGTAATCCTCCTCAGACACAATACATTTTTTCTTTTATCTTCTCAATCGTAGCAAAACGCTTTCCTTTCATCACTGTCTTAGTTTTGGGAGGAGGAAAAGTCCGGTAAATACGGTGGTTGTAGCATGATAACAGTTTTGTTTTTGGCCAAAAACTCACGCACACGTATCGATGTGTGAGCTATTGCGTTATCATGGTGCAAAATCCACGATTGTTTTTTCACAATTCCTTGATGGTACACCTTCATCCAATGGTCCAAATTTTCGATGACGCTGACGCATAATTGAGATTAAATACCGCCAATATACCGAACTATATCATCTTTCAGCTATTGAATTGTTGTTGGCTTATCGACGTACACCTTTTCTATCAAATAACCCCAATGAAAGAAGTCCAACGGTGTCAAATCACATGATCTTAGTGGCCAATTTACGTCGCCACCACGTAAAGTAACGCGGCCATTGAATTTGCCGCAAGTGGTACCGTCCTGTAGAAACCACATATCATCCACATCCATATTTTCTAATTTGGGTCATAAATAGTTCGTTATCATCTCACCATAGCGAACACCATTCACAGTAACTGCCTGACCGGACTCATTTTGAAAAAAATACACTCAAAATACACACTTTGTGGATGCATTGGTTTTTCGACAATCACTTTTGAATTATCATTCGCCCAAATGAGGCAATTCTGCTTATTGACGAATCCACTGAAGTGAAAATGTGCCTCATCACTGAAGGTGATTTTCTTCGAAAATTGATCATCCCCTGTTGCCATTTTTTGCCACCAATCTGACCATAGACGATGCTTGGAATGGTCAAGAGGCTTTAATTCTTGCGTCAATTGCACCTTTAAGCATGTAAATGCAAGTTTTTATGCATAAAGCCCATGAACGACTAGCGTGAGAGGGGCAATTGTTGAGCACAACAACGTGTTGAGGTGTACGGCTCTTCAGTCACACTATCGCGAACACCAGCAATATTTTCTGCAGAGCGAGCTGTACGAGCATGCACTGTGGTCTCATATCTCCTACAAACCCGGTTGGGAAAATTTTTGCAAGATTTTTCAGTTTGTACGCACATTAAGACGATTAAATTGACCGAAAAAATCGCGAAATGCACGATACGATTTTCATAATAAGTCTAAATAACTTTAACGCGTTGCTCGATTGTGTATCTTTCCATGGTTCAAATTGAGTTTGTCTGAATTTGAGAAATGTCAAGTGAAATGCAGGAAAAAAACTTGAACTTGTCGGTGTCACAAGATTTTTAGAGAATCTTGAAATTTCCATTCCTATCTTTCTTATTATTTATTGTCATTTATTACATTTTTATTTTCATTTCTTATTACTTATAACACTTTTTCTACACATTTTCTTATGACGAGTATGTTTTTTCATTCGCTGCCTTTTGACACTTATAGGGAGACGAGTCATGTCTTGCAAACCAAAATAAATTGAGAGATGTTACGTCTTTTAACACAAATCGTCAACAGTCGCGGTTTGTAAACCAAAAACAGAAAGGAGTTGCAAAGTTAGCGCTTTTTTTTGCCTTAAACTTTTTAAGTTATGCAAACACTTGTCTAGAGCGGTAAATGTTCCAGTTACCCTTACCTAGTGTCTACAACTGCGATTAACTCTGACATAATATCTGAGAAAACGTCGGCAGAATGAGAGAGCGAATTTCTCTATGTCCATCTTCATACCTAACAATCTTATAAGAATCCATAATTCATTGAAAGCCGAGAAGAAAACACATCTTGGCGATCAATAGAATATTGTATAAATTTTGTATATGTGCACATCTTTTACAAAATGAATTGCTTATAGTATATATAATAATATTTATTTAATACGTAAAAACAAATTATTTTCAATTTAAAAGGGTCTTTTTAAAGATATTTTCCAAAACTAAAAATCGGTAAAATTCCAATGGCGTCTTTTTGTAAACAAACGCATACACATCCGCTTTTTTGACAGCTCTTATTATAAGATCGTTGCCATGAGATTTCTCATAAGAACGCTCTCATAAAAATTATTATAAGACTGCGATAACACTGATTTTAAGTCTACACGTAACAGAATTCTCTCTGCGATTGAATTTGACGTTCTCATCTCAGATATTATCGCAGGTGTGGACACTAAGTTATGTTACGTTTCCTTCTTGGTGTCTATTGTACACCTGTATCGGCAACACTGTATCGCGCACTCTTTTGTCATGTACTGACAATACACAATGTATGGTGGTACAATATTGGCGTTTGTTGCTAGCTGCAATTTTTAACTGTTTATACAAAGTGTTACATACCCCTTCAATAATAAATTCAATATTTTGCTGTTAAAGATTTTCTTTTACAATTTTTTCCCCATTATCAGTTTCGAATGCTATTTCTTGGAATTCTGTATACAACACATCCATATTTGTACATAGATATTGTGTGTCCTCAATGTTTAAGGTTACTTTTTATTGGTATTTTTGCTCTTGTCTCTCTAGACTGCAAACAAACAAAACAATTTTTGTTTTCTGTTCAGAAATATTGGCACCCGTTTGAATATGTACGAGTACGTTTGTTTATGCGTAATAAATTGGTGTGTTTATAGATGCGGTCGGTGTTGGTGGCGTTTAAATGTCATCATTTAGTTTTTGTTAGTAACTACATCAGAGGTGGCCTAATGACATTAATGCTTATACGCTTGTGTCAGTGGCAACCAAAACAGGAAGGTGTATTTTTGAAAAGATATGCAGTAAAGTCTAAACAGCAACAAATTTGATAATCTTTGTTAAATTTTAAACAAAGCATCAGTCGAATGTATGCCTTCGGAGGGTTTTTTCAGTGATTTAGATTACGTGTGGTGGTACTCGCGAGTATAGAAAATTGAGATCTTGGTTACCGTTGTACTACATACATATTGTTGTTGTTGTTATGTTGTTGATTATTGTAGATTTTTAAGGGGATTTCCGTTTTTCGATTTTTATTTAGTGTACATATAAATATGCGGACATTATTGTTTACATCTAGTGGGTTCCTACCTACACTCATATACTTACATACATACTTATATACTAACGTTGATAGTAAAAATCTTTATGTAAGTACATGTGTACATGCATATATTTAATGAAAAATTAAGTCTTTAATTTACAAAGAAGTGTGAGAAAAATAAAAGATATTAATTTCTTTCAATATGGAGAGTAAAATATGTACAATTATATAAAGTCGTATTTTTCAGTTATTCCACTATGTCTTAAGGTAGCAATGCACAAGTTTTCGCATATTTTTATACCCCAATCATGTGATTGCACAATTAATTGGTTCATGCGGCAATGGCGGCCAATATTGTTCTTATTTTGACCACTTAAATGCAATCCTGATAAGACAATCGTGTGACTACTTAACATGCGATCGTGCTGCAATAAAAATGCCACAAATGCGACAATATTTATTATGTTCTAGTGCGGCAATTCAAGAGGACAATATAGGCCAAAATTTTTGATATCTTCTATAATTTGCTTTTTTGTGTGTGCTCCTTTTATATCAACACTTGTAATACGAATATAAGAAGGATATTCATTTATTTTTTATTATAATTATGTGTATATGCACATTTGTAGTTACATGTGTTTAAAGTTCATTAGCAGTTTTAAAAATCGTGTGATTGATATGCGGCAATTATTGCCACAAATTCGTTTTTCACAATCAAATTTGTAAAAAGTGGGACAATCATGTGACTGCAGAGTATTTGATTGGGAAAATTTTGTTATTGGACACCAATTCGGTATAATAAAAATTGGGTCAGCTTGGTGTATTTGCGGCAACCATGTGATCTTACCTTTTTTTTATCTTAGACTAGTACTCAGGGGATTACCCCTACATATGCAGTGCATTGTAAACTAGGAAAATAGGTTATAAGGAGGAGGAAAGAGGGAATAGTGTTTGTTTAACTTCAACAATAACAACACGAGTGACCAAAACAAACTCTATTAGAGCATTTAAAATGTTGGAATTCAATTAGTTAAAACTGATCAGTGCCCTGTGTATATACGTTCGAGTTGCGTGTACATATTAACAACCAATACATCGAAAAAACTAATAAAAACACTTGCAACTTGCTCGATTTTTTACACATGCAAGTTTACATATACGTCTTTGGACTACATGCCATTTTAATGGCTGTGCTGCCAAAGTTTTAGCATAGCAATATTACAGGAGAATTATATTATGTACATAAATTTTTCGCAAAATAATAAATTTGGTATTTCAAATAAAAAATAAGTTATATATATTTATTTATTTTTGTTTTTTATATTATGTTTATGGCATATAATTAAAAATATTAATTAAAAAAAATTTTCCTTGAAAAATACCCATTAAAGATAAAATGAAATATCTAGGGCAACACTGCTGGCTGCTTCTTGCATGCAAGTGAAAAAATCACTGCGTACCAAAATCACTTACTACTTGCAGCTGTATGAATGTATTAGTAAAAAAAATGCTTGGTATTGAGATTCTTGCACTTGCATGTGTAAACATTCAGTAAATAAAACACGGAAAACAGTGAAAAAAAGAAACACGTATACATAGCTTTTCCGATGAAGTTTGGTTACCTTTACAGTAATTCGCGGATAACTGCGCTCGTGGAAAGTGCTAATAACACATACATACAACGAATGCAATTAAAACTATTTGACATTTCGTACACATACGCTTTTAATAAAGCTTTGTTAGCTTAATGCGAAATCCACGTTCATGCATTTGGCCGTAGAGTTTTGTCGTGAGTTTTTTTACTCTGCGTTTTATATATGAGAATATTGCAATTAAGCGAAATACTTTTAAGAGATATGTATGTATGTGCAAAAATTAAGTGATTCTAGAAAAATATATAATTTTTAAATTTCTTAAGCGTAATATACTTATCTGTGAATAAAATGCCGACATGATTCTTTATTTAACAATGGTTTGATTCCGTAAAAACTCGAACCATATATGCATACTCGCATACCTAGTCAAATCACAGGTTTCTTTTCTAAAGTGACTATGACCAGCTTGTTTCTAATTTATATATATAAAACAAATACAAAACAACGAAATCTTTGGCAAGATATTGAACCTGCGAGTTCGGTGCTCTTAGTCAACTACTATTCCCATTCGCCCATCAAGAGACTAAATTTAAAGTTTTCACATAGTTATTCACCGATTATTTGAACACTTACCTTTAAAAGGGGATATACACCAGCAATATGCTTTCGAAATGCATACGATCCTATTGTGTTCATGCTCCGATGTCAAAATTGTATACCACATTTAATTACTCGGCTTTGTCTTAAGAGTTTAACGCAAGGCTTAATAAACACAAATACTTTGATTTATCAAACAGACAATGTATTCTCTTCCCTGCATTAGTTAATTGCCGAAAAGCAGAGAGGTTTAAGTAAAAACAAATATCGTAACCCAAAATACAATCAGTATATGCGGCAATGTTACTATAGGGCTGTGCTCTTTAATACACACATACTGCACTCAGCACTAGCAATGAAAAATACGCAAACAACTTTGTCTTATATATATTTTTGTCATTCTTCACTGCACACACACAAGAGCAATGCAACCACACTTTCGCATGCTTTGCTGGTAAACATTAACGACAGCGATTATCAGTGTGTTTTGTTTTTGTAAATATGTTTTGCTTTTTACAACAAGAAATATTAAATAAAAGCAGTTTTTCCTTAAATGTATTAGTGTTTGCCCTTCTATAAAGAACTTTTGGGCACCCTGGTGTAGAGCAACCCGTCAAGCACGAAAAAATTTTCTTTGCTGCAATACTTTTAACTCCGAAAAACGCTTAAGAAAACAAACAAACAAACAAAAAATGTGTGATGAGAATCAAAACGTTTTGGAACTTATTAAAGCTTAATGGAATTTTCCTGCTAAATAAATGTCGCAAAATCAAAATTTAAAATAAATACTTGATGGGTTATCAAGCAAGAAATTTGCCAAGCACATCTACACGAAGTTGACAGCTAGTAATTTTGTCATGTCTGCCCCGCTTCTAATATTGAGAATCTCAATAACCGAGTGGCTGGTGACTTTTCTGAAATATTTTAAAATTTTGCTTTAATGTCGAAATTTGAGTTTTATGATATCAGACACCATTTTATCATAAACTTTGCTGCGTGCGTATGCAGGTTTAGAGATTAGTTTGTTGTTTTTTCTATCCTTATGTAAATGGGATCCTATAGATTAAGGAGGATATTAAAGATTATGGTTGGGATCAACCTGCAAATGTTCTGGATTAGTAAATGGTATAGTGACACTACCGACAGTAATACTTATGCGTGATGTTCTTTTCAGCCATGGTCAAGTTACAACCACTTAGAGAGAATAAAAAATTGTACATAGAATTAGTCCGCATAGCACTATGATGCCAGCCAGACCTTCAAGATCTTCAAATTAGGTTTTGAAAAGAAGACGGTTATAATTTTTCACAAAAGTGGTTTTTGTTCTGTTTTTCAACAAAATTTCATGTACATATAAATACTAAATACAAAAGGAGCCCAAACAAACTTTTTTCCATAAAATCGGTTTTTTTGTGTTTTCGCAAACACAATATTAAGTTGAAAAAAGGGTAGCAGAACCTTCTTCAATATTGAATTTCTTCATAATGGAACAGTATTTTCTTTAAATATTGCAAGCATTGCATAAAAAGTTTTCTGTCTCTCTTATTTTAGGGTGCGATATGTGGACTGATGTGAAGGTTAATGAGATTCAAAGCACCTATACCCATATTTCACTGCCTTCTGCAAAAATCCGTTGCAAGAAAAGTATACTAAATGATTTTGATTCCGGGACGAAATATTATTCAAAGAATAGTTCAATAATCATTTTATCAAAAAAAAAGGACATTATTTAAGATGTTATGAACTATCATTGATATATCTATATGTTCATACAGATTTTGTTTGTTTGCAGATTTGCAACCACCCGCATTCGCTAGAGGTGTACACATTTGGTAATTTTATTTTTTTTTACTTTAATTTTTGTTTAGTATTTTAACTAATTACCAGTCATTCCACGAATCATTGGAAAAAGGGTTAATGGCATTTCAATGTCATTTACGGCTTTTAACAACTTTTAATAATTTGCAAAGTTACAGTTGACAAGACAAGATGCCCAAAATAAAAGTTTTTTAACAACGGAAATGTGCAAAAAATTATTAAACAAAATTTAAATATCGCAAATATTAATATGTGTTTACGTAATTTCCGTTAAAAAAGGATTTACCATTTTCAAGCGGAAAACTTAAATTGACTGTCAAAAAAAAAAAAAATTAAACAACCTGTCGCGAAAAAACCCAAAGCAAACATGAATGAATGAAAATATGAGTTATATTTTTAGACACTCACATCACCCTCTAGAACCTTACTGCACTCAATAAAAGAATATGAAATAAGCAGATAAGAATTAATACCAAGAAAATGATATTGCTTTAAAATTTTAGTTAACAGACAGCCTGCGTGCCGGCTTCCCCTTGCTCTGGGGGTACCCCCATCGCCCTCACTAGTTACTGATATGATAAAATGCGATGTATGTGTGTGTGATGTAGTATCTGTGTATTTTTTATCAGCTAAGCAGTGCAATTGTTTCTTAGATGATTTGAAGAAATACAGTTTGAATTTAGTCATATTTATTTACAAATTGTAGACAAATAAGGAAATCATATATTATTCGATTTCCATAACTTTTGTAAGAGTTCTTTGAAATGAATTTTAATCACGCTTTTTTTAAATAAATTTTAACGCGTTTTCGGGAAAAATGTAGCAAAACAGACGTTGCGGTGCCCATGTTAAAGATTAACTATCCGTTAAGCAGTGATGTGAGTAAGCATATGTATGCGCATACGTACCAAAATTAGTCACCACTTAGGATTTAACAATACAGTAGAATCTCGAATAAGTTAACCGAAATGTTCCGTAGATAGTTATTTTTTTTTTTTTTTTGCTTTTTTTTGAAGTGTTAACTTTTCGTAGTGATTTCCAAAATTTTAAAAAATAAACAGCCAGTTCGTCAATGTCGAAAGGCGACATCGAAGGCATTCTAGGCGAAAGAAAATTAATTTGGGTTTATCTAACTTTAAATTCAATTAAAATTCTTAAGTACATGAGAACGAATAATAGTGATATTGACGAATCCAACTTGATTCGAATGTGAGTAACTAGCTTTCTTTCGCATACATTTTCATTCGATATTGGTAAACTGGCTGTTATTATTGTATTATGATAGAGATCTATGACAATTACATATGTATATGTGAAACAAAATATCGGAAAGATATTCGCCACGACTTCGGTGGCATACCTCTATACGACAGTCCCTATTTTGAATGACCCTTAGACATAATTTACAGCCAATTTGCCGATGCCGAAAGGATAATTTCACTCGCATTCTATGCGAAAGAAAATTGATTTGGGTTTGTCTAACGTTATTCTATGCGAACGATGTATCAAAATTCAATTCAAATACATAAGTATATGCGAACGAACATAGACAAACCCAAATTGATTCGAATGGGAGTGACTAGTTTTCTTTTGCATACATTTTTATTCGATATCCTCGAACAGGCTGTTAGGCTCAATGTCGTCAATGTGCCTTTAGCTCTTGAATTGTTCTTAGTTTATTCATATCGTTCGTCTCATGCAGAAAGGCCCTAACAAATATAACCCCAATTTTACAGGAGAAGGAAAAACCATAATGGAAACTGTATACCTGGGTTCATCTACAAGTAATTTTTTGCTTGTAAAAGTTATGTTTATGAAATTATTTAATAAAATTTTTGTGACGCTGTATATATATGTGAGGCGTAGTAGAATCCCTAAAAATGTTCGACTCAGGGAAAATACGAGTTAGGGCCTTTCTACATAAGACTAACGATATACACTTCCCAAAGAAAGTAGTCCAACAGTGTTAAATCACATCATTATGGTGGCGACGACAAGAGATAACACATCCTTTAAATTTCTCGCTCAAAACTGCCATTATTTCTTAGGCTGTGTGGCAAGATCCTGTTGGAACCAAGAAGTCCGTTATCATCATACAATAAGAAGCACTATTCGCGGCAATTGCTTGGCTGTGAATTCTCATTTGCCCGCATGCTGCAATTCTGCTTGTTAACCAATCCACTGAGGGTAAAGGGCTGACCAAAAAAAAATCTCGAGGTGCACGTAATGCATTTCGATTTGAACACCTATTTTGGTAAAAAGCTTCTACAATCTTAATGCGCTGCTCAATTGTGTTAAGTTTTTCAAACACTGAAACAAAGAAATGTCAAATAGAGTTGGGCAAAAAACTTGACGTTAAGGTGTGACTCCCAATATATTTCGCGTGCATTACGGTTGGTCAGCCCTTTATAATTATCAAGAAATATAAAAGAATAAAAATGAATATTATCAGTTTTGGGAATTGTTATTTCCGAATTAAAAATTAGAGTTCCAATGAAAAATTATAAAGTCTTCTACTATATACATACATACGTTTTTAAGAATATTATATATATATAATAAGAATTTCATTTGAATCATAAAATGTCTGCTATAAACAAAATTTTTTATGTTGTATGTATGTATTTATTGTACCTGATAGTGTATGCGCCAGTGTGCGAACAAAAAATAATAACCAATTCAAAAATACATATGTCCATTGTTTACTTATTTTTATGTAATAACAACTATTTAACTGATTAGAAGTTATTGTTAAAATTTTACTTTCTGTTTAAAAAGGCGGTTTTCTAAGAAAACAATAATAAATAACGGATAAACTATAATATAAATTATTATTACTATTCATTGAATTATATATAATTTTTTTGAAAAAGTATTGGTAAATATATGTGGGACAAAAACTGTGTAAACACTAAATATCTTTTAAACGCACTGTATATTTTTTTTTTATCTAATTGTTAAAAATCTATGGTTTTATTGTAATCAGACTATCATTGTTGCTAAACATACTTTTATTCACCTTAAACATAATCTGGCTTATCCATAAAAAATATATTTCATGTTTATTTTTAAATTTCTACACATAATTTGCCTAATAAGAGCTTAATAAGGCATTTTTTATAAATAAGACCGAATAAAAATATCATTTAATGTAATAAATTATGGTAACAGCAATATACATTAACTGAATGTTTAAGTAAAACATAACCATATCTATAATCCTATGATATTGTTTGTCAAATTGAGACTCCACCTGCAGCCAAGAAGGACTATTTTTATTATAACAATGATTGCCGTTATCAACAAGATCAAAGAAGACAGGAAAATATTTGGAATACATCTTCACTGCCTTTTAAATAGTTTGCAAATTAATTTCTAAAAGCAATAATCATTTACTTCTGCATGTTTCCTAACTTTTCTAAATATTTTTCCACATAAGTATACACCTACCTATGCTTCTGCTTTTTTTTCCAAAATCGAGGTTTTATTGTAAAAACTGATTATACATACGTTTATGAAGTGTTTTTAATCACTGGCTACTACGAGTACTTTCACTCATCTTTCGGGCAGAGTACGAATTCTGCGTTGAAAAAAATGGTAATCTTTTGAATTGATCCAATTTTTTACTTCTTCATAAAACCGGAAGTGCTGGCCAGCCAGGCCGTATGCGATTGATTGAAACAAGTGATAGTCGGAAAGAGCAACGTCCAATTTCAACGTTTTCGAGTATGTCTTGACCACTTTCACAATATGGGCTCGAGCTTTGTTATCCTACAGGACCCAAGTGAGCTGGAGTTTCCGGGTACTTGTTATGCTGTGAAATCACTTTTACATGTCTGACGTTGTATTGCGGCCATTTGTGTTTCAATTCTCGGTTCAATTCAATGAATATTCGGTTATCCGTCACCATGGTTTTCTGCGCTTGAGATTATTGTAATGAACTCATTTTTCGTCCCCAGTCACAATACGATGCAAAAATCTCTTCCGTCTCTGCATTTGCAAACAGCAGTCCGCAAGCAAACGAACGCTGTTCAACATCTCTCGGCTTCAATAAATTTCCTTGTTTCTGAATCAATCTCATCACTTTCAGGGATTTTGAAATGGCTTTTTGCGTCACTCCCAATACTTCAATTCTGCATATATTCTCTTCCACCGCCATGCCGATCTTCGGCGTGGAAACCACTCTCGGCACGTTCTTTCAACATAGGGTATTTGAGAGTATTCGATGGGCCTCAGTCGCAGATTTCTTCATATTAAAACAAAAAATTAAAACCTCCCGCAATTGGCAAGTATTTGGATCGTATTATTATTATTGGATGGGATATGGCCCTCATCGGCCATTTGCACTGCGACCAATGGTGATCTATTGTGCGTATTTGGATCGTAAACTGACGTGTTTATTTGAGAATAACTTTATAATTCAGAACAAATTGACTAATATATCAATGTCGTTAAGTTTACAAATACCTAAGCTTATCGTATGACATCAACGATCTATTTATTTCGATCACCACTTAACTCTACAGCCGCTAAATGTGCAAACTTTCCACATTTCCACATACAAAGAAATTGTATGAATGTAGAAAATGTTTTTTCTTATACTGGAACAAGAAGTTATTTTGACCTTGATTTGATGCCACCAAAAGTAAAAAATTGACCGAATATTAGTAAAAAGCGCACCACGCACTGACTGCGGAATTTTTCGCACAAAACCTCTTTATAACGCACTACTACTTTTCGCACTAAACACAGTGCGAAAAGTGCCGAATTGTCAACACTAATCAGTGGTCTTCACAAAGCGAACACTCAGTATGTAAATGTATAAGAGTAATTACCCTTGATGGCATTGCGTAATGATCAATGCTTTACATAAACAAAATATACAGAGGTGCCGTAGCTACATTTTTACACATGTGCAAATTAAAACTAGTAGCTTTTATTTGCAACATGCGTAAATAGCTCTTAATTGTAACACTTTCTTTTCAATAAACAATTGTAGTTCGAGCCTGTGTAAATACTTTTCTTTTGCACTTACCCCCCACTATCGTTAATACATAAGTATTTCCCTAATGTGAAGGAGTAAGTTACAATGAAATGCATTTACAACGGGTAATTAATTAAATATAAGAATTTTTAAACATTTTTAATTTTTAAATTAAAATAAATTTTTTTTTCTTATTTATTTCTAGGTAAGTGCCTCTCATATTAATTTACCACAAAATGTAAGTGTAATAAAATTTTAAAGCAATATTTTAGATTTAAAAAGCTTATGGAAAAAGTCTAAGCACTTACAGATTAAGCATTATGCGGCTGCTGACTGTTCCAACTGTTCTATATCGAAAACCCCCGGGGAGCAGGTTTTGCCTTGGCGTACACCAAACCAGGGCACTCTGCTTTCTGGGGCATAGGGGGGAAAGAGTACCTCACTTGTTGTAGCAAATAAAATTCTAGGAAACCGCATGACTCAGGCTGTGTTGAACTTTCGAAACCCTTACCAAGGTTTAAAACTGGCAGAATGGGGATCAGCAAAGCCCCCAAGAGGTTCTGCTTTGCAGACCATCTTTGCTGATCATGATTGAGGTGTCTGCCTTGGCTGAAAGTGGTTTTAACCTAAAACCGCAGGAAGGGGAGTTAGTTTTTCCGGTTTTCGTGGGCTAACAACCTCCCGAGGTGCTGTTGTCTTGCAACAGATACTTGTACTGTAAGGAACCAGGGGTGAGTTAACAGCCTGTTTATGAGACGCGATTCGTCGATAAAATGGGCAACTTTTTTCTGTTTTTGGTTTACAAGCCGCGACTATTGACGACTTGTGTTAAAAGACGTAACATCTGTTAATTTATTTTGGTTTGTAAAACACGAGTCGTCTCACCATAAGTGTCATACTCGCCAGAAGAAAATGTGAAGAAAGTGTTATAAATAATAAGAAATGATAATAAAAATAATTTATAAATGATAATAAATAATAGGAAAAATAGGAACGGAAATATCAGCAGGACGTTTTAAGAATCTCTCAAATTTCCTTGACATCAACTCATATCGTTTTTGTTTTTTTACGTAATTGATATAAAACTTGTATGTAAAAAATAATAATTTTCTTGATATTTATTACACGTTGTAATTATTTTCTGCTTTTCTCAAATCTAGCTTTCATTAATAAGGACTTTCATTTTTTAATTATAACAATAATTGCCGCGATCAGTAACTCTTGATCAAAGGAAAATTTAGTACTAAAGCTGGAAGGCAACTGGGTGTTTCGTAGTCGCTACAATACTCATTAACACCCACAGAGACTAAAAATCCTTCTTGGCGAAAGTTAGATTTGAACTTTAAACAGAAAATAATTACAACATGTAATACATATTAGACATATTTAATAAGGAAAGCTCAACATATACACATACAATTTTTGACGTTTATTCGATTTTTTCAATAAGATCAGTATAAAAAAAAGCTTACAAAATGTTTTGTTTTGTGTATTTACTTATATGCATATACTACATACACACGTACGTATGTATGTATGCTAACTGTGACTAGAATAGGATTGCTGGTTTTTAGGTTGAAAAAATTGGTATGAAAAATATTATTAATACTTGACATATACACAAATATACGTAAGTTGCACGACACTATCAAATAGCGTTTTATAAACCCAATTTTTTACGTACTCTTCTATTAATTGGCTCGTCGCGAGTGAGCTTACTCGTGTCCTATAAACAGACTGTAAGTTAATGGATTCGGCCTACCAACTCATTAAGCTTTGTCTTCCATTGACAGTTGAAAAATTATATACCGGAGGGATTAAAAGGCCCGAACTCTTAAGCAAGGGGCTTTTATCTATACGGCTACAAACTTATGGCAAAAAGTAGCGACCTGTGTGAGCCTAGAAAGTCACATGGGGCCGCTGGTGAATCGTTGATTAGTCAAGCCGTGGGGGTGGTGCTGATGTAAATCAATTTCACAATTTGTTGTATATTGTAAAATTGTGCAATTATCTAAAATTATGTACACCAATTAATACAGCCAAACAGTCACTCTTTGTCGGTGCATTGGTTTTTCGACAATCACTCTTGGATTATCATTCGTCCAAATGCGGCAATTCTGCTTATGGACGAATCCACTGAGGTAAAAATGTGTCTCATTACTGTAGATGATTTTTTTTCGAAAATTGCTCATCCACTGATCTATCCACACTGCCATTTCTTGTCACCATTCTTGCCATTGACGATGCTTCGAATGGTCAACAGGCTTTAGTTCTTGAGTCAATTGCACCTTGTAAATGTGTAAATGAAAGTTTTTATGCATAAAGTTCATCAACGACGAGCGTGAGAGACGCAATTGTTGGGCACACGAATGAGTTGAGGTGGTCGGCTCTCCGGCCGGACGGCCACATTATCATGAACAGCAGTAATATTTTGTGCAGAACAAGCTGTACGAGCAGCTCGGTGGTGTTTCCACATCTCCTACAGACCCGGTGTGCTCAAATTTGATATTTAGGTGTGGTTCATATTCAAAATTAAAATTTAACAAATTCAAATTTACAAAAATTTTGTCAAGTAAACGATTATAGTAATTAAACTTTTTTTCAGAATGTTATTTGAATATTTGCATGTGATGTTTGCCCTACGATGCTTTACTACTGTCTTAAGTAAATTTATGCTGATTCAACAAAACTTAAAAAAGAATTTTTTTTGCGATATAAAAATTTATATTTTTAACAAAGCCCATTGTTTATTTGAATAAATATTGTTCCGATTTGAAAAATTATCTTTTGATTTGAATATTGTTTTTTTTCGTGAAGGGTTTACAAAATTTTTTGGTTAATAATACCGACGAAATTTGGTTCAGTGCAAGTTGGATAAAACAGACGATATTAGTACAAAAGTAAACTCTATACAAATGTCAAACGAAAAGTGTAAGTAATATCTGATTTATTTGTTACAAGGCGAGTTCATTTTTATACTAAATTGGTGTAAAATTGTATGATACATGAAATTCTGTATAACCGAATGAAATTTTCACTTTAGAATTGTCGCAGCATTATTGTTTAAATTTAACTTTTCATCAACAATGTTTCAGCGTGTTCAGACATGTAATGTTAACTGACTCAATTTTCGGTTGTTTTGCCTGTTCACATATACAAAATTTACGTCACTCAATTAGCATTAAACAGCTTTAAAAACAGGCACATTTAATTTGTTTGCCAAAATTTGTATTCGCCAATTAATAAAAATGGAAAAAAAACTCATCTTTTAGAAAAATTTTATTATTATATAACAAAAACATATTTTATATTCTGAAAAACGAATAGTTTTCTTCAAAGTGAAGTGAAAGTATGTGTTTATACCATCAATACTTTCAAATGTCAGCTCGTTAAATAATTAGATGTATATCTACATATAATTTAAGGGACCGTTAGCACGTGCGCCACGTTAAGGGGATCCACCAGATACTCCTATTGTCGCCTTTCATTTTCTGAAAAGATGTTAATTTTAAGAAAACTTTTTAGCCATTTTCAGATGTTTAGTGTTTTGTTTCAACAGTCATAAAAAAGACTGACAAAACAATAGCACCTGAACTATATTTTATTTTATGAAAATAAATACCTGTAGCGCTGTGTGACATTATGAAATTTTACTTGTACGTCCCTTGCCCGTATGAATAGCCCTACTGATTGAGCACATCCGCCATCTCTGCATAAATATGGCCACCTTTGCGGTGACCACGCAGGCCTCATGACCAAAAAAGCTGCTTCACTGGCTCCAACCTATTCCTTTTTTCTTAGTTTTGTCTACTGTTTATTTAAAATTGCTTTCTTTGATGTTTATTATAAATTTAAGTTTAATAAACTTGCAATCAACTCGACTCACAATGTTTCTTTCTTGTTTTCTTTTTTGATATTTGAGCTGCTCTTGTGAATGATTTTGCTCACTGAACATACCTGCAACAGTGTTGTATTTCGGAACGCGTTATTAGTAACGTATCAATGGAAATCTCATTGCAGAATATATTGTACTCCAGCTCTTTATTTAAAAAGTCGTTTGGATACATTCGTCAAGGAGTAATATGTTCCAAATACTCTATATAAAAGTAATCCGCTTTTCAAAATTTCCATTAAAATTTTGCTCAAAGATTTCATATTTCGAAAAATTACTTTCAAAAAGCTTATTTAGTTTTTTTTATATGACTCCTTAAAAAATTGGTAATAAATTTTCGACGCAACATAGATAAAAGTATAATATAATCATATAATTTAGTCTGTACTTGTATGATAAATAACTTGGCCAAACGCCTGTTGTAGACTCTAGTTATTTTAAAAATGTATCAAACTGTTTAAGTGACTAGATAACATCATTGCATCTTTACAATGTGATATTGGTCGATTGTAACTGACAGAAGGATTAACATATAGGAATGTAACGAATGCGAAAGGATTCCACTTTTATTTCAAATCTATGATTACCCTATCTGCTATTCAGAGTATTTCTGGCTTTATTTCCATCTTCACAGTTTTCTATTTTTAAATAAATAAATTACCGCGTGCCTAAAAAAGCACATTTTATTTTCTACAATGTGGTTTTACTCGGAATTGCATTTCACACATTTGCCACAAAAACAATTATAAAAATATTTATAACAAATGTTTTTTAAGGTGGACGGAACTGGAGAGGGAGATGCAGTTATGGAACAAAAACCATCAAGTGCAAAAAAGAAAATATGAACAAATAGAAAATACATATAGCACAATTTACCTCACACACACCTTGAGAAGTTTTAAGAGCGACTTATGGGTTTGATTAAAATTGGCGACATTTTGGAACCAACCAACCAGACAGTTGGATTACTCTGTCTTATGTGCTAAAAAAAAAAAAAAAAACTCCAGGAAACGAATACAGTTGTGTTTCAATAGCGTGTGCATATAACAAACGACCCAGTTGACCAAACGCAGACTATACATTTATTACACCTGTTTACCATTTTTACGCCTGTTATAACATTTTCCGGCATAGTTATGGGTATAGCACGTTTAACAACAATATTAATATATTCATTTACAAACATTAAGTCCAGTAATCTAACCTGATGTTTAGAAATGCCATTCATCTGGTATACGAGTATCATCAAATCCAAGAGCCAATTAAGAAATTTTTCAGACACGGAGTTATTAGTTGATAAACCTGATGTTCAGTAGCCAACATTCTCAGAGAATGTTTTGTTTACATTTAAACTTGTGTAAATTAAAAAGAAACTCTGACTTGTGTAACCTAAAAAACACTTTGCAAAAGTTATTTTTTTAGTTTTTCTTCGACTATGAAACAGAACATATTACAAGTTACATAGTCTCTGGCGAAATTAGCATACACTATATAGTTATACCGAATTTCACGATATTTTTTACAACGGCCAGCAATATTCTATTTGTCCATCTCTCAGAAATCGTTACCAAGGCAGACGTCATGGCCAATGGGGAGGATTTCTTCAGACTAAAAATGCAAACACATACTCGTATTGAAGAACTACACATGTACACGTATAACTAAACAATAGATAAAAACTTTTGTGAAACCGTATCTCACACATTGAAATCATTAATTATATTTTCAAAGTCCATTCAATTTTAATTTTAATAAATTTTCGTGTTGAGTTGGTTCGCTTGCACACACACGCTCATAATTATTAAATTGTTTATTTGCTTAAATATTTAAATTATTAGTTGGTATCAATTTGTTCAAAATTTTTCCTTATATTTTTATTTGCTCAAAAGGTGTGTGCATTATTTTTCGCACAACGCCAGCCCAGTTGCTCTTGAAAAAAAACCCGACAATAATTTTTGAAATTTTTCATTTGTTTTTTATGTTTAAATTTGTTTTTTTTTTTTTTTTTTTTTTTTTGTGAAGATTTTATGAAATTTACCACTAAATTGCTGTGTAAATAAGGGCTTGTTTGAAAAACAATAAAATTAAATGCTAAATACAAGTACATATATGCCGTTTGTCTCATGTGCAAAGGCCCTAACTAACATAATTCCAATATCACAGGGACACTGTAATTATGTTAATGTAACTTTTTGTACTACTACATCCATTACTTACTGAAACTATTTCATTAAATAAATGCGTTTGTGTCAATCGTAACGTTTGAACTATGTAAAGATACACAATCGTACAGCGCGTTTAATTTGTTCAGGCTTATTATGAAAATCTGTCTGTAGCAGATCGGAAAACACCAATGCATGCTCGTACAGCTAGTTCTACAGAAAATATTGCTGCTGATCGCGATAGTGTTGGCTGAAGAGCCGTCTACTTCAACCCGTCGTCGTGACCAACAATTGCACCTCTCACAGCTACACAGCTAGTGGCGATGTCAATTGACCGCCAAGATCATTTGATTTGAGACCGTTTGAATTCTGCCTTTGGAAGAAAAGGTGTAGATCGATAAGCGAGCAACAATTCAAGAGCTAAACGATGAGATAATTCGGCCCATTAACGGCATATAACCTCAATTATGCCTCAGTATCATCGAAAATTGGATCATCTCTGTACCGCCGATGTTCCGGCAGCCATTTGGCCGATATTTTGTTCTATGCATAATTGAATCGTACCAATATTATCATAATAATCATAATGTTTTGTATTCCATCTTGTGCACACGTCTTTTGTTACTGCTGTCCGTATTTTCTATATATATTCATTATTAATTTCGTATGAAACTATATTGCACCGGAATAGGTAGCAAACTGTGTACACGTGTTTCTTTTTTGTTCCTTTTCACCGTTGTCCGTATAATTCGATAATTTTGGGCAAGATAGCCCAAAATTATCGAAGAGTTTTAAGTTCATTATAACTTTTTTTTAGGCATAACCATAATTTTTTTATAACAGTGTATTAATCAAAAATATTTTTAATATAGTTATGAGAAATTATGTCCGCTACTGGTGTTCAATTTCTGCTTCACATATTCGTAGTCTTTCAAAAATATTACCCATAAACCTTCGCTAAACTTGAGATGTTATATTACAGATGGTTTTATAGATGTTAATATAGATTTTTCTTTTCATGACACCAAAGAAAACTATCTAGAGCATCTAAATCCGGTGCACGTAGAATGCAATTAAAATCGATTGTACGCGAAATAATTCGTCCGCCAAAGATATCAATCACGTAAAGAGCCTTTATGGTCGCGCAGTATGCGCTACCATTCTATGTGAATTGGTGAAGCCATACTTCCACTGAACAACAAAATTTTTCAACATCTTTATAAAATGTTTCTATCTCATTTTATTCCATTCAACATCTTTCGATTATTTGAGTGTCATCACTAGAAAAGTGGCAATAATGTCGATTATTCTTGTGGCATCACTGAAAAAAACGTCATTTATTTTGAAAAATTAAAAAAAAATCATAATTTATTTATCATGTGTCAATTGTTAGCATGTGTGTTTTCTTTCTTAATTTTTTTCTGTAATAATTTTTTCTGTGTTTTTGTTACATTTTGTTTATAAGGCCTACATTTTATTTATAGACATATGAACATAAATTTTATAATCCTCTTTTTGTTTTTTTTTAATTAATTTTTTTCCAAACAAATTGACGAGCTTTTGTTAAATTGTTTCAAAATTGAAAAAAACAATATTTTTGATTGATAGTAGATGTTAAATGTGAGCAATGTAAACAGTGTTTCACATTTTCAACATAACATCTTTCATGCGTTTCATGAAGATGTTGATCAGTGTAAAAAGCCTAATACCATACTGACATCGAACGCTTGTAATGGGAATAGCGGCATGTTCATTTTCGAAAAATATGGGCCAACTATAATTTCGACCAAACACCGCAACAAACGGCACTCTTAGGTGGGTGTGATTGTCACTGATGACTAATCTTGGGTATCCAGGTACCCATATCCTGCCTTTTTTGGGCACATTTTTGCTCAATTGTGTAATGTTTTATTTTTCACAAAATGCCAAGGAGGAATAAAACATTATAATAAGCAAGCCGTAGTGAGCGAACAAGGCTAAATATAATTTTAAGCTATTTTACGAGTATGTAACCAATTTAGCCAAAGTTAGATAAAAACATTTAAACTCCTTCAAACAGAAAATGTATTTAAAGTAATTTGGCAAAAAGTATATTGAAAATAGATTCAAATTATGGGTAATCAACACAAGGAAGAATGTGTTATTGATGTTTTTTTATGGTTTTAATTTAAAAACTGCAACGCTTTTTTGCTTGTCTGCAGTAACACCCAGAGTCGATGGCAGGAATCGAACCAGCGACCTCAATACTGTTTGTCGAGTACTTTACCAAATCAGCCATCGAGGAACATCAGCACCTGCCTTGACGGCCTTATCTGATGATGGACCATCTCCACAGGGTGAATTATTCACCATTCGCTAGCGTCCCCATGTGGCTTCTAAGGCTCACACACGTCGCAACTTTTTCCATAAGTTTGTAGCCCTTGCTAAAGGCTGGTGCCTTTTACTTCCTACTGTATGTAATTTTCCATGAAAGACAGGTCTTATGAGATGGTAGGCTGAAGCCCATTAAGAACATCAGATCGTAACCAACGCGCTTGAACACAACACTTTATGCCTTGAGTGGGTGTAGAATACTAGTTCTTCATTTATAATACAAGAAAGCAGCATAACAAACAAATTGACGATTTTGTATGTAAATAGCCTTGAAGTTTAGTTCAGTTAAAAAATGACCTTGCCAAAGAACTTTAAACTAAATAAAACGAACAGAAAGGCAATACGTAATAAATCTTGAACAATTTTACACAAATCTGTATTTATGAATATATACTATATATATGTATGTATATGTGTATATATGTATGCGTATAGGTTTATTGGGGGAATTACCTGATTAATATAGTGTTCATAGCTAAAACACAACATATTTCTTTCATTTACAACAAATTACAACTTCTTGTCAAATTGCAAAAGAAATAATAACAGAGACGTACTCGTACATATATAACAAAACTATATTTGTTTTAAGTTGTTATAAACATCCATTTAACTAAAACTTAGCAGGAAAAACTAAAAAGAAAACGATGCCAAATGCATACAAATGTGGCTATAAAATATATGTATATGTACATATGTACATACACATTTATTATAAATATATATGTATATACATAAGTTTGTATGTTAGGTTGTCCCAAAAATATTATTTTTGTTTTCATGGGTAATTAAACTACACTGGTCGCAGTGCAAGTGGCCGATGAGGGCTATATCCCATCCAATAATAATAAATAATAATGGGTAATCAAGCATAATATAAAATCCTCGGATAAAGTATTTTTTTAATTTTTTCTTGATTTTTCGCATAAAGTCTAAAGGTCGTTATGGTTTATGCAAGCAGAAATAAAACTTAGACGTCTCTCTCTAAAAATATTTTGTTTAAAAATAAAAACAACGTTATTGCCTAGGACATGAGTAAAGTAAGAAAAGTGGTCAAAAACCCTTGGTTTGTAATTTCCGAAAAAATCCCAAAACTGCTTGAGTCTATACTCGTAAGCATTAAAATTATGCTCAAGCCCAGTGTAGAAAAATTCGGAACTTTGGTATTTTTTTCAGTACTATTTCTTCTTAATAATATTGCAGTACCTCCGCGTCATTTTTAGAAGTTTTTTCATAAATTTGTTATATTTTGCGGTTTTTAATTTTTAATATTTTGGCAAATGCTAAAAAATGAACATATGTAGCTTCGAAATTGTCGGTGGCTTAAGCCATATAAAACGTAATACAACTCGCAAGTGTCGTATCGAAAAATTTTAAATGGCAAAGAACACCCCAAAAATCAACTTCGTAAATACTGGTGCAGCAAAAAAATTGGAAATAATGCTGGGTTTATTTGTGGTGGAACACATTTTTTTTTTAAGTTTTGGACCACCTAAGCAAGATCATAAAAAATGCAATCTCAGATAACAAAAAATTTTTCAATTATCATTGATGAGAGTAAGAGCTGTTCTGTCTGAAAAAAATTTGTCAATAGTTGGAAGAACTTCTGATGGAAGATGTAAAATCCGATGTCTCTCATTAGATTTTTGAAGCGATTATTCAGCAAACGGATTTGTAAAAAAAATATTAGAACTTTTAAACGCAAGCAAGATCCATATGAGAAACCTGATAGGATTTACGGTGGATAACTATAATGTAATGAATGATGGGTAAAATTAAGGGTGTACAGTCAAAAAAAAGTTCAAAAAATGGGTTTATAAATGGATTTATCTATAACATATTAAAATATATCTACCTTATACAAAAGTAAGTTTATATAAATAAATACATATATATGCACCCTTACCACAGCTATTTAAATACATAATAGGTGTATGCCGGGAAAGTATACCACTTACAGTAATACGATGTGGCACCGTCTTATTGATACCATATGTTAACCAAGCCCAAAGCATGCAGAGGTTGCATTAAAAAAATTCGATTACGATATCGCTCCCCATTTACAGTTGCCGTTACACCACTTTCATTTTCAAAGAAGAAAGGTATTGCTTCCTCCTGACTAAATTGCACACCAGACATTAATTTTTAGTGGATGTAAAGCTAACTGACATTCAAATGAAAATGTGCCTCGTCACTAATTATGATTTTGATGAAATGTTTTAACGCTTGAAACACGTTGGTTTATCGAATATTTTTCCATAATAAATTTTCCACGTGTCTACTTCTTCACTGCCAAATTTGAACGTTTTTAGTTTTCTTTCATTTTTATAGATTGATTAAAGTGAGAAAAATTAATAGGATTACTTATACTAGAAAATTTTTTATTATTCGAATACCGTTTTTCGTTGTATTCGTTTGATTGAATGTGCAGCACTAATATATTTCTTGTTTTTATTATTATTTCAAAATTAATATTTTCAGTTTATATGCAACGAAATATGTGCATTTCTTTATTTAATAAGCATAAAACATTAATTGTAATAAAACTTTCCACAAAGTTGTGCTTTTTACAAGAAATCAAAATAAAGAAGTCAAATGTCATTTTAACGTACAGTTAAAGTGTATCCAATTCAACTTTAAACGAAAGGTAAGCTAACAATTGTTTTTGCATACAACGTTAAGAAATTTTTCTTTTTGCTTACCAAGCTTTGTTAAGTTTTTTTGGATACGGCTGTAAATCTTTTAAACAAAAAATACCATTTATTGTACAAAAGTACTATTTTTCTTATACTTCAGTATCATTTTAATTTTACATCACTGCTTGAGTTCCGAAAAAAACATTTTTTTTTGGACGCCCTTATGTACATACTCTACTCGTACGTACGTACACAATCATGCATATGTTTGAACATATGTACGTACATATTTACCAATTGAACAAGGCAGATTTTTATTTATTGAAAAAGATAAAAATAATAAGGAAATTCCTATGGCAAAAAACCGCAATATTTAAAAGTACTCAAATAAAGCTCTCTTTTCTCATAGTTTTTCTCTCGTTATTATTAAAGAGAATATTTTATAATTTACTTAAGAGCTTTGTTTTCTTCATTATTTGAGTACAATATCTAGTGGTTTGTCTTTATTTTTTGCTTTTTTGAGTCAAGTATATTTAAAATAAACGTATGAATTCCACTCATTTTATTTAAGAATTTGAGTATTTTATATAAAAACAAAATTTATAACGATGACGCATTTAGTTTAAACAAGTCTATACAACAAACTGCAAGCAGAGGTGGAAATTCCGTTAAATGGAAAAGAGAAAAATAAATACATACATATGTTTAATAATTAAAAGCGTGAATATTATATGAGAAAAATTTTTACTCGTATATCCAAACAAAAACCAGAAATTGGATTAAAAATTTTTGTTTACAAAAATACATTAAATAAAAAAATTTCCTAGAAGCTTCATAAAAAAATTATTAAATAAAATAAAGAAACCGGAAAAAATCCAATTAAATAAAAAAAACAAGTGTTTTAACCAGAAATTATAATAAACATTAAGCTTTTCGCTAAAAGACAAGTAACAAACTGAAATTTGTGCTGTGTTATCTCTAATCCTCCCATTTCTTTTATTTTTATATCAGAACTAATTTGTTTATACGTATTTATTTAAATTGTTTGTTTTTGTTGTTCAACCAACTAATTGTCTGTCCTCTTTAATAAAAGGAAAACAAATAAATAAATAAAACAAAACATGTTTTTCGTATGAAATTTACACTGAATCACTAATTTACATTTTCGCGTATTTCACACGTTCTTCGTTGTTTTGTCTTTTGGACGACGACAACTGTGTTTGTTTTGATTTCGGTTTTGTGATAACAGAATAAGTAAAACTTGAAAAACAATAGATACAAGACAAAAAAAAAACAAACTTATTTGTTTTAATTTACAAATTGCTATAAAGTATTCTGAAATAAGACTTTAAAATAAAACAAAAATCCAAAATGACTTTAGACAGTTATAATATATTTAATGATGAATATCTTAATTTACCATTCAGTATGCCGCTATCACCGTTACCAAAAGTGGTAAGTTAATCATTGTTTACGTACTTGTGTATGTGCCACAGTTAGTTGAACTGGAGAAACCGAAAATATGAATTAATATAAATGTTATACGATTTAAAATCATGCAACTATTTTTTTCTTTTTACTACTCAGTTATTTTTTTTTTAATATAATCGAATAGTTAAAAATATTTTTTAAAAGTTTTTAAATCTATTGATGATTAGATTAGGTTAGATTAATGAAATATCGACATATCGATAGCTGAAAACATACAACAATCAGATACCTACCTATATTCTTTATTTGTGTAAGTATATAATGGTGAACTCAGAACAAAAATCGTATACAAAAAGTATTACTGCTGTTATAAATAGTGCGCTATTTTAAATTTGAGCCAACTCAAATTTATTTATGTCAAACACAGCTTAAAAGGTCCTATTACCCTATGAACTTTTCGTCCTAAGCACAACAACAACATTTGTATGCTTTTATAAAAGGCATTCTACGTGATATGGCACCGCCTGCTCCCCTAATTATTTTGATTAAATTTATCAAAACTTAAAAAGACTCCTTTTTGCCCTTCTTTTATCAAGTGGCAACCAAAGTCATATGATATGGTCGCAGTGCAAGTGGCCGATCTAATAATAATAAAGTCATGAAGTAATATTGCCAGTGTTAAAAACGTACAAAAAATAAAAACGCACAAAAATTAAAATCGTCAGTTCCAATTTTACTTTATTTCTTGGATTAATACTGAGGGTATTTGACCTACATATGCACTGCATTGTAGTGGAACTGGAAAATAGATTATGAGAATAGGTGCAAGAAAGAGGGAATAGTGTTTGCGGACATTTACAAAGCATGCAATGTATTAAAAATATTAGTACTAATTTGAGAAAGATTCGAATTTAAGTGAGCTCTAATTTTCCAGCGTCTACGGTATTAATTTATTAGCAGACGCCATTGTAACTAACTAAAACGGCCTTTGCCTTCATAAAGAAAGTACTTGAAACCGAAATACTTCCAAAACAACTGTAAAACAATACATTTTATTTATTTTTTGGATGTGGGAATTTTGTTTGATCAGGAACTTGCCTTTACAATGACTGTAAATATAGCGCTTGGCAAAATAGTTCACCGAAAATGAAGCTAAAAATTGCTGTCTAAATAAACATATCTCTGTTAAAGGCGGCGTACACGATGTAATGTCTCGCAGTAAAAAAATGAAAATGGAAAAAGCAACTATAAATGGCAGGCTGTTATACTCATATGTCAATTTAAGTTATAACAGAGTTTGCTAATGAAATGTTATAACAAACAAGTTATAACTTTAACCAAACTTCAACATGAGCGTTTCACACTTAACTTTAACTTGTAGTTGGCCTTAAAGTTAGTGTTTTCATGTCAGGTGGAGGCCGCACCTTACGTAAAATAAAATAGTTTTATACTGCATTGCTGAGGCCTATATTAGAAAATGTTTCAGTAATTTGAGATCCATATTATAACATACGTATATTCTCAACGTAATGAATTTGTCAAAAAAAAAAAGTTTTTACTGATTTGTTTGTGCGATCTGAATTTGAGTAATGGTGCATGTATGTCTTCCACCTTGTAAGAGTGTACTTGCTTTAATAAAGTTGTCGTAAAATGTTAAATGATTTTTTTATATTAAACCTTATTACTTGTAATATCTGTTGTGGCTTTCTTTTATGTAATATTCGATTTAATTAAATTTTTGGTTTGTACATATGTACATCGGGTTTTAGTTCAAGTTTTTCCTTTCTTAATATGTGATTCAATTTGAGATCAATATAGATAGAGAATAATTAAATAATGGCTCGGTGGCTGAGTGGTTAAAGCAGCAGATCAGGATACGTCATGAGCCGAGTTCAAATCCCAGTGGGTGCTGATGAGTTTATGCAGTGACCTCGGAACAGCTAGTTGTCCCCCAGCTAAATAATTGATTATTATTTGTCTTCTTCAATCAAAAATTATTGATCACAGCAAATTTGTATTGTAAAAAATCCTTCTTAAGAAAAAACTTAAGAAAGTAAAAACTTTAACTAAAACCCGATGTACATATGTACAAACCAAAAATTTAATTTAAAAAAATTATTAAGTTCAACAAATTCGATTTAATGTTCTACGTCATAATGCGCAAAATTATGCTCTAGCCGACCCAGTAACGCGTTTAATATAAATATATAATTTAGCAAAGAACTATTCTATTCACCTACTCACACTTTTGTTCATTTGAAATTGCATTTTTCTACAAATGCAAATATAATAGTCCTATTCACAATCTTGTGCAAACAACCTTGCATCATTGCATTTGCAAAGTAGTGGAGTATATTTTTCTTTGCACTAACAAAACATGCTAATTAAGCCAGCGAATAGGTAGTATACCTATAAGTAAAACTTTTTGGATAATCCATACAAAAATGATTTCTTTGTTTTTTCCTAAATATTTTCAGTTAAAAAATTCCCTGACGCAGCGAAAGATTTTATTGAACACGTGCTTGCACATGAGTTTCACTGAATCAACAAACAAAATTTTATAGTTTTGTTTCACAGCAAAATATTACATATTTCGAATGAAAAACAAATATGCGTGTATTAAAAGAAGTTCACTTTTATTATCGCTAATTATTTTTATATATCTTAATATGGGTATATGTATGACTTTTATGACCATGAGTTTTTTCGCTTTTGATATTTTGTACATTTTAAATTAAAATAAAAATAACATTTTTATTAATCTCTCATTTTCCACCTATCAAAACTAGCACAAACTCCACATTTAGTGGTTCATATAACAATAACTCGTAATATAAAATATGTAAAACTTCAAAAATTTCTAAGATTTTTCGAGTAGTATATAAAAATACCTAGAAAAAAAGCATATTAAATGGAAAAAAATAAGCCCACACAAAACTTTCAATATAAATTGTATTTCAAGTAAAAATCATTTCAAAGCCTACACTCCACTCTTCCACACACTCTGATTGTTTAATCGCAACTTACGACTGAACGATCGACTTTAAAGAAAATAAAGTTTGTGTAACACAACAACAACAACCCCAACAATAAATAAAAAAGCGTAAAAAACGAAACAAGTACTGACGTTATTTTCTTGTTTTTATTTTTAATATGTTTGCAAAAAGTACGAGTACTATTTAACCAAGCAGGGTTAAGATAAGAAGAAATTAAGTATTTGTTGAGGTTTTTGTTTCATAAAAGAAAGTTGATTTGCCGAAAGTGGGTGTTTTTTGATTTATTTTTTCAAGTTATTGTGGCGGTTGGCAAAAAGTTTTTTAAAACAAATTAAGGCGTTCTTAAAATGAGGTCACTTAAAGTACTCGTACTTCAATTTTAGCCAGCTACTTCAATCAGGCTTATATGCATAAATACGAGTACGTATTTAAATATGATTGTACGTATGTTTTTATTTTCTTTAGCCATTTTTATATACACTGTCTGCCACTTAAATAAAGAATCAAATTTTTTTAACTTTAATTAAGTATATCTCCTAAACTAAAGTTCAGAAAAAAATTAATTTTAGCAGAACCCAATTTCAAGGTTTTGGCTTTACTTCCTAAAGAAGTAAAAATATACATATTTTGTTATACTAATATTATGCATTTATATAAAGACATGAATTTCTGTAGTACGTTTTCGTCTGTCCTGGAATACGGAATATTTTAAATCTTAGCAAACTGTAATTTATTTTTAAATTTTAGATTACAACAAGTAAAGTCATTATAACCATAGGCTAAAAATCCCAGGTCTAACAAAAAAAAAAAAATACATTTTTTGTCGTTCAAAATTAGGTTTATTCATCAACGGTATCTGCATCAAGAGCAATGCTGTCATTCTAGCGTCGCTCTAACATTTCAATACCACTTTTGTAGAACGATTTATCTTTTGTCTCAAAATAGGCCTCAGTTTCAGTTATAACCTCTTCATTCGTACGAAATTTTTTTCAGGTCTGCGAACAACCAGTGCTGGTGGATGTGGGAGCAATTCGAAGTTCAATTCATGTAGTTTTGCCATTGACTTGTGACATGGTGCGTTGTTTTGATGAAAAAAAATTTTTCTTTACTAATGGGTGATTTTATAAGAACTATCGGAAATTAAAAAAAAAAAACACATAAAATTCAGAAAAATGCATGAAATATTTATTTGGATCGATAGTTGGGTCGATATAATTTAATGCTTAGTTCAATTTTGGCATACTCTTTCCAACATTTCGGCCGGTATTTCACGCATAATGTTGGCTATGTTGGCTTCCAGTGCGTCAATCGAAGCGGGCTTGTCGCTATAGACATTAGCCTTAACATAGCCCCACAAAAAATAGTCTAGAGGCGTTAAATCGCACGATCTGGGCGGCCAATTGACTGGTCCCAAGCGTGAAATAAACTGTTCACCGAACTCGCCTCTCAATTGGTCCATTGTTTCGCGTGCTGTGTGGCATGTGGCACCGTCTTGTTGAAACCACATTTCATGCAAGTCAAGCTCTTCCATTTTGGGCAAAAAAAAGTTTGTTATCATCGCACGGTAACGCTCACCATTCACAGTAACGTTGTGATTCGCATCATCTTTGAAGAAATACGGCCCAATGATGCCGCCAGCCCATAATTCGCACCAAACGGTTGTTTTTTGTGGATGCATTGGTAGCTCTTGCAATGCTTCTGGCTGCTCTTCACTCCAAATTCGGAAGTTTTGCTTGTTCACGTATCCATTCAACCAGAAATGAGCCTCGTCGCTGAACACAATTCTTCGATAAAAAAGTGGATCTTCATCTAACTTTTCAAGAGCCCATTCACCAAAAATTTGGCGTTGTGGTAGGTCGTTTGGCTTCAATTCTTGCAACAGCTGTATCTTATAAGGCTTCACACCCAAATCCTTCCGCAAAATTTTCCACGTAGTGGAGTAACAGAGGCCCAATTGCTGCGAACGGCGCCGAATCGATAATTCACGGTCATCACCAACACTGGCCGATACGGCTGCGATATTTTCTTCAGTTCGCACTCTACGTAAGCGTGTTGGTGGTTTAATGTCCAACAATGTAAATTTGGTGCGAAATTTTTTTACAATAGCCCGAATAGAAGCCTCAGTAGGTCGATTAAACTGACTATAAAATGGAAGAAGCGCGCGATGAACTTTCTTAACAGAGCACGCATTTTGGTAATAAAATTCAATAATTTGCAAGCGTTGTTCGTTTGTAAGACGATTCATGATTAAATTATAGACCAAACTGAAGATGTTTGACAGTGACACAAGATACAAAACGTGCGTGAGCTGTCAAAACTAGTGTTGCCAAAAAGATAATAGCAAAAAAATCACTCGTTATAAGCGGTAGTTTCTTTGCAATTTCAGACTTCAAACGCTCCAACAACGCTATATAATATTCACTGTTAATGGTATTTCCTTTCTCAACATAGTCGATGAATATTACACCACGCACATCCCACGATACCGAGGCCATAATCTATTCAGCCGATTGTTGTGCTTTCGGGCGCTTTGCACGCTGTTCACCAGTTGCTGTCTACTCATATGACGATCGTTGATTCCGGAGTGAAGCGATGGATCCATGTTTCATGCATTGTCATATATCGACGCAAAAATTCCGGTTTGTTACGTTTAAACATGGCCAAACACTGCTCAGAATCATCAACACCTTCTCATTTTTGGTCAACAATAAGCAAACGCGGCACACACTATGCACAGGCCTTTCTCATAGTCAAATGCGCATGCTCATATAAAGTCAATACGTTTTTTGATATCTTTACGATGTCAGCTAACTCACGCAACTTTACTTTTCGGTCGTTCAAAACGATTTTGTGGATTTTTTATGTTTTCTGGTGTTACCGCCTCATTTGGACGTCCACTGCGTTCTGCATCATCGGTGTCTCTACGACCACGATTGAAGTCAGCAAACTAACTTTTTATGGTTGTTTCTGATGGAGCGGAGTCCTCATAACACTTCAAGCTATTGATTGCTTCACTTGAACGATATTTTTCCCCATCAAGAAGCAGTCATCTGATATTGAATTTATTGGAGTAGTCATAAAACTGAATAATAACGACAAAATTGTCGACATTAACTTGTTCTTATATTCCTCCGTCATCATTATTTTCAACTTATGTGGAGCATCTTAATGCCATCAGATGTGCTATGAGCAGCTGCAAACAAAATGACTTATTTATCACTGTTGGCGACTTTAACATGCCTGCTGTTACTTGAAATCACTCCTCTGAGAATGGCTACTGGACACCAGTTTTATCAACTAATAACTCCGTGTATGAAAAATTTCTTAATTGTCTTTTGGATTTGATGCTATTCCAGATGAATGGAATTTCTAATTATCAGGGTAGATTACTGGACTTAATGTTTGTGCTATACCCATAATTATGCCGGAAGATCTGTACAACCCTAATATTGAAGTCTATTTTCGTTTATCTTTTGGATTCAGTGATCAGCCAACTAATGCAAATAATGGTTTGTGCTTTAGAAAAACAAATTACAGTATGCTTAACAATTTCCTAAAAAAAAAAAAAAAAAATAAAAAAAAACTGGAGTGAACTATTCTTACCGTCAAATACTACAATGATTAAACGTTTTTATAAAAAAAAAATTATGCATTATTTGACCTATGTTTATAATGATGCTACCTTTCGAACTACTATCAATCAACCAGTCATAATATTTCCTTTCCATTTTTTGATGCTTTCACCATTTCTAAAAATCTGAGAAAATTAAATTTTCTTATAACGGTGGTCTTGATAATGTTCCGAGCTGTATATTGATTAATTGTGCTGATACACTTGCTGAGGCGCTGACTTGGATTTTCAATATTTTAATAAAAAGTGGAGAGTTCCAAAATTTGTTGAAAAATTCTTTCATCATACCCTTGTATAAAACTGGAGCTAAGTTTAATGTTGTAAATTATAGAGGTATTGGTAAACTAAGCGTTAATTATTCGGAAAATTAGTGATTGAATATATTTCTCATCAAGCGTCTTCTCTTTTATCCGGTTTCCGAAAAGGAAACAAATTTACTACAACTAACAACTATTATTGTTAATCACGATTTCGTACAACGGATGCAAACTGACATCGTGTACAGTGATCTCAGTAAGGCGTTTGATAAAGTAAACCATAAATTACTTTTGATGAAACTGGACCTTAATGGGATTTTCAAAACAATGCTTAAAGTGGATTGATTCTTATTTATCAAATCGTAAGCAATGTGTTCATTCAAACAGTTTTTTTTTTTAATTTGTAGACGTCACTTCTGGTGTGCCCCAGGGAAGTAATAGTCGCGTTAGGACCATCAATATTAAACTTTATTTCATCCGAAAATACAACCTTTTACCTTGTTTTTACATTGTTTTTTCATTTTTCGGCAGATTAGTATGGTCATGAAATAGGTGCAATGTTCTTAGACTGGCACTCACCCCTAATTCTAAGAATTTTTTTTATATCTATTGGAGTTGTTGACATTTTCTTTCGCCCTTACATGTTTTTCCCATATCTTTCAACGTTATTTAAACAATTGTTCACAACTGCCTTTCCTCTATTCATGCTTTTGGCTATTTGGACCGAATTCTGAAATATCAAAATCAGAATTTTTATTTTTCAGAGTTATTAAGAGTCTTACCACGCCCCATTTTGAATAAGCCATTTAAAAACTATAAAACTTATGTATAACTTTAGTATAACAATATATGTATATTTTTTATTTCTTCAGGAAATTAAAGCCAACACCTTGAAATTTGATTCAAGCTAAAAAAAATTGTGTCTGAGCTTTAGTTTAGGAGATACACTTAATTAAAGTTAAAAAAATGTGATTCCTTATTCAAGTGGCATGCAGTGTACATATGTACATGTGCATACGTAGTCAATTATCAAAATTTTGAAATAAAAACGTTACAAAAGAGACGAATAATTATTGTTTATTTTGAAATAAAAACTTTGAAATAAAAACATTAAAAAAGAGACGAATAAATATTGTTCATGTTCGCGTTTGTTAAGCTTTTCTAATGACTTTTAAATTCCTTATAAATATTTATTTATACACCCATTTAAGTGTTTATACTAGTACTTATGAGTACCAATAAATTTTATCTAATATTATATTAATTCCTTTTTTCAATGTTACTTAATACTTAATAAAAATAAAAATTTACTTTGCTGGAAAGAGTATTAAATAAATAAATTTCTGTGCTACAATATTCAATAATTTTTTTCGATTTTCTTTCCGTTAAATTATCTAAATTTTTGTAGTTCAAGATTTTCAGCAATTGTTTTTATATAAAAAAAAGATTTAGCAATATTACATAAATCAGGAAAATAGGTTATGAGGAGGAGGAAAAAGGGAGTAGTGTTTGTAGTGATTTGACTAACAATACGAAGGACCAAAACCAACGATATCATAGCATTTAAAATGTTGAAATGAAATTAGTTAATAGTGATCAGAGTCTAGACCAGTGGTGCCCACAAGTTCTATATAGAAGAGAAAACACCAATACATTTAAGGAAAAACTATTTTTATATAATATTTTTTGTTGTAAAAAGCAAAACATTTACAAAAACAAAATTCACACTGATAATCGCTGTCGTTAATGTTTACCAGCAAATCATGCGAAAGTGTTTTTGCCTTGCTTTTGTGTGTGTGCAGTGAAGAACGACAAAAAAATATATAAGACGAAGTTAATTGTGTATTTTTCATTGCTAGTGCTGAGCGCAGTATTTGTGTATTAGAGAGCACAGCCCTATAGCTAAGCGCATTTACAAAAACAATTGAGTGCATAGGGCTGGGCACACTTGGTCTAGACTAACAAAAATTAGACCAATACCTCCCACTTTGCGAGGTAATAAATTACATGCAAAATAAATTAATAATGAATATATGAAGAAAACACGGGCGGCAGTGAAAAAGACAACAAAAAAGCATGTGTACAGCACTAGAGTACTTCGCCTTCCATACAAAAAAAACTATGTCAGTCACCCCCTAGGATTAATGATAATGTAAACAAAAATCCAAAAACTTTTTTTGCCACGCCTACAACTACCTCTTTTTTTGTATTTTATATACTGTGTCGCCATTTGTACCCGATCATAACATTGTCTGTACCGGTGTTGACTCCGTAAGGGCTATATTTCTGTCTTCAATAGTTTTTCATCAAATTCTAGTCATGACGTAAATTCCAGTCATGACTTAAAATCTCGGTTTATACTTAACCTAATGCAATTTTTGAGCGAAAATAAAGCCGTATTATTTGCTTAAAACTTGCGCGAAACTATTTGTTTTTATTCATAAACAAAACAGTTATGGGAATTTAAACAAGAATACTTAAAGTATTTTGAGATATGGTAATACCTTTGACAAAAATTCCGTTTTCTCATATTTGACATTTAGAACTAAGTAAATACTTTTAAAATTTTATACTAATACGAATATTAAACACAAAACACAACAAATCAAAACAAATAGATATTTATAACTTTGAAAGTGTTGGCTATTTTTGCTACGAAATTAAATTACGTCTCAGAACAAAATACCATTTTCTGTATTTGAGTATATTATTACAACATAGTTTTTAATTCTCATTGTTTTATTTAAAATAGTGGAATATATATGTTTGAAAATATTTTTATAAAATGACAACTATAAAACCCAAAAACAAGCTGTATATATTTGATTGGTGTTAATATTAGTAGCTAATAGAACAGATAATCGCAGACTCAATTGTTCTTTGAGCATAATATGTAAATGTTATTGAATCTATTATTCAGTATATCACAGGTAGAGACTCAGCTTTAAAACTCTTGAATCAATCGCATTTTGAGATTTCCATCTCAGTTTTTTCCAAGTCAATCTCCTTTTAGGGTTCGGGATTAAATCAACCTTAAAATTATTGAACAAAGTGCATTTTAAAATTGATTTGTTGTTTAGAGTATAGATTCGAGATTAAGTATGTTTAAAACTAAGTATTTATTGCTTGAAAAATCCGTACTTTAAAGAAAATCCATACTTACCGTACACTTTACACCGCTCGATCTTGATTAAAGTACGGATGGTTTGAATTTTCTGTTCAGTGCAGGGGTGCCCAAAAGTTTTTTATGGAAGAGCAAACACCAATTCATTTAAGGAAAAACTACTTGTATTTAATATTTTTTGTTGTAAAAAGCGAAACATATTTACAAAAACAAAATTTACACTGATAATCGCTGCCATCAATGGTTATCAGCAAAGCATGCGAAAGTGTGGTTGCTTTGCTTTTGTGTGTGTAATGTAGAACGACAAAAAAATATATAACACAAAGTATTTAAATAATTTCTGATTTATTTATCAACAATTTCATTTATAAGATATTCATCTTGTTGTGTTAGGCTTTCATCATAAGTAAATAAAAGTTGTTGGCGTATTTTTCATTGCTAGTGCTGAGTGCAGTATGTGTGTGTTAAAGAGCACAGCCCTATAGTTAAGGGCTTTTACAAAAAATATTGTGGATCAAGCGCATAGGGCTTGGACATTCCTGCTTCAGTGTATGCTTACAAATATAAATTTCTGCTTTAGCCTTTTTCATGTGCAAAAATGCAGCAAGTACATCTGTATGTATTTTGTTAGTGTAAAGTTAAAATATACTTGCTTAATTTGCAAATGTAGTGATGCAATCCATTTGTACAACATTATAAATAAGAGACCAATCTAAATTAGCACTAAACTGGGGGTCTCCATTAGCCATGGACATGGTATGAGCATCATGTCGAACATCGCAAATGACTAATGTGGACCGCGCATGTCCACGTTTCGTTCATGCTCTGACATTGATGCTCGAGCATATGGCTGAGCATCAATGTTCGCCATGAAGTTGGCCATCACGAACAAAAATACACAAAATGGCGCTAAATCCGAATATACGTATTCGCCACATACAAGAACATGAACTTATTTTTACCTTCGCTCTGTCGATGGCACGTGAAGACGAGGAGTTAAATATAAAAAAGAGTAACAGATGTGTTGGAGCTAAAATCACTGAAGAAAGAGTAGAGTTTATTTCCTTACCATTAAATTTAGATTTTCTAATTGCCAAGCATTGACGCCGCGCTGTTTGAATTGATCTCACACATTTTGTATGTGCATGAAAATTCTTGACAGATAAATAGCGCTTACGTATGTGTTACGTTACTTATTTGACAACGAACACAAACCATGTGTTAAATTTCAGAAAATATAATTAAAAAAATGGATTTATACAGTAAATCGACCCTCTTGATTACAAGATACTCTGTTCCCGAAAGCCTCGTTATTTAGTATAATTCTGAAATCACTTAAATATGCTCGTAAAACTCTCTCTGAAGGCTCTACTCAAAAACTCGCAGCGGAATACTTAAAATCAGCTTGAAAAGCTAATATCAAGAAGATCAACATTGTATACCTTAGTGCGCTATCCCAGATTTAGTTAGATGAAATGGCTCGCATGCTATAGTGAAGCAATTGAAAACCGCGATTTTATTAAGAAGCTAAATTGCCATGCATGTTTAGGAATATCAAGCTGTTTGCGATACAGACCAAATTTATGCTCTTCAAAGTATTAGGTAGTTAAGGAAAATTAAAAAGAGCTGTTGTTTCGGATCCCTGCCTTCTACTTTCCCTTGCAAATTGAAGCCACTATCATTAGGTCATAAAACTAAACCAGTTGAAGTTTAAATTTAGATTTTTCTGTCTTCTAATCTAGTCAGCTAACAAATACAATATCAAATATCATAAACGGCTTACAGGGTTGAGTTAAGAGACACTTTTTTTTTTAATTCAATTTAAATTTTTTGTTTCACAAAAGTGTTGTATATACTTACAAATACAAACACATAATTTTTAATATCTGTATGTGTACTCACTTGTATGGTTGCAATTATAAATTTAATAAGCTCTTTTAAAACAACGAAAAACTGAACTTTAAAGTCATCAATCCTTAAATTGAAGTCACGAAAGTGGCACGTGTGTCAACATACTTACAAACTTTGATATCGTAAAAAAAAATTATATATTATATATTTTTCACATGTTAATGTTAAGTCGTAAAAACAAATTCAAAAATTTTCTTATATTTTTGAAATTCACTTTGTTTTTATTCTTTGACTGGTTTGGGCGTTAAGTTATTTACATTGTTTAAAATAAAAAAAATAAAAACGCAAATAAAAGTACCATTTATTAAAAGAACAGAAAACATGATAATTTTTTCAAGTAACTTTTTTTATATTTAAAAAAGGGGGAATTTTTTGCTTTCAATATGTTTTTAAACCATTTGCTATTAAAATAAATACTCGTATGTTTTTAATGCACAATAAATTAAAATATAAGTTTGATTTCACCCTTTAACATATGAAAAAAAAAACTACACATTTTCCATTTTAAACATACCAACTTAACCCCAATATTACATAGATGTACAGTGAAACCTGTCATAACCGGACAATCACCGTCTAGGTATTTTTGAGATTTCCCCGGTTATCATAGGTACACATTTATTACATCAAATATTGTATGCTAAATTTTATTGTAGCAACGCTAGAATACTCTATTGTGGTTCGAATTCTGTAACTTTTAACAATAACAAAATTGTTAAATTGTCAACTAATATTGTTGTTTACAGTTACGGTTCTGCGATTCTGTAACTAATAAATAACAATATTAATAAAAATTTCAATCAAGTGACATTACGGTTAAAAAATATGCCAAAACTCTAAAAGGACAAAAAAAAAAATACAAAAAATATTATCACCCAACTATAATCATTTGGATTTTTTGGAATTTCCAAGTTTGTCAAATAACAAAACAATAACATGTGTTATTAAATATGATACAGAATAGCAGAATTATCAAATTGAAATTTTAATAATAACAAGTATTGTTAAAATTAGATACGGAATTGCACTACAGCTTAAAATTACTTTCAATCTATCCGATGTGTTGACATATGACTAATTCGTCTCTAGCAAAATGCTTCAAACAGCAAACTTTGACAGTCTTTGAACTACCACTGAAAACTTATAGCCTGTTCGCCGATATCGAATGAAAATGTATGCGAAAGAAAGCTAGTCACATTCGAATAAATTTGGGTTTGTCTATGTCACTATTATTCGTTCGCAAGCACTTATGTATTTTAATTGAGTTTTGACACATCGTTCGCATAGAATAAAGTTAGAAAACCCCAAATCAATTTTCTTTCGCCTAGAATGCGAATGAAATTATCCTTTCGACATCGGCGAACTAGCTGTTAGTGTTTCAAAGACAGTTTAGTTTTTATCAAAATTTAATAAAACTGCAATTGAAACTCTAGTTCTACGCGAAAGCAACAATTCGCTTAGTTTCTGCAGGCCAATTGTTTTCGTGCTGAATGTAATTTTTTTATATATTTTCGTAAACTTTGGAAATACGCTTATCATATGTGCAATAAATACTCAATATCTTATCAATATTTTTTTTCTAAAAAATTGATAATTAATATTAAAATTCTCTTACACAATAAAGCTCTTTTAATATTTATCATTTAAGAAACATATAACAATTTATAATATTTTTAAAAACTTAACGTCATAATTAGATAAGAATTGCTAAATAAACAAATTATTGTGTAACATTTATTTGAGCGAGTTGTAGAGGTTCCGAAGTCACAAAGTGTTGTTTAGTTTGTATTTAGTACAACTAAAATTAAATATAAAGCTTTGAAAACCACAACAACAATTTATAAAACATTTTTTGAAAACAAAAAACCTTATTCATACAAGTATTAAACAAAATTTTCAAAGCCAAAGAATTTATTTTAAATAAAAACGTTTAATATTGATTAAAACAATGGGTGATTTATTTAGAACTTTTTTAATCTTAAATAAAATTTTTTAAAAAGAAATTGTACGACGGAATATTTATATATCTTAATGATAAAACAGAATAAGACCGCAATTTCAAGCACAAACGACTCTCAGAGAAAACAAAGTCTATAATTGAAACGACGACTACAACTTCGCAAACTGTCATTTAATGTTCTTATTTTGTTAGTTAAAAAAAAACATTTCTGTTATTCTTGTTTTTCATCGCGCTAAATTTTTTGGAGCTTTGGTTTTGTTTACAAAATGTATGAAATTTACTAAAAGTATGGTAACATTATTGAAAGCTTTTCTGCTTCACATTGAGAGCATATTAAAAATTGCCAAAATAAAATATATTCTGTTTTACGAACGCATTCTTTGGCGTCATTTTATATCAAATTGTAAGAAAAACATCGTCAAGTCCTAATTCTATTTCATCATTTATGATCGGGAAGGATAGTCTCTGATATTAATCTCTCAAACATAGTTTGTTTCAAATATGTTTGAGTTCAAATTTTAGATAGATGAAAAGATGGTATTCTTTCGACACATTGGGACTTCCGAAACCATCACCAAAGGCTAACTTACGCAACGGGAATCACTATGCCTCTATTATAGTTTATTAAAAAATATTCTGGAGTGGCCATGGTTGAGGTGTGTAAATCTTAGCCGTGCTCCGAACTTAACCCGCCGAACCACGCTTTCAGACGTCAAATTGGTTATCAAAGTGTCGTTGCAATAAATGCTTGCCTAGGTGTCGAACTGAGTGGTTAAGTACTGTAGCGAATTGACTAAAATTTGATGTATTTAATGAACTTTACATTATAAATTTAATGCGAGCTGATAGTATGGCTCGAGCTGGATACCGGGCTATTTACAGAACTGTTATAGTGGGAGGTATGGGATCCAAGACTGGTATATGCACGAATTTGCCACTTGTGTGTACTTGATTAGCTATATAGGGGAAGGGGTGAGCTGTTCTTTTATGATTTTGTCCAGCGTGCGAAAATACCATTACTATTAATCTTGGCATACAGAGCATGCTTGAACGGCGAACTGAGTGCAGGAGCGAGTTGATTAAGGCCTGATGTCTTTAATGAACTTCGGTCCACCATTTCACATTCGCTGGATTCTGGGTTATCGAAAAATCTATTCTAGTGGGAGGTGCAAGACAACTAGAGCCCTTCAGCAAAGGGGATTGTTATGCTGCTTACTAAATGAATTTGCAAATAAACTATTGTTTCTGATTTCTAATAATAATTGCGTTTCATATTTTATGATAAGGAAAATACAACAACGAACTGCTTAAATACATCGTAAAAACGAGTTGATTTCTAACAATAATTGCGTTTCATATTTAATGATAAGAAACATACAAAAAAGATTAAACTATTTTGCTATTTATGCTTTCAAGGCTTCTGCAATCTTTAGTTGTTAGTGAAAGGGCAGACCTTGAATAAAATCAAAATGTGTTGGCTTTCGGTTGAAAAAACTTCTTTTTACAATTTTTTAAAGACTGTTAACAAAACTTCAAATTATATTCTTGATTTTTGTCGAAATAATCAGACAAAGTCATTCATACTTATTTTATGTATGTATGTACATTAAATTTAAGTATTAAATAAATAAATTTTGAACTTAATGCAACGAAAGTTGTAATATTAATATAAAGTTTTTAAAAGAAATATAAATTCCAAGAAAATAGCGACCATGAAAAAGTATAAATGCATATATCTTTGCTTTTCCTTTTGTTTAATTTGTCAACATTTTTATTTCATTATTTTTTATTTGCAATTCAAAAGTGAAATTATGTATATGTACATACATACTCGTATATGCTCATATATTGTGAAACTTGCATTTTCATTTGTTTTCCCTTAAAATCTTTATTCGCTTCCTACACAAAGTTGTAAAGTTGCATGTTATCAAAAGGGGTTGAATTTTTCGCCTTCATGTAGATTCATATACACAAATATATATTTATATGTACGTATGTATGTGTAAATGATATATATAGTATGTTTGTAAACGTTTGCCTGTATGAAAACTGAATTAAACTCCAGTTTATTTTTTGCACTTGACTCTCCTTTCTCCCCCAAAAAAGAAAAAAACGTCAAGAATAGTTTTTGCATGTCCTTGTTGTTGCTGTCAATTTAAGTTTAGTTTGTATAGTTGTTGTTGTTGCTGCTGCTGCTGCTGCTGATTTGTTATTGTTGTTATGGTTGGTATTTATTTGTAGCCATTGTTAAACAGTGTCGCGACAAAATGCATTTAAATAAATTAATGTTTTATTTCACTAGTTTGGTTTGCTTAAATAATGGCAACTTTTTTTGTTTTGTTTTCAATGTCGGTGAGAAGCACTGAAGTTGAAGTGCAGTCGCGTCAGTTGTCTCCATTAAATATGTATAAACAGAAACAACGAAAAAAAGGTAATACAACTTTCTTGAGTTTTTTTTATTAATATATTTGATTAAAAACTTTTGCTGAGATCTTTTCGAGTAGTGGAGGGAATTAACAATTTCATTTGAAGTTATTGGTTCCCATCACTATTAAGTTTTTGGCTTTAATTATTTGCGCCACCTGCAAAATCATTTATTCAAAGCGCCGTCGGCTGTTAGTGTAGACTATATGTATGTACATGTACATACATATGTATATAAGTATGTATTCGTAAAACTTAATATGCTCAAGGTGTTTTTTTTTTTATTTCACAAGTTTAAATTATAGTAAAACACAGAAATTTATTTTGAATATCAATGAAACGGGATTTTGAATAGAAAATATTATGCCACATATGTATGTTCAAATAAGATTTTGGTCATGCGCCAGCCACACGATCTGGAATATCAATTTGCACCGCTTACCATTCTGGCATTCCATTAGCATCCCTACAAGAAATAGATGACCGAAACTAATACACTAAAATGCTATTTTCCTACACAATCACTAAAATGTTATATGTATATAATCTATTTGAGAATTTGTTAAAATAATTGTCAGACGTACACGAAAGTTTCGGTAATTTTTTCTTATGGGCTATATGAAAAAAACGATAGATATTTTTGATGGATGTTTCCATCAGTACTACCGGTCATATGATCGTTCAAATGACCGGCATTGTTATTGTGGGGATTTTCACCATCATTGTTTTTGAAAATGTATGGACCAATGATTATGTCAGCCCATAAAGCACATCAAACAGTAATTTTCTGGGTTGTGGTATTTCTACAAACTCTAGTGGATTATATTATTCCCTAAAGTGACAATTCTGCTTTCTTACATCACCAGAAAGTACTCATTTAAAAAATGATTCTCAATGGAACACAAAAACTTTGATTAAATTTATGCTTCAGACAATCTTCAAAAGCGTAGCTCTGGTGTAAGTCTATGCATACTGCAATGCCAAGTCAAACTAAACAATAAGCAACTGTCAGTTTTTAAATGGGTTGTCAAGTAAAGATGTGTTGTCAAACAAAAGTAAACCTCTAAAAAAAACACCCAATTATGGCGCAATTACTAGAGGACTGCATTAAAAGTTGCTGTACTACAAAACAAAGTCACATAATGAATGTGGGCGAAAGAGAATGAAAATTCTCTAGAAATGCTAAAGGGACCAACAGACGACATGTTTTTACTTAGGTTTGTATTTCCTCATGTAACTCTCCTTGTCTGTTAACATTGTCATTTTTACAGAAGTTTCCTCTCAAACATTTAAGTCTGGCATTGTCTCTGCTTATTTATTTTGCTTCTTCACTTGAATATCAAAGATTACTTGCTAACGTCGAAAAACACTTGCCAGCGGCACAGAGGATCTGATGTTTCAGTATTTTTTTAGGTTTTGTTCTTCCCTCTGTATGATAATATTAAGCTTATATAAACAAGTAATAATAAGTGATATAAGAGTTATTAACAAATATTGTTATTATTATAAAAAAACTAATTTAAAATGTAATAAAATATTACTACTGCAAAATGTTTCCTTCAGCGGACTAAGTTCTTCTTAAGGCATAGGTTTCTAATGTCAGATGTTTAAACAACAAAATAGAAATGCTCTATTTGAAATTTTGTCAGATGACATTACTCATGTTTTTTACAGAATCAATGTTTTTGAGGTAACAGACGATATATAAGCATTTGGCAGTGGAAAAATGAAATCTACATTGCTAAAAACACCACATGCTAGAGCGTCTGTTTTTACGAATACATAGCATACATAAACTTATTTTAAATTGGAAACTATTTTATTATAGGTCTCTTTTCCACTTTCTTAAAATTGTTTAAAATTAAACAATAAAGTTTTTTATTCGCTATTTTAGCTTCTAACATTGATACCAATAAAAAATTATAAATAGCTTGTTTTCTATGAATGTTTGAGAATATCTTTTAAAAAATTTCCAAAGTCTACTGATGATTAGGGTAGCTCCTATGAAATGTCAACATATAGATAGCTTGGAAACATAGAAAACAAGCTATTTATAATTTTTTATTGGTATCATTTTTAAAATCTTTTTTGTATATTTCTTTACTCTTTAAACAAACGTAACTAACTTTTTCACATCAAATCGGTAATTCCACCTCTAGTAATTCCACCTACTTAAATGCACCAAATATTATTAATATATTTTTGTAAAACTTTGTTACTTTCGGATTATTAATTTAATCAAGGAATTTACTATTTTATCATTTTTCACCAAATGTTGATTGCAGTAAAACAAAAATTGTTCTCAGAAAGAACTAATACTCACAACAAAGCTGAATAATTTCGCGACAAGAATAATACGTCTACAGATTATGCCATGCGTATTATATGACGCAGTTTAACCCATGCGAGGGTACGTATTTCAAAATCGTATACGGTTGTGTTTGTATTGCTTTGTGACGTCATAGGACCAACATGCGCAGAAGATTTCTGTTTTGGGTGAGAGTTGTCGTCATCTTTTATTCTATCATTCTTGATGTTGTTGCACTGTAATTTCTTTTATCATTTAAAAACTTATGATATAGAGAGTGTCCGCCGGGAAGGTATACTACTGGCAGTAATTTCATTGTAATCCTGGCTGTATGCGATGTGGCCCAAAGCATGCAGTTAAAAATCATTATTTTCAATCATATCATACTTTGTTGCTGTTACGCCGTTTTTATTTTCAAAGAAGTAAGGTCCAATGATTCCTCCTGACCAAATTGCACACCAGGCTGTCACTTTTAATGGATGCAAAAGCAACTGATGAATAATTTGAAGGTTTTCCATAGTCCTGAACCGACTCTTCTATTTATTCACATATCCGTTCATATTCATTATAATTTTTTCATGAAAATCGGCGTCGTCATGGGCGAGCTGTAACCTCCTTAATCTTAAATGCAAACAATTGCAAATCCTTGCGCAAAATTGTGGCCGAAGTTGAGGTTGATGGATTGTTTTGAACACTTTCTCGAGCAACAGTCATATTTTCAGCCGATCTTACAGCACGTTGTGGTACACGCTTGGACCTATCACCTACAGATCCTACACGATAAATAGTGCGTTTTGTTGACACGTTTTTTCTTCTAAAAATGTCCCGTAACTTTCAAATCATTACAGTAATCAATGATTGATTTTGATAAAATGTTTTAACGGTAAAACGCGTTGGTTTATCGAATATTTTTCCACAATAAATTTGCCGCATATTTACTTCACGACTGCCAAATATGAACTGTCTAAACTAATGTTTACCAAAATGGCGGCAAAACAGAGTACCCTCCCGTCGGACTCGCGGTATGTGATTGCTTTTGTATTTACTTTGATTCTTGAAATGGAAGCAGTCGCATTCAAGCGATAAACAAAAAACGAAAGGGTGTATACTTACTACGAAGAATTTTTGAAGTCGACATACTTGAACAGTTTTTGGTTTGACCGCTGATACTTTTACTTTGTCTGCAGTTTTTCAAACACTGAATCCTGTCATGGCAGATTTTGAAACAATACTACACGACAATAGTCGAGACTGATGTGTAAAAAGAAGAATATGTAGATCACCATTGTCTTAGTACCGATAGACGCGGACTCGAAGAAGTCGTTTAAACGGAGAGTTATAAGTATAAAGAATTTTTCTTTTAAAAAAAATAAGCATTAGAGGTTTTAATACGAGTACACACATATTTTGCGTATGAATGTATCAACATGGTAAAATAAAAATCTTGTTGAAAGTTTTAATAACAAAATTGAGCAATTTAAATATTTACAACCTTATTTAACGTATTTAATAAATGTTCTTCCATCCGCATGCACACATCTTGCATAAACTTGTACATATGTATATACTCGTATAATAATTTTATATCATTTGTCAAGAAGAAAAATGTTGAACCGATTTCTCTACACTCATATCCGAAAATTTTTTGAATTCTTTCAGTTTTTAAATTATGGTCACCAAAACTCCTCGCGCTCTTTAAGGATTACAAATAAATGTTTACGGAAGACTTTTATTTTAATTTTTCTTTTTTCATTTTTTTGTCAGTTTGCGTGCTTTCTGCTAAAATTTATTATTGTTTTGTCTACCCTTTTCAGCCAATTTTGAAATGTTTTAAAACTGGGCGTGTTTTGAGTGTAAAAGCAAAAGTTTTATTTCAATGTTAATGTTTGAGCATATTGAAGGCAATATGTGCTTACATACATATATCTTTAGTACAGGCAACAATATTTTATGAAACGTTTTAAAAATGGCATTTAAAATTATACGAATGTTTTAAGCAGCTCCAAGTTGCGCAGTTAAACGAAGTAAATAAAGAGGAAAACTATTTTGGTCTTATATTTAAATAGTTTGAACATTTTTCTTTATTACAGAGAAATTTTCTGAAAAACTAAGATCCACATCCGTAACAGACTTATTGCAAAGATTTAACAGAGATAACTTAAAAGAGAATAATTATTATGTATTAATGTTAAATAGTCGAACTTTTCTATTTTAATATTTCTAATATTATATGATGATGGGTTGGTATCATTCGTCTAGCTCGAGTTCAATCCTGGCTAAAGCCAAGAAATATTTATATTGGAGAATAATTATTATTTTTTTCTTAAAAGATAAATTTTAGAAAATAATTCCTAATGTTTTTACATTTTAATTTGGTGTTCTGTGATTGTAATATATCCTACCCAACCAACCCTTCCCACTTTTTAAACGACTGCCCCAAAATCCAAATATCAAGGCTAACAATACTCCGAAACAAAGATCCTTTACAACTACTTTCCAATCCCACAACTGAAAATATTACACTTCTGATTAAGTTCCTTAAAAAATCGTATCTTTATAACGAAATTTGAAACTCATGTAATTATATATGTACATACATACATAGAATGATATATCACTCACTTATATTAACAATTGTATTAAAACCTTTTATCATAATACTTTCATATTATTTTGAGCTGAAGGCCTACGATGCCATTGCCTCTCATTGATATTAGCTTATAATTTTAATTATAAGTTCAATAAATAAATAAATAATTTGGTGTTAATGTTTTTTTTTTTTTCTTTTTAGGTAAGTGCCAATACTTTTATGATAATTCTACAAATGTGAGTAACATAAAGAATGGTTATTTTTATTGTTAAAACGGGGGGTTTTTTTAGAGCTACACAAGTTGCAATTATAACAAAACAAAGAAATAAATTTTTAATATTAACTAACTATACGAGTTTTATAGAATAGTATATTTTACGGCATTAATGTTAAAAGAGACTTCGGTCGTCAGGGCTGTCGCGTACAAGGCGCAATCTGAACGTAGACGTAGCCCAATTTCCAACGCTCAAATCACCATTAACAGTAACATTAACGACTCAACAAATACTTTTGGATTATTGTCACCCTAAATGCCAAAATTCTGCTAACTTAAGTACCCACTCAGCCAAACATTGGCTTCAATTTAAAACAAAATTTTGAAGAAAATTATGTATGAATATGAATTATGATCGTCTTTTTATAAAAAAAAAATCAATAATTTGTAAGCTATGCTCCGGTGAAGGTCTAACTATAATGAAATAGTAAAACTAACAAAACAAAATGCAACGATCTGTTAAATAAAGCAGTGTTGACAACTCAAAGTGGTAGACCTCTAAAACTGTCCATTAATAGGTTTAAAATGAAGAGCACAGCAAAGTATTATTTAACAAAGTTTCTTACACAATAGTGCAATTTTTTAATGCAAAAGTTTGCTAGATATTTAAAAAATACATAACTACTCCTATTCGAGTTGCCAAATCGTTTCTACTTATAAAATTCAAATTGTGTAACAGTTAGAGATATAATTTATTAACTTCCTCTTTATTCCTTTATTTACACTTAGAAAATACTCATCATTAACCAAGAACTTATGTCGAATGGTAGTCTCCTAATAAGTTTCCAAAATATAAAATACGAATTTTCTTAATGTGAACTCAAAGTGAAATTTCTGCATCTATTATATAGAGCTTGATGGAGCTCCCATATTATTTACTTAAAGAAAGTGTGGCTACCACGACATGGGCGAGGTGACTTAAATATAAGCCCAAATCATATAATATAAACAGTATATTTTGAATTTTTCTGCTGACTAAAGATTAAACACATAGACTACAGCAGACTTCACAACTTCATGACAGCAAATGCTGCAAATGACAATTGTAGTCGTGTAGTCGATTACTGAATTATTTTGAACATGTAGTAACATAAACTTCATGACAGCAAATGCTGCAACTGGCAATTGTAGTCATGTAGTTGATTACTGAATTATTTGGAAACGTTAGTAACATAAACTTCATATACATACGAGTGTATTTCAGTGTTACCGCTTTAGAGTTTTTATGTTTACAAAATTTCGCTGTTTTACAAAGCGAGCTCTGTTTATGTATACCTCCAAAAAACATCCTTAAAAGTTAAAAAAAAGAAACTGTTCAAAAAGTTTTTGCTAGCTTCGCCTAATTCAGGGTAGGCGGGCCCTCCAATTTCAAAATATAATTAAATATATCTTCTGATCTTCGATGATATATCGACATATTCAAAAATAGTTCAACTCTAGGACAAACATTTTTACCCGATTACTTTAAATTGTTCGGTAAAGATTTGCAATTAAAAGTAAGTGAAGTACAAATTAATAATTGGCCATCACTTTCAGACCAAATTGACAGATTGTCGTATAATTTACAGGTATATGAATTTATTGAAACAAATAATATGATTTGTTTAAACCTTTAATTTTCTGCTTTAATAGCAATTATATTTAAATAATACTCACTGCAATCTATTAGCATAAGAACCAAAGCCTGAAGGAGAACTATGCAAAACTTCTCATCATTTCATCAGAACAATAATACCTTTATTTTGTTAACAATGTTGTTTTTAATACACTAGTACTAGATATGTAATATCTCCTAATGATCAACGTGCAAAAATCAATAATAATTGCAATAAGAAAGTTGTTTTAGTTATATTTATGTATTAGAAATGGACTTATTCCACATTCAAAAGTAATGTTTTTGCGATACCATTGTACAACAAAACTGTTTTTGTTTATTTCAAAATTGATCTGTATTGAAACTTTATCTCACGAAAATTGCTGTTAACTTAGTTTTATTTTTAAAAGTGAATTTCAAAAAAAAAAAAAAAAAACAGTTCATAAAATAAAAGAATCAAAATATTTAAAAAATATATGACTGCTTAATATACATATATGTAAATATAATAGAAATTCAGCAAAATGCAAATGAATTGAACCTAAATTGAACACACGTTTGAAAAGAAAAAGTGGGAGTAGGTTGCCTTCAATTTTCAAATTTTGATTGTATTGGTAAAAAAAATAAGAGAGAAGTAAAACTTAAAAGCAAAATTTAAAGAACACTTGTTCGTGTGAAGCCCAAGATGCTAGAATTCTAGAAATCCCAACATGATCAATCACATAGCACTGTTTTGCTCGTCATTCACTAGCACAAGAAATGGAAGTAAATCTATTACAGAGTTTAGCCAATGCCATATTTAAGTCTATTTTCATATACACGTACGCTTTATTGAAATAACAAAAGACTCAATAAATAACATTTTCGAATTGTTAACAGTATCTATATTATGCAAAAAATTCATCCATGGTATTTTCTAAACTTTTTCTTCTTCCCGACATTTTTTTTTTTTTTTTAGCTTTTATTTATTTATTGAATCTTTACAATGTGAACTAACAATAAGTATTCAAATCTTAATACTAAATACAATAAATTAACTAAGTCCAGCCAATGCTAGACAAAAAGTTTATGTATTATGCGCATATTATAATTCTTTCCGACATAAGGCTTTTTTTGAATTATGAGCTGCAATAAATGGCCGATATGTAATTAATTTATAACAACGAATACTCCCATTTAAAGATTCGTCGTTCGCACTAGTTACGTTTCTGCCATTAATCAGTGCCAGTCACACGAAAACTCTCGAACATTCAACATAAAACTACAACAGGGTACAATTACAACAAGATCAGAGTTTTTCTTTGGCCCCCGCATTTTTAAAATCGTATACTTGCTGCCAACACGACCAAATCTTCCATATGACACCAATTGATCAAAATGAAAAAATAAATTAAATTTTTTTAACGCTTTGAATGTCGAGAGGGATTTGCATGCATATGTAACATTTTCCGAAGTAACTAAATGCGATACTGTGGTGTCAAGAGGATCACCCTAGTGTACTTACATAAATACTTACGTATGTATGTTGTTTAACTTAATTACAAATCTGACCACTTTCAATCAACATGTACTCTATAATTTAGCAATTTGTTAACTACTTCCTTATGTAAAATACTGCAAAGCACACATAATCCAAATATCCTTAACAAAAGGATTTTAATTTAAGGTGATTTAAAACCAATATGCCAAGAAAGCATGTCGTAAAATATAAAAATGTTGCCAAAATCAAATTAGATTATGGACACAGACACATTTGGAAAGTTATTTTATTTTCTAATGTTTCATAGCATTTGCCGTTTGAGAAATTCCACAAACGAATAAACAAGCGAGTTTGTTTGTTAGTTTGTGTTTAAGTAAAAAATTTTGCAACATGCTGCACTAAGCTATCGACCTTAATACTTATTGCTTAGACAACGTATGTGTGTATGTACAAAAGACATATATATCTACACACATATAATTCTACTTTACAGCAGTCAGTCATAATGCAGTCGTCAAAATGAATTTTTGGCCAAACTCTGGCTATTTTGCCACTTAAACAGAAATCTCTATTGGTCATGGTCAGCAGTTAGACAAATTGAAAACGCAAAAGCAAAAACAAAATAAAATTGCAGAAATAAAAATAATAGAACTGTGAAAAATACTTCAAAAAGCTCTTGTTTTTTCTTTGCTTTTGTTTTATTTCATATTTTCCTTTCACTTGGCAACTTAAGCCCCTACAAAAACAAAAACCTTAACGAAATAAAATCGTAAAGCAAAATGAAAGGTTGCATGTTGTATTAAATGGAAAAGATAGAAAACCAAAACCTTAAAGCCAACAGAAATTCCCAAATGAGGTATAACAACTAAATTGTATGTATATAAAGAAAAAAAATGATAACTTCAGCTGCATGGCAACAGCAAATTTTTTAATGAAACAAAAAGAACGAATTTAACTTCAAATTTTATGTGAGAAACGAATTTTACTTAAAAAGTGCAGGCCATCGGTACGTATGAGCTTTTTATTTTAAATTATTGAGAACTCGTTTCACATACATGAATGTGATTGCTCCAAAACTGAGCCAAGAGGAAAATAGATGCTTTTTAAAGTAGGATTCCGAATAGTAGAGGAAATACTTGCCTTGCTGAAGCAGAGAATCTGATTTTAATTTTTAAATTTGACAAAAACCAAACTTCAAAACTGTATTACTTTGTAAATTTAGCTGTATGTCATTTTTGTTCTGCCGTGGAACTTTTTAAATATTTTGTTTTACCTAATTTATTGAAGTTGTGTATTTCCTGCACTAAAATTTACTTCACATAACGCCAAGAACAAACTCAAAGCTAATTTATTACTAATAAAAAGAAAAAGGAGTTAAAATCTGATTATCGCGTTTATTCTGAGTGTAATGCTATGTTCACTCTGTCTTGTTTAAATAGCAGTTCTAGGAGCTTCAAGAACCTTCAAGATGCATGGAAAGATTTTAGTATAAGTAGTATAACTCAATCGAGCAAAGCATTTGACATAAAGGCTTTCCTAGTGTTTTGTCTTCCAACCTGTGTAGATGTGTTTTCTTTATATGTTTGTTAGTAATTTCATTACCTTGCAGTGGTTGGAGGTGTTGGACTAAGTTTTGTTAATCTCAGCAGTATCGAAGGTTTATACAATGGGCACTGATCAAGTTAATCAATATAATTCTAATATTTTAAATGCTGTGTTAACGTTTCTTTTGATCCTTGCGTGTTGTTAAACGTCCACAAACACTACTCCCTCTTTTCTCGTTCGCCTAGCCCATTTTCCTAGTTACTGAACAATGCACTGCTTACGTAGGGGTAAAAATAAAAAATTTTATTAAATGTCAGAAAGAAAGAGATCTTCTTTCTTTTAAAGATTTGCTGTGATGGATTATACTCGTAGATTAAAGTTTTGTAGACTAATGCACTATACACATTGACTACCGACTAAAAGTTGTCAAATATAAAATACATATATTTAAAAAAAATTATTTGTAACACGATACGGCTGCAAGCTGCCCATGCTATTTTTTTAGGATTTAATTTAATTTATAACAAATTTAATTAATTAATGTAAGTCGACTGACCTATATGTAACAGAGCTGCAAAACTATCGATAGTCGGCCCATTCGATATTTTCGATAGTTTTGTTTTTGACTATCGATATTTTCGATAGTATCGAATGCTAACATATATATGTTAAGGCTGACATTCATAAAGGATATTGCTAGTAAACAAAATCAAAAGAAACCCTGTTTAATATTAGTTTTAGAAATAAAAAAATTATAATTAATTAAAGATTTATATTCATGAAAAATAAGATATACTACAAATTAATATAAAATACATGCATACATATATTTGAAATTCATTCACTTTATGAATTGAGGGCTAATCGTACGATTTTTCATTAAACCCCGTAATAATAAAAAAACAACAAATTAAACTTCAATTTTAATTATGTTGAAACACAGATTGTAAAAAAACAAAAATAACGAACAAAAAAAAAAAAAAAACAAAAAAATATATATTTCTACTAAATCAAATACGTTATAGCCTATTTACACCAAAGCGAAATCTGCTCATTCGAGATTTCAAGCCTAATCTAGTAGATTTTGAAAAGATTCCCCACACAAAATGAAATCTACTTTATGAGTGATTTAAAAATACTACGCTGTAACCAAAATATACACTTTAATGTGGTGTATGCAGTCTCTGGGCACCAAAAATGTACACTTTAATGTAGTGTATTCAGTCTCTGATAAAATTGATTTGTCAAACTGCCATGCATGAATTATTTTTGAGCAAATGAAATCTTGCTAGGCATCAAAAAAAACGATATAGATTTCGTTGTAGATTTCAATTCATATCTACTAGATTTTGAGTTGGTGTAAATGCGCCATTAGTATATTTTGAAGTTTAGGTCGGCGATAAAATTTTTTATGCGACGAAGCCTTTGGACTTTAAGGTACTAATTTGATCAATAGCCCACAATACAAACAAAGCTATTGTTTTGAAAAAAATATGTTTTTTGTTTCGATAGTATCACTATTGGATAAAAACTATCGATAGTTTTGCAGCTCTAATATGTAATAAAATATGTAAAACAAATTACAGCTTCGACATATTTTGTTTTCTAATACAATAACACATCAAAATAATAAACTTTAACGTGCTGTTAATAGAACACATGCGAGCAACTCGTCTAGAAAGTTTGTATGAAAGTTACTCAATTTTTTGAGTGACTTCCATACACAATTTTTTAAACGATTGCTCGTCTGTGTTCTATGAACAGCAAATAAATTATGATTTCAATAAATGAATAAATTTATTTGTTTTACTCCTATATACATATATACATGTAATCGAAATAAGTAATCATAACTTTATAAAACAATTAGTATGTGGTTAGACATGTGTCAGTTGCTTGCTTTTTACTTCATTTACTTTTAATAATTGCAAATCTTACCCGAAAATTTTTAAAGTCGGGTATACATTTTTGTTCGTCGAGTTGACCTATTTTTGGTCCACATTTTTGAAAATTCGTTGTATCGTCGTAGAGATTTAATTCTTTAATATTGTGCTCATTGCAAAACATGTCTGTGTCATTACATCATAATAGCTTAAGTCAATATAAGTTTTTAAAGGTAATCTCAATAAAAAACTGTATTTAAGAAGAACATAAGTGAAAATTGCAACAAAATTTTATCAATAATACAAAAAACATTATTTCGACAAACGAAAATTGTGTATTTATTTACAACTGCGAAACAGCTAGTTGACCCCCAGCTTAGTGTGTTCAACAATTTTTTTACCTGTCTTGTTTGATCAAGAGTTATTGATCGCGGCAATTATTGTTATAATGAAAAATAATTCTTGGTGAAAGCTGGGATTGAACTTGAGCCAGACAAAAACCATCATATAATATTTAGTTTATTATTTAATTAATCAAATGAGATACACATTTTAAAATGATTAAACTTCGGCTTAAGCTGTTATGGTAAAAAACCACAGATATTGTAATTAAAAGTCATTTTGTTATTTCATATTTTCTTTCATTTTATTTTTCTCTTTCAATTTCTTTCATTTGTATCGATGTAAACACTCTGCTAGGCGAATAAGAATAAAAAACATCATATTAAAAAAGTAAATGAGTGTAAAAGGAAATTAATATATATGAAATCCAGAAAACATAACTATTTCTTCGTTGTCACGATTTTATAAAAAAAAAAGAAGACATGACTTTTAGACATGACTTTAAATCACAATCTAAATGTCTTCTTTGTTATTTATGCACAAAATTATGTTTGTACATAAGTGCATACTTAAAATAATTTAATTTTATTTTACCAATGTCTTAATTATTTATAAGATGAAACTTAAATGGGCGTATTCATAAAAATTAAAATAAAATGTAATTTAGTTGAAAAAATCCATACAAGACTTTATTAAATTTCATTTCAGATACATTTTAGTTTCGAATTTTTACACAAAAATAAATTTCGTTGATTGTCAGTTTTGCTTGCAACAAAAAAAGTTCAATATCAAGAATTTTTAAAAAATTTGTTTAAGGCTTTATACATCTTAAATATTTAAAATTTGTTTATCCGCTTATTATTTTAATAATAATATACTATGAACGATAGGAAATTATTTAAACATGTTAAATATCTCTTACACAAACAATTTAGTAGCCTTTTTGTAGTAGCTGGTAAAGATTTTTAAAATTTTATATAACATTAAAAAATTTGACTTAATGCCAATCAAAAGAATTTAAAAAATTTCTTTATTTCTAGAGTCAAACAAATTTGAAATTGTATTGGACTTGAAAAATACTAACAACAAGCGTGATTAAACTTCAATAATTTAATCCAGTTCTAGATATTTCTAAATTTAACTTCATGGTAGACTTGATTAGCCATACACAAATATTTGTATCGAATTTTTTTCACTTCATGCATTTTTTCTTTTTTTAGTTTAAAAAAAATAATCAAACCAAAAATGCATGCAATATTAAGTTTACTTGTTAAAAGTGTTTACAGCTTATTAAAACTGAAACTGAACGGTTTTATCAGTAGACATAAAACAAATTAAAAATAAAAAAATTAGGTCCTTGACATTTTCTTAAAAAGAATTTATCAAAAAAAAATGTTCAAAAAATAATAAAAACAAAAAAAGAACAAGCAAATCAAATATGTATGTATGTATGTATATTTCTTATTGTATGAAACAATAAGATAAAGAGTAAAAAAATAAATTAACTTTAAACCTCAACAAGGTCTCAAAAGTGTGGGTGGGTGGTTGGTTGAGAAGGGCAGAAACGCAGGCTGGAACAAAAAATATTTATTTTTTTAATTTAAACAACTGCATGCACATCAGCACATATAAAATATTCTTACAAAAACATTTAAAACAAATATTCACCGCGGTAATATTGACTAGGCCATCAAATATCATTCCCATCTTCAAAGGGATTCTAAACAATGAAAGAAAACCCATACCGCTATTAGAATAAAAGGTGAACGAAACCTTTTTTTAATACTAAGAAAAGTTTAATTTCGGTTAGCTTCATTATTTTTTATTCTTTTTTCAAATCTTCATTCAAACTTTTGCGTGAAAATGTAAAAATTTCGTTATACTTACTAAACATTGTAGCAAATATAATATTTCATTGCATTAATGTAATACTTTGGTAAAAGCTACGAAACAATGTGGTTAAAATAATGGCCATATTTCTTTATATGACTTGGTAGAGTGCTCGACCAGCAGTCTTGTGGTCGCAGTTTCGATTCCTGCCATAGACTCTGGGTGTTATTGCAGAGAAACAAAATAGCTTCACAGTTTTTATGTTTGCTTAAAAAGGTGAAAAAAAAGAAAATATTTGTGTATTCATTTCATTATATATACTATCCATTGATTGTATGTACTAATGGACATATCCGCCAAATTATAGAACAAATGAACACAAAATAGAATAGCAATAAAAAGTTAATAACTAGATGGCAACATTTGCGCAGTAATAATTTTCTTCCAAATTTGTGAATTTTAAAGCTTAAAGAAACTAACACACATCGGTACTGACCAATATTTCCTTCTATATACAATTCGGCGATTAAGTAAACAACATGTGCAGTTAACTAGTCAGAATTGGTATATATATTTATTATTGTTGATAACACTCGTTGCAAGAAAACAATAATTACGACTTAACGGTTAAGTTGGCGTTAGTTAAACGTACCACTTTCAGAAGGAAGCAATAATCTTACCGTTAACAACTTTCCTTTATTACAACTGGCCTGTAAAATTATATTTATCTTTTTCAAAGCATGGCAGTACCACAGAAACTAAAAGCGTTACTCAAATCTTTATACAGTAATTGACTATAGCTTATTGAAGAAGTTTTTCGTGCAGTTATTTTTAAATAAATATTTTTCGTGCAGTTATTTTTAAATGAATATTTATACAGTAACTGACTACAGTTTATTGAAGTTTTTCGTGCAATTATTTTTAACGGAATAATCTTACGGGTATGTTCTCACACTCCCATCTCGCATCAGATTTGCGATTGTGACTTGAACTCGCAAGAAAGTGTTTTGTAAATCGGCAGACTCCTGGCGAGTTTAAATAACAAGAGTATACCAGAGTGAACTGATGAATTAACACTAAACCTTAAACAAATAATAAAATGCCGTATGTATTAACTTAAATTTGTTTTCTTTGTAATGGAATAAAATCTAGACGATTTTTCATACAATTTTTGTTAAATACATGCATATTAAAAAATGTTCTTAAAACGCGAGCCAAACTCCTTTTGTATTCCTGAAAATAAACTTTTATACATTCAATTCTATATTACATTTTTAAACCAATATGCATAATATAAATGCTGCTGTCATTTTCCATTTTTTTTAGTTTTTTTACTTTGGTAAAACATGTGTTTTCAGCACTAAAATTATGTCAACTCGCTTGAGTTACAGAACACCTAAAAATAAATTTGGCGTTTTCAAGTCGCCTGGCGACTTTGAAAACTTGCGTGGACATATGCCTGTAAAACACGGCTTCTATCTTTCAAATTAACCTAGATAGAATTACAACTCCCTACAAATATTTTGTTAATAGTATCACGGAAACTAAAAATACAGATTCGTGTGATACCTCAGCAAATAATTTTTCCAATTTGAATGAATTTGTTCTTAAATTTGTATTGCCTTTCGTTTTCTAAAAATAATATTAATAAAAAGGATTTGTTTGAAGTTATAGATTATATTGTGCAAACAATTTTACAATATGTAATTTTATAAAATTTAAATAAAAGAAAGAATCATATATTTTTACAAAATCTGTGTTTTATTTCGAAATGTTAAAGAGAAATCATTTTGTTTTTAATGAATTTAAATATGCGACAGTCTATTGTTTTTACAGAATTTGTTCATAAATAAATGATAGTAGGTTAGGTTGTACAGGCCGCCAGTTTCATGAAACCAGCCCACTTGGGTCCTTTTGGTCCCGTTGTGTTGCCTGAGTAAATGATAGTAAGTAAGAAAAATAAAGCAAAAAATCCTCTTGTTCTTATGGAATATGTAGATAGTTTATTTAATAGTTTAATCAACTATATTTATAAAGAAAAAATACAAATTTTTTACGGTTAAATTTCTACCATTAAAAATTAAATAAACCCAATGTTAAAATTAAGTGAAATGTTAGTAGACCGGTTTTAACTGAACTTTCATTTCTTTTAAAATGCAACTTCAGTTAATATTATGCATATAGTTTTCTGAGTGTACTTTTGGAAGGAAAAAGTTATAGCAGCGCAGCAACTTGCAATTAAACTTCAATTAGATTTTAATTTATAGGGTAGAAAGTATGGTAACTTAAGTAAATCAAAACCTGCTGTCGCTTATTTTTTGGTTAAATGGAAGTTGCAGCAATGAAAAGTTGGAAGTTGTAGCAATCAAAAGTTATTTTACCGTTAACTAACGCATAGTTATGTTACTCAGTGTTTACGCATGCAAGTGCAAAAACCCCAATATATACATTCATATATCTGGAAGTTATGAGCTCACTTGGAATTGTTTTTTTTTTTTTTTTGCTTTCCAGAGATTTTTTTACTTGCATGCCAAAATCAAGAAACAGTGTCGTCAATAGATTCATTTGAATTTTAATAGATATTTTTCAAAGAATTATTTTTAAAATATTAATATTTTTAATTATATGCCAAGAATATGATATAAAAAGGCAAAATCGGTAAACAAATATAACTTATGTTTCACTTGAAACATAAATTTATTTACATCATAATTTATTTCTCCTAGCTATAATATTGCTATGCTAAAATTTTAGAAGCCCAAACATAAAAATCGCATGTACTACAAATGTACAACGTGTCGACGACATATTGAAAATGAACTTGCAGGAAAATTGTAAATGGTTTGATTATTTTTTTTTTCGGTGTATTATTTATTAATCCGTACACATAACTTGTAGTTATCAGCTTGTGTAAACTCAGTGTTAATAAGATGATTACATATATTTATTTGTGTTTAACTTATAACTGATGGCATTGCTACCGACTGCAAAAATGCAATTCCGACCAGATTTACAGGACTCCCCAGTCCCGCATAGCATATTACTTTTTCCATGCTTGCATTAAGCGCCTTGGACATGATTAAATATACCCATCAATCACATAGGTATATGCGTGCAATCGTATTTTTTGGCTTCACGAACCCAACTGTCCATAATGATTGATGAATATCAAAAAGTTTTAATTTTATCATTTGATGGCGGATTATCTCCTATCGAGATTAACAAAAACATTTCATTTGTTTTGTTTCTGCCGTCATAATAATGTATGCGGAAGAAAAAAATATGTTTCTTTAGTTAAAATTAAAATATTAATTAATTTTTATTTAAAACTAATCTGTTCCGACCTTATCGGAACTACCGCAAGGCATGGAAAACTTCCTTCTATATATTTTTCGTATGTTAAAATTAATTTTGGAATACATATTTATGTCACTGGAGATTCTTATTTTAAGTATAGTGAAGAAGTGTATACATGTTTTATCCGTAGGTTTTTACATACCCGTATGTCGATATATTGGTAAAATACAAAATATGTGATTTTTATAAATAGTGTTGATGGCGCAAAGCATAAAAATTGGTCTAATAGTAACGAAGTTGTACCAAAAAAAAAGCAGTTAAATCAATAGTCTGCTGGGTTTCGTTGTCTAGAAATATGATTCGTCGAAAACTATAAATAAAATGTTAAAAAACGTTAAAAAACCCTCAAGCAATCTACAAAATAAGCAAGCTTTATAGTAAAAGCTCTTTTAGAATAGTTTCAAATGCTCACGTAGAAAAAGATACAAAGTCTGCTTTGTGAAAACACGACGAAAAGACTTCTTAAAAGGCCTTCTAGATTTTTTACATTAGCACTGAGTAAAAGCAAAGTAGTATGATTTTTGTTTAATTAAATATTCTCAATGGTGTTAATTTTTAAATGCAGCTTTAATCCTTAACCGAGGAATTTTCAAGATTGCTTCAGTGGAATGTAGCATGTATATAATTTTATTGTCATCATAAAACTTTTTCAGATTTTTCTCGCAGAAATAAAATATGATGCACATTTTCGATATTAAGCAAACGATATATCAGTATGTGTACCCCAATTCGCCAAACAGCGCGGCAGCTATCACATCTAAACGTTAAGTTTTATAACGAACACTATAATTATTGGTGTAAATACAAATTTTGGAAGAAATATACATGACAAATAATACACGTTGCAAAAATCCCTTGAACTCACATTTCACAGAAAAATTGCGATTTCGATTCGAAGTCACAAACATTTTGTGCGGGAAAACGCAATCGCAAAGAATTTTGCTATTTAAGCTTACAAGCAAAGAATGAAGTCTGATTGTCAATAATCAAGTTTTATATTTCTTGACAAAAAAAAAATTTTTTTCCAATTTAAAAATTGAATTTTTTTGATCGATGTGTTTTAGAACAACGTTTATTGTGATATAAAAAACAACTGTTACCATATTTGACAGATAAAAAAATGACAATGGCGCGTATAAGGCGCAATCTAAAAAACCAATTTTTATCGTTAACTTTTTACAGTAACATTCTAGCTTTCCTTGTTTTCTTAAACATACTGCAGCAGCCTATAAAGTTCATCAATGCGCTATTGGATATAATAATAGTGTTTCGACAAAAGTTTACGAGTATCCTCCAAATGCAACAGTTCTGTTTACTTACGTACCCACCCTACAAGAAATAGATAACCGAAATTAATACACTCAAATATTATAATTTCCAACACATTCACGGAAATGTTATACGTATAAAATATTTTTGGGAATGTGTTAGAAAAATCACCACACCTGCATGAAACTTTCGGTCATTTTTTCATATTGCTCTTAGGCATTTGATAGAAATTCTGTGTACTAGTTATGTTTCGGTCAAAATTGTTGGCATTTAATCAAAATTGTGTTTTCTCAGAGAATAATATTTTGAACAGAGCAAGAATTTAAATAAAAAAATTTCAATAATTTGCAAGCCATGCTCTGGTGTTAATCTATCCGTAATTAAATATCATATCAAACTAAACGAAAAGCAACTATCAGCTGTCAGATAGGTTGTCAAGCTCTGTTGCCAAATCAAAGTTGTAAATGTCTAAAAAAAATTATAGGTTACAAATAATGCAGCATTAAATGAAATTCGAAATTGTCACACACCCTGAATAACATGCACTAGTAGAACAAGATATTTTGAGGGCATAGTCAATTGGGATATACATTTGTATAAAAATATCTGTTGCTTATGTTTTTTTTTTTTGTTCGTTCTCAATACAGCTTGACCAAAAATGGTAAAAGCGTGAACATATGCACAAAGATTTATCAAATAAAATATTTTTTTATTTGTTTTTTGAAGATTTAAACAATTTTTATTGTACTCGTATTTCGTTGTGGTTGAAAATGGAGCCATTAGCACTAAAACAAAATAAAATTTTCAATTCAATTTGTTGTTGCCAATATGGCGTTTAATAATAACAACAACAAAAAACAAACTAAACGACAATCATATACCGCGGTGTTAATTTATTTATATGCTTTTTTTAAAGTCCGTCTGAATATCCGTCTGTCCATTCGCTCATCCGTCCAAACCTTTTGCACGGTTGTCTTTGAAAAATAATTCAAACAACAAAACTGTTGAATTTGTTTTTGTTGTTATTTTAGCCAGCCATTATTTATTGTTGTACTCGTTCGTTTGTGGCGTGCAATTCTCAAAGTCATTGACTTGGTTGCCTTAATTTTGTTTTAACAAAAATGGTTTTCAGTTTTTATTTACTTATTTTTTTTTATTTTTATTTTGTTTTGCAAAAAAAACTTAACAAAATAAAATTCTTTAATCTAGTCACGTTACAACAGAGTATGGAAAAACTCTAATTGAAATTAGCGAAATGCTAAAAACAAACACACTTTTTATTTACGTTTATAAAGTTTTGGCAAGTTTTATTCAATTAAGCTTATCAAGATTTATTTAGATTTTAGAAAAATTCTTTATAAAACTAAAAACAGGATTGAAATGTAAATAAGAATAGAAACTTCTATCAAAATTAAGCAAAAAAACAAGCAAAGTAATTAAAACTGGCATATATGTATATATGTGTATATGTATGTATTTGCTATTTTTGTTACTACTCAGCTAAAAAAGAAAAATGCAATCGAAAAGAAAAACTCAATATGGTACAATAGTGATGAATTTTTGAAAAACTATTTTTTGCTTAGTATTGCAAATTTACTATAATGGGGGGAACGTGGAAAATTGTTAAAACTTTTTATTTTTATTACTCAGGGTGGCACAAAATATATCACCCTATCGTAAGACGTAATAGCTTTTTCAAATGTCAATCATATTTGACAGTTGTAAACCAAACAACTGCAGAATACAAAGAAACGAATATTGCAGCACTTATACTTAATTGTGTGGGATAATTGTGTCGAATTTTTTAAACACGATTTTGAGTCAAAACTCATCATGAGCGACGAGGCGAATTTTCATTTACGGTTACGGTAATAAAAAAAATCTGCGTTTCTGGGGCACTAAAAATCTACGTATGATGCATGAAAGCCCGCTACATTCACTCCAGGTTACAGTGTGGACATGCGGGAGGAGGAATTGGACCGTAAAATCGCAAAACAGCGAACGCTACAGGACCATGATAAGTGACGTATTGCTGCCGGAATTGAATGAGCGGGACTTGGTGAACATATGTTTTCAACAAGACGGCGTAACTGCACACACAGCAGGAGCCACAATGGATATTATCAAGTATGCATTTCCGCTTTTCCTGGTCACGTAATTTCTCGGTTTAGCGATTTGGTATAGCTAGCAAAATCGCTTCTCAGTATTATTTCTTTGGGGCTACTATAAGACGCGAGTTTATGCCAACAAAGCGCAGAAAACTGCATCCCTTGAGAATAATATTGTGGGAAGTTATGGAAAATGTGATAAAACTGGCACAACACTGGCGGCAGCCACTTGCTAATATCATATTTTCCATTTGGCAGGAAAAAAATTACAATTCCAAATAAAGATTTTCAACAGCCAAAAAAATATTTTTTTATATACATACATAGCAAAGAACTACAACGAGTATTATCGAAACACCAGTGCAACAATTCCAGTGCAAACCAATCACACCCTCGACATTTTTATCCACGCTCGAGTTGTGTACTTGTACAGTTACGCGTATTACGAGTATTTATGAATCAGAAGTATTACACTTGATTTGATTTGTACATAGTCTTACTGACTAACAATGAATTATTTGCACATTGGTTATTTTTACATGACATGGTTTTGATCGAAGCATAAATATATAAGTTTAGACTGACCCGTCGTTCATCGTTTTTTTTTTTAATTTAAATCATTTGTAAGAAGCAAATACACATATACATAAGTATATATTCTTGTAAGATATGTGCATATAAGCATGCGTATATTTGTATTACTGCAAGTGGCTCGTGCCTTTTAAGGGGAATATTAAAACCATGGAATTACAACGATGATATGGCTATGTTATAATGATACAAACAAAAGAGATCTTGAATATTCAAGTTCAACTCTATGTTTGATATAAATGTTTACGATCGCAAGCCTTTTTTCTTTTTCAAGAAAACGGTTTAATCACCAAAAATTAATTTGATACTCGTTGCCGATCGCTAATACATAGATACATACATATGTGCATATTTTGACAACGGCAATAAATTATACTTTGTCTGAAAGATTGTATGACGAAAATACTTATTTTTTGGAAGTTAAAATCTTGTCTTACCACCTTATTAAACAAACGAAAGCATTTTGAATATTGAGGGAGTGTATATTGAAAAAAATCCCATGTTTTCATACACATGTATACCTACATGAATAAAGATTTCATTTTAGGATGCTTTAACATAAAAAGGTTTTCCACTTTATTTCCAAAAACTTCTTTTTTAATTTAGATTCGCACACACATAAAAAAGCGGTATATATATATATATATATATATATATATATATATATATATATATATATATATATATATATATATATATATATATATATATATATATATATATATATATATATATATATATATATATATATATATATATATATATATATATATATATATATATATATATATATATATATATATATATATATATATATATATATATATATATATATATATATATATATATATATATATATATATATATATATATATATATATATATATATATATATATATATATATATATATATATATATATATATATATATATATATATACTTATACATATATATAATACTATAATTGATTCTATGTGTATATATGTTTATTTACCATAATTTGCCCAACGCAATTGAAATAAATGCCAGAATTAATAGTATATATGTTCGAAACGAGAAACACTTTTACTATCAAAACCAATCAAAGTGTCTTTCGCACATCAAATAAAACAGAAGTACAAGCAAACATACACATACGAGTTCATTTATACATATAGCACATGCATACATAAATGTGTATGTATGCATGTAAATTCGCAGAAATTCAGATAAAACTGACGTGTTGTACTATTTTTAAAAACTTGAGCATTTTAATTTTTTCGCAAAAAAAATCAAAATCGTGGCGTTTACTGCCGTTGAGCTTGTGTTTGTTATAATTAAAAACTATTTTTGTTTTTATTTTATTTTATTTTTTTGTCATACTACATTAAAAAAATTCGGTGACGTAATAGATATTTTTGTTTATATTTTTACAATCAAACGTAATAGACGAAACGATTTGTAATTTGTACAGCATAAATTTGAAATTTAAATATATTCAAAGTTCTTAATTTAGCAAATTTTTGTGGTCTGCGACTCGTACCGCGGGAATAACAAAAATAATGTAGGCTTCCAAAGCTTCAATCATTCATATTCCTGAAAACCTCAGACTTTACATATCTCCAGAGAAAATAGTAAAACGGTATGATGTCGCGTGATCTACGTGGCCAATTTACCATATGGCAAATTTGTTTTTGAACGTATCCTTTGAACCAAAAATGTACTTTATAACGGAAAAAAATCGCATATGCAATCTGTGCATTGTTAATTGCAAATTTTTTAATTAAATTATTTTGGTTTTGCCTTAAATACTGGTGGTCTTAATTTATTTATTCATCAATATTAAAAGGTATAATGTAGATTTGCATTTTCAAAAATATTATTAAAAAAAAGAAAAAAAATTGTATATATACATCTTTTTTATTTCAAAAAAATTATCCAATATAGGCCTTTTTTTCATTCATATTTAAAAAACAGTAAGTTAGGGCTTTTTTTAACCGATTTGAAAATGAGACGTATTGTTATAATAATTCAGATTTAAATAATGAAAGAAAATTATTGATGAAATTAAGACGATTAAATCAGGTGTGAACGAACTGTAACGAATTAGTTTCTGTGAATCAAGTTATCATAAGAAAGCAATCTTCATGTTCCATTTCCTTTTTTTATTATTTTTTTTTTTGCTATTGATATTTTATTCTTATAAAGTGAATCAAGGGAGATATCTTTAATCGCTGAGTTTGATCTATGTGGGAGAAATTCGTAATCGTCAGTTATGTCTGTTTTAAAATATATTGATCCTGATGGGTAAGACGCTAAGAATCCTAGCTTATTTACAGTACGAGTGAGATCACCAATACGTCTGCTTAAAATTTTAAAAACGCATTTAGTAGATACAATTCTAGAACTTTTATAGTAAGCTATATTTTTACTAGGTCGAATCGCAGAATATCGTTTAGGAAATAGCCGTAAAGTACATGATGAACTTGTAGAGGTGCTGGAATTTTTCGTACCTACTTTATTAATTGCACAAATTACGATCTTTTATTGATTTAGCGCCAAAATTTCGGTTTAGCACTTAGAACTTTCCAATTGTTCATTTAGCAATCTTTTAAACGATTTTTTTTTGATAAGTGTAAATTATACGAATAGTTTAAGGACGAAATGTTGGACTATACAGTAGAGAATACAAGAACTTTGGAACATCAATGGTGTATGTCTGTGGTATTTAATTTAAAGACCGAATTATTATTTTTGTTGTGTTTTTAAACCTTTTTTTTTTTAAATAAATTATTGTTTTAAGAAATTATGTTTTATTTAATAGAAATAAATAGTTCTAAAGCATAAATGATAAAACTATGAACTCTCAAGAAAAATTAAGACAATGAAATTCTAACATTATGTTTTAGCACTAAACATTTTTTTTTTTGCCAATTTAGCTCCAAACATTTTTTGACCTGGTCACACTGGTTATACGTTGTGAAACTGTGTAGTTATTGCATAATTTTTTAATTTTACCGCTATGGATATGGAATACATATGATAGCACATAATACGGAGTCACCACTTTTTATGACATTATATTTTTCTTCCCGCATTTCATTTATTTTTTTCTTTATAGTTTTTAAAATCTTCATCTGACATATTACTATCTTTATGTGATATGCATATATCGCACTGATCTTTCCTTGAACAGGACAATTTTAAGTTTCAATTTTCATTTCTTGAATCACACTCTGCGACACAGAGCTGGTAAATTTCTAGATACGTAGAAAAACTCTTTTTTTTGCCAACTTATCTAAAAATTTTTGTAGAAATATACTTTTTTCTTCAAGAATAATATTACATAATAAAGGCAAAGTGAACTGTAGTGCGATTTTATATAGTTTTTTTTATACCCTTCACAAAAATGTTAAGGGTATATATAAGTTTGTGATTCCGTTTGTAATTTCTACAGTTTTTTTTTGCGACCCTATAAAGTATATATATTCTGAATCAGAATTAATGGAAAAGTCGATTAAGAGATGTCCGTCTGTCCGTCTGTCCGCTGTTGAAATACCGTTTCTGAGAAAACCATTAGACTTAGAAACTTTTTTCTTTCACCATTCTTTTACCCCATCGATTCATGGGTTTGCTATTGAAATTCAGTAATATCGGTCCACGTATAGCTGAGATATATTCAAAATTCCGAAAAAAGCCATTTTTTTTGCAGTTTTGTATGAAAATTTTTGAAAACAAAAGTTGTTCGTTTTGCTTCAAACTTCACACACTTATTAAGCATGGTGACTAAAAGGCAAAAATTTTTTTTTCAGATATCGGTCCATATATACCCGAGATATAGCCCAAATCGGATTTTTAATGAAAATGTCGCATAGGCGAAGCTAAATAACTTTTTTTTGCTCAAAAGCAGTTCTGGTAATAAAATTAGGTTACATAAATATGGAAAATGAAAATTTCCGATATCGGTCCATATATACCCGAGATATAGCCCAATCCGGGTTTTTCATGAAAATGTCGCGTAAGCGAACTTAAACAACTTTTTTGTGCTCAAAAGCAGTTCTGGTAATAAAATAGGGTCATATAAATATGAAAAATGAAAATTTTCGATATCGGTCCATATATACCCGAGATATAGCCTAGACCGGGGTTTTCATGAAAATGCCGCGTAAGCGAACTTAAACAATTTTTTTGTGCTCAAAAGCAGTTCTGGTAATGAAATTAGGTTACATAAATATGGAAAATGAAAATTTCCGATATCGGTCCATATATACCCGAGATATAGCCTAGACCGGGTTTTTCATGAAAATGTCGCGTAAGCGAACTTAAACAACTTTTTTGTGCTCAAAAGCAGTTCTGGTAATGAAATAGGGTCATATAAATATGAAAAATGAAAATTTTCGATATCGGTTCATATATACCGCAGACATAGCCTGGAACGGGGTTTTCATGAAATTGCCGCGTAAGCGAACTTAAACAACTTCTTTTGCTTAAAAGTAGTTTTGGTAATAAAATAAGGTTGTATAAGTATGGAAAATGAAAATTTTCGATATCGGTCTATATATACCCGAGATATAGCCCAAACCGGGTTTTTCATGAAAATGTCGCGTAAGCGAACTTTAACAACTTTTTTTTGATTAAAAACAGTTCTGGTAATAAGATCAGTTTATATAAATATGGAAGATAAAAATTTCCGATATCGGTCCATATATACCCGAGATATAGCCTAAACCGGGGTTTTCATGAAAATGCCGCGTAAGCGAACTTAAACAATTTTTTTGCCTTAAAGCAGTTCTGGTAATTAAATAAGGTTATATAAATATGGAAAATGAAAATTTCCGATATCGGTCCATATATACCCGAGATATAGCCTAGACCGGGTTTTTCATGAAAATGTCGCGTAAGCGAACTTAAACAACTTTTTTGTGCTCAAAAGCAGTTCTGGTAATGAAATAGGGTCATATAAATATGAAAAATGAAAATTTTCGATATCGGTCCATATATACCCGAGATATAGCCTAAACCGTGGTTTCTTGAAAATGCCGCGTAAGCGAACTTAAACAACTTTTTTCACCTTAAAGCAGTTCTGGTAATAAAATAAGGTTATATAAATATGGAAAATTAAAATTTCCGATATCGGTTCATATATACCCGATATATAGCTTAACAGGTTTTTTGATGAAAATGCCGAGTAAACAACTTTTTTGTGCTCAAAAGCAGTTCTGGTAATGAAATAAGGTTATATAAATATGGAAAAAGAAAAAATCCGATATCGGTCCATATATACTCGAGATATAGCCTGAACCGATTTTTCCAATAACATTTTTTTTTTTTACTGAAAAGCAGTTCTTGTTATAAAAGAAGGTTACGAAAATAGAGAAAATTAAAATTTCTGATATCGGTCCATATATACCCGAGATATAGCCTAAATCGGGTTTTTCATGAAAATAGCGCGTAAGCGAACTTAAACAATTTTTTGTGCTCAAAAGCAGTTCTGGTAATGATATAAGGTTATATAAATATGGAAAATTAAAATTTTCGATATCGGTCCATATATACCCGAGATATAGCCTGAACCGATTTTTCCATTAAAATTTTTTTTTTTTTTTTTTGCTGGAAAGCAATTCTCGTTATAAAAGAAGGTTACTAAAATACAGAAAATAGAAAAATCCGATATCGGTTCATATATAACCGAGCATACTTAGGTCACATTTTTAATATACTATACATATTCGTGACTATCGTGAAGGGTATTTTAGGTTCGGCCCAGCCGAATATACTACACTCTTACTTGTTTTTTTTTTGCTATTGACAATAGCACTGCTTTTGACAATACTTGTTATTGTTTGAGTCAGCTGTTCTTGTCAAATAAACAACAGTTGTCTTTAAGTTGGTTAGTTTTATAAACAATATACATTTTTGTTTTATTGAATTGAAAAGTTCTATAAAAAAAGATATTAAATGTCTTATTTATAAAAATTTTTCATGTTTATTAAGCTGTTATTGCACTGATTTCTATACAAAATTTCTGTAATAAGAGCCCAATAAACATGAAAAAATGTTTATAAATAAGGACGTAAATATATTATTCTACATTTTTTATTAATTATGTTACATTAATATCCACTTACCTTACAAAAATTATACAATATTAGATCTGAATTATACAGTATTAAATTTGAAGAAAATTTCGGCGGCAATGTTTATGTTTTGTATTCTCTTGTTATTTTCGATTTTTGTTAATGTTGTTATTTGTTACAGAAAATCGTTACTGCAAACAACTTTTTACATTGATAATATAACAAAGTCTATTATTGTTTAAAGTTACAGAATCGCACTACTGATCGGAACACACAAAATGTTTATACAGAGTTAGGGCTTTTTCATTCAAAAATTCTTTGGCTTGATTTATATACAAGTATCTGTTATTTCCAGTTATATCCCCCTGAAACTTTGGGGCTAGATGTATCTCACATTTGTTTACCAGACTAAATAAAAAACGCCATTTGAAAAAAATTTAGCTATTTATTTCCTTTTTACATTAAGTCATCGATATGTGTATGTATAACTTATTAATACTTAAAATAAACATTATATTAGGCCTATTTATTATTCACTAAAATTAAAAATAAATGTTCTTTATTTTGATTTTTTAATGTTAAATTATTTCATTTTTCATTCAACAACAAACAAGTTAGTTCATCTGTCTGTCTGTCAAGCCGCTTGTGTTGTTAACAAACCTTCAAGTACGTTGAATACCTGCCTCATTGCACATTTATATATCGCGCAAAATCGTCAATGTCATTTTAAATAAATAAATACAAACTATTTTTAATTCGTATTTAACGAAAAAAAAATCTTACAAAAATTGCATAAAGTTAAATAGTCTTAATTAAAAAGAAACCAGCCAATTTCAAAATTAATTATTGGAAAAAAAAAGTTTTAAACTAAAGCAAACAATTCGATTTCGACAAGTTCAAGTTAAAAACTAAATAAAACTTGTATTAAACACAATTAAGTTTAGCTTTGCATTTTTTTTTTTTTTTTTTTAATTTATAAACATCTGTTTGGAAAACAAACAACAAAAATTCTTTTGTTTCAACATTCAACATTTTTTTATGTTTTTTAATTTTAAAATTTAATTGTTGTTAGCTTATTTTTACTGCACACATGGGCTTATTTTTTTTGATTTAAAGTAATAAATTGCAGGCATTATCAAAATTTCCTTGAATTTTAAAACAAATTGAATTAACAACAAATGCAATAATTAAAAAGTGTTAATTTATTACTGCTACAAAACAGAAAAATTCTTGGTAATATATATATATATATATATATATATATATATATATATATATATATATATATATATATATATATATATATATATATATATATATATATATATATATATATATATATATATATATATATATATATATATATATATATATATATATATACAGCTATGGACATATAAATGGCACAAACTCCAATTGAGCATAAATTCACGCGCTTTACACCAAAAAAGTTTCAAAAATACAAGTTTTTTGTTTTCTTATTATTCGTTGTAAGATTAATTATCTCAACAACACTCAAATGTTCCGTTATATTTCGTTAATAATTCACCGTTATATATTTTTTATAAAAAGTGCTAATTTTAAGTGGACATATAAATGGCACAATTTACTTAAAGAAGGTAGTTCTCGCGAAAATTTATTTCAAACCACTTCTTATTTTTCCTAGTTAAAAAATAATTGTAAAGTGTGAAAATTTTTTAAAAATGGGTTCAGGCAAACATACAACAACTGAGGAAAGGCGAATAATATGGAAACTGCATGAAGACGGAAAAAAAGTGTCAGAAATTGCTGAAGTAATGAAAGTTTCTAGAAAAAAAGTGTATAACGCAATCAAATCATGTGTTGAGAACCCCGATGTATTGATTAAGGGTAAAACTCGAAAGCCAAGGCCTCGAAAAACAAATGTGCGTACGGATGGAGCTATTGTCATAATGACGAAAATTGATCCATTTAAGTCCTCACGACAGATAGCATCTGAAATTAACGAATATTTGGGCGCGGAAATATCTAGCAGACTTGTTAGAAGAAGATTAAATGAGGCAAATCTCTTTGGACGAATTTCCAGAAAAAAGCCACTCCTCTCAAAAAATAATATTTCCAAACGACTAGTCTTCGCCAGAACGCACAAAGAAAAACCTACTAGTTTTTGGAAAAACGTAATATGGAGTGATAAAACTAAAATAAATAGAATAGGACCAGATGGCAGAACCTTTGTACATCGTCCGAAAGGACAAGAATACAATCATCGGTTCACTCGGAGGACGGTAAAATACGGCGGAGGTAGCATTATGGTATGGGGTGCATTTTCTTGGCATGGCGTAGGTCCTCTTGTAAAAATTAATGGGAAAATGGACAAGTTTCAGTACCTAGACATTTTAAAAAACCATATGGAGCCATACGCTTTCGATTCGATGCCAATTAAGTGGAAATTCATGCAAGACAATGACCCCAAACACTCCTCCAAACTAATAAAAAATTGGTTTAGTGCAAAGCAGATCGACGTTTTGGATTGGCCAGCCCAGAGTCCTGACTTAAATCCAATAGAAAACCTTTGGAACGAAGTCAAGGTTGAAATCGCGAAAAAAAATTATAAAAATATGGACGATTTGTGGTCAGCCGCGCAAGAAGCTTGATATGCCACACCCAAAGCAAAATGCCAAAAACTTGTAGAAAGTATGGATCGTAGGTGCAAAGCGGTCATCGGAAATAAAGGTTACAGTACCAAATATTAACGGTAAAATACTTTTACATACCAAAAACCCAAATAATTCAATACTAAAATAATTTTTTTCTTATATTTAGATATTGTGCCATTTATGTGTCCAGTTTTTTTCACTGGTGTTTTTTTCTTTTAATAATAAATTTTTTTTTAACTAATGAATTTTTATTTTAGTTCTTATCAATAATAAATATACTTAATAACTCTTAGAAAAAAACTAAAAACTTGTTGCTTGTTAGTTGTTTTTACCCAATAGTAGCATACGAATGAACTCTCTGTAAGATGTGCCATTTATATGTCCATAGCTGTATATATATATATATATATATATATATATATATATATATATATATATATATATATATATATATATATATATATATATATATATATATATATATATATATATATATATATCACGTGCACACGTCTTTTGTTACTGCTGAGAGTATTTCCAATATGTGTATGTTCATTAATTAAATTCTTATGAAAACAAATTGCACCTTAATAGGTAGCAAGTTGTGTACATGTGTTTATTTCTGTTTTTTCACCGTTGTCCGTATTTTCTATATATGAATGTTCATTACTAATTTCGTATGAAATCAAAGTGCACCGGAATAGGTAGCAGTATGTGTACACGTGTTTCCTTTTTTCACCGTTGTCCGTGTTTTCTTTATATGTTCAATATTAATATTATTTTCAATGCATTTCATTACATTGTAGTGTGGAAGTTGTTGGACTAAATTTTGCTGATCTGAGCAGTGGCGAAGGTATATACACTGGGCACTGATCAGTTTAAACCAATTTAATTCCAACATTTTAAATGCTGCAATAGAGTTTGTTTTAGTCTTTCGTGTTGTTATTGTTAACACTCCACGAACACTACTCCCTTTTTTCTCCTCATCATAACTTATTTTCCTAGTTCCAGTACAATGAGTTGCATATGTAAGTAAGGGTCATCCTCTGGTACTGGTCTCAGATAAAAAATAAGCAATGCAGGCGATAAATACTATAATAATGAAAAGTATGTTTTTTAGGTAAATGCTTACCAAGTTTTCGCTGGGTAATAACTCTTGTAAGCAAATTTACTAGTTTTGACAGAAATAAAGAGAACTATTTGTTTAATCTTGCCACTTTATTCTATGTTTTAAGTTTAGTTTAATTTAAATCCACCAGTTCGCTTCAGTACTCTTGTGGCTTTTCTGGCAATTGTGATGCACAGAATATCTCTCTTGTGAGCTTAAGTCACAATCGCAAATATTATGCAAAACGCGAGTGTCAGAACATGATCGATGGAAAAAATTATAAAAGGACGAATTTATGTGTTACGAGTATTTCTACACTATAACTAAACTATCAGCTTTGATTTTCCTTTACAGCAGAGCCCTGATAACATTTGTTACATTTGTTTTATTATTTTTTTATTTCAGTTTTTTTTTTTTTTTTTTTTTTTGCTAACAATCACACAAGTGCCGCTATTTAAAATTTTCTTGCGTTTAAACTAATTTAACAGATTTTTTATGATTAATCTGCACTATTTTCAAACATTTTTAAGCTTTTTTTAGCTTTTTCTTTTTTATATAGAATTTGTGCGTGTGATGCAAAAGTCAGATCAACAGATGTTCAAATGTTTAAGTTTTTACACAACATAAACTTGTACAATTGCCAAACTAATAAGCAAATATGTTACAAATCTTTTAAAACTCATAAAAAAACCATATCACAAATATACATCTGTTGATGAAAATTAGTTCAAATTATATTAGTATGTATATGTGTACATTTAATTGTGTGTATGTTCACGAAAACATTAGTATTTTGTGATGACAATCTTCAAAGGAATTAAAAAAAAGTTTGGTAATGTTTCGAAGGGTTTAATTGGTCAGTTTTAAAATTTTCTGAAGCTGTTTTCTGATTATTTTACTCCAATTGTGCTTAATTAAAGAACACCGTTTTACTTTTTGAAAACGGTGCTGTTTTCAAAAAGTAAAATTAAAAATTTCTTTTGTCATCACACTATTTGACACTGTCTTTATGAACATTACTGGTACCTGCTGTTTATAGAAGACCACCTATTTTCCTAGTTCTGGCCATCCCCTGAGTACTGGTCCAATATAAAAGAAAGACACACGAACGAGCGGCACGTCTAGAAAATTTGTACGCAAAGCACTAAAAAAATTGAGTAATATTCTTACAAATTTTCTAAACGAGTCGCTCTGTGTTTTATGAGCAGCGCATTAAACCAAAAATTTTTTTTGTTATTTAACATTTTTTTTCTTTAACTTTTATTTATTTACTGAGTCTTTAAATTGTGAACTAACAATAAGTAATCAAATTTTAATTCTAAACACAAAAAATAACTACTGCTAAAGCTAGACAAATCACCTATTTAACGCAAAATTAAGTAAGTTGCATGCTAGAGGATTTACGAGAAGTTCCAGTATACATACCTTGTCACATACTTAAAAAATTATTATTTTACTAACGGAACGCACAGATCGTTCCTGAGTTTTTTATGTGCCATGGAGTTGCAGTACGCGTTCGAAGAATTTTGTTTTGTCGCCTTTGAATTTTTTTAACGTTTGATGTCGAGGCGGTGACCCATAATTGAATTCAATAGCACCATATAGGCTTAAGAATTGCATTGTATAACAAAAGTTTAAATTTCGAATTTCTGCCCATGGGCCAATTTAGTTGCGCTGCTTTTAATTTCCACTTAGTGACTTTCGCATCAAAGTAAGACTTCCACGTTAGCAAAGTGCTTGACTTCATTGTGCTGCGGAATAGGTGGATTGTTAATTTAGATAAGCGAACATGTTGGTTTCAATAGTGTAAATGTAACATGAGTACTTTTTTGTTCATTAAGATTTATTTTCTGAAGTTTTCGGCATTTCCCTAGTATTGAAATATATTTGCGTAAATTTCGTGAAGTTAATTGATGGTTTTCATGAAAGCTGCAGGGGCGTGAGTGTGCATTCCGGATTTCGTTGATATGACAGAGGCGTAAATCAGATATAAAGTAGGTCCGAGAATGCTACCTTGGGGAATTTTGGGGCTGAGTTGGGCTTATAACATCGCATTCTCTAATAACAAATTTTCAACAACATAAGTAGCTTTCAAGAAGCTAGTAAATGTTTGCAGGCAAGTTCAGCTTTATTTTGCGCATTAAGCCGGCGTGCCACACTTTATCAAAGGCTTGGGAAGCGTTAATAAATAGAGCTGAACAACACTTTTTGTCCTCAAAAGTCTTTCTTCTGAAATTTACTAGTTTGTGTGTTTGTGCTATGGTGCTCTGTTTAGCCCGAAAGCCATTATGAATTTTTAGATCAGTTTGAAATTATTGGCAGTAAACTTATTGTTCTATATGATTCTACTTTAGTGGGATCCTTCCCTGGCTTGGGTATTATAGTAATCGTGGACACATTCCCCTCTGCAGGATAATATTCGAGACGTAAAATAACGTTAAAAATTTTTAAAGGTATAAAAATTTTCCATATATCTTGCAGTTTCAAATTGTAATTTTGAATTTGCGAAAAATTTAGGTAATAATGAAGAAAGAACACTATCTGCATACAGGCTAAACATACTGATTTTTATAGATCAAAGCCAGCCCAAAAAGCCGATCTCAATCCCATAGAGAATTTGGGTCAATCGTGAAGAAAAGTTTGGTATTTTACCACACACAAAAAACCAATTGGAACAAGTGTTAGCAACGAATTCTCAGCGATTGAGTAGGAATTCCAAAGGAAGTTATGCATAAATTAGTGAAAGTATCCCAAAACGTATAAAAAATGGTTTTCGTAACGAAGGATATTGGTCTAAATACTAAAAGTACTACCATTCCGAAAATCCTTCCAATGGAGCAAAACTGCGTACATGCAAGATGTTTCGTTTAAGTTTGTTTTTCTCTAAGAATTTAATACTTTTAGTTTTGAATGTTAAACTGTTTTGTTAATTAATAAAACATAAAATAAATTAGGAAATAAAAAATTGCATTTAATACATTATTAAAATTTTTGTTGAACAAAATGTGCACAAAATGCAAGCATGTACTCATTTTTATACCCTACTGTACGTACGTCTACAGGTAAATTTGCCGCAAGTAATCATGTAAACTTTATTAATTTTTTGATACATTATTAAAATTTTTGTTGAACAAAATGTGCACAAAATGCAAGCATGTACTCATTTTTATACCCTACTGTACGTACGTCTACAGGTAAATTTGCCGCAAGTAATCATGTAAACTTTATTAATTTTTTGAACATATGTATCAGTTTATTTTTGCAGTTTCTATGTAGGTTTATGTATACACGTACATATGTATGTATATACAATACTATAATATATATTTTCAACTCTTTTAACACCTGTTTTTTGTTTTTATGAATTATTTTCATAATGGCAGAATTCTGAAAAATCTTGAATATTTTTTCTACTTCTTAAGAATTTAAGATACAAAAACAAGTGCTTGCTGTTGTTGGTCTTGTGCATGTTTAAAAGATTAAGGAAATTTTAACGATAAACTATCAACATCTTAAATATATTAAGAATTAAAAAAGAAAACACTCAGAGAGCAAAAATAAATTATAGCAATACAAATAAAAAAATAATAAACACGAAAATAAAATTGGCAACCATTTACGAACGCAAAATACTGTAAAGAAAAGAAAGAAGTAAAGAAAATTCAAAAACAATAAAATTGTTTTTCTAAATATATAAAATAAGAATACGAGTATCTCAAAAATAATGGTCGGATTTAGTGCACCCTATTGCCTTGTATAAATTGTTTCTGTATGAAATGGTGAGGATAGTTTTCCAACATTCTAAAATATACCAATTCTTAAAGTTTATTTCACACCACATTCAGGTAATCCACAAAATGCAATGTACAGGTTGATTTTTTGAGTAACAAAAATTTAAATTATAATAAAGCATAAAAATATGTTTTTCATATCAATGAAACTGGTTTTATTGGAGAAAAATTGTATTATATCTACGTTTAAATATGATTTGGGCCATGTGGCCGCGGCGCGTACAAGGCGCAATCGAACAACAATTTTCGCCATTGACCATCGACAGTAACATTCTGACCATCATCGTTTTGGAGACATGTGGACCAATGAAGCCGACCCATAAACGACTTGGTGTAATGGTAGATTATTCAACGCAGAACAAAATTTCGAAATGTCGATAAAAATTTACAAACAGAACCATTATTTTTATAGAACATTTCACTAATTTGTAAGCTTTACTCTACTATAAGTCTACGACATCATGATCATGAGAAGAAGTGTCAAACTGACGAAAAAGCAATCATCAGCTGTTAAATGTATAAGTCAGTGTTGGCAACTCAATGTTCTAAAAAAAAACACTTTATAATATCATATTCTCTCAAACATGTTGCTAGAACTCAAACAATGAACTATTTTTGGTGTCAAAGTTAATTTTCGAATAAATTATATTCGTGTGTTCAGGATCGTAATTTTGAAGATTAAACCCTCTCTAAAGACCAGTCTTTAGCTCTTTGCCACACGGAGAAACTCTGAGCTAAACATGTCTATAAAACTTCTATTGTTTTCTCTGGCAACTATATAATTTAAAAAAAAAAACTCACAAAGACCAGTTGATTTAAGAGGCATTGTATGGCATGCAAAAATGTGAAACAGGGGTAATTTTCACCAATGCCTGAATACGAGCTTTAAGAAAATCAAAGCCAGGGTTTTACGTAACGTGTATATGTATTAACTTGACCTTAAGTATAATAAATACAATTCTCTTTAATCGTTAATCTTTCATTTTGTATCTTATATTTTTCACATCTTTCCCGGAGACCTTGCGCAGTAATAACCTATCAAAACATTCGATTAAGATGTATGAGTTCTATATGTAACTTTACAATTTTCTTCAATTTCTAAATAAGTTTATAAATAATTCCAAACATACAATTTTCTTAATTAAATCTAATTTTACATATGTGCATATTCAATTATATATGTACATACTCGTGTTTTTAGTTCTTAAACTGTGTAGGTAGCAATTATTTCTACAACACTAATTTATTAAGAATAAAAGAAAAAAAATAGATATTCTCTCGAGTTAAGAAATTTAATTTAATTTTAAATAAAAACAACCAAATACAGAATCTTGTGTGCGAATGATTTGAACGTCGAGTACAAAATACTATGACTATGATGAATATGTAGATGCTGACATTTTCGCCGCGACTACTAGTAAATGATCATGAAGATATTTAAAATTTTCAATTTTGCACAGAATTTATAGAACAAACAACGAATTCTCAAACTTAAAGAACAAATTTTCTTGGGAGTGTAATTTAGTCACAAACGAGTAACGAGCCACTGCGGTAATATTTAACGGGTGTTGGAGAAAAGAAAAAATCGAAAAATAAAAAACAAATAACGAAATCGAAATAAAAATATTTTTTACGGAAAAATTAGATAAATAAAAGTAAAAAATTTTGAAATATATACCCGTCCTAATATAGAAAATTTACAGGCGGTGGATCCGTTTAAAAACACCTTTGAAAAAGTATAGGGATATCTAATAAAAGATTCTTAAAATTCAACGAAAATATAACGACATGTTAGAAAACCCCTAATAATTAAAAATATCATAACCTCATAATCATAATTACGAAATATATATACATATAAAGAAAGATTTTGAGGAAAGTTAAAAGAGCGTGAGAGAGAGAATCTAAAAAAAGAGCAATAGCTTTATCAAAACTGTGGTTCAACGTGGGATTTATTGATTATTATTTATTGGATTTTTATTTTAAAATTAAACGATTAATAAAATAAATTACAAGTTTACATAACTATGAAACAAACAAGTAAAGCAAAATAAACAAACGAATAACGAGAACTTAGAGAAAAACTCTGATAAAATACAAACAAAATTCGCAAATGAGAAAACACAAAACTAAGGGCTTGAAGTAAAAAATAAAAAAGTAACATTTTGGAAAAATTTTAAACACATGCAGTTATTAATAAACTACTAAAATAAATTTAAAATTTTCGAATTTTTTTAAGTGTATTAAAAAAGCATTACAAGGAAATAAAAAATCGTATAATTAAAATTAGCCAAGATTATTTAAAAATTCAAATTAAAATTGGCAATAAAATTAATTTGATTTTTAAACAGCAAAATAATAGGAACAATTTATTTATGTATATGTTCTTAAAACAATTAAAATTGTTTGTTTACAATATATTTTTTAATTTACGTTATATACCTACATTTTTAGTATTGAAGGATTATAGTTGTTTATAAAATTTTAAGCCTTGTCTAGTTTATGAACTTGTAAGTTCTACAGAATTTTAAATTAATACTGAATAACTTTATGAAAGGAAGTTGACATATAACACTTTTTTTAACAGAAAATTAGAATAACGATACTTAAAGTTGAGTTTCTCTAAAAGTTTTAATATAGCAAATTGTTATTATTTTTGAATACATTTTAAAAAGTTTTATTAAAAAAAATTTTTGTTTATATAAAAAAAACAAAATTTTTAAATGTTCAACTTAATGGTACAGCTCTACATTATAATATAGAAGCCAACCGCTTTATAAACTTAAGTTATAATAACATTTTATAATACCATATTGAATAATTTAAATATTGTTATTAATATATATTATGATTACGTGGGTTTTGTCGACATTAAACTTGGTCAAAAGCGGCCAATATATAGAAAGTTTAAAGAATCAAGCGCAATTTCGAAAAGCAAAAGTGTTCACAAATCACAATAAACTGCTTATACTGAAACCACCTGAAAAAGACTGTCAAAAAATTTGATCAGACTATTAAAGCAACGATAAAACAACGACAACATTTTTCATACAACGATTTAAACGAACACATCTAATAACGAACTTTAAATAGATGAAACTTTGAAGAAAAATCAACAACCAAACGAAATAAATAAAACTAACTGAAAACGTGCCATAGAGTAAAAAAATAGTCTAAACTTATATTAAAATAGGAATAACAAAATACTTGTTACTTATAAGATTAACCACTTATGCTTTAAACTATTGTTTTTTTTTAGATAAATTTGACTGTTTTTGTTAGTTTTAAATTAGATTTAACAAAAATTTACTTAAATTTTAAGAAAAAATCAATTAAGGCTAAAAATCTTTTCCAAGAAAAGTTTATATTTGTTTTGTTTACAATTATTTATTTCATAGTATATAATTAAATTTATTTAAAAAAAACATAAGACATAGATAGATACATGAAAATGTAATTTAACAAAATAACTAAAAGACGCTAAACATATTTAAAAATAAAAATTAAATAATATACATATAAATGTATATTTCCTTAATAATTATTTAGTTAAAAAGTCTAAAGTTACTAGTCATTTACTTACATATATAAAAATAAAGTTGGAAACTTTTTTAATCTTAAAGCTTTAGAATAATAGATTAGTTTTTAAGAATTTTGTTTTTGTTAAATTAAGCTTTATGAAAAATTTAAATTTAAAACACTACCAACAAGCGTACCATCATCCCTTTGACATACCAGCAAATAATAATAATAATACGCATCAACAACAACTTCAAATCCCCTACACAAATTCAGTGGACTCGTTTAACAGTAACCATAAGTGTAATACTCGTAACTTCAGTGAAACGTATAATTATACACCAACAAATCTAACAAACTTCATCAACTCTAAAAGCTTACCAAAATCTTTTAACAGCATCAGTAGTAGAAATAATACTCAAAGCCCATTACTATCATCACCACCCCCACCACCACCTACGCTTGGTGGTTACTTGGCAAATCAACAACAGCAACGTTTGCAGCAACAGCAACAACATCTAAATCAAAACTTAAATCAACATACAGCAGCAAACCAACAAACCCACAATATGTTGAGTTTAAATCAAACGAGTACTTTAAATTATAATTTTCCATTCAATGCCAACTGTAGTACCAACAGCAGCAACTTCGCCAGCCTCAGTTTTAATATAAATGCACACCATCATACCAACAGCCGAAACAATTATAATAATAATAGTAATAACAACAACAACAATAATAACAATAATATAAATATAATAAATACCAATAACCACAATAATAGAGCTCTCTCCCGTCCACAACGACCAAACTCTCTTAACATCTCTGCTATGGCCTCATTGGCAACACCTTCTTCTTACTCTTCTTGCTCTTCCTACTCTACGACTACTCAACTAAATAATGAATCCTCCTGCTCCTCCTCTTGCCATTCAGCACCAACAGCATCATGTAATTTTTCTACAAATCATTTTTATAATAATCCGCGGGAAAATTTGTTTAATTTTTCAATTAACCAACAACAACAATACCAACAACAATTACTACAAAATTATAACAATCATAATTACAGCTTACAACAACATCAAGAAAATTACAATAATTATCAAGCTAATGTACACCAACAGCAGCAACAGCAACAACATGTGCAACAGTTTCAATTATTGCAACAACAATTAAAACAGCAGCAGCAAAGCCCACAATTTCATACAAATAAGAACAATAATAGAAATATTAGTAATCATAATACTAATAATAATAATAATTGTAATTTAACCACACCTGCTGCTATTTTATCAACATCATCCTCTGCTTCTCTGTGCGGAAATAGCACTACACAGTGTACAATTAGCTCTTGTAATGATGCAGCGACTTCCACTGCTAACTCTAATTCTGCTGACGGTACAATTACGGAGCAATCGAGTGGTCATTGCGACAAACTTACTATGGATGCTGGCGAAATTGCAAACTTCCTAGCTAATGAGCTATTTATGCAACAGGTACAATAGCGCTAATATGTTTGTTTTTCTCCACTTTTTTTAATAATAAGAGAGATTGAAAATTAATTGCTCTTCGAATTCTTTAAACTTCACCATTAACACCTCAGCTATCAAATTTTAGTTATATTTTTTCATGCCGCATACTTAAAAAAATATGTATATAAGTATGTACATAAATATGTATGTATATCTGTGGTCACCAACATAAACCACCTAACTCGACTTAAGAAAGAAATGAGTTTGTGTACAAGATGTTGCATTAGTTGTTTCACTTTTGCTGGCCACTCACATTTTCAATGCTTTTGTTTTGTTTTTTAATATCAACAGGTAGCAATGATATTGCTTGCAGTGCTTTTATTTCGATTTCCGTCCGTCCTGAAAAAATTAACGTTTTTAGGTAAAACTACCGTACGCTTGTCTTATAAAGTCAATGTCAATTTGTTTATTGGAACGGGTTTATATATGAAAATCAATATATTTATTTAAAAATAATAACAAAAACTTAAAGAAACAATTAGTAGTAATAAAAAAATGAACTAAAATTTATACTTTCAGTACATTTTTGTAGTGTTTAAAACTTTGGAATACATTTGAGTAGGTTTTATAAATTTGATAGCTTTTGTTTTGCTTCCAAACATAATTTGATTGCATTAATATTTTATGATCAGAAGCGTTTATTTTTTTTTTTTATTGAAATATAAAAAAAGTTTGCGATTGAATTTAATATTTAAATCGTCACTAGAATTAACATAATTTTTTGCCTGCAGAATTCCCTCAAGTGAATCCGTATTTAACCTGTTTCTTATTTTGGTTTTGTTTAAATATATTATAAGAAAAATTCGTTATACTGTGCCGAACTAAGCGTTAAAGAAAATACAGAAGCTAAGGATTTTTTAAAACTGGAAACATTATGGAGTCGTCTTCTTTCGCCGTTTTTGTACAACTGCAGAATGCCATTTTTATAAATATCTTTTATTTGCTTTATAAGTCCAAATTCGTTATCTATCTCGTTAAATTCATGAATTTGAACAGCTTCTGTAATTGGTGTCGTACAACTGCGGATTTATTATAACCATTTTTGTCAAAGATTGCATTTGATTTGATTCAAAAGGTAATCTTTTTTTAATTTCTTGAGAGCTTCGTATACAAAATTTCTTGCAATCAGTGTTAAATTGAGCCAATTTGTTTGTTATCATATCCAGACTCGAAAAACTTGCAACTACTTTACCTCTAAGATATACTTTTTCTAGGAGTAGCTAATTGTCATCATTCTCAAAATCAAAATCTTGCCATATAGTGCTGTCTAAATTCTTAGGGTCAATAAAATTGCTTATGATTGTTCTGATTGTCAGAGATATTCGATTATATATAATATGCATTTTAGTCTTTTCAATTTGCATTTCTCAATTTAAGTTTGTAAATAGTGGCAACACAAATTCCAAAAACTCAAAATACAATTTGTTTAACGGATCATCAAACCATTCAACTATATTTACAGCATAACTTACGCTGCATTTACACACGAAACTAGTGGCATGCAAATTTTGTATACGTATTATCAATGAAAAACAATTCGAAATACTCGAATCTCTTGTCACTCGCTTCTCTGTGTACATTTGCCATTGCAATTTCATTTTTAAAATGTCGTCGAAGCATATACTTCAAACAATTTGTTTACTTCTCAAATTTTGCCTCCATTTGGAATTTGTCTTCTCTTTACAAAATAGGTTATCGAGTTCATCACAAGGACATATATCTGGGGAAACGATGAAAATAAATTTTTATAAATATTATTTTAATAATATAATGCTTTATAATTAACGAAACTGTTCTTTTTTTGCATATTTCAAGAAATAAATCTTAATAAACCATATGAGAAGCTAAAATTTGTAATTCTATTTTCCTATAATCCAGTTAATTTGCATTAAGTTCCTGGCAGGGTAACATTGTTTATCATCTTGACATTCAGTGGCTTGCAAATGCCAAATTTTCACTCACATGCAAATTTTGCTGCCATTGCGAAAAATTTGGGTGTATTAGTGAAAATTTGTGAATGTATTGAGTTTTTCGAACTGGCAGTGGCACGTGTAAACTCTAAGTTACTTTATTAAAAGAGTCTTCAACTTTAAGAAAAACATCTTTAAAGCATGATTGTTTTGTAAAACACGCTTGATACATTCAATTATTGAAAGCCATCGACTAATTCTTGGATGTACAAGCTTTTAAGGCTTAATATTACATAATTCCTGAAAGGCTGTTAACTCAAATGTTGGCTTTGGACTATCATGAATGTAATTATATATATTTCTTAGTTCTTTTCAACACCATGCAACCAAATTAACAGAATGTCATATACATTTCAGGCTAAAAAGCTTTGGTGAAATCGAGACTTGACCAAATTAAAATTTCCGGACATTTATTAGCTCCGTCTTGCGCAAAGCCAATCATATTTTTTATAGAGTATCGAATGTTTTTGAAAAAATATAAATGTAAGTAGTGAAACGTACTTTATGTGATTTGTATAGACACGTTAAAAACAATTTTTTGTTTAAAGCCTAGTATTGAGATTGAATGTGCCAAAAATTTCTCAGCAACATTACTTATTTCGTACGGAAAAACTGTGATGTAATCAGCGTTGTCTATTTTTTCTCTTATTCATGTTTTTGTAATTTTAAGTATACATGTTTGTACTTCGTGCGAAAAAAGCTTTGCTTATGTTATTTCGCAGCTGAAAAAACAAATATTCCCAGAAACTATTTTAAATGAAAACATGTTGCAGATACATATTGTGTGTTTTTCGCTTTAAAAACTCAGTACTACATTTCTAAACTTATTTCGCAGATATTTCATACTAAACACTTTTGTATGTGTGGCATGGTGCGCTACTGGCAAAACTTACTGCTTTTGGTGTCGGTGATGACTTCTCTCGATTTATATCGAGCTTTCTCAGAGACCGCACTATACGAGTTGTTATAGATGGGGTCTCATCAAACGAGTTCAAGATTAATTCAGGGGTACCGCAAGGCTCCGTTCTTTCTCCTACTCTATTTCTTATTTTCCTCAACGACCTTCTCTATCAAACTTCCAACCCTATCCATTCTTTCGCGGATGACAGCAGCATTTGTCACTCGTACTCTTTTAGTTATAGGCCCAGCCTATCAGAGATCGCTGCCAAGAGGCAAAATATGGACGATTCACTGAATAGTGATCTTCTATTAATCTCCGAATGGGGTCGTAAAAACAGGGACACCTTTAACGCTCGTAAGACCCAATGTTGCCTATTAACACACAAACAAACGATCGCAAGTGCTGCTTCATCTGTACTCATGGATGGTATAAATATTGAGGAATCGGATGCTCTTGATGTTCTTGGTATGAAGATACAGTGTGATGTTCGCTGGACTGAACACATTTTTCATATCTCTAAAGAAGCATTCAAGTGCCTAGGTTTTTTGAAACGGTGTAAGATGTACTTCTCGCCATCCGATCTCCTTACTATTTATACCACCTACATCCGACCGAAAATGGAATACAACTCTCATGTTTGGGCCGGTGCCTCAAAGTCTATTTTGAGGTTACTCGACCGTGTGCAGGAGAGGGCGAAGAAGCTTATCGGTGACAGTAGGGTATCCAACTCTATTGACTCACTGGAGCATCGACGCAGTGTGGGGTGCGTTACTCTGTTCTATCGTTACTATAATGGCTTTTGCTCTGACGAGATTAGGGATCTTGTTCCCGAAACGCGCACATTTTTACGTACCATGCGTTCATCGTCCAGAGCTCATCCATTTGTGGCTGATTGCCCGGGGAATCGTACTACGCATTACAGAGAGAATTCGTTTTTCAGCCGTACGCTTCGTTTGTGGAACAAGTTGCCTGCAGACGTGTTTCCTGCCTGTTATAACGTTGGAAAGTTCAAGACAAATGTGCACAAGCACTACTCCCTCTTTCCCCCTCCTCACAACCTATTTTCCTAGTTCTGGTACAATGCACTGCATATGTAGGGGTCATCCCCTGAGTACTGGTCCTATTAAAAAAAAAAAAAAAAAAAAAATTTGAAAGAATTTCGCAATTTTTACACTATTCAGAGTATGCGTATATTTTGGTTATTAAAAATTGATTAGTAATTGGAAATTATACATATGTTTATGTACAAGTAGAAAAAAAAAACATGTTTGATATGACAATATTCTAAGAGCAGCATACTATTGTAGCATTATATGCCGGTTTTGAGCCTCCGCCGGCCTTATTTTGATTTATCCAACTGTTGCCGTATTGGCGGCTGAAATCGACCTATTTTCAGCCGCCGCATTTACACAACCGAAAGCTTGAGCCGACTAAGCTTTTACATTGCCGTGGTAGCATTACATAGCGTCACCACGTAGCAATTTTTATTGCTAAGCTCAAACAAAAACGTCGTCAGATCAACAGTACTCATACAGCCTTTGCTAATTGCCTTATGTGAAGTAAACGTAATATTGCTTCTTCACAAATACAAAATGTTCAACGTGAGAAGTTGTATGAATATGAATATGAATGTTTTTTGTGTTATTATACTAAATTACAACAACTGACAGCTCATTGCTTAGCAATAATTGCTCAAACAATCAGTAGAGTAATCATGGCGCAATAAATTGCTATATATAACTATAGCAATTTGCGATCTACACACAAATTTTATGAACGCAATTAAATTTGACAATTGCGGCAATAAATATTGCTACGTGCAGACGCTATGTTATGGTATTTCGTCACTGTCAAAATCTGTGAATACGACCTCTTGTTTATTTATGTGTGTGTTATACATGCTTCTTATATTTCATTTAAGAGTTTGACAGCATTATCGTACCAAAAGCTGCTTGTTATTATTGTTACGATGTACTTAGTTTAATAATATTTTATTTAAAAAAAAACCCCCGTTATTTTTCAATTGGCAGTGCTAGAAGCTTATATTTTCTTAAAATTTTAATCAATTTGTGCAACATATTGTTACTAAAAATAAAGGATTCCGTTTATTCATTTTATTATTTTCTAACATTGTTACCAATCAAAAAATTATGAACAGCTTGCGTTTTATATTTCCTACCTATCGACATTTCATAGGAACGCTACTCTAATCATCAGTATACTGGAAATCTTTGAAAGGTATATTCAAACATACAACTTTATACTCCAATATTCTAAATAAATTATTGAGAATTTAAAAAGAAAAATGTTTTAATAATACCTGTCAAAACACAAATAACAAGCTTTTTCTTTTGCACACATCTCTACTTTATTTTATACCTTCCAAACAAATAAACAACTTTGGTTGCTACCATTTGTTTTTTTATGATTAGGGTAGCTCCTATTAAATGTCGACATAGAGTCAGCTAGGAAACAGAGAAAACAAACTGTTTATAATTTTTTGATTTGTATCAATATTAGAAACTAATAAAGTGAATAAACTAAATTTTTTGAATGTTTGTTTTCTACTTTTTGATATTTTCAAATAAATAAATCATAGCAACCAACGGTCGTTCATTTTTCTGAAAGGTTTAAAGCAGCGTTGTCAACTATGAAATTTCCAAACGCACCAAAATGAGGAAAAAAGCGCGTTATTTCAAAAAAAACCCACCGAATTTTAAAATTTTTAAAGACCTATTTTGTATTTTAAGAAATATAAAATTTTTACATTAAAAACACGATAATGAAAACCTTTCAAACGACTATATTATAATCAAACTAGATCTGATAGCACCGCCTGTGGCATGTCATCAAATTCGTTCAATAGCTAGAATACGTGTTTGTCAAACTTGGCTTCTAGTACGACTCTGTTAGTTTTATTAAGATAATTATAACGATATTTTATCAAATTTATTATTAAGCAATATCATATAATTATTTTTGCTGTCGGCCGAAATCAGCTGTTTTTAATACTGCCTAATATCGGGGACACAAAAATACAGCTTAACGTCACCAAAATTTATTGCAGGGGCATACAGCCATTACTGTCGATATTATGGGATATTTAAATGAATCGCAAATCAAATACGATTAATAGCAATTCTATCGAACACAGTGTATATTTTATTTGTGTTTTCGTAAGCGGTGTCTTTAAAAAAAATTTATTGAAATGTACGAAAATTTGCTAGAATTATAACAAACAGATGAAGTTTAACATAATCAATATTTAATGCATACGTTTTGGCAAAACTTTGTAATTTATTTATAAATTTGGTAATTTCTCAATTACTAAAACTGTAACGAATTCACGAGCCGTCATAAAAACGAACTTCACTGTTCAGAGACTGCATTTATTGTAATATTTGACAAACTTGGCTTGATCGTTTAATAGCAAAACACTCCTAAAAGCAGCAAATTTTATAGAACGAAATGTTTCTTTTTCTTTCGAGAGTGTGTATAATATACAATAGTAAGATTGTCTGACTTTGTGCATATAACACGGTACTTTTTCCACGTAAAATGAAACGTAAAAATTATGGACACTTGATTCAATTTTTTTCTCACATTAAAATAAAAAGCTAAGTTCAATTTGATTTTGTGCCACCGAAATTTAAAAAACGCACAGAAATTGTAAAAAAAAGCGCACCCCGTACCGACAAAAGAATTTTTCCCACAAATAATTTTAAAAAGCCCCAAAAACGGTGCGAAACGCACCGAGTTGGCAACGCTGGCTTAAAGGAAAGTAGAGACGTGGGCGAAAGAAAAAGCTTGTTATTTGTGTATTGACATGTTTTAATAATACATTTTTCTTCTTGCTTGAAACTCAATAATTTATTTAAAATAGCATTTTAAGGGCCTGATTCACTATCCTACACGATCGTACGATTCATTCACAGGAAATTGTTTCAAAAGTCTGGCCGACTTGAAAAAATCGCTTCAAAATGGTGTTGTATGCCACACTATTATACAAGTGTGATTGAAATAATTTATTTACACAATAAAACAACTAAAAACTTTTATTAACATAATAATTTTACATTACTTAAATTTTTTTCTTGAGGAACAAACAATATTCTTATATTTTTCACAATATATGCCACACTGATCGCACAGAAACCATAATGTTTTGAAAAGTTTCATCAAATTTTTCAAATCGAACGATTTGTCAAAAACTCTGTTGTACGGATGAATTTTTAGTACTTTTTCAGCACACATGCTTTATTTAGTAGATCGCACGATCGTGTGTGATAGTGTAACAAGGCCTTTAAGATGCAAATGTCATTTTTAAGCAAACAGTTTTGGGATTCTTTTTTGACACCTTACGTTCTTATATATTTTTGAGTAGTAGTGTTTTGTCTTCTGTCCTGTGCATACGTTTTTTTTTTTTTTTTTTTTTTTGCTGTCGTTCATGTTCTCTATATACATATGTGAACAAAACATAATTCATAAAAAAAATAACTTATAATTGTGAAATATTTCTTTCATAGTTTATAATTGCCATAAAAGTTACAAATCTTTTTGACAAGCATAGCTTACCACATGCCTGTTTTTGTTGTATTGTTGTAATTTTGCTCTAGTGCTGTCACCTTGTAGGCGTTAATGCACCTTGTTTAAGTATATTATAATTGTACATATTTGATTCTGTGTATTCGCATAGTTGCTTGCTTAAGCTGGCTTAATTTAGTTTATGCACATTACATGCAGTCTACACCTAACTTCAAACGCAGTCAAAACATGAAGATAAAACTTGCTGTTTAAATATTTAACTGTTTAAGTCGGCGTACACGTAGTGATGTTAGAGTTATAACTTCTCATAGTAAAAAAATAAAAACGGAGAAAAACAACTACAAATAGCAGGCTGTTGTCAATTTAAGTTATAACAGAGTTTCCAAATGAAATGTTTTGACAACCAAGCTATAACTTTAACCAAACTTCAACATGAGCGGTCCACATTTAACTTTAACTTGAAGTTAGCGTTAAAGTTAGTGTTTTCATGTCAGGTGGAGACCGCACTTTATAGTTAGGCCTTTAGTTGGAAAAGTCACAATATCGTGATCTCTTTTTGTACTAACTCGCCAAAACATGCGAGACTGCATAATGGTCGTCAATGTAGGAAGAGCAATCAAACAGAAAGAACAAGTCTCTAACACTGTTCAAAAAGAGTTTGCAGTTATTACAGTTTCTTATTTCTTTCTATTATCTGAAATTAATATTTAAATTTAGTTAACGCTATAATAAAGTTTACGATATTGAAACTTTTATGGCATGTCATGATGGCATGTCATAATATTCATAACATTAAAACAGTTGGCTTAAAAAATTTAGTTGCAAGGACTTATTTACGTTAAAAGTTGCAGTGATTTGCCTTTTTACTGTGTAGTTTTTCTCTGCAAGCTGTTCATCTCTATACGAGTATTTCTTCCGAATATTATTTTAATTGTTTAGTAGTGCTTTTATCCCACGATGTATTTGTGGCTCTCTATAATTTATTTACACATGATGTGACATACAAACATTAGCAAATACATAAATAAGCTAGTGTGCACATATGTACATATATGCATATGTACGAGTATGTACATATATTTGTGTTTCGGCTATTTAACTAATTTGTTTTAATTTATTTATTTTCATTGTTATTTTTTCCGAAGAAAAGTAAAAATTAAAAAAAAAAACAATGAAAAACTTGCGCACACGTTGTGAATGTTTTATTTTTAAAGATGAACTCAAGTTGTATGTATACATACATATGTTTGTATATATAGTAAAATAAAGTTCATATTATTGTAAATAATACAACAAAGTGATTTTAATTAAAATTAATTAAACGCACTTGTTTTTCAATTCATTTTTTTTTTTTTTGTTCCCCTCCAATTAAAGAAACAATATTAGAAAAAAATTTGTGACAATAAATTGCAATATATGTATGTATGTACATTCATACAAATGTCTACATTACTCTAATAAGAAATTTTTGCTTTATGATCTCTAAAAATTTAAATAAAATTATTTCATTTTGGTTGGTTTTATCTGTAAAGTAGTTGTCTTTCCACACAAAATTTTTATTTTATAGTTTATTTTATTGCTAAGTATTTACTTTATTAGCTGCTAATATATAAACCAATCAAAAAATATACATACATAAATATAAGTATATGTTCATGCCGAGATATAGACAGCTAGGAAACACAAAACAACAATCCGTATAATTTTTTTAAAATATAGCATTAAAAATTATTCACAATTATTTTAATATTTCGAAAAAAAAAATCGATTTTTCGTAGAGATTTCTTTTTTATTTACGTATGTACATATGTCTATAAATGCATTAAAATTCCCTTATTATTTTGAGAAGCTAAAATTTAACGCATTGGCAAAACGCATATTTGCAAATATTTCTTTAAAAAGTTTTATAATTGTAGTATATCTATTTTATTTTGTTTATATTGGACCAGCAGCCGTATTCTGTAACTCGCTTAGCTAAAGCTAAAACTCGATCGCTAAAATGCTAAAAAAAAATTAGGGAAAATATTTTAGCGATGTCGTTAAGCTAAATTGCTTAGCATTTGTAGCAATTGTAAGCTAAATTGCTTAGCTAAATTTTTATATTTTCGCCGCAGCTAATTTGCTAACTGTATACTATTTCTTTCTTTCTACTTTGATGAACTTCTGTTAAAAAGAGATAAACATAATGTATTAATTTTTGGCAATTCATTATAGTGTTACCTTACTTTATATTGTGCTTGCCGTAAATATTATTAAAAGTTCTCTTCAATAACTTTTTAAAATATGTGTTGAAATCTCGACTTTAAAAAATAGTTATTGTGAAATAGTTATTGTGAAAGAAAATTTATTTTGTTGTTGACAAATATTACTTAAACAGCACTTAAGTCAATAAATTATTAGCTGTATTTTTTCATCATACAGCCAAATGTGGAATTTATGGGAAAATTTACAAAATATGGCATCTCAAAAAAGTATTTATTTATATTTTAAATAAACAAAAAAACGTTCATAAGGTTTAGCAAAAAATTCCTGCATTTGATAATAAAAAAATATTTAAAAAAGTGAATATGAGCAGTTTTTATCGGCGTCGTAATATAATGAATTCATTACTCGTAAGTGTAATTAGTGAACGCAGTAAGCTAATTGTGAACAGGAAACATTTGTGGAATTCACAAATCTTAAAAAAAAGAATTTTTGTGTTTTGCTTCACTTTAAGTTGAAATTAATTTTTTACCTATCATAGGCAAATTGTTTGTGCTCCTCCAAGTACTGAATAAGCATATATTTTTACTCCTATGTAATTCTTTTTGTTGTTTCTTCCATTATATTGTAATAATATTTTTTTTTAACAAGAAACAATAGAAAAAAGACAACATTTGTAATTTACTTACATTTTAGCACCTAAAATTTCCGTTGCTAGTATTTTAGCGTTTTAGCAAACAACAACTACTTATTTGACGTTAGAAAATACCAAGGCGAATTCATTATTAGGTGGATGCATCGGCGAATTCAGGCGAATTCGTTTAATATGGCGGCACTTTCGCTGTCAAGTTTTGTTTACCTTTTCGGCGCCATTTAAATTTTTGTACATGTTCTTTACAAGGCGAATTAATACAGGTGAATGTAAGCGGGAAGGCGAATTCAGTACTATGTATTTTGTTATTGTAAAACATATCCTGAATGTCAAAATCGAAATTCGCCTAAGATAGTTCAGCTAGGAAAAAATGTTACATAAACGTTAAATACAAATTTTTATCACTGTTTGTAATTTAAATCACAAATTATAATGATTTTTCACTTTTAAATTCACAAAAACGTTTTGAAACTTCACTGAATCACACATAAAAAAATCAGATTAAAATGGCGCGAAAATGTTTGTAAACAAAAGAAAAGAAATTTGACAGTCTCATTGGAAAAAATGCGGCAAGCAAAAAATAATCACCTGAGCTGTCAAGTTCACCTAGTAATTAATTCGCCTTCGCCTTCTTTATCAACTACTTTTGACAGCTTAAGTGTGAATTCGCCTTTTTACACAAACAAAATACCTGTTGTTTTTTTATTGTTGTATTATTGTAGCGAAGCGGCTACCTTGTTTTTTGTATCATGGAGAATACAAAATTTAAACATTTTAGCGATGCCACTAATCGCTAAAATTGCGGCGAATTCAATTTTTATGTCATTGCCAAATTTAGCTATGCACGTTACAGAATTGCATTTGTGGCCAAAAATCGCTAAATCATCTTTGTAGATTTTTAGCGATGGAGATTTAGCTTTAGCGAGTTACAGAATACGGCTGCAGTGCTCTGGGGATAACCCCTACATATGCAGTGCATTGTACCAGAACTAGGAAAATAGGTTGTGAGAAGGAGGAAAGGAGAAGTAATGTTTGTGAACTTAACACACGGAATGACCAAAAGAAACTTTATCACAGCATTTAAAATGTTGAAATTAAATATGCGCAAATTCATACACACACTGCCTGCCACTTGAATAAGGGAATATCATTTTTTAACTTTAAACTAAAGTTTGGAAAAAAAAATAAATTTTTCACAACCAAATTTCAAGGTATCGACTTTAGTTTTCTGAAGAAATAAAAATATACATATTTTGTTATACTAAAATTTTGCATTTATTTACAGACAAATTAGCTTTTTCAACATTCAACACCAAAAAATACTTTATCAGTAGAATTACAAAAAGTTGTCAAAATTTTGTTTTTCTTTTGTTTCAGAAAGCAAGGAAGTGTATAGGTTTTTTCAGAATTATGTATCTCGTGAATAAAAATTATGACAAATTTACGCAAAGGAAACGAAAGACAGCTGTGCTTATACCACTACCCTGGTAAAGCTGCCTTGTTTACACACATGTATTTTTGTGGTACTTTTTCGTGTGCCACTTGAATAAGGAATTCTTTTAATATTAATCAGGAATTTTTTTTTTATTTTTAATATAAACGACTTGAAATAATGATAGTTTTTATTCAAAATCGAACGTGGTAAATCTCTTAACAACTCTGAAAAAGAAAAAGTTCTGAATTTGAAATCTCAGGGTCCGAATCCGGTAGAAATAGCCAAAAACATTAATAGAGGAAACACAGTTGTGTACAATTATTTAAAGGAAAAAGATATGGAAAACCCATGAAAAGCGGAAGAAAATGACAACAACTTCAAAACAAAGATGAAAATTTCTTAAAATTGCATCACGTTGTGTTATGCAGGTATCAAAAATACATGATAAAGTGTGGTCAGTGCCAGTCTTAAGAACAGTGCACCATATTTTTGAGATTTACTATGCTTTTGTTCAAAAGTTACTTTAACCATCAAAATCATATGTTATATTATTAGTTTCAAGGCAGCTTTAATAGGGTAGTGGTATAAGCACAGCTGTCTTTCGTTTCCTTTGCGTAAATTTGTCAAAATTTTGTATACAAAATATATAATCCTGAAAAAACACATAGACTACCCTGCTTTTTCAAACAAGAGGAAAACAAAATTTTGCCAAGTTTTTGTAAATTCTTCCAACAAAATACATGCGGTGTTTTGGTGTTGTATTTATCATAATTCTGCCACTACCTGTTTAAAGCTGCCTTGATTAGTTTCTAATTATTTGATTAAAAACCCGGTTAACCAGTTATTTCTTTAATTTTTTACCGCAAACCGAGATTTTTTAAATTAGTTTCTAATGGTTTGATATAAAACCGGTTAAACGGGTTTTTCTTTAATTTTTTTTTACTGGAAACCGGGATTTTTTTAAATTGCCACTATTCGAGGAATTCGAAACCTGGTTTTAGAAAAAAGTCGAATAAGTGATCACCCTAGTACTTATCCAACATAAACAAAATTTTTTAAATATTTGTGTGTAATTTTTTGTTTTTGGGAGCGATTGCAAATATGTAGCGCATTCTGTTTACTAAACCATTTAGATGTTTATCTACGTCAATCCTAAGTTTTTACAATACGCGGCGAAATAAAAGAACATTTTGTTCAAATCTAATTTTTGTCAAACAACTAAAACTTTCACTTATTATTTAAACAAATGCAAATGTAAACACAATTCTTCATTAAACGTTATTAACCGTTCGTTTGTTTGCCTCTATTTTTTAAAGCTCGTTTCAATGGAATGCATGCAAACAGGTGTACCCACTTTGACCACACCCACCCTAACACCTACAACGCTCAAGAGTATAGAAGAATCGTTTATACAGTTAACAAGTGAGCCAATAAATGCACCATATCAAGCAGGGTTTATACCACCACCATTGGGTTCTTACATTTCAACACCGACGAACACAACGAACAATAACAATAACAGCGTGCTAACAACAACTACAACATCAGTTGCAGGTATATCACCAAATGCGGCATTGAATAATGTGTATGTGGGTGACACTAGCACCGGGGCTAGTTTGCCTGATTATGGCAATATCAATGATACAGAATCGGAAAACTCTCAGGGATCTTGGACGGCCAACAATTTGAATGAAGAGAATTCTATGGCCACAACAGATACTTGTAAGCTAGTTTATTTTAATTTGTGAGATAATTTGTTTGATGTGTATAATTTTCGTTTCTACAGCAAGTGCCGCCACAGATACGATTTCATTTCAAAATGGTCTTAACGGATTGGGTGTGAATACCCTAAACAATTCAAATTCCTCAACAAATGAATTTACCACTTTGGCTGCGTTGGCTGTGGCAACAGCAGCAGCTAAAATATCAAATTCCGGTAATCACAACAATAATACCTCATCAAGTGCCACTACAACAACAACTACCCCAACACGTCGCGGCGGTGGACGTCGTCCAACCACTAACAGCAATATGACACCCGAAGAAGAGGAGAAAAGACGCATACGGCGAGAACGTAATAAATTAGCAGCCGCCAGATGTCGCAAGCGTAGGGTTGATCAAACCAACGAGTTGACCGAAGAGGTGCAACTGTTGGAAAAGAAACGTGAAGAGTTGCAAAAACAAATCGAGTCACTAAATGGTACCAAACAAGATTTAGAATTTCTTCTAGAAGCACACCGTCCTACCTGTCAAAGAGTGGAAGCAGCAGACATTTTATCTGTTAACACGTTTGAGGGTCTGATGCCTGCCACAATACCGACGGCCCACGATAATATAACTGGCATAGATACTAGCCTAGCAACAACGGCAAGAAGTATTTCGCCTTTAGATTTGAAACCAGTATTGAATGATCAACTTTTAGCTCAAATAAAAGACGAACCTTTGGACTCAGCCTTAGACTCAAATTCATCACTAGATCAAGATGGTCCTCCTTCGACAAAAAGATTGTTATTAAGCAACAACAATCCCATGATACCACCGGCTTTACCAAATGTTGCTACACTCTCAGCTTCTTTGGCGGCCGCTTCGGCTTCTCTTAACACACCCATAGTTACAGCAGCCCCTGTCAACTTTGGTTCCATGTACTCCAACAATCCATCACTTTGTGCTCCATTGGCAAAACCAAACTCGAAACAGCGGCCCAATTCATTGCCAACAATACCACGAAGCTTGGCACAAAATATGGGCTTGAATGTCAATGAGAATAAGCCTCCCACAGACATCAACGGTGTGGCCATACAGACTCCTTCTACGGGCATGTTTAATTTTGATTCTCTCATGGATGGTGGCACTGGTCTTACACCGGTTTCCGGCCCTTTGGTTCCCAATTGTTCTTCACAGAACAAGCATCCCTTGGAACTAGTGACACCAACTAGTGAACCATCCAAATTAGTTAGTTTATAACAATAAATGCATTATGTGTGTGTGAGGAAACGAAACGGGAGGATTAAAACCTGAGAGATGAGGAGAGAGTGCAAACGAAGCTGGTCTTAAAAAAAAAAACAATTTAACTGTAAAGAGATAATTGAATTATAAAATATTTAAAAAAATCTACTTTTTAAAAGTATTCTTTTTATTTTATAACTATATGTTTTGTTTAAAGTTTAAAGATGAAATGTTTTTGTATGCTATTATTAAGTAAATTTCCTACATATTTTTAATACAAATTTTATAAAATATATTTTTTTTATTTGTAATAATATTGTGAACGTGACAGAAACACAAATACAGCAAATCCTTTAAAAATTCAAATAACAACATAAAACGATAATTATGTATGCAACCCTTTAAGTTCTCTGTCAAAAATTAAACAAGTAAATAATTAAACATATTTGACTAACAATAAAAAGAAAAACTATTTCATTTTTTAGCGCATACATATATATTTTTATGCTGTATTATTATTTGTAATTGTGTATATCTTTGAAGAACAATTTTTTTTATTTTTAATAAAAAATAATATTTTTATTATTTCCTTGCATGTTAAGCCACAAAGTCAATTGGCATTTTTTTTTTTTTTTTTTTGTTAAAAGAAGTTGCTTTGAAAAAGCCACTTAAATCTGTAAATTATTTTGCTCAGTTTTATTTGGTTGTTCTTTTTCTTTTCTACTTTTTATAATCGTACCATTATTTTTCATTTTAATTTTTCTCTATGTGCAATTATCAAAATTTATTTATTAAAAAAATTAAATAATAAAGAAAACAAAAGATTAAAATTAATACAAAACATGGTTTTAATTAATGAATAAATAATAGTTATTTAAAAAAAAGCCAGGAGTTGTGATATTTATAAATAAAATAATAAAAAAACTATAAAAGTAATAGATGAAATCCATTAATATTTTGCTTTTATAAATTCTTTTCTTAAAAAATTGCCTTTGAAACTAAAATTAAAAAAAAAAAAACTAAAACAATTTCATTGATAATGACAGCCTTATATAATTTTTTAGTACTCATATTTATATAAAGATTTGTATGTATATTTTGCTTACATCTGAAAACAAATATATTCATATATTTTTACACATATTGGAAGCTTAATACATAAAATACAAAAATTCAAATAACTGAATGAAAACAAGCAAAAAAAATATGCTTTAACATAAAATATAAAAACCCAATGAAGCAATTTCTAAATCTTAATGCGAGTGGTAAAATTTTTAGCTTTACTCAACTTATTACTAACGAGGTTTAAAATATTACATACATATATAAATTTCACAGGACTTAAAACATATTTTTTTAAATAAAATTATAATCAATGAAAGAGAAGAATATTATAATCAATGAGAAACAAGTTGAGAATGTCCAAAATAATTTCGAAAATGCAATAAGTTTAATTAAAAATAAATAGTTATAAAAACATTTTTAAAACACCAAATGATTTCAAAATTAAATAATAATTTGAAAATAAAACACTAAAAAACATTCATAAAAATGTTTGCACATTTATTTGCTCCGAAAATTTACTGGTATGTATAAAAAATATAAAATACTCAAGTGCAGTAACGCCCCGTATAGCGGGTTCAATATTAGTATGACTTTCTAGAGAAAATAAATAGATACATTCCAGGGATAAAAAATATTCGTAAAGCGAGACCCATATTAGTATAAGTTTGTATTAAAAATACCTTGATGTGTACCCAAAATGCTCGATATGCCAAATCCTTTTTCAAAAAACATTTATATCAAAGTGATATGAAAAGAAATTTATTGTTTTTTAAAAATAAAATACATTTCATTTATTAAAAAGCTAATTTTGCCATAAAAAATAACATTAAATTTTAAAATGAAAATAGCAACATTACATATTCCAAATGGCGTCATCGCCGTTACATCAAAAACTCTTGATTGTACACTAGGGTGGTTCACTACCACATCAAATTCTACTCATGATTTTTTAATTAAAACCTTGGGTCGTACCAACCCTAATACTACATAGTTTTGGGCCGAGCTTTTGAAAATTATGACTAGAATGTACGGTGGTAGCGAGACTATTAAAGACAGAACTGATATATAAAGTGTCATGATCGGACTAAAAAAGGCGACATAGTGAAAAAATGCTAAAAGGGAGATATTTGCAAGCGTGGCAAAAAAATTATTTTCGACTTGATTTTACATTATCTTTAATCCTACGGGTGATCGACGAAAATTTTTTTTTTTTGTTTGGAAGGCGAAACATTCTATTGTACACTGATCATTGATAGCAACAAGCTATAGATACTCGATATTTCATAGACCTAAGCTGTAGAAAGAAACTCAACAGTCTATCGTTGTTGGCAACGAAAAAAATTGTTGCCGTTTAAAGTTTAAGCACGAAACACACGAAACAGAAGTATTATGTAAACAATATTCCTAAATATATTTTCGAAAGGAAAGCGAAATATCTAATAAATTTTTTGTTAACTTTTCTATGCAAAATACTTCCCCTCGAACTTGCTGATTATTGGGAAATTTATTTAAGAAAAACGTCAATAAATTCGGATCAAGATCAAAAATTTACATAACTATATGTTTATTTATTTAACTATACAGTTGCAAATAAATTTGCAAGGTAGGTATAAGATGCACAGCATGGCCGGAGTAACGACCATATGCCCACCACATGGTCTTAACAGTAATTTGCAGCGGCGCTGTGGCTAACTATAACGACCTCTGCATATAAGATAAGAAATTGCCGCGTGGTTAACAAAGAAATACCTCAAAAACACTGTAAACAAATACAGTTCGTTAAGGCAAACAGCTAATCAGTGAGGACGAGCCGCAAAACTCTCGAAGGCGAAACAACAATAACAAGCCTGACCGCGCTTAAGAAACAATTACGATAACGCGAGAGCTGTTCTCCAGCCCAGAGCTGCTTTCCGACTGACAAAACTATATATTCGTAGTCCGTTTGTCTAAAAGTTGTTAAGAAAATAAAAAACGGAAGAAGCAAAAATGCAGTTTTTTGTGTTTGAAAAATACTATTAGAACATTTTTATTTTTAAATTCCCTTCTATTTCATTCATACTATAGTTTTAGTAGTATAGTGTTTGTTTGACATTTGATTGCATGGAAGTGCCAAAAAATCACTGGAAAGCAAATTTATCTGCGAGTAGACCTTCGACATTTGTAAAGTCGTAATGATACTAACTTTTTTCTGTCTTTTTAAGATTTTGAAATTATTATTGAGAGCAAAGAGTTTAGTTATATTGAAAAAAAAACTAAAAACTTGCAACATTTTTCAACGTGTTATCGATAAAAAATGGGAAGTGTCAAAAAAAAATCTAAAAAATGTGTGCTTAAAAGTGACGCTTGCAGCTTAAAATAATGCTGTGGTGTTAACTTTTTTGTTTAATGCCTGAATATAGAGATTTTTTCTCAACTAAACGATTTTTTCATGCATATAATAATGAGGCATCACTGAATGTTAAAATAAACACGTGCACGTGTTTTTTTTATCATTTTATTTTTTTTACTGCCGTTTGTTTTTTCTCTATTTGTTATTATTAATTTCTTTTTTATGTTCCTCCTATGTATTATATTACCCTACGGTGTGCGCGGTGTTGAACTAATTTTTTTAGTCTGAGCAGTGTCGAAGGTATATACACTGCGCTCTGATCAGTTTTAACTATTTTAATTTCAACATTTTAAATGCAGTGATAAAGTTTGTTTTGGTCATTCCGTGTGTTAAGTTCACAAACATTACTCTTCCTTTCCTCCTTCTCATAATCTATTTTCCTAGTTCCAGTACAATGCACTGCATATGTAGGGGCTATCCCCTGAGTACTGGTCCAAGATAAAAAAGAAACTAAACTTTGTCAATAAAGCGTGTTTTTAGTTTTCAATTCTGGCGATTCTGATCAGGATAATTACTTAAGCATTTTTTGCGAAATCAGAATACGCCCTACTCCCACGGAGCATACATATGCCGCCAAAAAGTCGTGGATCATTTCTTTTTTTTTATTTCTTTAGTCCTATTTTCATCATACATGATCTAGAAACTAAATCCGCTATCATATTAGAGTTACCACAAATTTGCATTTTTATGTATTCCAGATCACCGTGTAAAATACATCTAAAGGCCTTGCTACACTATCATCCACGATCGTGCGATCTACTAAATAAAGCATGTGTGCTGAAAAAGTACTAAAAATTCAACCGTGTGACAGAGTTTTTGACAAATCGTGCGATTTGAAAAATTTTATGAAATTTTTCAAAACATTATAGTTCAGTGTGGTATATATTGTGAAAAATATGAAAATATTGTTGGTGCCTCGATTAAAAAATTTAAGTAATGTAAAATTATTATGTTAATAAAAGTTTTTAATTGTTTTATTGTGTATATAAATTATTTCAATCATACTTGTGTAATAGTGTGGCCTACAACGCCATTTTGAAACGATTTTTTCAAGTCGGACAGACTTTTGAAACAGTTTCCTGTGAATGAATCGTACGATCGTGTAGGATAGTGAATCAAGGCCTTAATGTGCAAAAATTTAAATTATTTACATACAAAGATCATGTACTTGGCAAAAACAAAAATTTAATGCCTTATTTAAGGGTCACCACCCCACTGCATTTTTGTCAAAACACGAACTAACACGAATTTAAAAACAAAAAACTGTAGACCGTATTTAATTAAATCGACTAAAGATTAAAATAAGTTAATTTGTCGTTTTATTACAAACAAACCCGAACAAAAAATTCAACAACCGTTCATTTTTACAGAATATCTTTATAAACAGGACATAGATGATCGTCCTTGAACAAATTGTGTATACAGTTCGACGCGCCTTAAAAAACCTTTCTTATGATACACATGTATATCTTGGTTAGGAAGCAGATTCTTAAATTGACAAAAAATTCAAAAATAGACCATTTTTCATTATGGTCTAGCTCCCAAGAGGTCAAAGCTAGAGCCGAAATATATTAGATGTCATCATAAAAAATACCAATGTTCACGAATTTCGCTTCCATACAACTTGAGTCGCTCTAATGTACAATACGAGTATACATATACTCGTAAGTAAAAAATATGATCGTAAATTTGTTTGTAGACGGACATTTTTATTGATAACCGAAATTCCAAATTACATATATAAAAACACTACAAAAATGAAATTTGAGAGTTATTCGTGCTTTGTGTTTTCTTTTAAAAGTGCAGTGGAAAAATGTTTATACATAACTTTACACCACCTACCACATGCATAAGGAAGCAAAATTTTCTAAAGATTCGAAAATGTCTGTTCTTCGGTAAAACTCGCTAACTTTGCATCTTTTTATCTATTTTTAGTTTATATAAGTACACCGCGACTGTTGACGATTTTTGCTCAAGGCGTAACAGCTATCAATTTATTTTTGTTTATAAAACACGACTTACCTCAACGTAAGTCAAAATGCAGCGAATGGAAAAATATATTCCTCAGAAGAAAATGTGTAGAAAAATTGTTTTGATAATAACGAAAATACGAATAGAAATTTGAATATGACGTTTTAAGAATCTGATGAATTTGTATCTTCGCAACACTCGAAACCCATGCCATATAAGTAATTATTACATATGTAGGTATATAAAACTGTATACAGTGTTGCTGCTTTAGTGTGAAAATTGGAGTTGCCATATTGCTCTCAAAGAAGTGAGAGGGTAACCACGTCGCTAACCGGGTTGGAACCGGTTTTTCATATTCGATGCGCATTTTTGCCGTGGAACATACTTCTGAACTATAAATGGTTATTCGATTTAGTGCGAAAATTGAAGTTTTCGTATCGCTACTGAATTGCAACCGTTTTTCACCGTGTATCTAAACTATTAACGGACTTTCGATTTAGTGCAAAAATTGAAGTTGCCACATTGCTTCCTGGGGTGTGAGGGGCTTTTGGCGATTCCTGAAGCCGATTTTGGGAACTCCAAAACAAAAACTCGGAACGTATTATACGGATATTTCTTAATTTTTAGCATGATATTGTAGCGTGTTTTTTAAACAGGCCATATAATCACAGTTGTGTTTTGTTTTCGTCCCAGAATATTGTAAAATTCACAAAAGATTCTATTAATTGCAAAGAAGTATTTTCTTCTTAGTAATTTCTACCGATAAAATACAAGAGATGTTTTTTCGTGTTGTATTTATATACAACAGCGTAGAGGATTGGTTTACCTGTCCTCAAAAACGATGATGGTCAGAATGTTGCTGATAATAGTGTGTTTAAACTGAACTTGTTCCACACCCTTTAATAAGATCTTGTTGAGCAACTTGTACCAATCACATACTGGCGATCGCTTAGTAAACTATTGTACTTTGGATAATATGCAAAAGAAAATCCACCATGTTGGCCATTAGTTTAAAAACTCCATAGCAAATTACCATTTGTTTAGAACAAGGCGAATTTATACAGGTGAATGCAAGCGGGAAGGCGAATTCAATACTATGTATTTTGTTATTGTAAAACTTGCTGAGAGTGTCAAAATTTAAATTCGCCTAAGATTGTTCAGCTAAGAAAAAATGTTACATAAACGTTAAATATAATTTTTATAACTGTTTGTAATTAAAATCACAGATTATAATGGTTTTTCACTTTTAAATTCACAAAAATTTCTTGAAACTTCACTAAATCATACAAAAAAAACTTCAGGTTGAAGTGGCGCGAAAATGTTTGTAAACAAAAAAAAAATTACAGTCTCATTGGAAAAAAACGGCAAAAAAATAATCACTTGAGCTGTCAAGGTAAGGCGAATTCAGTATTGTAGTTTGTTATTGTAAAACTTCCTGAGAACGTCAAAATCCAAATTCGCCTAAGATTGTTCAGCTGGAAAAAAATGTTGTATTAACGTTACAACAAATTGTTATAATTGTTTGTAATTAAAATCACAGATTATATTAGTTTTTCGCTTTTAAAATCACAAAAATTTCTCGTAGTTACATTGAATCATCTTGCTCTTAACACATGAAAAACACGCAATTATGGTGCAATCCGGTGACTGCGCTAAGAGCAATGGGGTATTTCATACGGGGAATTGAATTTAGCTTTGAACAACAAATGCATATTTTACTCGAGTATCTCAGAGTGTTATATTTATGTATATACATACAAACACACGCACACTCACTTCCATAAATACAATTACATTCAAATACACTAACACTTATATACAAACCGGTATTAATAAATTTACATATACAAAAGTTCTAAATGTTATTTAAACATCCTCATGAATAAAACAAATCAACGCTAAAGACATTTGCGACTTTTAATTCACTCTACATAAACACAAAATTAATTGCAATCAAAATATTTTTTATATAGACATCTTTAAAATTTATAAAAACCCGGCAAAGCCAAACCTCATCACGGGATTTGAAAATGTAATAACTGTTTTGTTTGCATATACTTAGGTACTTTTTTTATTTTTTTCAGACTACAAAATCGGCAAAATGGATATTATGTCATGGAAAAAGAATATCACTTGTAAGTGACCCCCATTTTCAATCGAAAGCGAACCATTTACAGAAATTAAATGGCAAGCCCTCTCGCCAAATTTTTCAGCATTCGACTATTTTCTTTGGGATTATTTGAAAAAGCGAGTACATGTAAGCAAGCCCTTAAATTCAAGTCCCCAGCAGTTTTGAAAAAATTCGTAAGACTTACATTACCTTCCTTTTTGATCTACTTGTCTGTCAGTCTACAACAGTATAAAAGTTTTTTGGTTCTTTTAATCCAAATATCGCAAAAAGGTATAAACATATGAACTGAAATGAAAAATATACAAATTACAATAGTATGATGCACAATAGCCTTATTCAGAATATTGTACAAACGGCATCGCATCATAGGATTTGCAAAATAGCCGAGTATATTTTACTTTACTCTAACTTAACACATTTTTGCACAAATACAAGACTAAAGGCAGTAGCTTATATGTATTTGCATGATGCTCATACAACCCCTCCTTGCAAACAATCAGTTAGCAATAAAGGAGCAAAGCTGATCAACTAAAATAGTCATACACAAAAGAGAGTAAATTTTTACAGTTGCATAAGTTTGCAACCTCATATGTATACGATTGTAAATAGGGCTAAAGTTTATGGTGGAAAATACATACATAGATTCAAAGGATTCTAGAACAACATTTTGAAGTTTTCGTCGACTAGAGGGCTGATGTATGTAAATACGAGTACTTGAAGTGGTTACACAGAAAGTAAAAGCTCGTAGTGTTGTCACTGGGTAAGTATTTTTTACTTGCTTTTAGTACGAGTGGTACTCAAAAATTTAAGTACGAATAAGCCGTAAACAGTATTATTTAGGGAAATCAATCCTGTGATGTCTTAAAATAAGTGTAAAATTCTTGAATCAACGCAGAATTCTTGAATCGAAATAAAAACCCCAAAACAAACATACATGCGAATGAATTGTTGAGAGATTGGAGTAAAAGGTTCTCTAAGAAAAAAATGTGTTTTTGTTTTATTTGTAAAATATTATTTAATCATTTTTTTTCTGAATTCTCATTAATTTATTTCAAATAATGGAATATATAGTTAAATGTTTGAAAATAGTTTTTAAAGTTTTCAAAGTATACTGTTGATTAGGAAACTTCTATGAAATGTAGGGATGAAACGATACCACTAGGATATCAATACTTATACTCTATATTGTATCAATCGTAAAATATCGATACCTACTCAATATCGAAGAAAAAGTATCGATACATATTTTTATGGGTGAATTTGTTCATACAATTACCGGCAGGAAAGAATACATTGAGTCGTTATGGACTTGATCTTCTGATCCACTGTCTGAAATTGAGGTGTGTTAATTAGGATCCCGGAAGCGAAGATTTTTAAAATGCAATAATTCTATCATAACAATTCTTCAGCTACATTCACCCAATAGTTAGTCTCGTAACTGGCTGACACATTCATTGGAGGAAGAAAAAGTTTGTAGCTTCGATGTAAGACAATAAATGATTGGGATAATCTTCGATAGTCATATAATTCTGAACCAAATATTTTTTAGTGACAAATTCGAATGGCTTTAGTAACTGGACTATTTATTTTAGTATCTCAAGATTGTCACCGCAAAAATGCAACCATACACACGATGTTGGAAGTCTCATTTGCACGCACGGATTGCATTTTTTTTAGCATTTTTTTATTTATTGAATCTTCAAAATGAACTAACAATAAGTATTCAAATCTTAATACTAAATTTAAAATTTAAAAAAATTTGCTTTAAAATTAAAAAACGGATTGCATGGGTTTATTTTATAAAAACTTTGAAAACAAATTAAATTATAGTAAAAGTGGTGACCAATTCAGTTTTTTTGCCTGTCAATTCGAAAGGAGTATTTCTGACCGATACGAGTCTTTTTGACTGATACCTACTTGGTACTCGGTAGAAAAGCATCGATACCATAAGTACTTGGTATTGAAAGAAAAGTATCGAGTATTTACTTCTATTTACTCGTATCGTTTCTTCCCTAATGAAATGTCGACGTATAGGCAGTTAGGAAACACAAAATCAAGTTGTATATATGTTTCGATTGGTATAAATATCAGTAGCTAATAGAGCAAATAATAATATGCTAAGGCGAATTTATTTCCAGGTTAACTTGACAGCGCAGGTAATCATTTTTTTCTTTCCTCCTTTTCCTTCCTGAGGCTGTCAAATTTTTTTCTTTTGTGTGCATGTTCGCGCCATTTTAATATATCAATAAATGAAGTATATTGTAATTAGTTACATATTTATTTATTTATTTCATTAAACTTACTGTTACATTGAGTTTTTCATCAAAACCTTCTTTAATTAAATAAGCCTCAGAACTATCGAATTGTTTTTGCTTCCATTTCGCAAAAACAATTTGTTGTACGGCCAATATCACTAGGTAAAACTTTTTCACATAACAGTACGTTAATAACGGAACTCATACCATTTCACTGCGTTAACGCTGTATAATTGAGCACTCGTTACATTCTGATGATTGTTTTCAGTACAAAAATCCTTACAAATTTTTTTAATGGCTTTCTTTTGTTTACAAATATCGCCATTTTTCGCAGCTGAACAATCTTAAGCGAATTTAGATTTTGACATTCTCAGGAAGTTTTACAATTCACTTATATAAATTTGCTTTATAATAGACTCAATTGTTTTTACTTAAAGTATGGTTTCGGAATTGCATCAACTCTAAAATGTTTGAATCAATCGCATTTTAAGATTTATTCAATCTCAGGTTTTCTCCAGTCAATCTAATATTCAGCTTAATTCAAGTACGAATTTGGAATTAAATATGTATAAAAGAATAATCTATACTTGAATCAGGTAATCCGTACTTGATTTAAGAAAATCCGTACTTACCGTACGATTTTGACACCACTTGTGATTGATTTAAGTACGAATGGATTGAATTTTCTTTTCAGTGTGCGAAGTCAGAGAAAGGTTTATTTTGGGGGTTTTTTTCGAAGAAAATTAAATTAGTTTTTTATATGCATTTTAGCGAAAACTTTATAATAACTGTAATTTTTTCTGTATTAAGCTCTGCGGTTCAATTCTTATATTTCCACAAGTTTGCCAAAAGTTACAATTTACAGTCATTTGATAATTTTTTCTTCAACAGTTGCGTTTTCAGTTTCATTTGACATATCCTACAATATTTTATAGCATCTGCTTTACCAATTTTTATTTTTTTTTATTTGTCTAAAATGTTTTTTTTTTTTTTTGCATAGAGCTTTGTGTACTTGGCAAGAAAAATTCTCAAAGAAGGACTCAAAAATTGCAATTTGCATCACAATTGTAAAGAAAAATTTATATGCAAAACAGCTGATGCCAGATGCTTTACAGTTCAAAATAGAACACGCTCTAATTTGAAATTTTCACACTACATATCGTTGGTCTCATGTAGAAAGGCCCTAACAAAAATAATTACAATTTTACGGGAGAAGGAAAAATCGTAATGGAAACTGTATAAATAGGTACTTCTAAAAGTAAATTTTTTTGCTCCATTGCTTGTAAGAGCGATATGTATGATATTATATAATTAAATCTTTGTGACACTGTTTACTTGTGTGAAACATAGTAGAATCCCTAAAAGAGCTTAATTCAGGGAAAATTCGAGTTAGAGCCTTTCTATGTAAGACTAACGATATGGAACCTGACATACAAAAGCAATTTAATTTTCCTTTAAACAGCATGATTGCATTTTGCTGTACGCAATGTGACAAACACACTGTGTGACATAAGCTGATTACAAACAGCATAGCGTAATTTTTGGTCTTAAAGTATGCGTAAAATTCAAACAATGATAAAATATTGTAATATAGACGTTTTCAAAAAATCCCAAAAGGAAAACAACAAAAATAAAAGGCAAAATCCCTACATTTGCAATTTTTAAATCGTTTCATTCGTTTTCATTAATTTCAGTCCAAAACTTCAACGAACAAAGATAAGACCAAAAAACAAAACGTCTCAGCTGTAGCACGAAAAGCACGCAATAAATTTGAAAACGGTTTTTAAATGTAATAGATTGTTTCTTTCTTCAAGTTCAAAGCTCTTCTTTTATTAATACAAAAGTGCATACCGCGATAACACTCACCAAATATATTAATAATTACAATGCTTCGACAAGCTATCAAAAGAATTTTTGGTTTTGGAAGTCGCCAGTTGAAAGTTTCACCTTCGAATGTTGTTCTCATAACGGGCTGTGATTCCGGATTGGGGTATGGTTACGAACATCCACTTGTACTTACATATTTCTTAGAAATTACATTCACAGAAAAATATTTAATTGGTAAAAAAAAAGCAAATAAACCCACTTGTACACACAACGTATTTAAGAGTGCGATTGTTAAATTTCCCACTGAAAAATGTATTATACATATACGATGTATAAACGCACGAAAACTTGCTTCCATATACATATGTATATGTATAATATCAGACTGCATTTGCAGTGCTAAAATGTCAAACAAGAGTATTGAAATTTTTAATTTTTTATTAATGAAATTTCGCTGCATATTGCAATTATTTTAGTTTTTTAGTCCGTTTTTGAAAAAATACAAAGCTCGGTGAAAAAATAAAACACTTTAGGAAAGAAATAAGAAAAACAAATCGGTACAAAAACAGGTGAAACTAAAAACGGTAGTGAGACAGAAAAAATTATAGACCGTAAATTGTAATTTTTGACACAATTACCGATGAAACGAACCCTGCAAAAGCCACTGTAAAATACATAGTATGTAAAGTTATCTTAAACAATTTGATTCTATTTTTTATGATAAGCCCATGCAGTAAAAATAATAAATAAGAGCTTCTTAATTAGTCGGATTAGCTTTATCATATTTTTAAAATTTTACCAAATGAAGTTACACACAAACTTACATACATATGTGCATATGGACGTACACACGTGCATAACATGTGAATATGAGTTTACTTCATTTGAACCACGTTTATAAATTTTTTTTTTTTCTTTCAAAACTAATTCTAAAAACAAAATTCGTGTTAAAAATTAGGTGGGTTGCACGTGAATGACGAAACAGTCCTATCTAGCCCAAAGTTGTTCAAAAGTGTTCCACGCAATAATAATAAACGTAGTTTAACAAGACCATGTACTTAAAAATCATCTAGGGCTGTTTTTATTATGCAATGTTTATTTGATTTCTGTTTTATAAATATCTAAGTACCTATATAATCAATAGGCCAACACTTTTTTTACCATCCCTTTTTTCGCCGTACTACATCATCGATTTTGGAAGTTTATAAAAGGTGTTTAATTTTTAAGGGCCGATGTTCATTTTGAATAAAACACAAATTATTTAGGAATTATTACCTTTTCTTTTTATTATGATAATATTGGTATAGTTCAGTTAGGTATGGAACAAAATATCGGCCAAATGGTCGCCACGACTTCGGCACACCACGTCCTGGGTGTAATTAAGTTTCTATGCAGTTAATGTGCCGAATTACCTCATCCTTCAGCTGTTGAATTGTTGCTGGCTTATCGACTTACACCTTTTCTTTCAACTAACCCCAAAGAAAGAAGTCCAACGGTGTCAAATCACATGATCTTGCCGGCCAATTTACATCTCCACCACGAGAGATAACACGGTCATTGAATTTGTCGCGCAAAAGAGTCGATGTTTCGTTAGCTGTGTGGCAAGTAGCACCGTGTATGTATTAGACTGAACCAATGCAGCTTTAATAGGTATTGGCAGAATTACAATAAATACAACACCAAAAACATCACATGTATTTTGTTGGAAGAATTTACGAAAACTTGTCAAAATTTTATTTTACTTTTGTTATGTGTTTTTTGTATAAAAATGTATTTTATAAACAAAATTTTGAAAAATTTACGCAAGGGAAACGAAAGACCGATACCATATTAAGCTGAAAGTCCATACCACGCGTTACATGCGTTACGATTTTTACGCGTTTCAAATTTTCTACGCATTGTACACTTTTCTAAACCCCAAGGCTTTTCATGCGATAAGTTTTTTGTTGTGTTTGAAGTTTTTTTTTTCAATAAAAACATTTTTTTAACACAAAACCATAAAATAACCATCCACGGCACAAATATTCTTGCCAATAAAATCTAAATTCGCCTAAGATTGTTCAGCAGGAAAAACATTTTATAATTATAAACGTTAAACATAAACTTTTATAATTGTTTGTAATTAAAATCACAGATTATATTAGTTTTTCACTTTTGAATTCGCACAAATTTCTTGAAATTGCACTAAATCATACAAAAAAATCTTCAGATTAAAATGGTGCAAAAATGTTTTGAAAAAATTGGAAAAACGAAAGCAGCAAAAAACAATCACCTGAGCTGTCAAGTACACCTAGTAATGAAGGCGACTTTATGAGCCCAACTCAACCTATCGAGGCAGGAGTTCCCCAAGGCAGCATTCTGGGACCCACTTTATATCTAATTTACGCCTCTGAAATTCCAACGACATCCGGAATCCACACTTCAACCTTTGCAGATGACACAGCGTTTTTGAGCGTTCATGAAAACCACTAATTAGCTTTACGAAATTTACAGGAATATATTCCAATATTAGAGAAATGGCTAAAACTTTGGAAAATCAAATTTAATGAACAAAAATGTACTCATGTCACATTCATACTGTGTAAACAAACATGTGCGCCCATCCCATTTACTGGATTTTACTGTAAACGAAGAAATGTAATATAAATATACGAGGGCTGAACAAAAAATAACTGTTATTTTCAATTTCTTCTTGTCCCCTTTACAGTAATCTCCCTCAGATATAATACACTTATGCCAGCATTTTTACCAATCTTCTTACCAATTCTGAAACGCGCTTTTTGATATCGCTAACAGCTGTTATTTCGAGTTTTCTTTTATCTCCTCAATCGTAACAAAACGCTTTCCCTTCATCGGTGTCTTCAGTTTTGGGAAGAGGTAAAAGTCAGCGGGGGCCAAGTCCGGTGAATACGGTGCTTGAGGCATGATAACGGTTTTGTTTTTGCTGATGCGTTATGACGGTGCAAAATCCATGATTTTTTTTCCACAATTCTGTGCGTTGCTGACAAATTGCTTCGTGCAAACCGCGCATAGCTTCAAGGTAGTATTCCTTATTGACCGTATGACCTTGTGGCAAGAATTCTGATGCACAACGCCATTGCAGTCGAAAAAAATAGTAAGCAAAACCTTCACATTTTACCGAACTTCAGGTGCTTTTTTCATTCTTGGCTCTTGTGGACACTTCCATTGGGATGATTAGGCGTTAGTTTCAATGTCAGAGCCATACACTCATGATTCGTTACCAGTTATGACCATTTTGAAAAAATCTGGATCGTCGTTGACGATTTCAACAGCTCCTGAGCGATGTCAATGCGACGTTGTTTTTCCTAAAAATTTAGTAAAAAATCGAAGAGTACACCAAAACACGACTAACCTTTTTAGCTGCCAAAAACAAAGTGACAATCCGAAACGGCCAACATACGAGTACATAGCAGACATGTGTACCAACATTAACAGTTGTGAAAAATATTTACATCAGCAACCTGCCTTGCGTACCAAATTAACAGAAAAAAATGTACATAACTCACGAAATTAGAAAATAACGTTTATATTTTAATCAGACCATATGTCGTCGCCTATTCAAAAGTACGAAACTTGTTTTAATTTTATAGGAAATGCATAAAAGGTATAGAATAAAAAATTCTTCTAAAGAAACAAATAAAGAAATGTGAAACTAAAGCACAAACTACTTTAAGGGATATCTAAAAAATTGTGGAGGCTCGTAGATAAATTAACCAATCGAATCATCAGCCAAAACTTGATTGTGGTTGTTTTTATGATATTGTAAATATGTATATATGTAAATTTATAAGTACTAACATACTACATACGTATGCCATTTTTTACTTCTGCAGATTCTCATTGGCTTTATATTGTCATTCGCTTAATATGACGGTAATCTCAGCCTGTCACAATATAACCTCAAAGGGGGCAAAAATGTTACAGCACCTTAATGATCCCAAGCGGATGATAACAATAGAATTGGATTTGTTAAAGCCGGAAACCATAACAAATACACACCAGTGTTTAACAGATATATTAGCAAACCATGATTATCAATTTACCGCTTTGGTTAACAATGCAGGCGTCATGTGTTTTGGAGAATTTGAATGGCAAACTTGGTCGCAAATTGAAATGCAAATAAATGTTAATTTATTAGGCAGTATGAGACTAACAAGAGAATTAATGCCGCTTGTAAGACAACATAAGGCACGTATTATAAACGTTACTAGCCACTGCGGTCTACAGGTAAGAATTACAGTTTTTCAGCGTGTACATATGGTATGTACATACATATACAGTGAACTATCGGTAACATGAACAAATAAAAATCACGTCTGTCCGATTTATCAAAAAATATATAGCGCCAACGAAATTTTGTTTCAACTTAATTAATTTTGGTCTTTCATAAAAGATATTTTATGTTTATTCACCTTTATTGTGTTTGGCATAGTAGTACAACGCAAGCTGCATTATTTTTGCTACTGGCAATATAGTAAGCCATTTACTATAGTTGTGTTCATTTACTAAAAACTTTTACAAATTTGTAATAATTGTTACTAGAAAGCGTTCATTAACCCAAAAAATTTGCAACGAGAGAGCGTCAAAAGAGCGTAAAAAATTGAGAGCCATAAAAATTCCTGCAAGTTTTTACAAGTAAAATTTTTACTTGCAATAATTATTCAAACAGCTGTTTTGCTTTTGTGTTTACAAAACAGTATTTCTAAATTAAGTTAAAAATTAAAACATTTTGGAAAATTTAAGAAATTGTAATTGTATGTAAACTTTTAAGCCGATTAAAAGGATTACAAATTTATTTTTGTAACCTTTTTAATAAAATAAGAAGTCTAAGGGAAATAAACTAAGCAACACAGCATCTGGCACATCAGTGGCAAAGGATATTCCGGCAAATTTACTTGCTTGAATGTGTTTAAAGCTTCTAGGGAAGCAATTAAATTCACACTTGGGTCCTTCCATTTATAATTATATTTTCATTTATCTAATTTTAACCTCTATAATATTTCTGTTTTTTGTTTCTTTATTTTTTACAAACCAGATATTATTTTTAGTATTGTAAATATTATGAGTACCTAGCTACTCGGTACTTTACACTTTGAAATTAATCTGAAAAAATAAAAATGCTATGTGTAGGCAGGCAGTTATAACGTATAAATACACGTTTCAATTCAATTGTGAATTGAGTCTTTCAAATGAATTGGTTCTTGGCAACACACTTCATAAACTGAATTGAAAGATTTTCATCCAACTATCAGATTCAATGAAATTAAAGACAATTTTAAAATTATTTAACAATTTCTTTACAAAAAATTACAAATATAAATTTGGCAATAATTTATTGAATTTTTGTTGAACTTTATAATTTTTAAATTAAATTTTTGGTTTGTATATTTGCAGAACGGGCTATAGTTCAAGTTTTTTCCTTTCTTAAGTTTTTTGGACAACTGATCAGGAGACTCGAACATACAAAGCACAATCGAATTGAGAGACTTACTAGCCAACTTGAAAAAAAATCAAAATGGTTTGATTTTTCTTCAACCAACTCGACAACTTCCAAACGAATGAATTCAAACGTCTTGATTTGTACAAAAACCGACTCAGTAGCCAATTGAGTTTATCGCAATAGGAACGATCTTTCAGAACCCAAGTGAGCTGGAGAATCCAGGTACTTTTTTGAGAATCCAGCGGCCTGCCTACCTAACCAATTGAGTTGAAACGTGTATGGGGTAAGCGCCCCTGTATTTAGCGTATTTCGACTACGTCTAGTACTAGATTAAATAAAATTGTAAAACTTTTCTTTATTCTGTTACAAGCCGTACTCAAAAAACGCCAGCCACGACAATGCTGAATATAAATGACCACAACCACGCTCTTTTTATAACAATATACATATACATATGTATAATTTGTCCAAAAAATATAAGAGTAGTTATTAAGTACTCATATATACCTATACATAACAACACTACTTTAACTTGCAAATTTTAGCTAGTAAAGTGTTCATTTACATTTTGACATTTTTGAGAGTAATTTTGAAAATCTTCTTGTTACTCTCTCGTTGCTAATTTTTACTAGTAAAGTAAATGAACACACCTTATATTTACATAGTGATTTATTCTGAATTAAACAATTACAGCCGTATTCATAAAAAACACTAATCAGCATTTTCACTACTTTTTAGTTAAAACAGAATTTTCAGCAAAAAAAAAAATCATATTTTATAAAAACGTATTCATAAACAGCATTTTAGCTAAAATCATTATATTGAAATTTTCTATTTGTGATTGGCAACGCCATCATATGCAATTCTCATCTGAATCATAGTGCTTCAATAAAAACCGTTTTTTGTTCACATAGTCATGTAAAGAAATAAATGTTAATTCCATTTTGTCTTTCAATTAAATAGCAAAAAATACTGAGCTACGCTTACGCGTAGCAAAAAATATGAATAACGAGCTTCTTTTATTATTTCGTTTTTTTACACATCACTGACGTGTAAAAAAAACATTTTATTAACGTATATTATTTTAAATAAATAAAATGTTAGTAATAACTAAAATAAGAAGACTGGAAAAAATGTAAAGCGTATAATTGCTTATCTGGAATCCAGAATAAAATAGATTACTTCTTTCCCTAAAAGTTTCAGTTACCAGCTATTCAAAGCTTGGGTCATATTTTCTATTAAAAACACACATCTATTGTTATCAATATCATGGGATTTCTGATAAACATACAATAAAAATTTTCGCAACATATAAATAAACAATAACTAAAAAACACAAATATCACCTTAAAATTGGGTACAATCAGTTTTAAAAATGGTTGACGTAAAAAACTGCTAAAAACGAACATTTGAACGTAAAATTCATTTATGAATACAGTTTTATCGAATTTTCCCTAAAAATGATTAGAACGGCTGTTTAACTTTTTTATGAATACGGTCATTAAAAATTATTTTGTGAACATAAAAATACTTCATATAAAAATAATTTACAATTGTGAAAAAGTACTTTCATAGTTTATAGTTGTGGAAAAACTTACAAATATTTTTGACAAACATGCCTGTTTTGTGGTATTGTTGTAATTTTTCTGTAGTGCTGCCACCGTGTAGACATTAATGTATTAATTTTGTTCAATTGCTTGTAAAAGCGATATTTATAAAATTATTTAATTAAATTTTTGTGACGCTGTACATTTATGTGAAACGTAGTAGAATCCCTAAAAAAGTGCGATTCAGGGAAAATGCGAGTTAAGGCCTTTCTACATGAGACTAACGATATGTATAAACTAGTGAAAGTAGAATTCATATTATTTTTATTTTTTATCAGATTTTAATTATTTGCCGATAAATGTGTTCCCCTTTGAGAGACAAATACGCCAAACACGGTAGCATTTTAATAGCGTTTTTATAATAGATTTGAAACTTGTATTCATTGTGCAATAACAGTCGAGAACAATTGTTCTGAGGCGAATGGGGAGATGAAAATGATATTTTGTCGGCATAATTTTTGAACCAGCTTTATGCCCGCACAATCAGCACAAAAGCAATGCAAACACAAGCAATCAAATGTATACAAAAGCACTAATATATACGCAACGCTGTGTATACGTATACATGTTATGCCGGATGAATTAGTCTCGTGTGTCTTAAAAGAACAACAAATTATTTGGACTAAAAAATTGTTCTCGTCTGTTAATGAACATTGGCTTTTTTCGACAATCATGGTAACGGTTTTCAAAAACGCCCGACTTTCTCCATAAAAATGCCAAACATAATAAGGGTGATTAATTAAGCCTCTATAAGAGTTTAATAAACAAAATACATTTTATGAAAAGGTTTTTATGCAGTATGTTTTTTTATTTTCGAACTTAATGCTATCTAATTAAAGTTTTTACATTCAATGCTTTTTTTTAATTTAAATGGTGTAAATTGAACATGTGCAGGAGTGTAATAGAAAGTTTTGAAAAACTTGTTTAATTATATGGTAATACACATTATTTTTTGCACAAATAATAATATTTTATTGTATTAAACTGACTACCACACAAAAAAAAAAAACGAAATTTATAGTTTTTCGTGTTTTATTTTTGTTTAAGACAAACAACCCTTTCTAAAAATTTACAGTATAAATTATCTGATGCTTTCCAGGCACGTGAGTTTAGATACACGCACACGTAGTTCGTCAAAGCACGTGGCACAAGTAAACCAATTATGTTAGTGTCGTTGGCACTTTCATTTATAGACATTCACTCAATATAAAAAATATAGTATCCGTATATAAATATTGAAAAACTTAAGGCCGTTGTACGTTGATTTCTTCAACCGACAGCTAAGTTAAAATACATGCATTCTTATGAGCTTTGTTACATTCCGTACTTCTCTGTCAAAGCAAAGTATTAAAGTTGAGTAAGTTTTAACGTACGTTGAGAACTTTGACAACTATCAGTTGATATATATATATATATATATATATATATATATATATATATATATATATATATATATATATATATATATATATATATATATATATATATATATATATATATATATATATATATATATATATATATATATATATATATATTTATATTTTGGTTTATTTTTTCTTTCGAAAATAACATAAATTAAAAACAAATTGTATTCCAGTTTCTGTGCTATGTCTGAAAAAGGAATCAAAAGATTTTAATCAAAGTAAAATAAAAAACTGTTGAATTTATGTTCGTTAACAAAGTACAGATTGTACCAACTTCATACTTCGTATACGTTAATTAATGTCAGTTGAAAAAGAAGACGGATAACGTACGACGGATTCTATGTGCCCCGGCCTTTACAAATAACTGCAGTATATGAAATTTCAAAAATTATGTATGCTTTGAGTATATCCGTGCATTTGTTTAGTGTAAATACTCTATTTTGCTATTTCTCATAAAAATGTTCACTTGTTAGCATATTTTGTCAGGTAAAATTGAATCAATGGCATAATTAAAACAAATTTAAAAAAAAAATTAACAATTGTTTAAATTATGTATTGTATCTTGAGCGCCAATCCCCAATCTGGCTCACCACTTTCACCTTTTCAAGCTCTATCATCTGAGACTTTAATTTTCACAAAATAATTAAAATTTTCACGAAATAATTAAAAGTTTTTCTTTTCTTGTAAATTTTTTTTTATTTTATTATATTTTTTGAATTCCTCTTTTTGTTTATATTTTTCCCTTGATATTTGAAAAAGATTTATTTTTTGTAGTATTGCATTTCTTGCACTTGCACAAGGCAGCTTTATACAGGTAGTGGCAGAATTACAATAAATACAACACCAACAAACATCAACATGTATTTTGTTGGTAGAATTTACGAATAGTTGTCAAAATTTTGTTTGAAAAAGCAAGGAAGTGTATGTGTTTTTGACAAATTTATGCAAAGGAACCGGAAAACATCTGCGCTTATACCACTACCATATTAAAGCTGCCTTGCTCTTGCATATACATGGTATGAATTCGCCTTGGTACAGCCTATTCTAAGCAGTATATTACATATTTTTTTATTTAATATTATAATAACATTGAGCCAATTTACATTACACTAGATTAATTATGCTGGCATAACATGGCAGTTTGTAGGCATTTTCGGTAAAGAGAATCGTTATTGATTGGCATAATTTTTCAACCAGCTTCAAACCTGCACAAGTAGCACAAAATCAATACAAACACAAACCATGCAATCAAATAAATACAAAAATACTAAACACGCAAAATGTTTTGTATACATATACATCATGGTACAATAATATATATTATATTACTGCCCGTCTACATTAGACATGAAACGCCGTTAAGAAATACTGTTAAAACATATCTTTGACGGCCCGATTGTTACATGGTGGAGTACCCGTATGTCTTGATTTTTTATTATTTTAATTTCGTCAACAAGAGCACATCATTACTTTTTATGTGTTTTTTTATAGTTTGTAGAAAAAAGTATGTTTTTATTGCAAAATTTGCAATCTAAAATAATAATTGAATTTTTTTTTTTGTCAATTTGTTTTAATTTGAAACTATTTTTACTTTTTTCATATTAAAATGTCATTTTCTGTTAAGACAAAGCTTTTAAAACAGCCGTCTTAACAGCCGTGTCAAGACGGCAAGAAAACAGTAATATTTGCAGGCTACACCAGACAGTAACAGTATTTTGCTGTTCCTGTTAGTGTTCTCATGTCAGGTGTGGACAGCACTTTATTGTACCATGATATATACATGGTATCAGCGTTGTCAACTTTGAAATTTCAAAAAGCACCAAAATGGAGAAAAAAAATCCATTATTTCAATAAAAACGCATCGAATATTTTATTTCTCTTTTCATTTTTTAAAAACCCATTTTGTTTTATAAAAAGTATAATATTTTTATATTAAAAACACCATTATGAAAAGGCCTTTCACGTAAGTATTATACAATCAAACTGGGCATGCCATTAAATTCATTCAATAGCTAGAATTCGCGTCTGTCAAACTTGTCTAGTACGATTCTGTTACTTTACAAAAATTATAACAATGTTATTAAAATTTATTATTCAGCAGTATTGTGTAATTACATTCGCTGTCGACTGAAATCAGCTGTTACTTTTACTGCCTATTATCAGGTATACAAAACTACAGCTGCTTATACATACAATCGTACTGCAAGGGATGAAATATGTCGAAGACATTTACTATTACGGAATGATTAAAAGTTACATCAAACTCTATTAATAGGAATTATATCAAACACAGTGTAAATTCCATTTAAGTTTTCGTAAGCGAACAGTAAAATTCAGTTGGCTAAAGTCAGCGTATTTAAAAGAGTTCATTGAAATTTACGAAAATTTGCCATAATTATAACAAATAATCAATATTTGATGCAAATGTTTGAAAAAATTTTTTAATTTAATTAATAATTTAGTAATTTATCAATTACCAAAGCAATAACGATTTCACGTACAACATCAGACGAGAACAATTTTAAGTCCGAACAATTTTTTATTCTTTTAAGAACAGACGAGACTAATTAATCCGGCATAACATGTATACGTATACACAGCATTGTGTATATACATATGTATTCGTGTTTTTGCATACGTTTGATTGATTGGCTTGTATTTTCATTGGTTTGTTCTGCTTGTGCCGGCATATACAGTAGCGAGCAAAAGTGAGCACATGTTTAGGAATTTTACTGAAAAGCTCCTATAAAAATAAAAACACGCAGTCACATAAAACAAAACTTTTCATATTTGTTCATTGTTAAGTTCATAAAAAAAGCAGTAAAACAAAATTATGAAACACAAACATAAGAATAAGACAAAAGCAACAATATGTTATATTATCCATTTGCTCAGTTTGCACGTTTTGCAAACATTAAGAATAACGAATAATTTTTAATAGTTTGTCCACAGCCCTTTATTTTGTATAACGCTGTTAATGCGTTTAGGCATACTCTCAACAAGATGCTCTATAAATTTACGAGGAATTTGGTTCCATTCGCCTTGCGCCCGTTGCCATAGTTCTTCCATGTTCCTCGGAACCCTTTGATATTTTCCCAGCCGTTTTTATAATATCGCCCACAAATTCTCAATTGGATTGAGGTCAGGGCTTTGTGGTGGCCAATCTAACACCTAAAAATTTTGCTGCAACACCCATTCTTTCACGATTTTCGCGGTGTGCTTCGGGTCATCGTCTTGCTGGAAAGTAACTTATTCTTCTGCATAAGGATCTTTGTTTATAAATTCTGGCAAATTGGCTTTTAAAACATTTAAGTAGTTCTCTTTTTTCATTATACCACTAATCTTTACAATTGGACCTGTCTGCCACCAACTGAAACATCCCCACACCATCAAACTGCCCCCTCCATGTTTAATTGTTGGCTTCGCGTGATGCTTTTGGATAGTTTCTGTAGGCCGGCGCCAACAATAGCTTATTCCGTCCGACTAAAAACGATTAATTTTCACCTCGTCTGACCAAATCGTTCGCTTCCAATCGGTAACGCTCCAATTTTTATATTTTTTTAGCAAATTCACGACGAGCCTTGGTATTTTTAGCAGATAATGCCGGTTTTTTCTTTTTGACAGCTGCTTCAAATCCGATCCTATGAACGGCTTTGCGTGCGGTCCACTCACTGACGTCCTTATTTAAGACTTCTGCAGCTTTTTTTGGTGTGAAAGAGCTGTTTTTTTGTATTTCGTGTATCATCAAACGGGCATCTGAATCTGATAGCAATTTTGGGCAGCCTCCAACATTTAGCACTCTAACTGCATTTCGCCGTTTCAGTACGTTAATGGCTGAACGTTGGTTTATTTTTAAAATTTGAGAAATTTTTCTTGAAGAATTTCCGTTCTCCGATAGCACCAGGACGCTATTCCCTACTTGCGCACTAATTTTCTTTATAACTTTGCGGTGATTCAATTTAGAACACTTTTTTGCAACTAACATAAAATTCAAAAATAAAAATATTTTAAGCATCATATACAAAAGAAATAACTGTAAAATATTTCACTTTTATTAACCGTTCCATCTCTTTTCCTTTATATAAAAACGTGCAAAACTGAGCATATAAAGATTTTTGTATATTGTTGCTCTTCTCTCATTGTCATATTGCATTTGGTTTTTTTATAATTTTATTTTTTTAGGAACTTCGTAATGAATAAATATGAGAAGTTTTGTTGTATTCGGTTGCGTATTTTTATTTTCGTTAGGCCTTTCCGATAAAATTCCTAAACTTTTACTCGCTACTGTAGGTGGTTGAAAAAATTATGCCGACTAAGTACCACTCTCATTCCTCCGTTCGCCAACAAGCCACAGAGCAATTGTTCTCGTCTGTTCATTAGCAAATTTCTAAAACTGAAAACAAATTTTTATTGCTGTTTAAACTTCCTGTTCAGAATACTACGATTATTCACTATACGGGAAGTTGACATCATAACGAGATTACTGTATATTATAATAATTACGAAAATGCTTTTTATTTATTAATTAAAACATATTACTTTATAATTGAAGGCTCTACCGGCTTTGTCTCCATATGCAGCTTCAAAGGGTGGTTTACGATTTTGGACCGACTCTTTAAGGATAGAAATGAAGCCATATAGAGTGGAGGTGATAAACTTTATTCCTGGTTCTTTCGTTATGTCAAGTAATATATCCGCCAGGCAACAAGAACACGCCAAAGCAATGTTTGATAATTTCACATTAGAGCAACGCGAGTTCTATGGTTCCTATTTTCAAACTTTTAATAATTATCTGAAAATAGTTTCTGGTTTTAAGCCACCAAATCTTATGAATGATGGTGCTTTACTTGAAAAATTTAAAGATGCATTAACTAATAACCAACCAAAACCGTTGTACGTACATGAGCCATGGCGGTAAGAATTCTTTTTCTTTTATTCACATGTCCACATATTTAAGAATAAATAAAAAAATTCAATATTTTTAGCTACAAACTGTATAGAATACTTTTCAATATATGCCCAACGCCTATTGTTGATTGGTTATGTATTAAATTTTGTTCTATGCCAACTTATCAGCAAGCCCAGAACGAGAATCAAAATCAAAGAAATGGTTGTTATTCAAAAATTAAGTAATAAATCGATTAACAATTTCTATATTTTTTCTAAATACAAATTTGTTTTAAATGAAGTTAAGTAAAAAAATACTTAGTAAAAACGTTCAATACGTAGGTATGATTTTATGGACACTTAATCCAATTATTTTGAATCGAACGTAATGGTTTGAGCATAGTAAATCTTCTTGGTGACATGCGTTCTTGGAAAAGCGACTAAAATTAAATTTCTTCAAGAATTTATTTTTTAAGTAGTTAATTTAAGTTGAGCTAGTAGTTGCAATATTATGACCACCGACGTGTGTGCTACTGGAACTATATTTTATGACGCAAACTTTTGAAGTTAAATCTTTCAATATCTGCAGCTCATCAACAGTTTTATAGAATAAGTACAGAAGGTAAGGTACGTTAAAAATAAAATGTATTATCCTATATGTAATGATAGTCAACTAAGTCTTACGACGACGTAATTTTAAGAGTTAAATTAAGCAAATAAAAATAATTGAGTACGAATATATTTTCTTAAATAGTAGAATATTAAAAGCTGTTCCGAACAAAATATTGTTAATAAACACTTTGAAAGAAAACGCATAAAAAAGTATTAAATTATAAATTAGTGAATTAATCATCCGGAGTTCGGTAATATTAATAATGTAAACCTTTAGCATTTGGTTCATTCCATGTTTCATCTACGGAATCTTGGGCACCACTACGACCAAATGCAGCCATTAAATATATCAATACAACAAACGTAAAAATTCCGCTTAGAACCAAAAACCAAGTTCGTCTCCAAGGTGGCCTCGAAGAAGGGGCATAAAAACGCCTTGACCAACGTGAAAATATTTCAGCTGGAGTACGCCTAGCATATTTATTTTCATCTCGATCGGCTCCACCAATTGGTGATTGGCGTGGTAACAAAGGACGACGACTGTTTGCTGTTTAACCAAAATTTATTTATTACGTGAAAAAAATGAAAAACATCAGTTTCTCACCATGCTTATCAGTATTAGCAGGAGGATTAAAGGCATCCATAAGTAATACGGAATGTGGGCTATCTTGCTTTATAGTGGTGTTAGCAAAAGCACCGTTCGTTTTAGAACGTTCCAAAGCATTGCTTTGATTTAAGTTGTTGTTGTTACTATGATGTATTTTAGTCATGCTACTCGTGGATGCTGTGGCTGGGGTGGAAGGGGTTGGTTTTGCAGAAACATTATTGGAAATATTTTTTGAATTTGATGAAGGGGATTCATTTAGCTGAAAATTTATTTAATAAAATTAAGATGAAGCAAAGTAAATCTCTTATTTCATTTCTTTTACCAATGCTAATCCCAAACCATTGCGACCCCAGTTGGCCTGTACTAGCTGTTGCTTTAAGGCATCTGCAACAGGAGAGACTAAATTTGACGTGGGAAATATTTCAGTTTCGCACACGGGACACTGATGACCTCGAGGAGCCGTATTTGTAGGTAGGGCTGATTGCCTAGCATTTAAACATTCCCAATGGAAAACATCTTTCGAAAACAAACAAAAAATCAAGCTTAGTTACATGTACTATTTACATGGAATTACTCACGATAACAAACTAAGCGCACACATTCTCGCTCCTCCAGACCAGTTGAACACAATGTGCAGTTTGCTATATAATCACTATCTCTAAGCCATTGCAAATACGATTGTACTATGCACTAAATCGAAAATAATAGAAACCAATGAATTGTTAACTTTTTCCATTGCATTATTTATACCTTCGGGTGACTTTGCACCATACAGTGCTCACAAACATTTACACGATGTTCAAAACAAAATTGATTTGTCACTTGTCGTTTTGGGCATTTGCATAAACCCATCTTCTCTTTATTTTTTTCTAGACTTTTATGCACAAACCCTTTTTTTATAAAATTAATACTTTGCACATTCTCGCTACGTACTCATAAAGGAGTTTCAACACAAAGTAAAAACTTCAATCACAATTTACTACAAAGTATAAAACTTAATTGCAATACTCGTATGCCTGCAAACTTTGGAACATATGTATATGTACATATGTATATACGTACATTTTTTAAACATTGACAGGCCACGTCAAGATAAGTAGTTAAGGCGTTTTTACACAATTTAAATCAATTACGAACTCGTTATAATTATCTAGAAATTTTTTGAGCCTGTATTTAACGCCAAACTAATTTTTTCCCGTTAGCAGGTAGTAAACATCCTATAGAATAATAAGTCTTATCCTAATTAATAAGTTTCAGCTATTTCAGCTGTTCCGCAAATCACTTTTTGTGAAAGTGATTTGAAATCACAAAAGAGGTGTACTGCAGACATATTTGTGATTTCAAACCGGTAATCTAACCTGCTATCAATTTCAAATATTTGCATGTACTTTATTATGAATTTCACAATTTATTACATTATTAAATAACTTAGTGTATTTTCTATTGATTACTTAAGTAAAACTATTTTGTACGAAATAATGCACTAAATACATTTTTGTTGTATTCTTTAGTGATTTGGTCTGTGGAAAATAAAAATACCAGTAAATCAAAGCAAAAAGCAGTTGTTTTTTTTTCTTTTTGCTTCCAAAATCATGAAATATTGTGATTTTCAGAACAGGTACAAATCTGTGCTTTTGAAACGGCATCACGTGTTTTTTAAAACACGCCTTTTATAGTAGGTATTTAAACATATTTTATATACTGTACAATTTACAGTACACGAATGAAACGTTCGACAAATTTGTTCGCAGTACTGAGCTAGGCATATTGTATACAAATTTTCAAGACAGACATATCATTCATCCGTTACTTTTAAAATGCGCAGGAATATTTGTCCTTTAGACAATACTAAAAGTTATAACATACGTTTGTCTTGAAAAGTTGCTCATAAATTCCTTCTTCCAAAGTTTATTCTAATACAGAACATCAGCAATTATAGTCAACATCAAGAGTGGCTTATCAATATAAAAATTAAATTCTATTGACTAATATTTTTTACACCAAATAAATATTCTTATTCAGGTTGTACCTACCAGACTATTCACTATCCATATCGCTCCTTTATTGCAACATAGTCATAAATCAAAAAAGCTTGTTTCGAGAAAAACGCATTTAAAATGTTTAACTTCCATACAAGTCTTAAAAAACTTTTTTAAAAAATATCTCCTGAAGGAAAAAGTTTAAAATTAATTTCAATAAAGTTTCGGCACAATATAGGTGATGCTGTTAACAATTCTGCATTGTTAGATCGAAAAACTCATTTTTTGAGATATGACTATGTTGCAATAAAGGAGCGATATGTCTATACAGTGGACGTACAATAGTATGAATTATGTCAGGTCTTTTCGTACTGTTGGACCAAATTTTTCTTCCCCATTTTTTGCATTTGGTTAGCTAGCCATCACTGGCAAAAAGGTCGCCTTTAAAAAACTCTACGAAATTCCAAAGCTTTGGGTTTTACTTGGTTACTCCTTACTGGAATACCATTTAACCATTTAGAAGTTGCCCGCAGAAAAAACTCGAAAAAATGTATACAAAGCATATTCTTCCAATTCGTATTCGTACTACAGAACTGCCACTGCATTGCCTTACGTAATACTGAAAAATTACGTAAACGATATAGCGTACTATTGGACGTCCACTATATATGTATTTGCAAAAAACGTTGTTTATATTTTTTGTTACTTAATCTAGCCATTCTTTCATATATTGACATTTTGTTGGTGTAACATCACCACATTGTGCGCAATTTTTAATAACCGGACATATGCCACAAGGCATTTGAACAAGTCCAGGAGGCGGTAGTGGTGAATTAATAGCTCTATAGACAAAAGCTCCATCTGGGATTAGAATTCTTTCTGCATTCCCATCATAAACTACAGTTTTTAAAATTGTTTCCAAGTCATCTTCATCAAGATTTACCTATACAAAAAGTAATTATAGGTATAATGTATGCCTATTTGTATGCATTGTAAATTAAAAAAAATTATATGTAAAACTCACTTTACTTATACCTAAGTCCGATATGAATTTATGCACTTCTTTAACTGTGCAGCATGAAAGTTGCTTGAAAGTCAATGGCGCCTCACCTTTTTTTAACGCATTGTCACGCTTCATTTGTAGAAATCGCAGACACTGCTGATTTAAAACATCTACAAATTCCGCTTCAAAGTCTTGATCCTGATACCAGGCTCCACCAGTAACTGAGCGATCTGGTTCCAAATTATATAGCATATATACCTTCTTTTTACTTGCGTTAACTGATTTTACTGCTTTAATCAGTTTTTTGGTTTCAAGGCTTTTTAATATTTTATTTAACTGGGTCATATTTAAATTTGATTGTTTTCGTATATCGCGTATCCAAATTCCTTTATTTCCACCTTCTGTAACTATTCCATACACTATTTTTTCTTCATTATCAGCATCCTTGGGCAGAACGCTCTTTTTTGGATCCTTACAACGGTAAAATAACTTATCACCCTTTTTTAAAATTTCAATTGAACCTTGCTTTAATAACTTATTAAGTCCTTCGACTCGAACTTCGGGTGGAATACCTGGAAGGCCTTTATCCAAATCATCATTGTTTGCACCCGATGGAATACCTTGTATTAACGCCAATAATTGGTGCGAAATATCCTCAGACATTGTTGTAACTGCGTTTTATCCACCTTTTACCCTATGTTTTATGTAAAATCGGCTTTAGATATGTTTTCCATAAAATGTCAAACAAAAAAATTATAAAAAAATGTGCATACTAAAGAATCAGGAAGAAGCAAACAAATAAAGTTTATATAGCCAATTAATAGTTACTATAATGTCAACCACGGGCGATATTTTAGATTGCACAGACTTTACAGAAATCAATCGAAATAATTACCAAAGAATTAAAAATAAAGCAATTAAGGTAAGCGATTCAACTTGCAGAACGTACTTTACACCACGTACTTTTGACAAATTAAAGAACAAAGTTGCCATATTTGTTTATTTATGAATAGTGCTTTTATGTGTTTAATGTTTTGACGACTAAAAAATTTTCAAATATCGAATTACAGAAATATATGCAATTTCTTTCGACTTTTTATTGTTTGCTATATACCACGTGTACTACATTCAACCTGCTTTCATTTTAAAACTTTTGGCTGTAAAATGTATTTCATGTGCTTATACTAATTTTTCGTTTAACTTGCCAATATTATTCATTATAGATTGGTTACTCCGATGGTGTAAATGAGGGACGCCAAAGTTTTTTTCAACAAGGTTTTGATCAAGGTTACAAGGACGGCTTTACAACAGTCTTCAACTTCAAAAAATACAAGTTTTTCTTTGAGAACCTCAACACTAACAAAGTAAACAATGTAAATTTGGTGAAAGAAAAAGAAGAGTTTTCTGCACTTCAAGAGAAAGAATTGAAAACTTTACAAATAGACGGTAACAGCTTAAATTCAGAATCTCAAAATTACGTTAATAAATCATTAGCAAACTTTGCAGAAAAAATGCCTGCAGCAACGAAATTATTAAATGTTTAAATCAAGCGCAGCCATCGTTGGAAATTCCAACATTTTTTTTTTAATTCTTTATAGGTATTTATTGTTTTAAAAATAAATTGTTTACAAATAAAGACCTTCAGGTGTTCCTTCTTTTTTACGATATAACACACTTTCTTTCGATTTTTTAAAGTCTTCGTTAGTGACTTTCATACGGCGTTCACGGAGAGCCATCAACCCAGCTTCAGTACAGATGGCTTTAATGTCAGCTCCAGATAAGTCATCTTTAGCCATAATCAGTTCACTTAAATTAACATCCTCAGCTAAAGTCATACGTGACGTATGTATATTGAATATACGACGTTTAGTTTTTTCATCAGGCAGTGGAAATTCTATCTTACGATCAATACGACCTGGACGAATAAGAGCAGGGTCCAATGTTTCTATACGATTTGTGGCCATTATTACCTATAAATTTGTAAAATACATAACACAACATATTTTTTAAAACGGAAGGTTTTTACCTTCACATCGCCTCGTGAATCAAAACCGTCCAATTGATTCAATAATTCCAACATAGTTCTTTGGATTTCTCTTTCACCACCAGAATTTGAATCATATCGTTTTGTACCCACAGCATCAATTTCATCAATGAAGACAATGGAAGGTGCGTGTTCCTCTGCAACGCGAAAAAGTTCTCTTACCAACTTAGGACCGTCACCTAGATATTTTTGAATTAGTTCAGAACCGACAACACGCAAAAATGTAGCTGAGGTCTGATTAGCTACAGCTTTTGCCAACAGTGTTTTTCCTGTTCCGGGAGGGCCATATAAGATTACACCTTTTGGAGGTTTGATTCCCATTTCTTCATAATACTCAGGATGCGTCAATGGTAACTCCACTGACTCTTTTATTTCCTGTATCTGTGTATCCAAACCACCAATATCAGCATACGTTTCTTGTGGTGCCTTTTCCAGTTTCATTACTGTCACCATAGGGTCTGTATCGTCACTGAGCACTCCAACAACGGCATGCACTTTGTGATTAAGCAAAACCGAGCAACCGGGCTCGAGCTGATCTTTATCCACAAAAGACAGAATGCTCACATAATGTTCTGAACCAACACTAGTCGATACAATTGCATGATTATCATCTATAATTTCCTCCAAATTTCCAACCGACATTGGCGTGCCTCTCAAATCATCAACCTTGGAACGTTCTTCTTCATTTTTTTCATCCTGAGGCTTAAGACGTTCTTGATTGCGAATAAACTCTTCTTCCATCATTAAATAATCCTTGATACGCTCCAATTTTAGCAATTTCAAACGGCATCGAGTATGTGGTGTTACTTGGGGCAATTTCATCGCAGCATCAGGGCCTTTTGCGCGTTTCTTCTTTTTCCCAACGCGAGTTGGAATTGGAGGTTCGTATTTCTTCTTTTTGTCTTTGTCATCTTTTTTATCGCCAGAGGCACCTTGAGCTGATTGATTTTGACCCTATAAAATTTACAAACAAGTTTTAATTTCAATTTTAGTTCTTTTTTATTTATAACTACCATCTTAAGTTGTTCAAAATTTTAATTTTCTATTAACAAAATTTTGTTTTTCACTTTCAGTGCAATGCTAACAATCGGCTTCTAAAAAAGTTGTTTTTCACTAGTCATGCCCAAAATTACAGTTGTAGAATAAAGTAGTAGATAATGACATTTAAGCAACAATGAAAATAAATAACATTAAATTGCAGAATAGCCGCTACGCTTTAACGGCATTTGTTTAAAAATTATTTGAAATAAAATATTTGTATTATGCCAAAAAGTGGACTGGACAAAAATATGCATTTTCATTATACTTAACTTTAACACATATATAGCTAACAGCTTATGTATTCAGGTATGTTCTGAGAAACGCAAATCGCTTAAATTTAGCGTTTTCGATTTGAAAACGCCAAATAGGTGTCCTGAGAAACGTATAACCCAAGGCGAATTAATTATTAGGTGGATGCATCGGCGAATTCAGGCGAATTCGGTTAATATGGCGGCACTTTCTCTGTCAAGTTTTATTTACCTTTTCGGCGCCATTTAAATTTTTGTACATGTTCTTTATCAACTACTTTTGACAGCTTAAGTGTGAATTCGCCTTTTTACACAAACAAAATACCTGTTGTTTTTTTTTTTGTTGCATTGTTGTAGCGAAGCGGCTACTTGTTTTTTGTATCATGGTATGGTATAACGCAGTGTTATCCAGTGTTACCGTGTAAATAATTTTAAACAAATCAACTAGATCATTATAATTCATGTTAATATATTAAAACTAATACAATTAAGTTTTTTATTCGCTATTGTTGGGATATAAAGTTGAATGTTTGAGAATATCTTTCAAAAATTTCCAAAGTCTACTGATGATTAGGGTGGTTCCTATGAAATGTCGACATATAGATAGCTGGGAAACATAGAAGACAAGCTATTTATAATTTTTTACTGGTATTAAAACTAATACTATAGATAGAAATTTTTAAATTATAAAGCGTTAATATCAATAATATAATGATAATACAAATTAATGCCAACTATTTTCTAAAAATATTCTCAAGTGAATAACACGGCAACTCCAGTTTATAAAGACAGCCAAACGAACAAAATATATGAAGGGGAAAAAATTGTTTGAAGTTCACGTGCTGACAACAAATTTAAAATGAACTCTCACTCGCATGTGTAGACAGAAATGAAAAGTGCAAGAGATTCGAGTTTTTCGAAGAAATTTTCGTTGATAATACATATTCAGCACTCGCATGAAATTACTCGTATGTCTAAATGCAGGGTAACGCAAGAAATATGGTTTTGCGATTTCAAATCGCCAAATAGGTGTTCTGAAAAACGCATATCGCTTAAAATTGGCGACTTCAACTCGCATGTGTATATTGAAGTGAACTGATTGAATTTGCTAAAACTGAACTTGTAAAAGGCAATAATATTATTCACAATTAAAATTTAATATGTTTTCTTTTTATTTCAATAAAAAATTGAAAAAATTTTACACATTTCCAATTAAAAAACTGAATTTAAAAATTTTTCTATTTGTTGTCAAATATTTTTTTTATTTTAAGTGTATGTAAAATACCATATACATACATATATACGTATGTAAAACACATGTAGTACTTTTTCGGAAAAAGCTTCGAAACACCAGTAAAACGTGTGTTCCTTAGAACATCTGAAAATCAATTAAGCGTTTTTCAGAACGCTTTGCGGTCTCAGAACGCGCGTTTCCCGGAACATGGCTGTAAATTAAAAATGTTGTCTATTTGTTGTCAATTTTTTATTTATTTAAGGCACCCACTGACCATATGTTTTTACGTCTGTTTTTTAATATATAATTCCTCATGTATTTTTTTATGTCTTGTCAACATTTTTCAAGGCACACTCTATTTGAAATTTTGTCAGACGACTTTGTTCATATTTTTTACAGACGCAATGTTTTTGAGGTAACAGACGACATGTAGGCATTTTACATTGTGAAAAATGACGAACATTGTTAAAAACATATCGTGTGTTATCTACTTTATATAACTACCACATATGTACATATGTACGTATGTATGTAAAACACGACGTACTTTTTCGAAAAAAAAAACTCCGAAACGCCAGTAAAACGCGCGTTCCGTAGAACACCTAGAAATCAATTAAGCGTTTTTCAGAACGCGCGTTTCTCGGAACATGGCTGATTATTTATTTTAAAAGCTATAAAATATAACAGCTTTACCTTTCATATCATTTCGTTTTAAGATAACTCGTTATTTAGCCAGTATATTCAAAGGACTTATAATCGAACTGTCACACGGGATTAAGCAATTAGATGTCGTGTTATATCGTTGGAAGTTTATCATGTAACAAACAAAATAAAAAATGTTGTAGGTAATTATCATAACTAGTTTTTATTTGTTTTCGTTAGCGCTAACATAACTCAAAGTAATTTAAAATGTTCAAACTAGATTTTACTGTTTTTCGGTTATTACTCATTCAAACACTAATGTGTTTTTATTAGTTGTGTGAAAAAGAAAGATATATGCATACGGAAAGATCTATTGTTTAATCAGTATTACTTAGTTGACACTTTTCATATAACACCAAAAGACTATTATTTTGTATTGGCAAGGATTTAATTAAACACCATTTTTCTATCGAGTCCACTGGAAAATTAGGTTCCATCGGCAACGGATCAGTATATACCATTGTTTTTTCACAAGGGCCCACAATAATAATGTACTTTCCCTGGTAATGCTTTAAATATTCTAAAAACGCTGACCGGTTATTAAAGTAACAAAACATTAATGCAAAGTTCCATTTATTAGTTTCACAACACTGCTTTAGAAAACAACCCTCATCCGAATTTTTTTTCATATCTTCAGTAAAGTTAAGAGGAATAAACGTCTTAATTGCATAATTACTGTGCCACCAGTTTCGATCCACTTCTAAGCCATAAACTTGCAAACCTTTAAATATACAAAATAAAAATTAAACCAAAATAAAATTATCAAAACAAATTGTAAAGAAACGATTCTACTCACTGAAACACTCTTTTAACAACCATTCAAATAACCCATTACCACAACCTATGCTTAAGATTTTTATAATACTGTAATCTTTAAATAGCAAATTGATTTGCCACAAGTTCTCCTCCGTAGGCCATATCCATAAAACTTTACGTTTTATATCCACGTCCAATGATTCACCATACTTTACGAGTTTACGCCAATTTTTTGTACTTTCTTGTGTTAAATAATAAATTTTAAGTAAAGCATCTTCCTCGTTTGATAGTGTTAACATTATTGAAAATTCTAATTCTGTATTTTCAGTCTACTAGCAATGTTTTTGAATGACGTAAATTTCTTGTTGCTCTTGATCATGACCGTTACCGCCAGACACATTCAAATGAACTTATGAAATTGGATAGTGGCCAAATTAAATGATAAAATTGATATGACAATTAAACTTTGAATGCTGATTGTTTCTAAATTATTGTACGAATTTAGAATAAAGAAAAATACACTAACAGGAAATAAATTATGTATAATATTTTGTTTGAAATATTTATTAAGTAGAAAAATTAATAAATATAAGTAGAACATAATATAAAATAATTACAATTTACATCACATACATGTGTTCTTTTTAAATTTTTTTTTATAAATTTATACATACGATTTTTATATCTGTCTTAGCTTAAGTGAAAGAAATAGGAATTATAAGAAATGAATTCCAAGCTTAAAATTATCAGACCTTAAATTGTCAGACAATTATCACAAATATTTTCAAAAATTATTGGGAAGTATATATGTATAAGTATATATGTTAACAAATATTTGCCTACATAACTTCACTTATTTCCATTGTGGCATTAATTAAAATTAAATTACATACTGCCTTCTGAATAAAAGCTGAAAAGTATGGATTATGAGGAGAATAATTGGAAAAAGTCATAGGCGTATGTACAAAACCCAATAATTTCCCCGAGATATGTTATAACCCAGATGTTTCATAGTTGTTTTTAAAACATTTGCGCCAATGAACAGGAGTTGAGGATTTCGGCTCAAGATCACACTGTTGTTGTTTTTGAATATTCTCATCTTCATCATCGTCATCGAAACCCAATATTCTGCGATATAAATCAATGTTATAATTATTACGGCAATACTTTTTGTGTTTATATTCTACAGCAATTTGGTGCTTTCTATTAACGGATAAACGATCGTTGGATGATAGGTCTTTATTAACATTTCCAACAGATTTGATTACAGATGAAAAAGTATGTTTAACCACTGGTTCATTTCTAGCAGAGATTTCTCTACTATATGTAGCGTCAAGCATTTTCTGCTCATTCATCTGAGCGTCACAATAAATTTGATAGTTGTCCAACTGTTGTTCTACAAGTACTTCTTCAGAGCGAAAAATTTTATTTCCAAATTCATTATTCCCTAAAGATAGGATTCCTCTATCAACAACATTTTCTTCAACAAATTTACTTCCTGCTTTGAAAAATTTACATTTGACTTCCTCTCTTTGTGTTTCATACATTGAGCCCTTTTGTTGAGACTCATTTATAGTTTTGCATTCATTTACAACAAAGTCATCTGAACAAATTTCTGAGCTTTTTGCACATATTTCATTTTTAAAGGTGGGAACTGCAGTAATAACTTTAATTTTATTGATCACTGGACATTCTTCAGCACTTGATTTTTTTATAGAAGTTTGCGGAAGATTATTTAAAGATGTTTTTGTATTAAAAGGTTCACGCAGTAGTTTATTTTCAATTATTAAAAAGCTTTTGGTTGTTTTTAAACTTTCTTGGGTTGATTTATAAAAGTCGCATACATCACTTTCGGCGGTTTGTTGCTTTGAAAAAGGCTTTATGGTTTTTACAACTTCATCAAATATTTTCTCTGGATGAATGGTAGTTAAGTGTCTTGTCATATTGTCTTTTCTTAACATACTTTTGTCGCATATTTTACAATAATATTGTAAAACACTTTCTAAGAAAAAATAAATATATTGCAGAACAGATTATATGAAATCTCGTATATAAAAATGTAAACTTTATTTTTACATGAGATAATAAAAGCGTAATGGAAAACATCAACGGGCTTAAGTATTTTCAAAATCATTATGCTATTTAACTATCTGCTAAGTCTTTTTATTTACTTAACAAATTAGTTAGTTAAATTTCAGTATATTAATTCGCATAATCGACTAAAAATTTACCTTGGTGTAATTTATTATGTCTTGCTAATGCTCCAGATTCACTAAAAGTTTTTTGACATATTGTACACATATAATTATTCGTATTGTTATGACGTTTTATATGTAAGTTCAGAATAGAATTTCGCTGAAATAGTTTTCCACAAAATGTACACTCGAAACGTTTCTCTGAAAGAAGAAAAAGAGTTCAATCAATACTTTGCTGCTAAAATTTAATAATAATGAATATCGAAAATAAAGCAAGCTTTGAATACTTTAAACAAAACTTGGTAAAGCAAACTATTAACCTTGTATGGAGGGATTTGTAGTTTTTTATAATAAAAGTTAATCTGTATTTTTACAAATCGTTTCCGATTTTATTCAATATATTATACAAAAGTATGTGTGTATATAAATTTGTAAAAACTTACTTTCATGTGTTTGCAAATGCAGTTGTAGTGCAGATTTTGATGCATACTTCTTACTGCAGTGTGCACATCCATATTGCAGCTGATTAAGATGCTGAGCGAAAATGTGGTGATCCAATGAGATTTTCTTTTTAAACGTTTTATCACAGTGTGGACAGACTTTGGGTTCTGCATTGTGTAAAGTTAAATGCTTTTTTAAAGCCAAGGGATTAGAGAATGTTTTTTGGCACTTGTCACATTTATTTACTGGTGATAAATGCCCTTCGGTGTGGTATTTCCATTGAGTCCGGCGGGCAAAACTCTGAAAAAGTTTTTGTTAAACTATGTAATTCAATCGCAATTATAATAACTTATACTTATTTATACCTTCTCACAATGTTCGCACTTGAAAACAAAATTTTGGAGTTGATTACAGTTAATGTGATAATATCTTTGGGAACGACTGCGAAAAACTTTTCTGCAAGCTGTGCAATTATATTGAATGTTACCATCTTCGCCAATTAGTTCTACAATGTGATTTTGTTTGGAAATTTTAGAACGCCGACTGTTTAATCCTTCAGTTTGCATGATAATCTTGATGTAGTAAAAATTTTCGGCATTTCGCAAAATAAAAATTTTAGACAAAGACTATGCAATTTTTAAGGAACGACACTGTCTCACAAAGTACTCTGTAGTTTGTCTACATGTAAGCAAAGTATATTTAACTAGATATTCCCTGTATGTAAGCACACAAAAAATGCAGCTTAGTTAAAATTGTATTCTGTGCTTAAAATTAAAATAATGCAAAAAATTAACTATTGCACTATTAACCAGTGATGCCAGTACGTTTAGCGCCAGATCAGAAAGGCAATTTTATTTGGGAAACTCTTGGAGTTACATGCGGTCTACACCTTACATGCAGTCTACACCACAGTCTACACCTAACTGGAAACGCAGTTAAAACTTGCTTGTTTTATATCTGTCTGTTTAACTTAGTGTCCACACCTGCGATAATATCTGAGATGAGAACGTCAAATTCAATCGCAGAGAGAATTCTGTTACGTGTAGACTTAAAATCAGTGTTATCGCAGTCTTATAATAATTTTTATGAGAGCGATCTTATGAGAAATCTTATGGCAACGATCTTATAATAAGAGCTGTCAAAAAAGCGATTGTGTGTGTGTTTGTTTACAAAAAGACGCCATTGCAATTTTAGCGATTATTAATTTTGCAAAATATCTTTTAAAAAACCATTTTGAATGGAAAATAATTTACTTTTATGCATTAAATATATACCATAAGTGTTTATTTTCGTACAAAATGTGTGCATTTACAAAATTCATATAAGATTTTATTCATCACAAAAATGTGTTTTCTTCTCGGCTTTCATTGATTTATGAATTCTTATAAGATTAATAAAAATACGTGTACTCCTTGTTAGACATTAAATACGACATAAAGAAATTCGTTCTCTCATTCTGCCGACGTTTTGTCAGATATTATCTCAGAGTTAATCGCAGTTGTAGACACTAGGTAAGGTGGCGGACACGTAGTAATGTTAGAGTTATAACTTCTCATAGTAAAAAAATAAAAATGGCGACAAACAACTACAATTAGCAGGCTGTTGTCAATTTAAGTTATAACAGAAATGTTTCAACAACCAAGTTATAACGTTAACCAAACTTCAACAGGTGGAGACCGAACTTAACTTGAAACGTTGTTATATCTGTGCTTGAAACAAAATTAAAATTTGTTGTTTAAATATCTGTTTGTTAAAGGCGGCGTACAAGTAGTGACGTTGTAGCTATAGCTTCTCATAGTAAAAAATTAAATATGACGAAAAAAAAACTACAAATATCGGGTTGTTACAATTTAATGCCAAGTTAAGTTATAAAAGAGTTTTCAAATGAAATGTTCTAACAACCAAGCTATAACTTTAAGCAACCTCCAAGAAAAATGATCGACACTTAACTTTAACTTTAAGTTAGCGTTAAAATTACATGCAGCCTACACCTAACTCGAGATGCAGTTAAAACATGAAGATAAAACTAGCTATTTAAATATCTATCTGTTAAAGTTGGCGTACACGTAGTGATGTTAGAGTTATAACTTTTCATAGTAAAACAATAAAAATGGCGTAAAACAACTACAATTAGCAGGCTGTTGTCAATTTAAGTTATAACAGAAATGTTTTAACAACCAAGTTATAACGTTAACCAAACTTCAACATGAGCGGTTCACATTTAACTTTAACTTGAAGTTAGCGTTAAAGTTAGTATTTTCAAGTCAGGTGGAGAACGCACTTTAATGTTTTCATGTCAGTTGGAAACCGCATTATGTAGAAGGTTTCTGAGAATGGGATAAAGAGGGTAAAATAATTGCCAGTATTCAGATTAAGATCAGCCAGGTCGGTATAATTGCACAACTTTTTGTGTGTGAACTTTGTTTTATGTTCACACACAAAAACCTTTTTCGTCCATTCTTGTTTTCTCCAGTAACGAATTATTGCAATTTCATATACACGTATATCAAAATTTCAGAGATCCATAACTCGGAAACTATGCAATTTCGGCAATTTCTTCATTTAACATTTTCTACCCCCCTATATATTTTTCTTCAATTCGGGGCTCTGTGCGTAAACAGGACTTATGGACCTAATTTTGGCTCACCAAAGCCATTATATTTGTCCCGCTTCCAAACGGGCTAAAAATTAAAAATGCATGGAAAATCGGAGTTCAATGTACATATATACCAAATTTTCAGAGGTCCATAACTCGAAAACTATGCGTTTCCGCCAATTTTTTCACTTAATATTTTCTTCTTATTTTTAAATTTCCTACGCCCGTACATATTTTTTTTTTTTAATTGACTTATAATAACTTGAGCCTTTTTTTTCTTGAGAATACCCTTTTGTACCACTTTTTGAACATTTTGAAGGCAACGCTGCTTATGTATTTCATAGACAGTTTTTCAAGGTGCATTAACGTCTACACGGTGGCAGCACTAGAGCAAAACTACAACAAAAACAGGCATATGGTAAGCTCTGTTTGTCAAAAACATTTGCAACTTTTTTCACAATTGTAAACTATGAATGTACCTTTTCATAATTATAAATTATTCTTATTTGAATTATTTTTATGTTCACAAAATAATTATTATATGTTTAATTCAGAATAAAACACTAAATTCACTTTCAAAAATGTAAACAATATATTTGACGTACATAGCTTACTATATTGCCAGTAGCAAAAATTTGTCATATGCCGTAGCGCTGCCACCTAGTAGATGCTAATGCACCTTGCGGTATTTCAATACAACCACTTGCCACAAAATCAACTTTGTTTATATTTTTAAAACGCGTACGGACACAAAGTGCTCTGTGGCTCGGACTTACACGTTACCACAGAATACAACGTTACCTAAGAATATTCAAAGGAAGGTTTTTCCAAATATGGCTAAAGTGTTTGTGGGGCAGATAATATACGCAAAATCTTGGACAGATTTTGTTCTATATACTAATGGCTATGTAGTGGTTAATGAAAATGGAAAGGTAAGAAAATAACTAAAAGCCAACGGCCTTATGTATAATAAAAAACCTTGTGCTAACTAACTAGCTGCTATCTTGGGAATTTACACACAAAAAACTTAGCAGCTAGTTGGTTAGCATAAGGATTTTGATTATACATAAGGTCGCAAGTGTTTTGAAAAATTTGATTGCAGTTTTTTAATAATCTTTATAGATCGCCGCAGTTGGTGATAATTTTTCTACTGAGACAAATTATTTTCCACATTCTGAAAAGATTAAATTGGATAAAGAACAATTTCTTATGCCCGGTTTTGTCGATTGTCATATTCATGCACCACAAGTAGCACAAATTGGTCTAGGTTTGGACATGCCATTACTAGAGTGGCTAAATACGTATACATTTCCTTTAGAGGCCAAATTTGCTGATAATGCATTTGCTGCGGAAGTTTATCAAAAAGTTGTGGTGATTACTTATAAAATACAAATTTGTTAACGAAATTACAGAGCTAGTAATCTTATAAGTAAATTTGTGTAGTTATTAATCTTTTGGTAAAACGAATTTTCGACTGCATATTTATGTACATACATATATACAACATACAACCACAATAATACTCTGAAAGCGTATATTTAATTTAATTTCAAAATCAAAACCGTGGTTAAAACATACATACTCGTACATGTACATATATGTATGTACATACATATATGCATACAAAATGTATAATTAATTTAAATTGTATAATTAAATTAAATTAAAGAAATTCTATTCGAACAACTCTAAACTCAAATAATTGGCACTTTTAGAATTACTTCAATCCGGATTATACTGTATTATTTTTATACTCTTGATAAGTGAGATATTTGCATCGTTTTTTTTTTTTTTATTAGGAATGTACTATTAAGAATGGTACAACTTTGGCCTCATACTTTGGAACGAATAACAAGGACAGCACTGTAATTTTGGCAAAGGAAGCTATTAAACAAGGACAACGTGCATTAGTGGGAAAAGTTTGTTCAAACTGCAATAGTCCAGATTTTTATGTGTAAGCTATATATTTATAAATTTTCTTCTAACATATTTTTATGTTTTATTATCGTATGTACAAATAGTGAAAAAACTGAAGAATCCTTAAATAACACTAAAGAATTCGTAAATGATATTGCAAACTTGAATTCTAATTTGGTGAAAGCCACTATAACGCCTCGATTTGCAATAAGCTGTACAAAAGAATTAATGGAAAGCTTGGGAAATTTAGCAAAAGCACAAAATTTGCACATACAAGTAAGTACATACATACAATGTATAAGTAAGTGCATGCATTAACTAATCCTGAGAAACAAGGCAATTGAATAACTAACATGTATATATATGTATATGTACATAATTTTAATATGATCGTATTTTTCAGAGTCATATAAGTGAAAGTGTTAAGGAAATTGAATTTGTTAAAGAGCTCTTCTCTTGTTCTTATGCTGATGTTTATAATAATGCTGGACTTTTGACAAACAAGGTATGCAGGAATTTAAAGTTGTTTAAATATTTTCATTGTCTTCAAGTTTATTTTGAGTACATTTTTTATTTTACCACCACAATGTGCAGATTAGTGAGTAAAACGGGTGTTTCATTATTCCAAAAGTATTAGTTTAGTTCACTTGCTGGCAATTTAAGTTGAAATCCTTAAAACTGAACTTAATTGCACTCAAAAGCAGGGGATCTTCCATGCGTCCATTAAAAGAAATTCAATTCTACCGGCTTCAATTTTTGATTAAAACGGATTGTGATTGTATCAAACTTTTAGTTTTTGTTTCTGTAAAAAACTAAAATTATTGAGAATTAAAAATTTATCATATGTAATCAATGTAAGAAATAAGACAGCATATCCATCTTGATCACAACTTCGAAGCTTATGAGCGGTTACGAAACAGCTAGGTGTAACTCTACTTACCAAAACTTACCTTAAACTAAACCATTCTTACTCTAACTTTATTTTGAATTTACACGCTTGAATTTATTAATGAATACTGTTACAAAATTGTTCGCACTAACCCCAATGGTTAGTTACTTTCCACATGTCACTGTACTACCGGACTCTACCTACGCTATAATTCGGGTTTTTTCTCTTGAATACACCACCACATACACAGTTAGTGCGAGCAGTCATCATCGTCCATATCCAAATTTAGTTTTGCGAAAAGTTGATCGATCAATAAAACACTATTGCACATTGAAGAAAAAACTTAAAATAACATGTGAAAACTGCGAAAATTATTATTTAGACACGATGTTTCAGTATTAAGCAATTTAGATCATTGTCTTCGAACAAAACTAACTCACATTTTCAATATTAAAATATATAGACAATAATGGCACATGCTGTTCACTTGGAAGATGAGGAAATTTCGTTATTTAAAAAAACTGGAACATCAGTAGCGCACTGTCCTGCTTCTAACACCATGTTAAGTTCTGGATTTTGTGATGTTGTTCGTTTGATTAAAAATGGAATAAAAGTTGGCTTAGGAACAGGTAAAAAAAAATTATAAACATTTCATATTTAAGGATAATCATTTCATATTTAAAATAGATGTTTCCGGTGGCAATTCAATTTCGATACAAGATGCAATTTTACGCGCATTAGATGTTTCGCATCATTTGGAATTTTGTAAAAAACAATACATTAAAGGAACAGGCAAAATACCAGCTAGCAAAGATAATGAAGAATATATACCAATAGATTATAAAAAAGCTATATATTTGGCTACATTGGGTGGAGCAGAAGCCTTAGCTTTGGATGGTGTATGCGGAAATTTCGAAGAAGGCAAGGAATTCGATGCTTTAATTATTGATACTAGTTTATATCCGTTGCACAACTTTGGCCTTTATAATGCAGAAGAGTATGCCAACAAAACTGATGAAATGAAGTTGTTAGAAATGATTCAAAAATTTATTTACGTTGGCGATGATCGCAATATAATTAGCGTCTATGTGGCCGGTAAAAAAATTAAATAACAATTAAAATTTTACATTATTTAAATATATTTCTTGCATTTTTACATTTATATATGTTTTTATATTTATAATTATAATATTTTATATAATAGTTCTATTTTATTTTTAAACGTATTACAACTAAACAATAGGAGTATGTACACGAAAGAAACATATTTTAGGTTTTTTCATTACTGAATCTCTTGAAAAGTACAGTTTTGAGCTAAAAACAATACTTATTTACTCGTTATGATTTTCAATTTATAGTAAAACTTGAAATTTCAAAAGCATATATTTAATAATGGATTTTGGAATGGGTTGCTGCAAAGATGCAATATCAAATATTTTGTTATTATTTTTGATATTCTTATTTTCTTTTAATAATGCATACTGTATCATACCTTTTATAGTTATTTTTTTGAAAAAAATTAACTAATTTTATGTTAACGATTAAAGACTAATAACTTCACTTTGTGGCTAATAATTTCAATCATATATATTAAATAAATTAAGATTATTCTTGTTATCATTGACAATAAAGTAAAAAAAAAAATATGGTTTACATACATAGGTATAGGAAGATTTTATGATATAACTTTCTTTTTTACCTTAAAAAGAAATAAAATTTTTCTATTTAATTATTAAAGTGGTTAAAAAATTAAGTAACGTCCTAGGACAAGTGATTTTAAGCTTAAAGCAGCAGGATAAGCATATGTATAACTGCATATTATTTATTTTCCATTTAAATTTGTAAATAATGTTTGGAAAATTATCAGGGAAGTGCATAAAACATTTTAGTTTACTTTAAAATAAATATTAAAATTTAAATATAAAATATTAAGCTATTTATTAAAAAGTCGAAAATATTTAATTGAACATATTCTGTTGAGTGGCATCATTTTCAAAATCAGTCCAAGCATTATTGAGTTCCATGAATATCATTTTGGCAATTTCTTCATTATCCGTGCCATTATGCTAAAAATTTAATTAAAAAATATTTATTTGCTCTATATGTATATAATAAATAATTTATTTAAAATAAGTTTCGAGTGGGGTTCGATTATTGATACCCAAAATTTGGAACATTTTAACACGAGGGTTTAAACAACACTAATAATATCGTACATGAAAATTAAGTAGATAACACACGATATATATATTTTTTTAACAATGTACATGTAATTTTTCACAATGTAAAATGCCTACAAGTCGTCTGTTACCTCAAAAACATTGCGTCTGTAAAAAACATGAGGAAAGTCGTCTGACAAAATTTCAAATAGTGTTCTATTTTGCTATGTTTAAACATCTGACATTAGAACTCTATACCAAGGCAGCTTTATACTGGTAGTGGTTGTTGATAAATTTAATATTTTTCTTTAAGTATTTTTCTATTCTTTCAATAACAAACAGCTGCTCTATGAAATACTTTCCATAATATTTGGAATTTAAGTGAAGCTGTCACACTTTCAACGCATTTATATATGAGGAATTGCTTAAGACTGAAAATGAAAATTAAATAAATAAAAAAAATACGAAGTGAAAAACTGGGCCTGAGTAAAATTGATATCATATAAACTGATGTTATTAATTATATTTGCAAAATTTTTCTAAATGTAATCATTATATTATATTTTTATTCTAATACATTAACTTTTGAAGAATTTTTGTTTAGTTTTTATTGTTTTTTTTAAACCTTTTTTTCTTGAAAATACCCTTTTTGTGACACTTTTTTTTAAATACCCTTTTTGTGCCACTTTTTGAAAATTTCGAAGGCAACGCTGATGGTAGTGGTACAAGCGCAGCTGTTTTTCGTTTCCTTTGTGTAAATTTGTCAAAAACACATAGACTTCCTTGCTTTTTCAAACAAACTTTTGACAACTATTCATAAATTCTACCAACAAAATACATGTTGATGTTTGTTGGTGTTGTATTTATTGTAATTCTGCCACTACCTGTATAGTCTGTGGGCGCCTTTAAATTTCACATCTCTTGATGGCGACAAAGCTTGAAATAAAGGAAAATTCTAACAAGTTGAAAAAGCATAGTAAATTTGCAGGTCTCATTTTACTTAATTTATTTCCTATATTATGGAAAGCAGCTAATTTTCTGCTCAAATTTCTAATTGACTGAAAAGCAGTTGCTATCAGCATTGTCATTTTCCTACCTGTCTTATCATTCAACCCGATTGCGTTAACTTATGCTGTATCTAAAAACTGAACATCATTTTGGTTCCCATATTTCCGCCAAAAATTTGTTTAAGAAATTACTTTTCTCAAAATGAAAATTTATGTTCAAAACTATTTTTATATACGCTGAATCCACAAAACAGTAAAGGTTTTGTTCACAAGTGGTATTAATATGCAGATATCTTTTGATCCCAAGTTTATTTTAAATTTATATATTGTTTAATTCCTGACTATGGCATCATAAAGTGGAGCAATAAAAGTTTTGTCTTTAAAATGTTGTTTCAAGAAATGTTTTTCACATGTTTTTAACTAATTTAATTTCAACATTCTAAATGCTGTGATATTGTTTGTTTTGGTCGTTCCGTGTGTTAAGTTCACAAACACTACTCCCCCTTTCCTCCTTCTCACAATCTATTTTCCTAGTTCCAGTACAATGCACTGCATATGTAAGGGTTATCCACTGAGTACTGGTCCAAGATTCATTTACACCATTCTTGGAATTTTATCCAGATTTCTTTTGTGCTGCAGGTTTAAAATTTAGATTTTTTAATTGGAGGCAATTTTAAGATATTTTTTATTAAGTTTTCTTAACAGCACGTCAGTAAAACTTATATGGTTTATAAAAACATCAACTTTATACAACTTTTGTTTACCAAACAAAGCAGCAATAGTAATACTTCAGAAAAAATAAATGCAAAAACGAATCGATTCCTTACAGGCAATTAGAAATGTTTAAGTGCACTGGAAACGTTCGATTATAATTTTAAGGAACCTACCTTATCTGGATGAACAGCTAGGCAAGCTCTTCTATAAGATTTTTTTACATCAACTGGTGTTATCAACTGAGACATTTCACATTTGGTCCATTTGGCATCTGGCCATAGTACAGTATGCATTGAACATAACAAAGCACGTATGTTATTCTTTTTACCATCCGTCTAAAAAAATATAATGATTAACAATATCCTACAAAAATTTGAGTTTCTTATGCAACAAACCCATTCCATAATTTTGACTTTCTTCGGATCCATATCTTTGATTAAATCTTCTTTGCGCATTTCATTTATGGATCGTGGTCCTTGATTACCTTTACTGTTAAATTTATATCCTTGTTCTCCCAATATATCAGCAAATATATCTGAACTTTTCGCTTGCTGTTGTTGTTGTGTAGCAGATTTTTGCTGTTCAAAGTGAGAGCGACTATAGTCAGGTCGATTTTGCGCGTTGTTTGGTCCAGTACCAGCTCCAGTTAAAGCTGCACCAGAGAATTGTGTAGAGTTTTGTGTTACAGTAAAATGCATTCCAACGTTTACAGTATTTGGCGATTTCACGTGGTTTGGTGATGTTGTGTTTGAAGTGTGTATTGTGTGTGCTGGCGGAGTACGCATGTTGTTAGATGTTTGATTATGCGTCGGACTTGAAAATTGCGTTGTAAATGGACTACTTCCCACTGGAGTATGCCCAGCAGATTTACCACATAATGTAGAATTTGGTGAAAAATTTATATTTAAACCAGACGCCAAACTTGCAATATCTGCGAAAGGATCTTTGGACTAAAAAAAATTTTTAATTATTTTTTGGTAAAACTTTTTATTTAAAAATTATTTTAATTAGGGGGAAAGATCGCATTTTATTATAGATCGCATTTTATTATATAGAACTACTACTCTCGCAAACTTTTCAACATGCTTTGGAAGATGCATTACTGTCCATGCAGTCAAATAAATTCCCTTTATGTACGTAAATAATAAATTTTTTAGAGCAAGTAACACATTTTTAAATTTGAAAAATTGAGGACTACAATTTGTACTTTTGATATAGCCGAAATATACATAATGAAATGTATAGTACACTTACCAGTTGCGGAGAAGGTTCTTTACTAGCTGTTTGGGTCGTAAACGAAGGTAACGCACCAAATGATGCGGAAGATGAAGCACCAGTCATTACTTTAGAATTTCCAAACGTTGTGGTTTGGGATGTCGGCGGGACGAAAGCATTAAAATCTAAATTAAAGGAAGGAGTTGTGTTAGAATTCAAAGGACCGAAAATATCATCCAGATCAGCTGCTGATTTCGGTTGCGTATTATTGGCCAATATGTCAGGAATTGGCGCTGTCCCAATGCCAGAAGAATCATCATCACCAAATGCTCCTAGCAAATCAAAACTGGCATCTGTTGTAGGGATCGCCTGTGCATCATAAGGTGGTTGCAGTTGACTTGGTTGATTCAAATTCAACAAATCTATAGGAGGTGTAGGCTCAGGTGGAATTTGAAAAGCTTCTGACGTAATTTCCATAATATCAGGCATTATTAATGGTGGAGTTGAAATTTTTTCTTTGGCTGGGGCTGCTGGTATATCAGGAGCTTGTCTAAGGGGAGCCGAGGGTATATTAGAATTCGGCTTAGCCACAAAATTATCTATCATTTCTTCATATTCTAATTGTGAGCTAAAAAGTTTAAAAGCATTACGCCTTGGTTTGTTGGGAAACCAGGGAGGATTACGACTTGGTGGAGTCTCTACCTCTGTAACAGTCAATGACAAAGACACTGTAAAGTTTTGCGGTACACATTCAGGATCAGGCAAATCATCTAAGTCTTGTGTGCAAAATGTTATTAATGTCTCAGGTTCCGGTATAAAACCAGTATGTAATTGAAACTGGCATATTTTTACACCCTGAGGTCGAACCACTGCTTTGCGAGCATGATACAAGACCACAACAAGATCTCCACACACTGTGAGGTTTATAGGCATAGTTATTTTTCCTGGTCCAGCTAAATACAAACGCATACTTTCATAATCTTGCATAGTTGACATCAGCGGACGCTCATTGTTGTAAACTTCCATGTATATGCGACAACCATCTCTAGTCTTGGTCATGCGAGGTACAGGCTGACAACTTAATGAAATCAAGTTTACATTTCTATAATGTGGTAGCAGTGGTGTAGGGCGTAATATATCGCCCAAATAATAGAGATAACGGAATTCGGATGGTCTTAAATTTACTGGATGTCTTTTAACGGCAAAAACTTGCACAGCATCTTCCGGCTCCAGTATAAGATCAGAATACATTAATAACGCGCACACTAAAGTAGCAGCGGTACAACCACCAGCATCTCCTGTTTGTATTATCACAACGGATTTTGGATCGGCTGTTAAAAATCCATACATGTCCTCAGCTACTGAAAAGAGACCCTAGAAATAAATTGCTTTAATACACAGAGTTTTAACATAGACATGGAAAATACATTACCTGTAAATTTGGTGCTCTTGCTTGTGTACAGCCATAAATGCTGCCCGCTTCTACGGTACGTACTGGCGGCGGTAATCGTGGACAAGAACGGGGCCCAAAATTATAAACACTAACTTTTTGGGGTGAAAAACGGCTCTCTATCGATAGGCGCACATCCTCAATGTTATTTGTTTTGTAAGCCGATTCAAAACCTTCCGATGGACAGGGCATAACTAAAATACGTGACGTTATGTAACTAATATCGAGATCTGTACGGGCGATTGTCTGCTGCATAGTTTGCATAACCTTTGATGAAGTGTCTTTAAGATTTTTCAAAAAACTGCCAGCTCCACCACGTATGGAAGAAAATAAACTACCATTAGCCGTTGAAGAATTTGCTGAGGAACTTTGTGTGGGAACTGATGAAGCATGGGGATGGGGTGAGTGTGAACGATTTGCGGTAGCTGAACAAGGATCGTCATAAAATGTAGAATTACCAGGAACAATACGCTGCTGAGAAGGTACTGCTGCAACAGATTTATAAGTATGTTCTGGTGTAGTTGTAATAATTGGTTTGCCAGTTAAGTCTAAAGGTCCTTTTAATCCCCAATTCATACTTTCCGAAATAGCAGCCAAACGATCCAATACCAGAGAAACATTAAAACGTTGAGAAGGATCGACCGTCAGACAACCTTAAAGCCACCCGTGTCAAATACAATACTAATTTGAGACAAATATTTTACAAACCTTTTATTATTTCATGGAAGCAGCAAAATCTTGAATCTGTTGGTATAATAAAATTTCCATTAACTATCCGTAATTTTGCGGAATCTTCAAACGGATGTTTTTGAAAGCAAAGAGTATATAAAACGCACCCTAAAGACCAAACATCGACTTTTAACCCCACCTCATAATTTGACCAAGTATCAAGCATTTCAGGGGCACGGTACATTGGAGTTGTTACACAGCTCAACTAAAAAAATTATTAATAGTTGTTTTTAGCAAGTTATGTTTTTTTATGTCACCTGATCCTCAAGAGTATTCCGTTGTTGAGCATTCCAATCTAAAGTAGGTGACAAAATTTCAGTTGATGCCGAACCAAAATCACATAATTTTAACTTCTTATCGTCTCCCAATAAATAGTTCTCAATCTTAATATCTCTGTGAGCCACCGGCGGAACTTGAGAATGCATATGAGCAACAGCTTTGGTGGCTTGATAAAATATTCTCAATATTAAGGGTGGATCCAAATGTGAGCCCAAGCAATCAATCAAAGAACCACCTTGAATTTATTACTTTTAATATCACTTATACATAAATTCGAAATAAAATAGACATTCTTAAAAATAGTTTTTTAGTACATTTTTTTGCGATGTCATATGGAAAATTTTTCACTGATAACAAATAAATCATAAAGTGTTTATATACATATATTTATATACCTTTGCACAATTCTGTCAAAAGCAGATATTCCGCCCTCTGTTGTGGTCCATTTGTTTTATCAATAAAAGTTGCGGAAACAAAACTAACAATATTTGGATGACCACTAAGTTGTTTGTGTGTATTTATTTCATTAATGATTGACTGGCATGCTTTTTTATCAGCACCGATAAGACGCTTTAAAGCGTATTCTTTTCCAGTTTGTATATCTTGTGCCACATATACAAAGGCAAAACCGCCTGCAAAAAGAAGCAAACAAAAAGCAAAAAACTGGAGGATAAAACATATATTCAAATGAACGCAGATATAATAAAACTATTAATATTTTATTAGAGCACAGCTTCGTTCTTAATACAAATATTTTTTCACTTTTGAAATATACATAAATATATCTGCTTAGATATACGAGTATGTAAATATTTTGTTATGCGTGTCGGCTAAATAATAATAAAAATGGTCTTTATTTTAAGCTTTATTCATAAAAAATGTTTTATATGTAAATATTAAGTTCCTATTTGACAAATTTTGTATTGAAATTTGTCAAATTAGAGTTTAACAAACATTAAATGGTTTTTATAAATAAGATCTTTTGATTTAGGCAAGACTAAATAAGAAATATATATATGTACATATATGGAGCTGGTTTTTATAGTTGCCTATGTACATTTCTAAAAGCGATGCTTATTATCAGTAGACTTACAAGTAATCGAAAAATGAATTCATAATTGCATGTATAAATTATTGTATCTGTAAATTATTCTTTATTTTCAAAAGCACATTGTGTTTTGTAAAGAAAAAATTCCAAAACTTCTTTTGTTAAAAAAACAAAATAAAATATCTTGATTCGTACTACATTTTTGTACTAAGCGTGATTAAATTAGAATATTCAACATAGTGCAGTTTTACAACAAATCGAGATTTTCTTTGCATTTGCTACAACAAAACCTACAGAACATTTAAACCCTTCTACAAAAAAGTTCAAGTTCACCATAAAAAACTCTCGGTTTAACAAAGTGTTTATTTGTATCAAAGATAATAAAATTATTTTTTAGTTTTGTCGAAAAACTTCATTATGCGTATGTATGGATCCATGGCAAAGTACCATATAGGTATAATTAAATGTCTCAAATTTTCTGATTGTAACAAATAATCTTGTTAAACTGTTTCAGACTGACGTTGAGTTCTGGGAAGAAAAAAAAATTGAGCAAATAGAGAAATTTTTAAAATTATTTTTAATTGAAAGTGTGTAAAATTCCTTTAACTTTTTGTTCAAATAAAAAGAAAACATTATATTAAATTATTAAAATTTTTGCAGCTTAAGATCTTTTGTTGTTTTTTTTATAAAAAAGTAACGTATTTTTTTTTTATTTGTTAGCGAAATATCGAAACAAATAAAAAAAAATACGTTACTTTTTTATAAAAAAAAAAACAACAAAAGATCTTAAGCTGCAAAAATTTTAATAATTTAACATAAAAGAAGATCAAATAATATTAGGATAAAAGTTTTGAGAAAGTCTAGTTTAACCAAATTCAATGAGTTCACTTCAATGCAAGTTGAAGTCGCCAATTTTAAGCCACATGCGTTTACCAAATCACCTATTTAGTGATTTCAAATCGCAAAACCATACTTCTTACGTTATACGCCTGTCAGAACACCGAACACGTTAAAATTTGAGCACTTTTAGGAGTATAAAAACCACGCTCGACAATAGCTTCTATTAAGAAGTCTGTATGTATGTATTCATTTTCATATGCAACAATTTTAAGTTTCTTGTAATTTTAAGTGAACATACTTTTTGAACCATATACTATGTAGATACATATGTATATTAATGAAGAGAACTATTTTCAAGGTTAATTTTCTTATTATTCCAAAATGATAAAAGGTTAATATAAGTACTTCTTCAAATATATGTACATTTGTGCAGACATATTTACGTTCAATTGGGTAATAGGTATAAACACTTGCATGTTTATTGTTTGGATATTGGTCATACAAGTCTACATAGGTACATACTTAATAAATGAAGTTTCTTTATATTTTTGACTGAAGTATTGCAAACAGACGCCTAATATATAAAAGATTTTATATTGATTTTTTTTTCTTGAATTTACAACAAAGAAACAAACCTTCGGCAATAACTCTTTTTATGCGTAATTTATGACCATTTATCTCCACAGTTTGGCCACAAAATTCATTATCTTGTGCTGTCGCTGATGTTGAGCTTTTATGTGTGTTGGCATTCACAGTTCCACTGTTTGATGAGCCACCACTATTAGGATTTGAAGCACTATTAGTTGTTGGGCTATTAAAGTAACCCATAGCTGATTTGAAAAAATCACTCATTTTAATGTTTTATTAAATTAGATTGAATTTTAAATAGGCTTTATTATGTTCGTTTAATAAACTCTTCTTATCGCTTTTTATAATTATTTAAGGCAGAACAAAGTAAAAAACAAAAATTATACACAGAAAAACCATTGATGATTTCTCATATGTCAAAAAACTTCTAATAGAGATATCTTGTTGGAAAAGAGAATGACATAAATTAAAATAGTAGTGCCAGATCATTTACACACGTTCGATTGCCTATTGTGAATAAAACTATGCCATTTTTATGTGGTGCTCGTTTACAAGTTATCACAAATTTTCGCTCACCACTTTGTCACTGTTCCAAGTGACAATAAATGGAACGAGTGAATAAAAATGTAGCATATGCTACATAATATTATGTAGTAGCACAAGTTTTATATTTTCAGTACTAGCTAAAGCTACTAGTTAAAATTTCATAGGAGCTACCCTAATCATCAGTAGACTTTGGAAGTTTTTGAGAGATATTTTCTGATATACAACTTTATATTGGATATCTTTTGAAAAATTGTCGAAGTCTACTAATGATTAAGGTAGCCTCTATAAAATGTCGATATATAGACAGCTGGAACATAGAAAACAAGCTGTTCATAATTTTTATAATTAGGTGTATTTGTCACGGAAAAAAAAAATCGTAAGAAAGTGAAAATTAAAATGTTTTTGCCTTCACCTAAAAACGTAACGGAAAACATAACGGAAAAATGCTTTCTGTCAAATTCGTTTCAAAGTTGTAAAATGCCATTGATAATTTGGGAGAAATTTTAAAAATTTTTTTGTACCTTCATTCCGTGCGTAACGCAGTGAAATATCTCTCTAAGACCCCATAAAATATATACGTTCTTGATCAGTGATGAAATCTAAGCTATGTCTGTCCGACCGTCTGTTTGTCTGTGGAAAGAATAATACATTCCAAACGAAGAGAATGGCACAAGTCAAGAAAATGTATTCAATCGGACCACGGCGAAAAAAGATCCCCTAAAAAGAACTTACCCAACCTCTTTAAAGCAGCATATTTTTTAAAGTTTCTTTTTTGTAAGAGAGGCTCCAAAGTCTTGAAATTGGATCCAGAAAATCATAATATTCTATTTATAAACACAAAAATTTACTTTTTAAGTTTTTACGGCAAAGAGGAGGGATCTCCCCCACGACCTAAAAATTATTTTTATGTTCTATATGTATAGTTGAAGGGTATTTAAGACTCGACCAGGTCGAATATAACGCTTTTGTTTTTATTGATTCAGCCTTTAGGCCCAGTTTTTGACTGCGTATTTAAATACAAAATTAGTTAATTTTCATTTAAATTTAAGTTGTATTTAAATGCTAGTTCAGTTGAAGTTATTTTTAATAAATTATTATACTGTGCTGTTGTTTAGTGCAAAACTAGTAACTAATTTTCGAATCTTCTGCAGGCAATAGCTCGTATGTGTGTTTTGTTTACCTTTTTTTGCATTAATACAAATGCAAGCACACAAAAACCATATGGACTATGAGAAAAACTTAAATGAAGAAGTTTGGGCATTTAAGTTAAGTCCAAATTTGTAGTGAAAAAGTGATTTTCATATTTAAATGGAACTTAAAGCTAAATAACATTTAAATACGAACTCAAAAACTGGGCCTTATTAGATTCACAAGTTTCAGTAGACGATATATTTTTATTTATTTTTGTTTATAAAAATTTTATTTAAACAAATGTAACATTTATTTTCCCACGCTCTTTTCAACGTGAAATTCCTGTAAAATTCTTTATCTATTGGGCAAAGCGAGTAAAGCAAGGCGAATTAATACAGGTGATGGCAAATTCATCACTATGTATTTTCAAGGCGAATTAATTATTAGGTGGATGCATCGGCGAATTCAGGCGAATTCGGTTAATATGGCGGCACTTCCTCTGTCAAGTTTTGTTTACCTTTTTCGGCGCCATTTAAATTTTTTTACATGTTCTTTATCAACTACTTATGACAGCGTAAGTGTGAATTCGCCATTTTACACAAACAAAATACCTGTTGTTTTTATTATTGTTGTATTGTTGTAGCGAAGCGGCTACCTTGTTTTTTGTATCATGTGTATTTTGTTATTGTAGAACCAAGGCGAATTTATACAGGTGAATGCAAGCGGAAAGGCGAATTCAGTACTATGTATTTTGTTATTGTAAAACATATCGTGAATGTCAAAATCTAAATTCGCCTAAGATTGTTCAGCTGGGAAAAAATTTTATATAAACGTTAAATATAAACTTTTATAATTGTTTGTAATTAAAATCACAGATTATATTAGTTTTTCACTTCTAAATTCACACAAATTTCTTGAAATTGCACTAAATCATACAAAAAAATCTTCAGATTAAAATGGCGCGAAAAAGTTTGTAAACAAAAGAAAAAAAATTTGACAGTCTCATTGGAAAAAACGCTAGAAGCAAAAAATAATCACCTGTGCCATGATACAAAAAACAAGGTAGCCGCTTCGCTACAACAATACAACAATAAAAGAAACAACAGGTATTTTGTTTGTGTAAAAAGGCGAATTCACACTTAAGCTGTCAAAAGTAGTTGATAACGAACATGTAAAAAAATTTAAATGGCGCCGAAAAAGGTAAACAAAACTTGACAAAGAAAGTGCCGCCATATTAATCGAATTCGCCTGAATTCGCCGATGCATCCACCTAATAATTAATTCGCCTTGACCTGTGCTGTTAAGTTCACCTAGTAATGAATTCGCCTTGTGTCGAACTTCATGAGAATGTCAAAATCTAAATTCGCCTAATATGGTTCAGCTGGGAAAAAAATTTTATATAAACGTTAAATATAAACTTTTATAAATGTTTATAGCTAAAATCACAGATTATATTAGTTTTTCACTCTTAAATTCAAACAAATTTTTTGAAATTGCACTAAATCATACAAAAAAAATCTTCAGATTAAAATGGCGCGAAAATGTTTGTAAACAAAAGAAGAAAAAAATTTGACAGTCTCATTGGAAAAAAGGAGCAGCAAAAAATAATCACCTGAGCTGTCAAGTTCACCAAGTAATGAATTTGCCTTGCATTTTGTTATTGTAAAACATATCGTGAATGTTAAAATCTAAATTCGCCCAGGATTGATCAGCTGGGAAAAATTTTATATAAAATCTTTCAAAATTGTTTGTAATTAAAATCACAGCTTATATTTGTTTTCCACTTTTGTATTCACACAAATTTCTTGAAATTGCACTAAATCATACAAAAACATCTTTAGATCAAAATGGCGCGAAAAAGTTTGTAAACAAAAGAAAAATCGCGAGAAGCAAAAAATAATCACCTGTGCTGTTAAGTTCACCTAGTAATGAATTCGCCTTGCTTTTAACACTCAAATAATGAATAGTGCTAAGAAGCGTAAAATTTCTTACCGCTCTAAGTTTTTAAGAATCAACAAACACAATAAATTTTGTTACATGTATTTGAACTTCAGTAATGCATTTTGTGCATTTATTTATAACATTTTTTTTAATTTTAAACACAATTTTTACAACATTTGGCAATCTGAAGCAAGGAGAAATTGAACAATGTTCTGACAACGAGAAGGACAATTATAAAACTGAACATGTTTCAAAGCTGAGTGAAAAATATAAAGAAGGTATGAAATACTTCCAAGATTTCGTTTAAATACTGAGCTTTATACAATTTTGTTTCAGAAAACAACTTAATTTTCCAATATATAAATAAAGCCAGGAAAAACTACCTTCCATGCACGAAGAACTTGGAGGATTCCAATTGTGAATGTTTTGTCCATGTTATTCGTAAAGATTTGGCACCGTTTAAAAGTAAAGGCATTTTGAAGAAGGATATAAAAGATGCAGCTATTTATGGAACTCAATATAAAATCTACAAACAAAAGCTTTTTAGGGAATCCAATTGCATGTTTCCATCTAGATGTGAAGGTGTCGAACATTTCGTTTTGCAACTCTTGCCAAAATTGCCTGACATGGACTTCATTTTAAATACACGTGATTATCCTCAAGTACATTCCAAATTTGGTAATACTTTGAGACCAGTTTTTTCGTTTTCGAAAACATCAGATTATTTAGATATTATGTATCCCGCTTGGACATTTTGGGCTGGTGGACCAGCGATATCTTTGCATCCTACAGGGATAGGAAGATGGGACTTGCACAGAAAAAAAATTTCCAATGCTGCAGATAGACTTAACTGGAGTTCAAAGAAATCTAAAGCATTTTTTAGAGGCTCTCGCACTTCAGATGAACGCGACTCTCTCATTCTTCTCTCAAGGCAAAAACCTAACTTGGCAGATGCACAATATACAAAAAACCAGGCTTGGAAATCAGCTAAGGATACCTTAAATGCAGAACCAGCCAATGAGGTTTCTTTTGAGGATCACTGCAATTATAAATACCTATTCAATTTTAGAGGTGTTGCAGCAAGTTTTCGTTTTAAACATTTGTTTCTTTGTAAATCGTTAGTTTTTCATGTCGGAGATGAGTGGCTAGAATTTTTCTACCCTGCAATGAAACCTTGGATACACTATGTGCCACTAAAGAAATATCCTACTGAAAGCGATATTGAAAATATTTTAACATTTTTTCAGAAGCATGATGATTTAGCTTTTGAGATAGCTCAAAATGGATTCAACTTTGTATGGAAACATTTGAGAATGGAGGATATTGAATGTTATTGGAGAAGGCTTTTAAAAAATTATGCAAAATTGTTAAAATATAAAGTTGAAAAAGACAATAGTATGACTGAAATAAAGAAAAAATTTAAGAATTAATAAAATTTGCATTTCTGCACACAAATAAATTAACCTTCTGCGACTGACGTGACATAGTGCTCACAATTCTAATGACGTGGCAGCAGAGAGTACTTTGTGGTGGTAGACTACAAGACACTACATGGTTTATATTTTCCAGAGTTCCGTATGTAAAACTAACAGGCGTGTTCCCACACTAGCAAGTTTTCAAAATCGCCAGACGGCTTGAAATCGCCAAATTTGCTAGTAGGTCTACTGTGACACCATTTTGCCGGCGAATTGACATAATTTGAATGCTAAAAACACATGTTTTATCATAGCAAATAAACTAGAAAATAAATTGAAAATGCCAGCAGCATTCTTATTATGCATTTTGGGTTAAAAATGTAATCGAGGATTAATGTATAAAAGTTTTATTTCCAGAAATACAAAATGACTTTGGCTCGCGTATGCAATGTATGAAAAATCGTAGTTTTTATTCCAGTACAAAGAAAACAAATATATATGTCATTTTATTATTTGTTTAAGGTTTAGTTTAGAGTTCATTCATCAGCTCACTTTTGTATACTCTTGTAATTTTAACTCGCCAAGAGTCTGGCGATTGCGATTTAAGGAATACCTTTCTTGCGAGCTCAAGTCAAAATTCAAAATGTCTTGCGAAATGCGAGTGTCAGAATGTGCCCGTAATAAAACTATTTTTAATTTATTGAATTTTTGTTGAACTTTATAATTTTTTTAAATTAAGTTTTTGGTTTGTTCATTTGTACAACGGGTTATAGTTCAAGTTTTTTCCTTTCTTAAGTTTTTTCTTAAGAAGAATTTTTTACAATACAAATTTGCTGTGATCAATAATTTTTGATTGAAGAAGACAAATAATAATCAAATCTTTAGCTGGGGGACAACTAGCTGTAAGTCACTACACTACTCATCAGCACCCAGTGGGATTTGAACTCGGGTCATGACTTATCATGATCTGCTGCTTTAACCACTCAGCCACCGAGCATTTAATTATTTTCTATCCGTATTCATCTCATATTGAATCACATATGCATTCTGTTAATTGCCCACATTGTTTGTACAGCGTTTGCTGTCTCAGAACTAGCGGTATTTCTTTTTAGTTATTAACATACATATCTTTGCATTTTAATATTCTCCGTAACCAGAGATGTAAATATTAATTTATTGAATTTTTGTTGAACTTTATAATTTTTTTTATATTAAATTTAATTTAAAAAACTATTTTTGTTCACTGTTTATAAGTGTAAGTTATTATTTATATAGTTATATTTTAATTCAAAGCGGAAATTCGTAATAAGTGAAAGTGGAGACTTTTTTTCGTTAGCTGTAACAAAAATTAATGTTCCTACATTTATTTGCCTACGGAATTTTTGACAATTTGTTAATAAAATGGTGTAAGAATTGTTTGCCGTGTATTTCGATGGTAAACATAGCATGAGGTAAGTATTTTCATACATATATACATATAGCTTTTCTACACCAATCTATACAATCATTTTTCCGTGTAGAAATAAATGTATATTTCCAAACGTGAATTTTTGTAAGAACTCCGTACCGGCCTTTATTTGATAAATTTCTGTAGAAAGTTTGTCAACTAAATCTTAAATAAATATAAAACAATTTTTATGAATACGTCCGTAAGAAAATATAAGAATTACTGATGTGCGTTTAGGTGACACTACGAAGATATAACGAAAATACTGATGTGATTGTCTCTCAGGCAATTACCTTAATATAGATGTGGTTGAATTACGGACACTTTTTCGATTTTTCACGTGAGCTTACATCAACCAATCTAATAGCAACACGCATTAAAAGAATGAGACGCGGGAATAGATTTTTGCAAAATAACGGTACAAAATATTGTGTTTGTTGCTGTCTGCTAGACTACCACGTCAGTCGCAAAAGGTTAATAACGTAAGCCCTATTCAATGAACGTAGTGCATCAATAGACTAGAGTTGGGTAGTTCGCGAACGAACTAGTGTCACTGAACTATTCACTTCAGGGAGCTAAGTGAGCCGATCATTTCTGCGAGCTCTTTTAGTTCCGTAGTTCATGTTTCTTCCTTTTGTCTTCAAGTTTTCTTTTTCGTTTATGTTTCTTTCTTTCTGGTAGATATGTATACGAAAGAACTCAAACAGTGCTGCCAGAATTTTACGTACACACCTATGTTATATACAACTATTCAGAAAATTAGACAATGCAATTATGTTTTACAAAAATGCAAACCATAAATGATGATAAAACAAATTTTCTTTTCAATACAATTATTTTTCATCACACCTGAATATTTTTAATCTCATCTTTAATTAATCTTTATAATAGTACTTTTCATTTCTTTACACCAATTTTGTTTTGCTTTTTTTTATCGTGAAAGCTGAAATAGAGCCTTTCATTGAAAATATTATCTACGGAGCACTGAACTATTGAACTAAAAGAAAGAAATATTTCAGAAAAAAGAGCTGAACTAAAAAGAGCACTCTCTCAAAAGAGCTCATGAACTCAACTCTACAATAGACTGCCTAATAAAATATGTAAGACGAGATAATTCACGGGGTTCTATAAAAAAAAACTATTCGAACTAAAAAATTCAATAAAATAGCGGAACCATTCTGTTAACCGCTAAATAGCAACACTGATAGAGCAGTTTATTTTTCTTTTTGTTCACTTCTTCAATTATTTTCAATTGCCAAACGAACGAAAAACGACAGACGTGATTTACGGTCTAGCAAATTTTTTTGGTTGATGGTCGTGTTAAAATCGAAAAGTCCGTGCGATAATATAAAAATATTTGGAAAGGTCAAATTAATTCGACAAAAGACGACTTATAAACAAAAACACAAGTGTTTTTAAAACATCGAAAATTATACGTAAGCAAACCCATATAAAATTTGCATCTTATCCGCTATTGCCATAATAGAAGGTGACAAAAACTATATCATTATGTAGAATACTTTTTTGTGGATTAAAAAGTTAAACGAAAATAAAAAAGGTTAAATATGTTCATAGCTTAAACGGTAATTTATAAAAAAAGTAGCAATTGCACGCAATAGAAACAGGAATACATTTGGCCAAATGATTTGCTAAAGCAGCACAAACACTAAAAATAAAAAAATTTGATAAGACAACCACCGTACAAAACAACAAAAATAAAGACAGAAAGAAGGGGAAACGATAAATATACTTGTCTTTGAGTTTTGTGTTTGTATGTTTTTAGTGCCAATTATCGTAAATTGCTTTTGTTTATAAAATTTCATCTGCAAGAAGGTAAGTTTTTGCTTTTTAGTAATATAAAAAGATTACAGTTAGCTTTTATTGTATAATTAAGGAGACATATACACATATTGATTTTTTTCTGTCTTTTTACTATTTTCGCAATTAAAAGTTGCCACATTTTTAGATCAATTCAAAGTGATATCAACAGAATATTTATTTAGGCTGAAATCCGCTTATTTGAAAATATACTGTGCTGTGGTTACTTGCAGTGTATTCTGTGACTTGCAGTCTACATCTAATTCTGAGTTTACACGTGCAGGCAACTCGTTACAAGTTGCGTGCACATATTAACAACACCACACTTGCAATTTGCTCGTTTGTTTACACATGCAACTTCAGTTTCAAAATGTCGAGGACAAATGTTTAACGCCTTTGTACTACATGCGCTTTTAATGTCTGTGCTGCCAAAGTTTTAGCATTGCAACATTACAGGGGAATTATATTATGTACATAGATTTTTCACAATATGAATAATAAATTTGTATTCCAAATAAACAATAATATATATATGTTTATATACTGTTTTCGGCATATAACTAAAAATATTAATACCAGTAAAAAATACCAGTAAAAAATTATAAATAGCTTGTTTTCTATGTTTCCCAGCTATCTATATGTCGACATTTCATAGGAACTACCCTAATCATCAGTAGACTTTGGAAATTTTTAAAGATATTCTCAAACATTCAACTTTATATCCCAACAATCCAAATAAATTGCTGAGAATTTAAAAAGAAAAATGCTCTAATAATATCCGTCAAAACACAAAAAACAAGCTTTTCTATTTATAAACATCTCTAACATTTCTTTACACCTTTCAAACAAATGAACAACCGTTGGTTGCTACGATTTGTTTTTTGAAAGTATCGAAAAGCAGAGAACAAAAAATCAAACAATTAAGTTTTTTATTCGCTATTTAAGCTTCTAACATTTATACCAGTAAAAAATTATAAATAGCTTGTTTTCTATGTTTCCCAGCTATCTATATGTCGACATTTCATAGGAACTACCCTAATCATCAGTAGACTTTGGAAATTTTTGAAAGATATTCTCAAACATTCAACTTTATATCCCAACAATCCAAATAAATTGCTGAGAATTTAAAAAGAAAAATGCTCTAATAATATCCGTCAAAACACAAAAAACAAGCTTTTCTATTTATAAACATCTCTAACATTTCTTTACACCTTTCAAACAAATGAACAACCGTTGGTTGCTACGATTTGTTTTTTGAAAGTATCGAAAAGCAGAGAACAAAAATTCAAACAATTAAGTTTTTTATTTGTTTGAAAGGTGTAAAGAAATGTTAGAGATGTTTATAAATAGAAAAGCTTGTTTTTTGTGTTTTGACGGATATTATTAGAGCATTTTTCTTTTTAAATTCTCAGCAATTTATTTGGATTGTTGGGATATAAAGTTGAATGTTTGAGAATATCTTTCAAAAATTTCCAAAGTCTACTGATGATTAGGGTAGTTCCTATGAAATGTCGACATATAGATAGCTGGGAAACATAGAAAACAAGCTATTTATAATTTTTTACTGGTATAAATGTTAGAAGCTTAAATAGCGAATAAAAAACTTAATTGTTTGAATTTTTGTTCTCTGCTTTTCGATACTTTCAAAAAACAAATCGTAGCAACCAACGGTTGTTCATTTGTTTGAAAGGTGTAAAGAAATGTTAGAGATGTTTATAAATAGAAAAGCTTGTTTTTTGTGTTTTGACGGATATTATTAGAGCATTTTTCTTTTTAAATTCTCAGCAATTTATTTGGATTGTTGGGATATAAAGTTGAATGTTTGAGAATATCTTTCAAAAATTTCCAAAGTCTACTGATGATTAGGGTAGTTCCTATGAAATGTCGACATATAGATAGCTGGGAAACATAGAAAACAAGCTATTTATAATTTTTTACTGGTATAAATGTTAGAAGCTTAAATAGCGAATAAAAAACTTAACCAGTAAAAAATTATAAATAGCTTGTTCTCAGCAATTTATTTGGATTGTTGGGATATAAAGTTGAATGTTTGAGAATATCTTTCAAAAATTTTCAAAGTCTACTGATGATTAGGGTAGTTCCTATGAAATGTCGACATATAGATAGCTGGGAAACATAGAAAACAAGCTATTTATAATTTTTTACTGGTATAAATGTTAGAAGCTTAAATAGCGAATAAAAAACTTAATTATTGAAAAATTGTTCTCGTCTGTTATTGCCCAATGCCGAACTTTTTTTACAGAGTTGTAAAACAGTGCTATTTTTGTTTACATAAAAAACGTATTAGTGATGCTAAGTACATTTCCTGTACTAAAAACGTTTATATTAAAAAACACATGTTTCATATAAACTTGCACATACCAATATGACTTCAACATATGAACGCGCAGAAAAACCAAACAAACAAAATAACTAAAAACTAATTCAACTAAAAATAAATTGAAATAAGCAAAACAAAAAACTAAAAATATTCACTAATTACACTTATTAAAAAATATTATAGTCCTGAATATAATACATTTATGTGAGCACTGTAAATTGCTTTTTCTTAGCAAAATTTTCAAAAATTTGTTATAAAAAATTATTTTTCCAAACTTCTGTCACCAAAACACTTATGCAGCGCAATAGTGGACCACTGGACTATTCTGGCCCGCCAGTTAGTTCTAGCTTTGCTCGATATTGGTCGATATTAATTCAGAAAATTTTGTTTTCTTAGTAAAATTTAAAAAAAAATTGTTTCTTAAAAAAATATTCCAAACTCTTGTGTCACCCAAAGACTTATGCAGTGCAATAGTGGATGAATGGACAGATATTAATCCAGCAAACTTCTTTTCTTAGCAAAAGTTTGAATTTTTTTTTTTTAAATCTTCCAAACTTTTTGTATCTGCAACTGTGCAAAAAAGTTTGCCATTCACCAAAGTTTGATTTCTTCTCCTGTGTAACCTAGCGTCTCCACATAGCAATATTTATTGCGGCAATTCTCAAATTTGATTGCGTCCATAAAATTTGCGATGTGTAGACCGCAAATTGCTTTAGGTAGCAATCTATTGCGCAATGATTGCTCTACTGATTGCTTGAGCAATTATTGCCAAACTATGAGCTGTCAGTTGTTGTAATATGGTATAAAAGTATAACAAACACAGTACACTGCATACAGCAAACACAGTGCTATTCATACAACTCCTCACGTTGAGTTTTGTTAGTATTTGTGATGAAGCAGTAATACGTTTACTAGAGCAATTAGCCATCGCTATACTGTTATTCTGCCGACGTTTTTGCTTGAGCTTAGCAAAATTGCTATGTGGAGATGCTAGGTAAGATCATCAAAAATGAGTTAAAATTATCATTCTGGCATCGCTATAAAACAAAAAGATCTCTCTCATCATGCTCATTACTAAGTGCCAGATCACACACAGCAACTTTAGTTGGTGTCAGTTCACTTTAGTTGGGCAATTCTTGACTTTATTGAAGCTTTCGGTGAGAGGAATAAGAAGGGGAAAAGAATTGCCGGTACTCGGCAATTCTCAGCAATTCCTTACTTTTCTCTCATGTGTGTATGTGCGTATGCATATACAATGTAACTTGTATGAAATAATAAGTAGAGAAAGCTCAAGAATTGCCGAAAAAAGTTTTTGTGTGTGAACAAGAAAGCAATTCCAAAAGAAAATTGCTAAAAAGTTCGGCAATTAAAATCGCTTTGTCTGACCTTAGATTAATGCAAGGCAGCTTTAATAGCTGTCTTTTATTTCCTTTGCGTAAATTTGTCAAAAACTCATAGACTTCCTTGCTTTTTCATACAAAAGAAAAACAAAATTCTGACTTTTCGTAAATTCTACCCACAAAATATATGTTGAAGTTTTTTTGGTGTTGTTTTATTGCAATTCTGCCACTACCTGTTAAAGCTGCCTTGGTTAAATGTTTAAAGGAATTTTTCTTTCCTTGTTCCCAAGGTGCATTGACGTACATATACACGGTGGCAGCACTACAACATATGACAGTTTTTTGCTACTGGCAATATAATAAGCTATTTCGTCAAATGTATTGTGTACATTTTTGAAAGAGAATTTAGTGTTTTATTCTGAATTAAACATATACAAATTATTTTGTGACATCAAAAAAAATATTGAAATAAAAATAATTTGTAATTATGAAAAGGTACATTCATAGTTTATAGTTGTGAAAATAGTTACAAATATTTTTGACAAACACCTTACCACATGCCTGTTTTTGTTGTATTTTTGTAATTTTGCTGTAGTGCTGTCACCGTGTATGCGTTAATCACTTTGCTTGTTCCTGTTTGCAAAATTCTACTCACGAATTTTATTTTTAACTTTGCGCGCATAATTTTGTTTAAATTCGGGAATTTTTTCATTCTGCTCGCGAACAAATTAAATCAGTTTTTTTTCTCTCGCGGAAAGAATGGAAAACACCAAGAACGCATAAACTTCTGGTTGCGTAGTTTATTTTTAAATTCGGGATTACAAATTTAAGAATCAGAGAATTAAATAAAATTTAATTCGCGAGTTAAATTTTTTCCTACCTTAATTAGGTAAATTTCCGTACATAATTAATAAAACTTTCCAAATACGTACATATTTTTTTTTTATCTTGGACCCGTCATGAGAAAAGAGAACCATCATGAGAAAAATCAGAAAAAAAACTCAGTTAAAATATTTTTTATTCTCACTAGAGTTGAGTTCATGAGCTCTTTTGAGAGAGTGCTTTTTTCAGTTCAGCTCTTTTTACTGAAATATGTCTATTTCCAAGGCGAATTAATTATTAGGTGGATGCATCGGCGAATTCAGGCGAATTCGGTTAATATGGCGGCACTTTCGCTGTCAAGTTTTGTTTACCTTTTTCGGCGCCATTTAAATTTTTTACATGTAATTTATCATGATACAAAAAACAAGGTAGCCGCTTCGCTACAACAATACAACAATAAAAAAAACAACAGGTATTTTGTTTGTGTAAAAAGGCGAATTCACACTTAAGCTGTCAAAAGTAGTTGATAAAGAACATGTACAAAAATTTAAATGGCGCCGAAAAGGTAAACAAAACTTGACAGAGAAAGTGCCGCCATATTAAACGAATTCGCCTGAATTCGCCGATGCATCCACCTAATAATGAATTCGCCTTGGTAATTTATCAAATACTTTTGACAGCTTAAGTGTGAATTCGCCTTTTACACATACAAAATACCTGTTGTTCTTTTTATTGTTGTATTGTTGTAGCGAAGCGGCTACCTTGTTTTTTGTATCATGGTCTATTTCTTTTAGTTCAATAGCTTAGAGCTCCATAGATAATATTTTCAATAAACGGCTCTGTTTCAGCTTTCATGATAAAGCAAAAGAAAAGCAAGACAAAATTGGTGTAACCAAATAAAAAGTGCAATTATAAACCCAAAAGAAGGATTAATTAAAGGTGATATTAGAAATATTCAGGTGTGATGAAAAATAATTGTATTGAAAAGAAAAAAACAAACGATTTATTTGTGATCAGTCTCGATGTTTGTTTTTATATTAATTTTTGGTTGGTACCAGAAAGAAACATGAACGAGAAAGAAAATTTGAAGGCGAAAGAAATAAACACGAACTATGGAGCTAAAAGAGCTCGCGAAAATGATAGGCTCACTTAGCTCCTTGAAGTGAATAGTTCAATGGTACTAGTTCGTTCGCGAACTACACAACTCTAATTCGCACAAGCCCTTGTATTTTTTTCTCAAAATGGTTACAATCAAGTTTGTCGCTCTGTTTCGGCGTGACGTTTGAGTTCTGGGACACCCTGTATGAATAAATACCTGTATCTGCAAAGGAAGCTTTACCAGGGTAGCGGTATAAGCATAACAATCTTACGTTTCCTTTGCGTAAATTTGCCAAAATTTTGCCTACAAGATACATAATTCTGAACAAGGCAGCTTTACCAGGGTAGTGGTATAAATACAGCAGTCTTTCGTTTTCCTTCCGTAAGTTGTCAAAATTTTGTTTACAAGATACATATTCAGAAAAATCACAATGACTTCCTTCTTTGCTTTTTCAAACAAAATACATGTGATGTTTTTTGTTGTTGTATTTATTGTAATTCTGCCACTACCTGTTAACGCTGCCTTGTGTATCTGTTTCCGGTTTTGTATATTTAGTAATTTCAATTTCCCAAAGAAAAGTAAAAACTTACTCATGATCCTTAAAAAGCAAAAATAAAATACAAATTTGTGGACGTGTCTAATGATCACCACCGTCTTCATATCAAGTCGACATCAACAAACACATGCTTGCCTGGCTTGTTGCAAAGTTATCTGGATTACAGATAGCACACAACGGGACCAAATTGAGCCCAAGTGGGCTAGCTTTGCAATGGCTGGCGGCTTGTTAAAACTATATAACATTAATAGTGTAACAAATAATTGATTTATTAATTCCCTCGCTAGCTTCTAATATTGATACCAATAATGTAACATAATTAAATACATACATCAAATAGAGCAAATTGAAATTTAATATTTGCCCAGTTTGTAAAATATATCTCTTATTTGCATTGTTCCCTAAACGCATTTTTATGTATCTAGAAATTTGGTTTCATCTACGATGTTTATTTAGCGTAAAATATTAAAAGAAACAATATTTAAATAGGTATGTAAACTAAAATATTATTTCCGGTTGTCAGCCCATCTAATCTCTTGTTAAACTATTATAAAATACTTTTATTAAATACGAGTACGTGTTCAGTCATTCAGTCTACTTGACTGTCAATCGTTGAAGCATTAATTTCTCGAGCTGTTTTCATTTCAGTCGTCATAAAGAATTGAATATGAGCTTTTCTCAATGCAACAGACTTCATAAAATATGTACATAAAATAGATTCATTTTTTAAAGCAAAGATGCTTTTCGTAAAAAATCTTTTTGTCCATTACATTCTCTAGTCCGACAATATTTTAAGATCAGACAAATGTCACTATAAAACAGTTTGGCACATGTGGAAAACTCTAAAAAGGAAAAGTAAAAACTACCTATAGAGTCTGAAATGACTAATAACAATCCAAAGTGTTACGCAAAGAAGGGTGCATTCTGTTGGAAGCGCAGAATTTAGTAAAATAATACTCGATTAACATACAGACCTTTGGAGTTTTTATAAGGCCTGTTCCACGTGAATAACAAAACAGTCCGAATTAGTTCAAAGTGGTCCTAAAGCGTTCCACGTAACAATTTTTGTGCAATTTTGAGAGAAAATGAGAAAGTAATTTTTTTCATTTGCTGTACGAATTTGCCCGACGCACAGTGGTCGAAATCATTGACCTGACGGCATTTAAGTCAAATTTTAAAACTAAAATCGATAAATGTTTTACATTGTATCGATAACCAATACTCCACCGAGCAAATTTTCTTTTTTACATTTGCTTTGCTTTCAATATTCGCACTGCTGTTAGCTGTCAAATATAGCACAAATTGCAGCAAGTGCATTGAAAGAATTTGGCGCCGAATTACTCAGTGCGTGGTTTTTGGCAATATTAAATTATTTGATTAATAATTTTATAATCTAAGGTTTTTATTTAAAGTAGAAGGTAAAGTATTAACTAAAAAAAAATATGTTTGTGATCTGTGATTATCTAGTTTAATAGAAATACGTTTTAGAAGTTAACATTGGTGATACCAGATTTGAAGTGTTATATACTATAGTTTGGTGGAGGCATCTTTTGGGATTCGATCGGATTCGGTCCAAATATGGTTTTGTTTATAAATTTGGTTATTTGTTGTTGTGGAATGTCCAAAACGATCTGCCCGTTTATTGGTTAATTATTTTCTTAGGCATAATGAATGTTTCCAAACGCACACTTTTTAAGATTTGGCGCAATGAAAACGTCCCTACTAAAAAATTTTCAGCTGTGAAGGCCCACGTATTTAATAATATAATACACCAATCGCACAATAATGAGGAGCCGAGAAACAAAAAAAAAGTGAGGAGCTTCATAAGGAAAGTAGCGGAACACATGCATTCAAAATATTCATGGTTCAGTACACAAAATATTAATTCACGGTGCTGAAAACATAAATAATGTCTCTCTTCCAATTGGCATGATGTCAGAAGAAGCATAGGAATCACGAAATAAGTATTTGAGAAATTTGAGAGAGCATCATACACGAAAAAACTCAAGAAAAAACACAACGGAGGATTTAATGCACTCACTTCTTTTCTCATCTGATCCGCTCATATCCACGCTCTCCAAACGACCTTCTAGCTACTCCCGGAACAACATCGAAATTGGAAGAGATGTACAAAATTTGCTTTCAGAGCCAATTGTACATGAAGGCATTGTTGGTTCTGATACTTCTGATTCAGATTAAAAACAAATGTACACCTAAGTCTGTTTTTACACGGTCTTTTTGTACACGGTTTTGATATAACACGGTTTGAAAATTTAATATTTTTAATTTTTTTACACGATTTTATTCCATTTAGCACGATTTGAAATTTTATGTACTTAAATTCCAACGTGAGCTGAATTCTTGTATGGCTCGTTACAAGGAATTATACAAAGAGGTAGCAAGAATTGGCGAACAACGGCTCATAACAGAGTTCATTTTTCAAAATGTAGATGCCGAACGAGCAAGAGAAAGTCCAGTTCAAAATTATTCCAGCGATGATAGTGAATGTATACGCGTTCGAAGCAAGCGAATGCGAATAACTGATGACGACAGCAATTAAATTTATGTTGTTGTATTTCTGATTATCACTTATTCTATTTTATTTTATTTTTTACCTTAAAAATTGAATAACCTATTCTTTTCGTTCACAACATAGTTTTTTAGTTCCTGAACTTGCCATACATTTAATTTATATTACTTTTAAGATTAGAGTGCATATCTTTTTTATCATTAATTACTATGCTTGTGAAAATAAGCATTATATATTTGATTTAATAAAATAAACATGAATTCTTGTTCTTAAAAATTCTTGTTTTTCACTAATTTTAATAGGTTTTAGAGATTAGGAACAAATCACCCATTTTTGTATAAGATCAATGTCTTTTTTTACACGTTTTTTTTTTACACGGCTTCTTCTGGAACCAATCTACCGTGTAAAAACAGACTTAGGTGTATTATTATTTCATATGAGCTACCCTAATCATCAGTAGACATGAACACTTTTGATGATTTGTTCCAACATTCAACTCTATATTCTATTATTTATAAATAAATAACGAGAATTAAATAAACTTTTTGTTATTAGGGTTTTTTACTTTTTAAACTTTCAAATATACAAATCGTAGCAATAAACTGTTGTTTGTTTGTAGAAAGTTGCTAAGAAAAGTAAAAAGGACGTATATCGATAGTAAAAGTTTCTTTGTGTGTGAGGGTTTGTTTAAATAATGCTGCTTACTTTTTAGAATATAGTATATTTTGGTGATTTTAGACGCTTATAACATATAACATCATATAAACAACAACGGCTACAGCTGTAAAATTAAGATTTTTATAATCACATTTATAAAATTAATAGCCAATAATAATTGCATGTTCTGTTTACAACTTCACAATATTAGTTTTAGTGTGGTCAATCTTCCATTTTACTTTTAAGTAACTTTTAAACTGAAACTTTTTTCCATATGTATGTAAACATAAAACAGCTGATTATTCAATTCTAGTCCGAACTTACCCAAAGAAAAAGTTCGGGCTAATTTGTACAGGACATGAAAAAAATTACCCACTCATTTCCTCTCAAAATTGCACAAAAATTGTTCGAGAAATGCTTTTGGACTAGTTCGGACTGTTTCGTTATTCACGTGGAACACACCTATGTATGGAAAATACGGACAGCAGTAAGAAAAGACGTTCACAGGATGAAAGACAAAACACTAATGAATTGAGGGCGTGGCAGACGTCGTGTCTGTATTACCGTTGTTTGTGTGTGCGAAATTTATTTTTAATTCTTATACCGTGAAAAACAACCTCGACATCATGAAAATTTATAAGGATATTATTACTGGCGATATAATGTTCGCAGATCCATATAAAATGAAATTGGTCGATTATGTAATTTACGAGGTTTACGGTAAAGTGGTTAGCCGCTGCGAAGGTGACATTAAAATTGAAGGCTCCAATTCTTCAGCTGAAGAAGCTGATGTGGGTACCGACTCAACAGTCGAAGCTGGCGTCGACGTAGTTATCAATCACCGTTTACAAGAATGTTTTGCTTTCGTAGACAAGAAAGGGTTCACCATTCGTACTTGAATGATATATTGATAAATACAGTTTCTGTTATATGTTTTTTCTCTACAATATATTAGTAGGGACATATCCAAATGAGAGCAACGATATGTACATACAAATTAAAAAGGATTTCTTAAGGATATTTTTTTTATCTATGTATGTACATATGTTAAAATAATAATGTAAATAAGTCAAATAAAAAAAGCTTAAAATGTTATTACTATAATTTGTGTCTCTACTGTGTTCGAGTACATCAGTATTGTGGTTTACAAAATTTATAATTGCTATCCTTATAAGTAACATTTTATACAGTAGTTATGCAAATTTATTTAGAATCACAATTTTAAGTTTCTAACTGAATTAACATGGGCATTAAGTCCAGGAATGTGTTCTCGTCGTTTTCAATCTGCGCCATATTTATTCTTGTAATATTAGTTGTTAAATACTAACTAATAAACAAAATTGGAAAAAGGCCTCCTTATACAATAAAAGGAAGTACGAAAGTATTTAAAGTAACTAAAAAATCAAAATAAGAACAAAGTTTAAAGTTTTGCAATTGCTGTTTTGTCATTTATTTTTAATTTAAAACTGTTACTAAAATTAAAAAAAAAAAAAAACTAAAAAGGTTAACATTAACTTTACTTTTTGTTCAACATTTATTTAAGTTTTATTTTGGCTTAAACCAGTTTTGTTTGCAGTTTACTTCTGAAACAAATAAATTTAACTCGTCTTGGACTTACAAAGCAAAATAAATAACCCCAACCGAATAAAACAAATATATATATGTACTATATAAATTTATGTATGTATGTAGATTAAAAAGCATTTGTTATTATTGCTTGCAAAAAAGGAAAAAAGTAACAAGTTCGCTTTCTTTTCGTTAATGAAAATAATTTTTTTCTAAAATGTTAAAATATGTTATCTTTCTTTTTTTTTATAGAAAAGAGAAGAAATAATCATTAAATAACAAGAGGAAACAATCACAAAACAAAAGTAATAATACATTTAGTTTCCATTTGCTTTTGTTTAAAATTAACAGTTGAATCACAAGTTAAAATTTACTTATTTATGTAGGTAGTTGCGTTTTAATCACATCGAATGAAACAGACAACCAAACGTACTCGTACATGACTATTAAGTAGACAATCGCTTGAGCACGAAACTGAAAACTTCATGATAAAAACATTTTGCTTTTCACAGGCAATCAAGTAATTTGTGATTTAACATGATTACTTTATTTACAAATAACTAACTGGCCGAATTAACCGATTTGTTAAATGAAAGCAACAATTAATCGGATTTCCTTCTAAAAACCACTCACTATACAGTCATAATAAAATGGATAATAATATAATTACGTGAAGAAAATACATACCTTATGGAAATTTCTCTGCGAATATACTGATGACTGATCTAAAGTTAGTTTTGAATTAACACGAAAAAACCAAACATTTATTAAAAAGCTTTATCTAAAAAGAAAACAAATTTTTTTAAATCCGTTTTCTTAAAGTGAACACTTTATTTGGCCTTTTAATAAGGAAAACATCAAAATTGACACATACACAAATTCTATGTTCCGTAGTGTTTTCTGAAAAAGTTTGTTGGCCTTTTACTCGTAATAGATACTTTCATTCTTCAAAACATCAAAATGAACACATACACAAATTCTATATTCCGTTGTGTTGTCTGAAAAAGTTTGATGGCCATAATCATAAAATTTAAAATTAGTTTAAAATGAGTTATGCTAGTGCTTTTTTGTTCTGCTTTAATAATGAAACTACTTCCATTACGCTTAAATTTGCGTACTCCGCTCTGAAGAGATTCCATTGCCGTATTATTATTTTAAAATTTTTCATGTCCCACTTTGCATTAAAAACTATTTGATAGGTTATGTGTGTACATACTCGCACAGTGGCTTGCTTCGTGTATATACTCGTATGGCAAACAAAACCTTTTAACCTTTTAAAGGATGGCCCACGATGCTACTTGCAAAATGAAACAAAAAGTTTTCAGAGAATTATTTCAATGTTTTTTTTTTTATTATGATAGAAGAATCTATGAAAATTATGTGTGAAACAAAATATCGGTCAAGTGGTCACTTCGTTGACATAGCTCTATCCAATGGTCCATATTTTCAATGACTCTGAGACATAATTGAGGTTAAATGTCGTTTAGGTACTGAATTATCCTTCGTTTCTTGCCCTACTCTTTTGTTTTTACAAACTTTCTTTGATTCAACAGTGCCAAATCACATGATCGTGACGGGCAGTTGATCGACACAACGTGAGGCAACATGAACATTGAATTTTTGACGACAAAAGAGCCATTGTTTCATTGGCTGTGTGACATGTGGAACGATCCTGAAAGAATCACAGGAACTACATATCGTCCAGGTCAGGTTCATATCCTCTGGCCACAAGAAGTCCTTTATTATCTCGTGATAGCAGCGAACACTGTTTACGCTAACTGCTTAGCTAACCTCATTTTCGAAATAGTACGATCCGATGACGCTGCCAGCCCATAAACTGCACCAAACAGTCACGCTTTGTGAATGGATCGGGTTTTCAACAATTACTCGTTTATTCTTATTTGCCCAAATGCCAGAAATCTGCTTGTTCAACAATTCACTGAGTTGAAAGTGTGCCTGAGTGCTTTTCATATAAAATTCCATATGTGAAGATAAATTTAATTCGTACAGACATTAACCACATTCTGTTAACTGTTGTGTATATTAATTTGGTACCTTCTTTTTTTGAAGAGAAATCTTCGTAACTGAGACGCATCCAGTTAAAGAATAAATTGGAAATGGCTCTCCAGAAAAATTATTTTCCAGTTGTGCTTTAAAAGTATATAACAGACTATGTGTAATAATAAAAAATGTTATTTAAAATATCAAATTTTCTTGAAAAGAGGTCATAACAAAAACATACGAAATACTACAGATATCACACATATCCTTTAAAATGTGGTATAAGTGGTGTTTATCCGTTGTCCAAACATGTTTAATGAAAGCAATTTGTTGTCACACTCTTTCGAATAGAAGAAACAATTCTGAAGTTATTTCTTTTTTATCTTAGGCCAGTACTCAGGGAGTGACCTTTAAATATGCAGTGCATTGTACAAGAACTAGGAAAATAGATTATGAAGAGGATGAAAACAGGGAGTAGTGTTTGTGGACGTTTGATTTGAACTTTCAAACGTTATAACTAACAGCAAGAACGTCTACAGGCAATTTATTTTACAGGCGAAAAACGAACTCTCACTGTAAAGTGTTGGGCAATCGAGCACAAATGGATGAGCCCTGTACGATGAACACGTGTTGTGTAAAATATGTGTGTTGCGAGAAGAAGATTCCTAATCACGTCAGAGCAAAATCCATTTTACTAGGGATAAAACAGTAAAACGGGCCCAACACTGCGTCAATGCTCCTACTGTCACCCATAAACTTCTTTGCTCTCTCTTGCACACGGTGTAGTAACTCCAAAATAGACTGAGGCACCGGCTCAAACATTCGAGTTGTGTTCCAATTGCAGTATAAATAGATTGTAAGTCCAATTTTTTTTTTTTTTAAATTTGAGCCGTTTACAAAACGTTTCGAAAAAAGGTAGAATTTTTATGGGTTCATAAATGACTGACGTATTTAATTTTTTTTTAACGACATTTTGCTCAAAAATATTTAATGGGGCCCAACTGCGAACAGTACCTTTTAAAACAATAAAGAATTTAAAAAATCGGCTAAGAAATGCCGGAGATATTCAACAATTTATCTTAAAGACAGACATTTTGTTTTTCTTATGGGGTAACTTTCAGAATAAAAACTGTACAGCCCACATAGTAGTAATTCAAGATCTGACTAGTCAAAAGTTAAGTTTCAGCTACGCTTGTAGTAACCTGTCAAAACTTGACCAACTTTTATTGTGCATAAGTCGATTATCGTTATTGTGATCGTTAAGTTTGTGATCAGATAAAATATTTAAAAACTCCTCCTAAAAGTACGGAAAAGTAATAAAAATTCGTTAACACAAATTAATTTAAAAGTTCTTTACAAGTTGCTTACTTGTATTATTGAAATATCATACTAAACTTTACTTATAAGCAAACAAAATATTTTATAGTTTTATTTTTAATTATTACGACTAGCAATAAATTGCTTATCTTAATAAAAAATAAAACAAAACACAATTTAAATAAATTTTGGGCAGTCACTTTTTTTTAAATGGTTACTGGGTTCTGACTGATTACTCTAGGCGCACAATAGTTTTACTACCTTTCAAATAGTTTGCAATTTAATGATGAAACAGAATACGTCCGCAACTTCAAGCAAAATCGACTCTCAGAGAAAACAGGCACATAATTGAAACGACGGCTGTAACTTCACAAACTGTCATTTAATCTTCTTTTTTGTTAGGTAAAAAAAGCTTTTTCTTTTATTTTAATTTTTCCTGACAGTAAAGCTTTTGAAGCTTTGGTTTTGTTTACAAAATGTATGAAATTTACTAAAAGTGTGGTAATATTGTTGAAAGCTTTTCTGCTTCAAAGTGAGAGCATAAGAAAAATCGCTGCCAAAATAAAATAGATTCTATTTTACGACCGCATTCTCTGGCGTTATTTTATGCCATATTGTATGGAGAAAAACGTCATGCCCTAGTTCTGTTTCATCATTTAATTTTTAAAAGCAATAGTCATTTAATTCTATATTATTCTTAACTTTTTTAAAAACTGTTCTGTTTTTGGTTACTTTCGTTTGTTTACATTTTTTGTTTACCTACTAAACTTTACAACAAAAAATGTTTGCAGTAAAAAATTGTAAGTACTGAGTAAAAGAACTGTCATTTTACTCTCTGGATATGTGTTCTCATTTAAGCAGATTGGGTACACGAACATTATTCAGTAAAATTCAGCAAAACACAGCAAAATCTTGCAAAAATTGTTGCGTAAACGAACAGACATAATGTTTCAAGGATCGCGATCTAGTAAATGTTAATTTTTACAAAACAAGTCCACGGTATTTTATTAAAATTATTTTTAAACACTGCAGCCTATTTTAACTCTAAATACTTGTACTAAATTTGGGTTACACATCGTACGTTACACATTCTGTTTTGTACAAAGTTTTTCTAAAACTTGTTTCTACAAACAAGCACGTTTGAAGAAATAACATTTTTAGTCGTAACAATCAAACTATAACGATATTAAATAAATTTCATTTACAAAACTAGAACATCAATATTAAAATTTTCATACATACTCATATAAAAACAAAATACAAAACAAAAAAGAAGAAGCAACGACATCGTGAGCGTCGTTGAAAACACATAAAACTAAATTATGTTTTGACGGCTAAAACATTCATAAGCTAACGTATGATTATTTTGACGCCAAAAGTCCATTTAACTTTTGCTCCGATACACAATAAAAAAAGCAAAATGAAAACTCAAAAGTAGGTGCCATTAATTGTATCCCTACAAAATATTTAGTTCCTGTCTTTCGTAGCCAAAAATACAAAACATATCACGCGTCATACTGTCTACTGCACAAACAGATTTTTTTTTTAAATTTTTCTGCTTAAATTAAAAAAAAAATGTGTTTTCCATCCTGCGAGTGTAAAGTTTATTATAAATTGTACTCGTGTTTAAAAGCACTCTTCAGCCATTCTTTTAATCACTTGCAAATAAATGTGTTTATATTGTGTTATTTAAATATCCTTGAATTATTAACTAGTGTAAAAGGATACCATCAGCAGTTCATAATTATTTATTATATGGTTGTGTACTATATATACTTATGTATTAATGTATGTCTGTATGTATGTAATTATATATCTATATCTGTATTGAATATCAAACAGAGTTAACAGCTTACGTGTCACCCATGGTTTTAGCTCACTCAAACTAGTCGTAATGAATCACGTTCCAGTGCATGAATAAACGACAAAATACTTATGCATACATATAAATTTATCAACGATTTACATGTATACATGTGCGTTTAAAAATTATATTTTTGCCAGAAATTGCTTAAAGGGTTGATAATATCATTCTCTTCTATTTTATGAAATTTAAATCAAGTTACTATTTCCTTGCTGAAAGTGTTGCCAACATTGATATTACTTTTTTGCTGACCGCATTTTCTTTTATATAGGATTTATTTCCAATTGAAATAAAATTGAGGGCGTTACGCCAAGTTTCTTCAATCGTGTCTAAATAGTAGTTCTTTTATACGAAAATTTATAGCAAGTTTCCGATATATTAAAAAACTAGCTTTTACTTGAGATTTTGTCTGCTGAGAATAGGTATTTTCAGCAGCCTAGAGGATAATTATGGGACTCGTGAAGGAAATAAATTCGTATCTAAAATAACTTAAGATGGCACGAGTTTTTCTAATGATCGGAGTCGATACCCTACGAACTAATATTTTAATAAAGTGTTCTAAAAGAAAAGAAAGGATTAATCAACGCTAGAAATATGTAAACAGAAACCATTAAAAAAATATAAAAATTGGCAATTTGATTTTCTAATTCTTTTCCCTTTTTGTATAGATTTATTTTTTATTTCCATATGTAGAGAAAAAAAGGACACATTTTGTATGATTAGGCATATTATAGCGATGTTAAAAATGATAAGGATTGGTTAAGATAAGAGTATGGACTATGGAAAAAAATCGTTGTCTGCATTGGATATCGGCTCATTTTGATCCAATATACATACATATATGTTATGTATATAAAGCAAAAATGTTTAACAAATTATGGCATATCATGTAGAAAAGTCCTAATTCACATCTTCCGAATTTGAGTTTTTAGCGATTCTAAAAATAGAATCAGCATTTCCATTTCATCGATCAGTGCTCTTAGCGAAACTTTGTCAATTATCAGGTTTTTTATATAAGATTGCAAATATAAATCTGCTACGATCGAGAAAAAAACAGGAAATTTTACTTAGTGGCTTTAGGGTTTTCAGAACGTTTTGCGATTTCAGATCGCACACTTGTCAGAACATGCCTGTTAATTCACAGAAAACATTCCAGAGCATAGCTCTTTAAAATTTAAAATCGGCTTCTAACCTGTAATGATTTCGGGCATCGTGTGTAATGGTGCAACTTGCTTCATAAAAAAAGCCTCAAAGGCAAATAACTACAGTATACCTGTACAGAGGACTTTAAATTTATAAGTATAAAAATTTTTAGTTTTAAATAATTTTTATTATTTGTTAAAATTTCAATTTAAATTATGTGCAGCAAATATAACCATTAATTTATTGAATCTTAGTTGAACTTTTTATAAAAAAAAATCCTTCTTAAGAAAAAAAATTTAAGAAAGGAAAAACTTGAACTAAAAACCCGATGTACAAATGTACAAAAAGCAAATATAACCGTTCAGATATTACACAAAATAGGTTTGTTTGCTGGGAATGCATTAACACAATATTTACATACATACGCATGAAATTTTGTGCCAATATTATACTTTGTATTTCACTTTTTTATTGCAAAATATTCATTATTAAAACACGAAAGTTAAGTGTGTGTTGTAGCGCATGCTCTTCAACTTTTACCACGGCGGTGGTGAATATGAAAACATAACATGGTGAATAGTTATAAATCTATGAATTAAACAGAGTTGCATGCCTTGCAACCACTTAGACCGAAGATACTAGTGTACAAGTTTTATTGCAATGTTAAAATGGAATACATATGTACATACATATATAAGATATGTATATATATTTTGCAGTTAAAATGTGTGTAGAAAGGAGTTTTTCTTACTATTTTAAGTCATAAGTTGGCCTTTTCAACCTTACTCCTGTTTTGGCTTACAATTTTATGACATTTTTATTTCTTTTAATCTTTTTTATTAGCACTCCATAATTCTTTCTCGCCTTAATTGCTTCAATTGACATAAAAACGTGACTGGTTAAAAAAAATATTTCTTTGTTTGCGTTAAAGGATGCTAAAAAAATGATTTTCTTATTTACTTCACTAAATCAATGTGGGTGTTGGCCTTTTTGACAAACTTTATCTTGATATCAAATCCTTGGCAGATATTTATTTTTCTGTTATTTTCTCTTCTTTTTGTCAAACTTCTGCTTCATTCCTTCGTCAACTGCTTTACTTAACAAAGCAAAAAACGCATATTTTTATTCAATATACTTTTTTCAGTTAAAGCAACAAGAAAAGCGGTCTATTTTTAAAGTCTGATGATTCATTTATGATTTAAATTCGTTGTCTTTTATCATTTAAAAATGACTTTAATTACGTCTTCTTGTATATTTTTAAATTTTTGACACATATGGTGTGCTAGTTAAAAAATATCAATTAAAACTTATTAAATATTGCGTGGTGACGCTGTACTTTGCATCTTGCAAAAAATTTTGCTCAGCATAATTGTCATGAGAATTGAAAAGCCAAAGATTTGCATTTAAACATGGGAAAACATATTTTCTCAATATATACGTATACATTTTACTTGCTTTAAATATACAGTATTGGTCATAACTAAAGCACCACAAAGTACATATTTTGCAAAACAGAATTTTTGAATTTAAAAATTTTTTTAAGGACATCAGTTAATTTTTGTTCTTATATTTCATTTAACAATAATTTAATGTAATGTATACAATTTAATTGTTATAAATTCCAAAATTTGTATCTAATGCAACTCTGATTTCGTTAATACTGCTTAGAAGTATACTCAGGGATCATAAATTCCAACATTGCACGTGTTTTTTTTTTTATTAAGATCAAAAACTACGTTTATAAACCAAAACTTCTGGAACATGTGCCCGTTTACGTCAGGAACTTCTTGGACTCTTTTTTTCGATGTCTTTAAAAGTTAAGATATTGATATTGTTATATAAAGTTTTTAAAACTAGTTTACGTTTGTAAACTAGTTTGTTTTCCAAGTTTAACTTTAGATTTACTTCGAGATCTCGTGCATTAATTTGTGCTTGCTTCAATTCTCAAATTATGTATGGTTCCTTAATGGTAAATATATTTCGAATTGGAATTCGTTTTTTCCGTACACTTCGCCTCTAGAATTCAAAAATATATTGATGTCAAATCTATAATCTTTGACTTTATATTATCGTTAATGAGGATGTTTAAACTTCAATATTGCGTCCCTTCTTCTTTAAACGCAAACTTGTACCTAGTCCCTTAAAATACTGAACGCTTAATATAATATATGTTATTAGTTATATCACATTTATTATTTACAGCTTAGTAAGTACATTATCGTATATTATATAAATTAATAAAGGCGACCACAGACCATATGTTTTTGCGTCTGTTTTTAAATATATATAAATATGTATTTTTTCATGTCTCTCAAAGCTATAATTTTTACAGACGGTTTATAAAATTCGGTCACAAACGTACTTACATGTCTTTACTTCACTACTACTTTAAGTCTGACATTTTCCATGCTTTTTATTATTATAAAAAATAATTATTTAAAACATACATAATGCACTAAAACTCCCTTAAGCCGATTACTAAAACCGCCGCTGGATTGTTCACAGGGTTTCTAATGTCAGATAATTAAACATAACAAAGTAGATCACACTCTTTTTGAAATTTTGCCAGATGACTTTGCTCATGTTTTTTTTATAGAAGTAATTTTGAACTTATGGTAATTTTACAGTACATGAGATATTGTGAGGAGACTAATATTATCACAGTCACAGATAGGAGCATTTGCTTTTTTCATTATATGATTTTGGGTTACTGTAGTATGAGCTAATCGGAATTTTATAAATTTTGACATGTCCCGGCGAATACTATTATTCACTTTAGTTGCCCATGTGAATATATTGTTGTTTTTAATATTCATTGCTTTATACCAGCCGTTTGTCTCACTCCATATTACATTTAGAATACGATTGAAAGTTTCTTCGCGTTTTCCTTCAAGTCCGAAAGATTTCTGTTGATGGTTCCCATTATAGGAGTATTAGTGGCTTGCTTAGCAGTATAGTCCGCATACACATTACTAATTATATCAGAATGTGTGGGTATCCAAACGATAATAAATTTTTAAAATGTTCAATAACAGAATTTATTATACTGACTGCATAGAAGTTGTTGTTATTGATGTTGACAATAGCTTGTATTGATGATAATGAGGCAGTACAAATAGCGTATTGCCCTCTTTTTGTACAAATATTAATAGCTTGTAAATAGCTATTATTTCTGCAGAAAATACTGAACTGTAACCAGGTAATACGGAGGTGGAAATCGCTCTGTCTTCTGATGTAACAGTAAGACTCAGTTTCATTTGCTTTAGATCCGAGTATATATCACATAAATTATAACAAAATGAGAAATTCAAATTATTTCAACATTATTTAAGTGTATAAGCTATTTTACTGTACTGCGATTAATTACCCTATAATCAATTTGGTAATTTCCTGACTTATCGATTATGAATGAAGAAAAGAATTGAATAGAGTGGATTAGGGTAGTATTATTAAAGTTACATATCTTACGCCTATCATTTGTTCAATATGTTTTGTTAAATTCCCATTGTGTGCAGGATATACTGTGCAAAGTTGTTTCATCAAAATAGTGTGTCGACCCCTTCTGACACTCCGGTTTTTTTCTGCCTATTTTACCCTCGCCATTCATAATCCTCCAACATAGACCATAATAGAGTATGTGGTGTGCAAATTTCAGTCCACTGGCTCTAAGTAAGGGCGACGAAACGCACGATCAGTGTGTAAGAGAATCCAAAGCTATTGGTTTCGTGTCATACGCAAAAATTTGACCTTTCACAGATCAAAACTTGGTGAATTAAGGGTTTGCACCTGTCCAAAATTAAACTGTACAATATGAAGTGGACAGCATATATCCATACACAAAGAGGTGGGTTCGCTGAATGGTGTTGTAAGTGCTGTAGTCAAGTTGACAATACTAATCAACATAAGATACTAAATCCTCTCATTAGAGTCATCGCGGATTTTGATCTGGCGCTGTCATCGGTTCATATTTCCTTGAGAATGATGTTAGCCGAGTCAACACCGTCAATGATAAGTATCATATGTTGGTCGATGATGAGCAGCTTCGTTTATTCTGATGCGTGGATTATGTAAAAAGAAACACTTTTGTTTACATAAACTTCAACTTCGTTGTAACAATAGAATAATATGGCTTAACATTTTTCTCTTTACAAAAAGCATACTATGCTTCCCTGAATCTTATAAAGCACGCAATGTGCTTTCCGGTGAGGAAATTGTATTTATAAAAAAGAGGCAGTACCATGACCATTTAAAGCCAATATCATTTTTCAATTCTTTGTACATATATACTTAGTTAATTTGGATGAAACATTGCACACAATGCATCTTAACATAATATTATTTTTTTTTATCTACACAGATAAATCCCATACACGAAAAATCGTGTTTTGTTATCTTTCTCAGATTGTAATCTATCGAGATGGAACCTGCTATGAAAGTTACAACATGTCAGTAAATAATTAGCATATCAATTAATTCCTCAATAAAATATTGTATAACAGTCTTTTTTCCCAACAACGTTTGGCTAACAACTGTTTACATTTACCAAAAGCATTAACAATAGTTTTATGATTATTAAATTAATTTTGGTAGTTTATAATCTTTACGATTGTTAAATTCATAAATTGTAATACATGCACCGAAAAATATATATACATAGTAATTACATATTACAACATGGAAAAACACGTAATAATGTGGTTACAAAATCATTCATAATCATCTTGAAGTCGCCATCTTCTGGAAACGCCTCAGTATTTGAAATGAAATTACACAAATATAAAGTGGATTTCTTCGTTTTCTTATAATTCTCAATACATAATTTAATAAAATGACGGACGCATTATGATAAACAAATTAATGTAAGTGGTTCTTAAAACAAGAAGAAAACTAAAACACTGAAATAAATATCATAAAATTTATTCTACTCTGGAAAAATATACTAGGCCGATTCACAATCTTGTGCAAATGGCCTTGCATCACCGCATTTGTAAAACTAAGGAGTATATATTTCTTATTTTTGCAGCTAAAGATCGTTTTATTTTTTCTAAAAAAACCAACAGTATTTATTTTCAATAGTTCGATAACAATCGTCAGGAAAATTAATATATTAATTAAATACTGTTGAATTTTTTATAAAAAATAAAACGATATTTAGCTGCTAAAATAAGAAATATTTACTTAAACAAGATCAAATAATTAAATATCAAATATTAAGAAGTATATTTTTATTTTACTTTAACAAAGTATTCATGGATACATTATACTTGCAATTGCACCCTGTTTTATGACAAGGTGAAAACATTACTCCGCAATAATTTAATGGTTATCTTGTTGAAACTAAAATTGCTTATGGAAATTTTTTTTTTTCAAAAAAATAACCGCTATTTTAAATCTTTTTTCTAAAAGTATGTACTTAGTCATCAATAACTATCTTGTCCGCTTCAAAGTAGTCCCCCTCAGATATAATACCAGCGTTTTTTTCAATCCTCGAAACACTTCTGAAACGCGCTTTTTGGTATCGCCAATAGCTCCTGTTTCGATTTTTCTTTTAGTATCTCAATCGTAGCAATACGCCTTCCTTTCATCGGTGTCTTCAGTTTTGGGTAGAGAAAAGAGTCTGCGGGGGCCAAGTCCGGTGAAAACGGTTTTTTTGGTCAAAAACTCACGCACAAGCATCGATGTGTGAGCTGGTGCGTTATCATGGTGCAAAATCCATGATTGTTTTTTCCACAATTCTGTGCGTTTCTGACGAATTGCTTATTTACCGTACGACCTTGTGGCAAGAATTCATGATGCACCACCGTATTTCAGTTGAAGAAAACAGCAAGCAAAACATGCACATTTGACCGAACTTGCCGTGATTTTTTCAGTCTTGGCTCTTCTGGCCAGTTATGACCTTTTTGAAGAAATCTGTATCGTGGTTGACGATGTTCAACATCTCCTGAGCGATGTCTATGCGACGTTGTTTTTGCTAAAAATTTAGTAAAAAATTGAAGAGCCCTCCAAAAGACGACTAACCTTTTTGTCTATCAAAAATAAACTGAAAATCTGAAATAGCTGATATTGCCAACATATAAATGGGCATACATATGTACTAACATAAAAAAATGCGAAAATCGAACATACGTAACTCATAAAATTTGAATCAGACCATGTACATATGTATGTAATATAAAACTATATTCAGCTTGTTTCTTGTGGTTGCTACCTGTCTACGAGTATATGCCGACACTTTATAGTTGCCACCTTAATCATCAGTAGATTTGGAAAGCTTTGAAAAATAATTTCAAACATCACCGACCGAATCACTGACCGCATTCCTTTTTTACCGCTCTTAAATAATGCACTCTCATATAAAATCCAATGTTGAAATCAATCATATTTGGCCACACTGGTTTTGTTTTGCTTGTAGTTAAATCAAACACATACACATATTTTATTTTTTAGTGTTCGTAAGAATTTGATAGCCGTATTGTTCCTAAAGTGCTAAACTGAACTAATTCAATCAGTTCGGTTCGACGCAATCGACCGGATTCTTTTTTTTTACCGCTCGTAAATAATGTACTCTCATATAAAATCCTATGTTGAAACCAATAAAGCTGTGAAAACCCACAAATGTGTTCTTTACTCATACTTGGTACCACTGTTCTTGTTTTAATTGTATAGTGTTAGTAACAAATTAATAGCCGTATTTCTCCTAAAATACTGAACCAATCAAAATGAAATTATTCACTTCTGTACAGAAAAAACTATAAAACGGAAAAAAATTTGTAAGTCGGTGTAGTAGTACGGCTACAAAAGGGATTTTGAAAAACGTGTTTGAGTATTACTTACATATATAGATAATGAGAATTTAAAATTAAAATTCTTCTAATAATATTTTCAAAACACAACAATATATTTTTACTTTTCTTAACAACTCAATTGTTTTAATAGAACAAATATTTCGATACATTTTTTTACGAATAAATACTTTTCCATTACTGAACATGGTTGAAATATTTGGAATATGTTCAAAAAATCGGTACTAATGTTTGTATTTGTTCACAGTCAGTTGTTTCTTATAGACAAAAAGAAAAAAAAAGTGATTATAATTCTGTGATCGTTTGCTCATTCGTATCTGCAACTCCCATAAAGTGTGAACGCGAAGCGCATATGATAAAAAATCAAACAAAGAAAAAGACACAAAATATGTATAAATTATTTTTATGACAAAAAAGTAAAAAAAAAACGTCTTATATTGTATTCATAATTGTTGGTTTGCTTTATTTCTGTTTGGAAAATGCATTCTCACTCATCGTGGCGCTCGTACATTTTGTAACTTTTTAAAGTTCTCTCAATCAGAGAGACTTAAACATTTACCCAATATTGTTTTATCAAGATTTGAAGTGGCTCAAGTGTAGCCGGTATCGCTGACTTTTAAAATTTAGCAGGCAGCAAGTTGCGCCATATTGATTGAAAAAATCTTAAAATCTCTTTTTCAGAACTAATTTTGATAAAAAAGAAATGTACTACATGATATACGTATTTGAAAAATAAAAAAATTTTATTTTGCTTTCACATACATATATAAATTTCGGAGAGAACTTTTTTTGTTGGTTTTCAACAGCTTAAGGCTAATATTGAGTTTACTATTTCTTGCGAAATTTGTTTTTTCAGCTGCGAAATAACATAAGCAAAGCTTTTTTCGCACGAAATACATACATGTATACTTAAAATTAAAAAAGAAACATGAATAGGAGAAAAAATAGACAGCACTGAGTACATCTCAGTTTTTTCGTACGAAATAAATAATGTTGCTGACAATTTTTCGCACATGCAATCTCGATACTATATAACGATGATAAAAATTATTTTAAATAAAAAAATCATAACCGATTTCAAGAAAATACTATCAAAACTAGGACATTTGTTTAAGGGTTTTAAATTAAAAAAATAAACGAATCCATAAGAGCGTATTTGGCGATCGGAAAATGGAAGAGTGTGAATTGGATGTGTCTTTAGGCATATGAACGAAGTGGAACCAGTTTCACGTTAGGTGGACATGCAGCAAAAAATTAAAAAGGAGATAACAAACTCATAACCATAGTTGTTTGATATGTTCGAGTAAAAAGATCCATTGATATAAAAAAATAATAAACTGGAAAACGACAACGATCAGATGCGAATGTTATTCAGCGCATTTTAGGACCTTTGAGAAGATTTTATTTTCAATGAACAAAAATCAAAATGTCATTAGGCTTAATGTTTAACAAAACCACTTGCGTAAGTGGTCACTTCTATTCTATTAAACAGCGTTTAAAAATTTTGAAATAGATTTTGCATTTACTACGACACCGACTGAAACTTTCAATAAATTCCAACGTTACAGTTAAAAAAAAACGTTGCGTGTGTTTAAGTTGAATGGTTAAATTGGCCAAAATTATTAGATATTTTAGTATGTAAAATAATAGCTCCTGAGTATAGAAGTTAATAATGCCGTTTTCTTGCTCAAAAAATTTATTTGTTATCATAAAATAAATTGATACATTATTCAAAGTATTGTCCATTGTTAGTCACTACTAAATGTTTGCCAGAAGTAGTAAGTCTGGGCAGGTTTAACTCACCTCACTTTCCATTCACTGTTTTCCAAATAGTTTTTTTTTTACCGCTTTGCACCAAGTGGTCGAGCGTTGTTATGATGTTATCTTCCAACGAATCAATTATCTTCATAGCACAAAACACCCTTCTGAACCCACCCAATACAGAGCATTAACTTGGATGATACCAGTAACAACACGATGCAAAAATGATTTCATTTTGTAGTGTTCAAGCATCATTTCCGACATGCAAAACCAACTTTCAACGTCCAATTTCTTTGCTTTTGAATGAATCCAAATGTTTTTAAACGTAGAGAACTGGCTGGTTGTGTGATTCCTAATGATAATGCATTTGACAACAATATTTGCCGATTAATATTTCCAATTCATCATCATTGTGACTTGCAACGAAAAATGATTTCATTACGATAATTTCAAGCGCAAAAAGTCATGGGGATATCCCGGCTATGCTTCCATGTCGACGGCCAAACCGAATATTCACGTTTCGAAGCTCATGCTCAGTAGTTGGTGTAACCAGTTCGGAGTAGTCTAATATGAGTTGTTGAAACCGACTGAGGCAATCAGAGGCGATCGTTATCGAACGCATTTAATGCGTTTAAACCGAGCATTGAAAGCCAAAAGCTCGCAATGTAACTAGAGACATGATAAAGTGATTTTACAGCATGAAAATGCTTGACCCCATGTTGCGAAAGTGGCCAAGACATACGTGGAACTGTTGAAATGGGAAGTCCTACCCCACCCGCTGTATTCTCCAGATGTTGCTCCCTCGGACTATCATTTGTCTCGATCAATGGCACACGGCCTGGGTGACCAGCGCATCTGGTCTTATGATGAAGTAAAAAATTAAATCGATTCGTGAATTGCTTCAAAAGATGACCAGTTTCTTTAACGTGGATTCTCGCGCTGCCCGAAATAAAGCCTCGAATTACGGAAAAAGGGCGGAACCAAATTTGTACACCTATGTACTTGTTAAGTTTTTGGTAGAAGTTTATTTATAGCTTTATGGTGACTTTATGGTTTGCATTTTAATAATCAGAAGCGGAAACAACAGTTTGTCGAGGAAAAAGCTAAATTTTACGACTTCTGCTAGTTTAACTACATTATTTTAAAAATCGGTATTAGATATCCGTTCTGGAAATGTAAAACACGAAATGATTTCGTTACATTAAAAGTATGACAGATGGAAATACTTTTCAGCAATTATTATCTTTTTCAGGGAAAAAATCGTTCATCTTGTTGTGGGATGTATGTGTTTTATAACTCTAAACATGCGGACAAAAAAACCTGTGTGACTTTGAGTATAATCACAATAATTTTTTTTTTGTGGACGTTCAAATTTTTCTAAACAATATCGTTAATTATATATAACTATTTACTAATCTAAAACCAATTTGTTGGAAATGCATTTGTAATTCTTTTGTAATAGTTCTTTATCAATCAATACGAGTCGCTGTTAAATTCTGTCAAGGTGGTCTGAGAAAAAGTTTGAGAACCACAATGCTTTAAGCCAATCACCAAACTGACTGACTGCCTGCCTGCCTTTTATATCCGATTGCCAGCTTTTGTTTTGGTGTTCACTCTAAGCCTAAGTAGTTATAAATCTATACTATATGTGAACAGTTGTAATAAAACGCGTCAACTGAAAACAGCAAAAGACGACGGACGAGAAGTCAAACGAAATTAAATAATGGCACGCGTGTGTTGCGATTAAAAAATAAACTCAACAGAATAAATAATTAATGCAGAAAATAATAAAAAAAAGGGGTTAACAAAATTTAATCACTTTTTGTTATACTGCGCGATGCAGTTCGTTGTATTTTAATTTGTTGTCTTTTCGTAAGAGTATTGTTTGTTTTGCTGCTCATTTTTACAATTTTGTTGCAATTGTGTTTCTGTGAGAGCATTGGGGTGCAAAAGTGGAATATGCTCCAGTGTATGTATGTAGTTAAAAGTATTCACCTCACTAGTTAGTACAAACGAGTGAAACATTTACCAATATTGTAATACATATTTGACATATTTTTCGTCTAGTGATAAGAGAGATTTAGTGGGAAATTAAGACATTAAGCAAACAAATACAAAAGAGCTTTATTCAAAAATTTATATGTATGTACATAATATTTATGTTTGATTGCTTAGATTTTTATCCACAAGCATATGGTTGGTAATTGTTTTGTTGAATTCTTCTTGTTTTCTTATTCTTACTTAAGTTTTCAATGAAATGCGCCCTCGCTCTGAAAAATAAAATAAAGAAAAAAGTTGTAGCCACAAATGTTTGTATGAGTTTCCAATAGGGCGGAGAGCGAAGTCACAAATGTATGTGTTTCGGCAAATAAATATTATATATATAAATAATTTCAATGAATTTAAAAAATGGAAATTAAAACGAATTCATAAGCACATTTTTACTCGTAATTACTTCATGAAGAAAACTGATAATAATTAAAAAACTTTGACTTAAAGTTACTTTTAGGAATATTTTTATAGGTTTTAAGAAGTTTCGTTGTAGCAGATGAACTGGTAAAAGCCGAGGTTCGGTTATAACAAGCGGATATATTGTAGGTGGGATGGTTGGGTGCCCACTCTGAAATCTGTTTGAACCAGTTACAAAGTCAACTTTTACGGTTGCACACGACAGATAGTCCAGTGATGTTACCTGTCGAGTATTGAGACTGACAATGCCATCACTAAAGGTACTTAAGCAGCGGAAATAGATGATTGCAACTGTGTTGTGATGCATATACGAACCTGCTCTTCAAATCGAAAAAGATGGTATGACTTCTGTAATGTTGTCCATCCAAGACTCAGATAATTTAAAATGTCATATTTATCCCGACCTCATAAATAATACAAATAATAAAGAATGGGTATAAGAAAGAATAATTCCAGCATTGATTGACGAAGTTTTGAGGCAGAGCTAACTGGACGGAAAGTTGGCGTTCCAGTTCTATTAGCGCGAACTTTTATCGCTCTAAGACTGTAACGCCACACGGGAGAACATTATAGAGAAAAAGAGCAATAATGCAATCCGATTTTTTGAAAACAATACAAAACTAAAAACCCAAATTTATTAAATGTAAATAGTACTAATACAAATGTGATTTAATATTAAAATATATTTTTTTAATGTTGGTTTCGCTTCGAAACAAACTACTGAAAGCAGCTGGTTTTCGCAGACAAAGTTATGGGTAATGCCGGGATCTATCCAGACGCGGTAACTCTTGCGGTTTTAACGGAACACTGTTCCATAGGGACGCATGCGAGGAGATTAAATCTTCCATTAAATGACTTCTATAGAAGTTATAGGCGTGAGCAGGAGGCAGAAAGTGTTGAGCACTTCTCCTTTAAGTGTCCAATTCTTTTCAAATCGAAAAATACGCGTTAGTTTCGGCAATCACTTCTTTTTTTCCTGTGAGCCATTTTTTCAAGTTTGGAAACCGGAAAAAGTCACTAGGAGTTAAATCTGGACTATAAGGTGGATGATCAACAAACATCAGTGTATCTCAAGTGTCCCCTCGGGGATCAGGTTTAGCTTTGGCGTATCCCTAATCGTTTGTTGTAGCAAATAAAACTCTAGGAAGCCGCATGACTTATGTTGTTTTGGCTTCCAAAACCTTTACCAAGGGTTAAAATTGACAGAACGGGGATCAGCATGGCACCCGGGTGGTTCTGCTTGCAGTTCAACCCGGATGATCATGGTTGACCTTGGCTAAAACGTTCTGACTGTAGTTGAAACCTAAATCGCAGGAAGAGGGTGTTAGTATCCTTGATAATTGTTTGGCGTGGCTTTTTTCGGGGACTAACAACTTACCGAGGATCTGTTGCCTATACAGCAGATACCTGTACTGTAAGGAACCAGTGATGGTAGTTGACGGGTGAGTTGATTTATGGGCTGATGCTCTTAGTGGGCTGGGAAATTGCATACAGGAGGAATTAGAAGGCCCGAACTTCTGAACAAGAAGTTGCTGATATGGCTAAAAACATATGGCAAAGATTGCTACCTGTGTGAGCCTAGCAAGCCACACGGGGGCGCTGGTGAATCGTTAATAATTCTCTTGTGGAATTGGTCCATCATCAGATAAAGCTGTAAAGGCAGGTGCTGATGTAAATCTTTTTCACAACTGTATTTCAAGTAATTTTAGCAACGTATCTAAAGCTGCGTGAACCTGTGCGTTGACTTGAAGAAAGAGGATTTTTTTGTTCTTTAAATGTAGTTTTTTCTTAATTGCATCAATAAAATGATCCAATAATGCACGATAATACTTTCCTGTGATTGTGGAACCTTTTTCAAGATAATCGATGAGCAATGTTCCGTGTGCATCTCAAAATACAGTGCCCAGTTTCTGTTCGACACTGAGCAAGCTCGGCACCCATCTTGCCTATAGCTTTTTCATATACAAATGTCAATGCAAAATATTGAAAACACGTTCATATGATATGTATACCATTTCAGCAATCTCACGTAACTTGACTCGACGATCATTTATAACGATATCGACGATTCTCTTGATATTTTCTTCTAATTTTGGCCTTCCTGTTGATGGTATTATTGCCGTGCTTGTTCGACCGCGTTTAAATTCAGCAATCCAATATTTTACCATTTAATCTGGCAGCATAAACTAACCGTAATATTTATCGAGCTTTTCCATTGTCTCTTTCGCCGTTTGCGCTTTCAAATAATACTATTTAATCACTGCACGAATTTCACGTTTTTCCAATTTCCATAAACACAGAAGTTGCTTACTTCGGCAGTTACAACAAATAAACCAATTGATGAATTTGGGTCAATTTTTAACAGCTGACGTGTGACAGATCGCAATTTCAAAACTGAAAAAATTTGTGTTTGTGTTGCCATCTAGCGCTAGGTAGTTTCAGTATCAATCCGCCCTCGTACATATTTGTTTACGATAAAATGTTATATTGACACACTTATCTATCATACTTTTTTGTCAACCTAAAGTTCAAATAAAACTAAACTTTTTGTTTTCATCCACTGAGAATTCAATGCATAGGAGAACATAGGCGTATTTAGCGCTGGTAGTTGAAATTATTTGTTACATTTAACAACACAAGACTACCTCTCGCAGAGGTTATGACCAAACCTTTGTAATTAACATTACATATTATAAAATTAAAATTTTTGTAATAGTTAATTAGGTATGCCGATTACGCGTTGAATTATGCATATATGCTCATATGTACATGGAAAAATTCTCAAAACCCAAGATAGCTCTACGCTGAAGTGTTCATAATTCCCTATCAATTGAACTGGCATTTGTGTTCGCGCAGTAAAGTTTGTTATTTTGCTCTGACAATACTCTTTTCTTCTCTTCTACAAAATGCATTCTTTCAATTGCGCTTAAAAAATTGACGTCTGTAGAAATACTAAATATGAATATAATAGTCAAATAAGTTATTAGAATAATCATCACATGAAATGTTGCCCATCTCTAGTGAAAAGAACAAGTACTCTTATGTACACATTTAGAACATTATGACACTCTATGCTCTCTTCTATTATTTTTTAACTTTTTGTTGTGCTAAATGCGAAGTGAAGTCTTTTTGTTGTTGTTGTTGCTGATTGTTAATCGTTTAACAGTTGTGTATCTATGCGGCAGCTTTTCAATCGGCTATGAGTGACTTTGTTTTTTAAATTGAAATAAAAATTATTTTAAAAAATGTATTAACATAAGTATTTATTTATAAACAAACACTTTTTAAACGCTCTTTTCTACAAGTTGTTAAGAAATCATATTTCATTGCTGGCGACTTTTTATACAATAGACTAATAAAGTTCATTCGTTTGTTTATAAATGTTTAATGTTTCAAGAAAACCACTTCTCTTAAACCAGTGCTTTAGATTTTTTTATTGCTTTCAATTCCACCAAATTCACCACGCGTTCTTTTTCTTCCTATTTTTATACACCACCGCCCTCTTCGCACAAATGCTTGTTCACGTTCTTTTATTTAACATAATTCCACAAATTCGGTCGCAAAAGTATTAAAAATGTGCAATGAATTTCGTATGAAAGTGAATTTGTTTAGTAATAAATAAAGATAAAATATTTGTAAAGAAATAACAAATTAATTGAATAAGAAAAAATATTTGAACCCACGGTTTATTTATCATTTAAATATTTATCTACATAACAAAAATGAATTGTAATTCGAGAAAAAAGTATACAAATCATAAAAATAATTCAAGGAAAGAATAGAGCAAGTGCTTTGTGTATCTTAAAAAGAAATATTTTCTTTTATTTTAGTTTTTTTTGTGTGTAATTTTACATTAAAAATGTAGCCAAATAAAAACTTTATTACATTGGTTGTATTTTTTTGTGTATGTGAAAATTATAAAAAAATGATGGGTTTTTATAACCTTCATTTCCAACAACTCTTCCGTTCGCCACTTTCTGTATGTATGTAACATACGAGTACTATCTATGGCAGGAAAATATTTTCAACATCGACTATCTTACAAATAAGGATTACAATTTCATCACTAAGTATAAAAAGGTAGGCGTGAACTATTTTAATAATTGTTTTTTTTTTTTATCATAACAAATTAACAAATAGTAGGCATGTAATACAATTTCCTTATTTCCTTTTGTAGGTTTTTAATTATTTGGTTTTTTTTTTTAACATTTCCATGCCCATCTTGCTCACATCACTTTGGGGTAAAAATCGATTTTCTTTCTTGTTTTCGATACAAGAAGAAGAAGAATTAAAAACAAACAAAATACTACATTTTTATGTGTTAGCTAAGCACAAGATACATTTGTGGGGATTACATATATGTATATATTTGGAAATGAAATTGAGGAAAATATATTAAGTATTTTTTTACAGCAATATTTTCTTTCCATTTCTTTTAATTATGAAGACAGAAAACAAAATTAGACAAGTTTGATTAAAAACCATTTTGACCTCATTTTGTAACATGTTTTATTACACTGCACAACAAAATGCAACTAACGTGTAAAAAATATGTACAGTTAACGAGAAAACTCTACGTGCACCCGCTTATTTTACGTTTTTAAAATATTTGTAAAGAAAATTAATAAAGCGTGTGCATTAATATTTAAAGCACCAAAAATGAAGTTTATTTACAAACCAAAAAGCTAATTCAATGGTAACCGCTATAGAGCAATATTTACTGACAATTGCGCCACCATCATGTGCAGAAGCTGTAGTTTCAACAAAATGGCACAACATGTGACACAGTTTGAGCCACAATTGATTTTATTTCATATTTCGGACCCGTGGATTGGGCTACAAGATCGTGCAATTTAACACTTCCAGATTATTTTCTGTGGAGATATATGAAGACACTAGTCTACGTAGACCTCCAGATTAGACTACGTCCGAGACTGCCGTGGCTGTTGTAAACCAGAAATCATATTTAAATTATAAAATTTCATGTCAATTAAAAAATTTAACTTCGTTCTATGCTATTGCAAAGTTTGCTACTTCTAAAAAAACACCCTGTTCGCAGCATTGGCGGCCGTATTTCGCCAATAACTCTTTGAATCTTGATTTCTAGGTGTTCAATTATCTTCCTCCTCGGGGATGAGGTTTTGTCTTTGTGTATAGAGGAAGGGATAGGAGACCCTCATTTTTCTATCAAATAAAATTCTAGAAAGTCGCAGCATGACTTTCATAGGTTTTGTTTGGACTTCCGAAACCCTAATTACATAACTAGATTTTTTTTTAAATTAATTTTATTTATTTAAAAATGTATGCATTCATCCTTATTGCTATAGTACCCAAGAAGCCTTATGGCTTGTCTGCGGTTTAATACAATTTCGAAATTACATTTTAATACAATTTAGAAATTAATCCCAACTTTGTTGTTCCAAAATACAATATTTTTACTTCTAAGCTCTAAACACTTAGACGACAGAAGACTTCACAACTTCACGAGTACAAATGAAGTTAGCTTTAAATGCTGCCATCTCATCAGCAACATAACTATTTTAAAGGCAGCAGCAGCACTATGTGTATTTAAACAATGCAAATTTCAGAGGTGCCACATATATATTTTACATGTACAAACTTAAAATTACTCACTGAAAACGTAATAATATCACGTAAAACTGTAAAAACTAATCAATTTATTTGTTTATTTTATTTATGTGATGTTCTTATTGCTGCAAATTTATATTTATAGTGGCAGCACTGCAGTTACTTTTTGCTGCTTACGAAAATAGAAATTAATTTAAGTTGGCAGCAGCAGCAGCAGCAGCAAATGCTGTTGTGAACAGCGTTATCAACTCGGTTTCGCACCATTTTTGGTGCTTTTCAAAATTATTTGTGCGAAAAATTGTTGAGTCGGTGCGGGGTGCGCTTTTTTTTACATTTTCGGTGCGTTTTTTAAATTTCGGTGGCACAAAATTTAATCCAACTCAACTTTTTATTTCGATGTAAAAAAAGTTTAAGTAAGACAATCTTGCGGTTATATATTATACACACTGTCGAAAGAAAAATAAACATTTCGTTTTATAAAATTTACTGCTTTTAGGGAGTGTTTTGCTATTAATCGATCAAGCCAAGTTTTCAAGATATTTAAAAGTTTTCAAGATATTTATCGATCAAGATATTTAAAAAAATAATCACGATTACGTATCGATGCGACATTCTATGTGGTGTTTGTTATAAAAATTATTAGATGCTGAAACGATCGATCTATAATTTTTATCGAATTGGTAGGTCTTTATACGCTAAATTCTGTAATTTCATGCCGATTCTTTCACTCATTTTCTGTTAGGTCCATTTACAAAAAATAAAACAATTATCATTGCTTCTATCATCACATATTTTATTCACTTTCAGAAATTTTGCTGTATAAACCTCAAAAATAAAAACCACATTGCAATTTTTCATATAAATGACACTGTAGTATTTATTAAAGTGGAGAATAATTTGAACAATTTCACCTTCAAAATCACCTCATATCAGTCAATAACATTTTTAAACACGATAAAAGTCAGCAAAAATAATAAAAAATAACTTCTCAGTTTCATAATGTAGATATTCAAATATGTATTTATAACTACTGGTATGTAAATATGTATGAATGAAATTTGTACAATTAAAAATGAATTAAATCAAGTAATTGCGCTTGAAATCGGTGAAATTGCGAGCTGTTTAAAAGGAGACTGAAAATGTTAAAAAGAAAATGAAAGTATTGAATTAAAAAATCGGATAAGAAATAATGCATATAAAACAAGAGCATAAAATTGAAAAATGCAGGAAAAGGCAATTGCATAAAATTAAATATTTGCATTCACAAAAAAAAAATGTATAAACAAACATGCTTTAACGCAAAAGAAAAATTATAGCCATGGAAAATGTAGTACATCAAAATCATTTACATATTACATTATTTAAATTTAGTTGTTAAACTTAAGCTTTCATGGTTATTAATGTGAACAAATTATTTATAAATATATTATTAAACGTTAATTATGATTAGTCGAATTATTTTAATGTAAATAAATTCCTCATATTTTTTAAGCGCCAAACTTAAAATGAGTGAAACGATTTAAATTAATTAGAGGTGAAATAGCAAATTAGACAAACAAATTTAGGGAAAAACCAGAATTAAAAAAAAAAAACTTATGTAAGCACCAGTTTACTCATTTCGAAAGAAAGTGCATGCGAAAGAAATCTAGTCACTCACATTCGACTCAATTTGAATTTTTTTCCGATTGTACGCACATTTCTACGATTAAATTGACCGAAAAAATCACGAAGTGCACGATATGGAGGATATTGATTTAAACGTCCATTTTCATAATAAGCCTGAATAACTTTAATACGTTGCTCGATTGTGTATCTTTCCATGGTTCAAATTGAATTAATTGAAAGTTGAGAAATTTTAAATGAAATGCAAAAGAAAACTTGATGTTTAGGTGTGGTTCACATTCAACATCGGCCACACGATAGTAAATTCTTGTAAAAAGAATTTTGTACAAAAATATGTCAGGTTTGACAACTCAAAAAAAAGTATTAAAATGCAATAAATTTTATTTAAACTCCTTAAGGAAAATGTCTAACAGGCGTATATTTAATTAATCGGCCATATCACAGAATTCACTTCCATTTGGAAATAGAATTGAATCGGTTTTTTAATTCTTCAACAAACGAAAATCTAAAAAACTTTTTGGAATGAAATTATTTTTAATTGCAAGAATGAAACTAGATTCTTGCAATTAAAAATAATTTCATTCCAAAATGTTTTTTAGTTTTTCGTTTGTTGAAGAAGTAAAAAAAGAATTCAATGCCGTTTCCGAACGGAATTAAACTTTGTGACATGGCTGAATATTCAGATTTACATATTTTCAAAACTGTGTATTCAAAACCTTGTTTCCCCATGTTTGTAAAGGCTTTTTAGAGGTTTGATTTTTTAGAGATTTATAATTTTGTGTTGGCTACACTACATTCTTTGCAAATCCATTTAACAGCTGATAATTGCTCTTTTGTTTAGTTTGGTTTGACGTTTCATTATGAATAGACTTACAACAGAGCAAGGCTTGCAGATTGTTAAAAATTTCGTTTTTTATCAGAACAATTGAATTTCTATCAAAAACGATGAACATTGGTGTTGCAGATTGCGCTTTGTATGCGCCAGTAGTCATGGCACCCACATAGCCGAAATCATATTTAAACATTAATTTTACAAAACTTTTTATTCCAATAAAGCCCGTCTCATTGATATTGAAAAAGTATGTATATTTTTCTTTCCTATGAACTAAACATGTGTAAATCTAACAAAATAAACATGCCGTATATGTGTACATATACTCACTCATACATATGGTTCAAAAAAGGAAACAAAGTCATGATTAATAAAACATTAAATCACGTCTATACATTTTTTCTTTACAACAGGTGTAATTTACAACGACGCCGTCGCCATATTTTTTAGAAATAAGTTTCTTTAACGAAATACATATACTCTAAGAATGTTCTTTTAATCCCCAATATTTATCTTGAACTTTAAATTAGAAAAGACACTTTAATTGATTTTTTCAGAAGCAAATGTAGGCCAGCTTCTTTTTTTTTTTGTTATGAAATACAAATGAGAAATCGTTCGCTAATGGACAAACATTTGTATAGCTTGAGAGCTTTGCTGATTAATTACTGTTATTAAAACTTAAAACTGTATTATTAAACAAACAAACTTGTTCACAAAGTAATTTGTACAGTTTTCTGAAAACTTAAACAACATGTTATGTGTATCTATTTTTGATATTGTTGGTCGTTGCTGACAGGAAAACTTCATGGCATGAAGTGTGTTATTTTCTTTATTTTTTCTTTTACATCAACTAGAAACCATACTTTCTTTGTAGAAAAATAGTTGATAGTGACTAATTTGAAAAGGGATTGTTTAAGCAAGAGATTTTTGTTTGCGCCAAGTTCGAAATAATTGTCCCAGACTAGAAAAAACACAGATATCCATAAGAACATGTGTAATAACAAAATGACTTTTTCCCATCTTTCTGTTAGCATATAGATTCCGCGCCAAAAGGATTGCTCCGATTTTGGGGTAAAGAATGAATCAAGCCAATTGCTGATATTCTGTTTTGAAGTCAAGCGTATTCTACTAAGGGCGTTCTGCATCTATCGAAATAAATGGTACTCAGGAGGGGCAAGGTCTGGCTATAAGGCGGGTGAGCTAAAACTTCCCATCCACTGTTATTCAAATACGAGTAGTTTTTGAAAAGTCTTACAACATGTGGCCGAATGTTGTCATAATGAAAGATTATGCCTCGTGACTGGTCGGATATTCTGACCGTTCTGCGTTAATTGTTCTCTTCAAATGAATCACTTGACTGCGGTACAGGTCGCCTGTGATAGTCTGACTCACTCTCAACAGCTCATAATACAAAATATCATGGATATTTGGATTCGGCGTTGATTTGGCTGGTTGGCCTATACGCGCTTGTGATTAACGCAGTGTATCCATTTTTCATCACGAGTAATATCACATTGCAAGAATTTCTTCTTTTTGTAGCGTTCAAGCTTCAAATTCCGCGATTCAACGTATCACGGCTTCAATTCATAAGAGAAAATAATATTTTTGTTTCTTGAAATATGTTAACCTTACATATGTTACAATCTCTCCGCTCAAGGAATTAGGCTGTGTAATCTCTCCTATAAGCAATTCTCTAGGCCTGTGGCGCCCACAAGTTCTATATGGAAGAGTAAACAGTAATACTTTTAAGGAGAAACTACTTTTATTCAATAATTTTTGTTGTAAAAAGCAAAACAATTTACAAAGACAAAATTCACACTGATAATCCCTGTTTTTTGTTATTTTTTTATTTTTATCTGGGACCAGTACTCAGGGTACCGATTCTATTGTACTGGAACTAGGAAAATAGGCTATGATGAGGAAAAAAGAGGGAGTAGTGTTCGCGGAGTGTTAACAATAGCAACACGAAAGACTAAAACAAACTCTATTGCAGCATTTAAAATATTGGTATTAGTTAAAACTGATCAGTGCCCAGTGTATATACCTTCGACAATGGTCAGATTAGCAAAATTTAGTCCAACACCTTCCACACTACAAAGTAATGGTGGTGTTAATGTTTACAATCAAAATATGCGGATGTGTTATTGCTTAGCTCTTGTATGTGTGCAGTGAAGAACGACAAAAAACTATATAAGACGAAGTTGTTTTTGTATTTTTCATTGCTAGTGCTGAGCGCAGTATGTGAGTATTAAAGAGCACAGCCCTATTGCTAAGTGCTTTTACAAAAATAATTGAGCATCTGGCGCATAGGTCTAGGCATGTCTGCTCTAGGCAGTTAAAAAAATCAACTCACCGGAGTACATAAAGCCATAACCAGCTCGCCTAATGTTCATCATTCCGTATTATACAGGCATCTGTTGAAAGACAACAGTTCGAAACATTCGCCTCCAAAAGAGGTCGGGAATTACCAGCGGGTTGTCCTGCAATTTTAGGTTTAAACTATATACACAGGCAACGTGTTTACTTCAGTTCACTGTGGTCAACACCAAGATCCGTTTAGCAAGGCATATTCAAGGGCACAAGGCTCTAAACGAAACAAAGTTTTCCTATCTTTCTAAGAGAGTAACTATTCAAATCTAGCGATCTCGTGCTAGAAATCCAGGAAAAAATTATTGCCGTTTCTTGTAAAATATTATTTGCAATTTATTATTTATTTATTATTATTTGTAAAATTTCATTTAATTATGCCTAATAACTTAAAGCTTTTTTCATAGATATCGCTTAGTAAGAAAAAACCTGTTACTATTTTTCTACATCTATTAGTTCACTGAACTTTCTACACACATAAACTAGGAAATGTTTCCTGCCTTATATTCTTTACTATATAAAGTTAATATTTATTTACAACAAAGGCACTTTTTAAGACAAACATTTAATAAAATGGGTTCGCTTTCCACAAAACCTAACAGAACGGCCAATAATTTGCCATTAAACATTCAAAAGGGTGTTTTGTTGGAATTTTAATATCAACATTTTTGCTTGAAATATGTGTAGTCCCATTCTTACACATACACACACAACTGAATAAATCTATTTGCGAAGAAATAAAGAGCCATTTCTTATCTGCCACTAAATAATTTCTAAACAAAATTAAAAATGAGCAACATGTTTAGACATGAGTCATCAAGTCTTAATTTGGGGGTTGATTGCATACACTTCCATTGTAAAAGAGAGAACCTGCTAGTTCCTTTTAAAGACGTTAAAGTCAACATTAACATTAATGCTTTATGAGGTTCTTGTTTAAAATTAAGCAAAAATCTCTGGGGCTAGATGTAATAAATTTGTATACGAGGCCTGAGGTATCGCCAACAGCTCCTGTTTCGATTTTTCTTTTATCTCCTCAATCGTAGCAAAACGCTTTCCTTTCATGGGTGTCTTCAGTTTTAGGAAGAGGAAAAAGTCAGCGGGGTACCAAGTCCAGTGAATACGGTGGTTGAGGCATGCTAACGGTTTTATTTTTGGCCAAAAGCTCACGCACAAGCATCGATGTGTGAGCTGATGCGTTATCATGGTACAAAATCCATGATTTTTTTCCACAATTCTGTGCGTGTCTGACGAATTGCTTTCCGCAAACGGCGCATATTTTCAAGGTAGTATTCCTTATTGACCGAACTAACTTGCGGCAAGAATTCATGATGCAGAAAACACTGAGCAAAACCTTCATATTTGACGAGCTCTTTTCGGTTTTGGCTTTTCTTGACGCTTCCGATGGGATGATTGGACTTTGGTTTCAATGTCAATATCATAGAGGATATCTGGATCGTCGTTGACGATATTTAACAGTTCCTTAGCGTTGTCCATGCGACGTTGTTTTTCATCAAAATTTAGTAAGTTTAGTAAAAAATCGAAGAGCGCACCAGAACACGACTAACCGTTTTATCTGTCGAAAACAAACTGACAATCCGAAATGGGTGATATTGCCAACATATATAATAGACATGTGGACAAAATACAAAAATTCAAAATACGTGACTCACGAAATTTGAAAATAACAGTTATTTTTGGATCAGATCATGTATGTAACATAAGTATATCAGAAATAGATATCGTTACATAAAAAACGCCAAACGACTTTACCAAAAATGCAAAACCTTTTTTTTTACGAGCTCCAATAATTCTCATAAAATCACATTATCACCAAACGAACAAAGATAGCAATCTTATTGACAACTCAAAAAGACCTGGACAGAAAAAAGCTCCTACTAAATCTTAAATATTTGCTACTTGCTCTTAATACGAGTCGTACTCAAAAATTTAAGTAATATATAATAACACACAAGTCAATATTGTTTAACCAATTGTGCGATATCTTAAAATAAGTATACAATTCTTGAATCAAGTAAACAATTTTTAAACCGAGTAAAAACCCCAAAGCAAAGACACAAATATATGCATATATGTATGTTAATGAATTGCTGAGAGATAGGAATAAAAAGTTCTCTGAGAAAAGTAGAGAAATATTATTAGAACATTTTCTTTCTGAATTCTCATTAATTTGTTTAAAATAGTGGAATGTACTCGGATAGTAAAATGTTTGAAATGTTGATATATAGGCAGGTAGGAAACACAAAAAGCAAGTTAGTAGCTAATAGACAGGGCGATCGATTATTCGACTTTTTCCTAAAACAGTTTTTATTTTGGAAAAAATAGTTAGAAATATATTTGTTAATAAAATTTTTGATAGTTAAAGTAACATTTGAACAAAAGCAAAGTAATTCCCAAAAAGTGCGATGTAAAAAACACTTTTAAAAACTCTAATAATTCTGTGTTTTTCGTTAAACATATAAAAATATGCAAAGTTTATATGTTACTCAGAGCTTGATTCCTCTGTACGAGTACATTGCACATACGTATGTATGTTGGGAGTAGTGTTTTATCTTTCATTCTGTACACACGTCTTTTTCATTGTTGTCCGTGTTTTCTATACCTATATTTTATGTTTATTATTAATTTGTAAAATACGAAATTATACCGGAATAGGCAGAGTTTTGTAGCATGTGTGCACGTGTTTTTTTATTATTATTTTATTTTTTTGCTGCCGTTTGTTTTTGCTCTATTTGTTATTATTAATTTCTTTTTTATTTTCCTCCCATGTATTTTATTACCTTACGGTGCGCGTGGTGTTGAACTAATTTTTATTGTTCTGTGCAGTGTCGAAGGTATATACACTGGGCACTGATCAGTTTTAACTAATTTAATTTCAACATTTTAAATGCTGTGATAATGTTTCTTTTGGTCGCTCTGTGTATTAAGTTCACAAACATTACTACCCCTTTCCTCCTTCTCATAATCTATTTTCCTAGTTCCAGTACAATGCACTGTATATGTAGGGGCTATCCCCTGAGTACTGGTCCAATATAAAAAAAATATATATGTACGAGGACGAATTGATATTGAAGCTACCTAGCGCTATATGGCAGCACAAATCAAACATTTTTTTTGTTGAAATTACGATGAGTTAAAACGTCAGCTGCTAAAATTTCACCCAAATTCATCGATGAGTCTATTTTTTGTAGTCGTTTGAAGCAAGCCACTTTTGTGTTTCTTGAAAAATGGGAATAAAGTGAATTTCGTGCAGTGATTAAACACTATTATTTGAAAGGAAAACTGCGAAAGAGACTAAAGAAAAGCTCAATAAACATTACGGTGAGTACACCTTCAGATTACATGGTAAAATATTTGATTGCTGAATTTAAACGCGGCCAAACAAGCTCTGCAACAATACTATCATTTCAACAGGAAGGCCAAAAGAGGTGGTTACTGCAGAAAACATCAAGAACATTTTCGATATCCTTATGAATGGTTTCGATATCCTTATGATATGGTTCGATATCCTTATGAAGTTACGTGGGATTGTTGTAATATGTTTACCATTTGAACGTGTGTTCAACATTTTGCATGAACATTTGCATACGAAATAGCTATCAGACACACGACATACATGAATCCAAAAATCTATCGAAATAATAGGTGGAAACTGGTGGAAGCGTTCCAAAGAAAGCGAGGACAGTGAAATCAGCCGAGAAGGTTATGTACACTGTATTTTGGGATGTACATGGAATGCGGCTCATCGATTATCCTGAAAAATCCACAATCACAAGACAATATTATCGTACATTATTGGATCAATTGATTGATGCAATTAAGAAAAAAACGACCACATTTAAATGAAAAAATGCGCTCTTTCTTCAATACAACGCACCGGTTCATGCAGCGTTAGATACGATGCTATAAATACTCTTCAAATTGGCTGATCATCCACCAGATTTAGATTCTAGTGACTTTTTCCTGTTTCGCAGGAAAAATATTCATCTCAAACGAAGAAGTGATTACCGAAGCTAACGCGTATTTTGAGGGGTTCCCAAAATCGTATTATTCAGACGGTATAAAAAAAGTTGGAATATTATCTTACTAAGTGCCTTGAGCTAAAAGGAGACTATTTTGAGAAGTAAATGATTATTGAAAATAAATGTTTTTTTTTCGTACTTTGGTAGCTTCAAAATCAATCCGCACTCGTAATCTACATTACTAATAGGCAAATACGTTTTTTAAAGTCCCTTTAAAAAAATGAGGTATCGTTTTAAAGTTCTTTCTGCTCAGATGTGAACGAGCTTAATTTTATTTTGATCGGTTCAGTATTTTAGGAGTAATACGGCTATGAATTTGTTACTACCAAAGAAAATATGTGTATGTGTTCGACTTAACTACAAGTAGAACAAAAACAGTGTGGTCAAATTAGTATAGAACATTTGTATGTATGTGGAGTTTCAAGGTTTTATTGGTTTCAAGCATGAATTTTATATGCGAGTGCATTATTTAAGAGCGGTAACAAAAAAAAAAAAAAACCGGTAAAACCCGGTCGAATAATAATCGTTGGATCACCCTACCAATAGAGTAAATAATCATAGATTCAATTGTTCGTTGAGTTTATTATGTTTTATTAATCTCTTGTTCAGCTTATTTTAAATACGGATTCGGATTCAACTTAAAATTCTTGAACCAAACACATTATACGATTGGTTCGATCACAGTTTTTCTTAAATCAATCTCTGTTGCAGCATATTTAATTTAGAGTGCGGATTCGGGATTAAACATACCTGAAGTTAAGCATTTATGGCTTGGAAAATGCGTACTTGAATCAAGCGTACCGGTGTTTGATTCAAGCACGAATGGATTGAATTTACTTCTCAGTGTATACGAGGTCTGATAAAAAATAACCGTTATATTCAAATTTCGTGAGTTGCGTGTGTTCGATTTTCGCATTTTTTTCTGTTATGTTGACACACATGTCTGTTATATATGTTGGAAATATCAGCCATTTTGGATTGTCAGTTTGTTTTTGTTTGATAAAAAGGTTAGTCGTGTTTTGGTGTGCTTTTCAATTTTTAACTATTCGAAAAAATGGATCAAAGAACTTGACTGTGGCATTTGGCGAGCAGAACATAAGTTCAATTGTAGTATAACCGGTTCGTCAAAAACGCACAGAATTGTGGAAAAAACAATCATAGATTTTGCACAATGATAACGCATCGATTTTTGTGCGTGAGTTTTTGGCCAAAAATAAAGCCGTTATCATGCTTCAACTACCGTATTCACCGGACTTGGCCCCCGCTGAATTTTTGCTCTTCCCAAAAATGAAGACGCCGACGAAAGAAAAGCGTTTTGCTACAATTGAAGAGACAAAAGAAAGATCAAAACAGGAGCTGTTGGCGATACCAAAAAGCGCGTTTTAAAAGTGTTTCGAGGATTGGTAAATAACGCTGGCATAAGTGTATTATATCTGAAGGGGATTACTTTAAAGGGGACAAGATGGTTATAGATTAATAAACAAACAATCTTTGAAAAAATTGAAAAAAAAAACGGTTATTTTTTTAATAACACATAATTAGTACATAGCCGTGCGTTGTTAATTATATTTTTTTACAAAATCTCTTAAAGCAATATACAGATACAGAGTGTTTACTTTAAAATTAACTCAACTAGAAATTTTGTAGTTCATCGCCAGTAAACTCTAATAAAATCTGTCGCAGTGTCATATATATGTAAATGTAGAACCAGTTCTCACCCTTAAACTGTCATAAAAATACTTAAATAATGAGCTAGTTTTTGTGCTTAAAATAAAAATGTAAAACTATTCCATTTCAATATTCAGAACTCGATTATTTGAGTTAAAAATTTTGTGTTATTTCATATTGTAGAAATGGAAATTTTTAAAAAACCGTCTTCAGTAAATCTGAAAAACCTGGTAAAAACTGGTTGAAAAATAGCCATTCAAGAAGTAAATTTCAAAACAATTTTTTAACAATACATCAACTAATAATAAAAATAATTTTCATTTGAAGAAATGCTTTAGGCATGAAAGGTATCGATAACAATTAATTATTAAATTTAACTTTCAAATTTAAACCACCACAAAATGTTGAACGAAATTAAAATATTTTTTAAACCTTTTTGTTTTCCTTACTTTATAAATTACAGGTGCACAAATGATTAAGTCCCTGATTTTAGTCTATTTTTAATTTTTATTGATTTTCTGTATCTAAATTAGCTTAAACATTTTTCATAACTTATCGATAAAAAAAGGTAAGCAATTTTTCGTTGAAAAAAATGTAACTAATTTTGTTTAGGAAAGTTTGCTGCAACTACTCGTATAAAACAGCAGCAGCTTAAAACAACACCTTTTGCAGAAAAATTTGCCATTTTTGGAAAAGTCTGCATTTACTAAAAAACTACGTTATATATATACATATGTATATACAAATACCAGTATGTATATATTGAATAAAAGTAAAACCACAAACTAAGTAAAAGTTATCAAGCACCAATGTAAAGTCCATTTATGAAATGAGGAAAAAACAGAAGAAGTAATAAAAAATACATAAACGCAAGAGGCATATAACAGTGGCTTTGGAAAATTTTTAAATGTACGTTTCAGATGTTCAAAATTGTACAATTTAAAAGAAAAACATTTTATTTCTTATGTAAAGTACTTATTTCAGTTCAAATTAAAGAGAAACGGAGAATTTTCGTTAAATTGACAATAGGAATTGTAGATTTGAATTTCCTTTAGTGTTTTCAGTTAATGGAACGAAGGAAAAAATAAAACGCTTTATATTTCATTTTTATTCATAATTGTAGGAAGTAGAAAGGTCAAAAAAACTCCCACGAAATTTTCATTTGTAATTGGGCTGATATATTAGTACTTTGCTACTCGTATTTGTAATAATAAAACATGTCTGAAGTAAACGCTATCACCATTTTTATTCACTAACTTCTGAAAATACCCAAATTGCGAAAGTAGGGGTGACATTTAGACTCCTTTCGACCACTGAATGTATGCACCTTTTTAACTTTAGATTAAAAAAATATGACTCATAAACAAATGCAACCTTTGCTTTGACTTCCAAAACAATGACACCAAATTTAAAAACTTTAATTTTTTTCTTTCATGTTTTTCTTCTCGCACTACTGTACTTAAAAATCTAATATTTCCAACAAGCAGTAGTAATACCTGTCGCCAAACGTTGTTTTGAAAATTATAAGAAATGTAGGTTTGTGTTTTTTCCTTATTTCTGCTATAGAAAAACAAAAACTGAGTTCACCATCATTTTATCTGGGAGTACAATGTTGATTATGGCTATAATCAGTTTGTTTTTAATATAAAAAATCAAGTAATTGTTGGTGTTTAGTTTGTAATTTAAGATTGGGTGGAAGTAAATGGTTTTTGTATTACATTCTACGTACACGCAAAAAATAAGATAAAACAAGATTTAACATTTTTTCCTTTTACAAAGAGATTTTATAGATTGAATAAAATTGCTTAAAAGCCATTTACGAACAAATAAGTGTGTTTTAAGCTCAGAATTTCCTAATATTACACCTGAATGAATTAGTAAGAAGAGAATGCTGAGCATATTAAAGCTTCTATGAATGTATATGATATTACAACATTACCTGGCTAGTATATTTGCAACCTACATTGATTGAAATCAAACTTCTGGTAAATATTTGTCGTACTATTATCGACACTGAAAAATGGTGTTATGTTAAAAAGACTAGATCGCGTTGATTTTTTGGTACGATACGTATCTTATAATGGATTTTTATTATTAAATATAATTTTTAATGATAATTTTTATTATTAAATATCTTAATACTATATATTTCAATTTATTTTACGCATATGCGGGGTATATATGCATAATATGTTGATTTACATTAATATCTGACATTGTGTGCTAACCACAGAATGGCAATGAGTACTTAAAAAAATTTTAAGTACTCATTGTACTTAAATTTTATCGTTATTGGGTATACGAGTACACATACTTATACGTAAAAATATCCATTCCAATCCTAGTTGACCCTGTATTTAAGACAAGTTAAACGACGGAAACAATACTATAGAAAATCGTGTCAGACATGTTGACGTCAACTTGAACAAATTGTGCTAGCTAGTGCTTATATCATCGAACACTATGTCGTCGCCTAGAAAAACTTTTCCAACAATTTTCCTAGATCCAGTACAATGCACCGCATATGTAGGGTCCATCCTTGAGTACTGGTCCAAGATAAAATAAAAAAAAACATGATGCTGGTCATGCTCAAGGGCGAACTATTCAATGGCCCGCCAACGACCCAGAGTGACTTGAAGTCCCGCAAAATCTTAAAAACGAACCCAAGTTTATTGGCCTTAGCTCTTCATCATTTAGTATCTTACTCGCAATTTAGATAAAGGAAGGCATAACGCTTGGAGCACAACTGCGACTAACGTTGAATTTTTCGTCGTCAAAAATAAAACACATTGGTGTATATGAAAATGGATACAATCGTGGCGTTGGACGAAATTCGTCATACACAGCAAAAGTTGAAATAGATTTATTTTTAATTGTTTCGTCAACGAACGACGAACAAGTAACAGGTGATCAATTTTTTATATAAAAAAAGTATTTTTCACGAAATAATACTTTTTATATTTATATTAATCCATGTAGTAAAAAATCTGTGAAGATGTTCTCAAAATATAAAGTACATTAGAAAATCTCTCTTTCTGATGGGATTTATATAGGTTTACTTCTAATATGGTCTCCTTATTACTTATATTCAATTTATTAATTTTTTCTTTGCATGGAATGTAAACAATGTTATCTACATAAAAGTTCGTCGATCTTGTGCTTCACACGACGAATTCATGCGACGAATAATTGCCGGCGATTTCGTCGCGATGGGCGAAATTCGTCGTTCGTCGCATTTGTGTTCCGAGCATAAAGCTGAGATGATTTCTCTTTACTCCACAGAGAGAAAGAAGAGTTTAAAGTGTACAGACAAGCTTGTACAGGTTGTTTGAGTTACACAAGATTAATTCAAATCATAACAAAGAAATATAAATAGTTAGTATCAGTAAAACTCTATTTGCAACACCAATTTTCGTCGTTCACTATAAATTCGACGCATTTGAGTTCCTAGCATAAAGCTGAGATGATTACTTTTTACTCCGCAGAGAGAAAGAAAAGTTTAAAGTGTACAATTTTCGTCGTTCACTATAAACAAAAATATGCTGACTATCATTGTTTTGGAAGACATATGGCCCAACGACTCCACCAGCCCATGAAGTGCGTGAAACAATGTTCCATGGATGTAATGGTGCGTGGACAAAATTTGTAAATTATTCTCACTTCAAAATGCCAAAATTCTGCTTATTTATGTACCTAAGTAATTAAAAAAATCGGCATCAGCTTAAAAAAAATTGGAATTTTAATTGGAAGTTTACTATCAATTGGCGAACATAAAAATTAATGCTTTGGTGTAAATATATCCATAATTCAGGCGTGCATTAGTGTACCAGAAAGTGCACGGTGGTGCACAGTACTTCTTTCTGCTCAAATACGAATACTATATTCTATGCTGCTATTTTGCTTTACTCTGACTAACATACCTAACTTATCAAAACTAAAAAATATATATATTTCTGCTTTAGTGTTTTGTTTTTTTTGTTCAAGACAAATAATTCTTTCTAAAAATTTACGGTACAAATTGTCTGATGATTTGTAAGAACGCAAGTCTAAACACATGCATACTTGTACGTACACGTTGTTTTCTGTTTAAAGGCTAATATTGAGTTCATTATTTTGTGCGAATTTCTTTCAAACGTGTTTCGTATGAAATATTTGCGAAATAAGTTTAGAAATACAGTACTAAGCTTTTAAAGCGGAAAACACACAAAATGTATCCGCAACATGTTTTAATTTAAAATTGTTTCTAGGACTATTTGTTTTTTCAGCTGCGAAATAACTAAGCAAACCTTTTTTCGCACGAAAAACATACATGTATACTTAAAATTAAAATTGGAACATAAAGGCTAATATTGAGTTCATTATTTCGTGCGAAATTCTTTCAAATTGCATACAAAAGTTTTTAGTATGAAATATCTGCGAAATAAGTTTAGAAATGTAGTACTGAGTTTTTAAAGCGAAAAACTCACAAAATGTATCCGCAACATGTTTTAATTTAAAATTGTTTCTGGGACTATTTGTTTTTTCAGCTGCGAAATAACATAAGCAAAGCTTTTTTCGCACGAAGTACAAACATGTATACTTAAAATTAAAAAGAAACATGAATAAGAGAAAATATAGACAACACTGAGTACATCTCAAATTTTCCGTACGAAATAAGTAATGTTGCTGAAAATTTTTCGCACATTCAATCTCAATACTAGGCTTTAATAAGAGAAAAATAGACAACACTGAGACATCTCATTTTTTTCATACGAAATAAGTAATGTTGCTGAAAAATTTTCGCACATTCAATCTCAATACTAGGCTTAAGTCGTAACAAAAAGTATTGCTTCTGTGCTTCTTTCTCATTAGAATTAGTCATTGACACTCGCTAAATGTGATGAAGAAGCTCTAAGTCATAAAACATTGAGAAGCCTACAAATATCCACAAGTATATGAATTTTGTGTACTTTGAGAGTAAACGTACATATGTTTAATTCATAATGAATTGTCAAATTAAACCAACTTAGCTGTTAAATGGGCTATCAACACAAACTTTAGCACCTGTAGCCACCACTTACACATCGTTTTGCTGTGTGTGTACTTTAAAACAAGAATAAGAGAAATTTAAGCAATAAAACTTGTGCTGTATGAATGCCAAAGAAAGTTCAAGGAAGGAAACGTAATAAAAATCTCAATAAAACTTTTCGTTGTGCGAAAGATCATTTACTAATAAAGGTACCTGTGGTAAGATGGGTTCCATAAGCTGTTAATAACGCTATCATTCTGCGATTCTTTTTAAGCTTTGACTACAATCATAAAGTTTCACCCAACGATCAGCCCAAAATTTCTTGTAGATAAAACAGCCTATTGTACTAACATCTTTTCTACCAAATACCCTTAAGTTAATCTTTCGAAAATTTCTGAACAACAATTGTCGTGCATTCTCGCTCGTTAATTTTGAATGCCATGCTAATCGAAGGTTCCTCACCAGCAAGTGGACTGCGTTTATGCCATATAGTAAAGATTTCTTTCTCTATCTTTCTCTATATCATAGATATATAAAACCGGCTATTTGCTTAGCTATAGTAAGCTAAGGTTTTTTTTTTATCATATCACTGATAAGAAAACTCCTACGTCTGACGAAAAACTACATTAAATAAACTTTTAATCAAAACTTAAGAGTAAAAACAATTTTTTGTATCCTAGATTTGTTTTTTTGAAATAATTTTGCAGAAAAATATATAATAGTTTTTTCAAATAATTTGAAATATTTGCAACATAATTTCCTTTAATAAAAATTAATTACAGTAATAAAAAAGCTCTATTAAAAACAATTTCAACCATATTAAAAACATTCTTTGTTAAAAGTTTATTTACTCGCCAAATTGAATGCTTTAAAATAACAAACAACATATTTCACACAGTTTTGTAGAAAACCAGTTAAAAATTGTGCAAATAGTTGTTGCTCTTAAAACGTGTTTGTTTTTTTCGATTTCAAAGTATTTTTTAAGCTTGAAAAATATTAAATAGACAAAACTTGAATGAGTTGACAACATGCGAATTGAAATGTGTGTTAACAGTACGTTTGTCTTAAAAAAAAAGCAGAAACAGATGACAATTAAGACAACTTGCTTTTTCGCTAAGAATGAATGATTAAGCAAAGAAAATAGTGTTATTGTTGTTTATGACAAAAAAATAAATAAATAAAAAATAAAATAAATAAATTGTGTTTAAGCCATCTTTTGCAAGCTTTAAATTGTTCAAAATGTCAATATTATTATTAGAGTTGAAGTACTCCAAATTTTCAAGATTTCAATTTGAAGTGGAATATCAATTGATTTGCTAATTAAAAGTTCTTAGTTTCTTTATTCGTTCAAAAATAAGTACTTGCTCCATATGAGAGATGCCACAATGGCTTGACCTATTCAAGCTGTTGTGTTTAGAATAATGCCCAACACAGGCAGACGGTCATAGAACCTTTGTATAAAATAGCTTTTATTTTATAATAATAAAAAAAATTTGTTCTCTTTAATGACAAGCGAAATGGTAATTTACGGCCTCATGTATAATCAAAATGTTTATGCTAACTAACTAGCTGCTAAGTTTTTTTGTGTAAATTCCCATAAGGGAAATATATCAGCAATTTAGTTAGCACAAGGTTTTTTATTACGAGTATACATAAGGACGTTGTTAGTTTTTACTGATATCCAACGTCTTTTTTTGTTTTTGAACGAGGAAAAAAGTTTTATTTATTGTCTACGAATAAAAGCACAACGCGCGAAGCAAGAAACATAAAAAATTTGGCAGCACAAATTTCTAAATAACTTTTAACAGAAAAGAAATTAAAAAAAAAATTTTCTGGATTTCTAAAAAACAGCAAAAAAGGATAATTCTTACGATATGACAACACTGGCGGAGAGTACAAATGAGTGAAATGTACTAAGTTTTTATGCTTATTAGAAATCTCTTTTCCGTCTTGTTTCATCTCTACTCTACTGACAGTGCGTTTGGGAAGGCATTTTTGTTCACTATGTACGTATTCCAAAATATATCACAGCGAAGTTACATTAAAAAAATTTTAAGTTTCGATTTTACAGCGCGCTCTAGCTATATAAATTATTGACGTTTCTGAATGTGCAAATTTAAAATAAAATTATTTAAGCTGCTATTAAGCATTATTGTTGCATATAAGTAAAACTAAATGAAAAAGGCGAATTCTATAAAGTCTTTGCAATTATCCATCGCTTGCGCTAAAAGCAGAATATTATTGTATTAGGTTTAGATGAATCTATTGTTTACAAATTTATTTTTTTGTCCGCTTCGTAAACTAAATTTTTGACACTTCTGCTGCACTTAATGTCTTTCACTTTCCAGATCCAAAAACTGTTTTATTATCACTAATATTCCACAAAAGAAAGCAAATGAACAGAAAAAATAGTATTTAGCTACACAAAAATTTTTTGTTTCTAACAACCGGCAATAAATTCACTGAATCAGTTAATAAATTATTTGAATACGGACTTGAAAAAGAATTCGTAGAGTCAAAAAAATAAAAAATATTTAAAAACTGCTGTTGGAAATATGATGTCCAGTTTTTTTAACTACTAGTTGGCCATGTACTTAAGATATATTAAACGATGGGTACAAGACAATAGAAAAGCATGAAAGACATGTTTACGCCAGCTCCAATAAATCATCGACGAAATTTTTGAACAAATGGATACGAAATCATGTATGACCGCACAACCGATAATTTCTTTTACTGTGTCGTCGACAATTGTTAATAGCACAACGTTTTTTTTTTTTATTTTGGACAAGTACTCATGGGAAATAGGAAAATAGGTTATGAGGTGAGACAAAAATTAGTCCAATACCACCCACATTGCAAGGTTATAAATTTCAAACACGGACGGCAGTGAAAAACACACGTGTACATAGAATGGAAAACAAAACACTACTTGAGAAATATGAAAGTGTCGTTTGAATAAAATAAAATCAGCTTTTAAATTTTCGGAGAGACGTCAATGATAGCTTTTTAATTTTGTAGAGCATAATCATTTCATAAGTGGGGCAACCTTGCTGTTGTATACATATTCTTCAAATAAATAAACATTTCGGTTTATAAAATTTGCTGCTTTTAGAGAGTGTTTACCTATTAAATGATCAAACCAACTTTGGCAAATATTGCAATAAGAGCAGACTCTGAATAGTAAAGTTCCTATTTATGAAGGGACGTGACTTCTCTACTGCTTTAGTAATTAATAAATTACCAAATTGTTAATTAAGTTATTAAATTTTTCTAACTCGTTTGCTTTAAATTTTGATTATTATAAACTTAATCCTTTATTTGTTACAATTCTGGCAAATTTTCGTACACTTCAATAAATTTTAAAGACACCACTCTAGCCAACTGATTTTTTCACTGTTCACTTGCAAAATCAGAAATGATATTTACATTTTAAACTAGTGTAATTGCTATTACACGAGTTTTATAGCTTTTAGTGCGATTCTTTAACTTTTAATTATCCGATAATTGTAAATTTGTTCAACATACATCTTGCAGTATCAATTGTATTCTCCTGTAATATAATTTTAACGACGGTAAAAAGCTGATTTTTGTGTACCTAATAATAGGCAATAAAACTGATAGATAATTTCGGTGGACCTGGAACAAAAATAATGTTGCTGAATAACAAATTTGATAAAATATCGTTATAATTATTGTAAAGATACCATTGTCTTTATAAAAGTACCAGAAAGCAGCTAGAGGCCAATTTTGACAAACACGAATTCTATGTATTGAACGACTTTGATGGCATGCGATCAGCTGGTACTATCAGACCGTCTAATAGCGGCTTAAAAGGTTGATTAATTATCGTGTTTTTAATATATAAATATAATACTTTTTATCATACAAAAAAAGTTTAAAAAAATTGAAAGAAAAATTTTAAACTTGGTGTGCTTTTGTTTAAATAACGCGATTTTTCTCCCATTTCGGTGCGTTTTGAAATTTCAAAGTTGACAACACTGGTTATTACTTTCTCTTACTTACATATACTTTTGATGTTTCAAAGTTATTTGTTTACGAATCAAAGCACAAAGTGCGGAGTGAAAAAATTAAAAAGATACATATAATTTTTTGGGTTTTCGGACTCCTTTATGACTTGTTTCATCTGTGACTACAGCGTGGTTAATAGTAACTATGCAAACTCCGATCCGTTCATTAAGTGTTGTAAAGACTTTAATAAATTGTTTATTTATTAAACTGAAATGCTGTTTAAGCTTGAGGTCAGTTTTCTTTTTTATATAAAAAAGTTTTAATTAAATTCGCTATTTCGTCTTCCTTAGAAAAACTTCTTCAGGAAAAAATTGTTTACAAAATCAAAATTTTTTACAAAATCAAAAATATTTGAAAACATATTGAAAACAATTTTAACATACATAAAAACATTCAACATACATTGTAACCAAAAATTAAAGTATAATGTATATTGAATATTTTATGTATGTTAAAATTGTTTTCAATATGTATTTGAAAACAAATACTTTTGATTTTGTAAACAAAACTTAAAAATTTTTTTCCTGAAGAAGTCTTCCGAAGGTAGATGAAATATCGAAATTAATTAAAACTTTTTTATATAAAAAACAAAACTGACCTCAAGCTTAAACAACATTTTAATTTAATTTATAAAAAAGTTCAAATAATTAGTTTCAAGATATTGTACATTTATGTTGCTTATTCCTTAAATGAAGACCTGATAAAACGTAATATTTTGTTCTCATTGTTCTACTTGTTATTATTTTTTATTATTTATACTATTTTTCCTTTTTCATTCATTTCTGTATATACATGTGTATTAATAGTCTGTAAGAATTAAAATGAATAGACTTGAATAACTAAATAAATAAATTTGTCATTTATTCTTACAAACCAAAAGAATGCTATATGTGTAGTAAAATTAGACCACTAAAAAACAGCGACTGTCCCATAACGTTGACTATTTTTACATAGTTATAATGAAATTATTGCGTTATAAATAAGAAGTCATAAATTGAGAAGCATCGAGTACTCCAACTGAAAATAGCTATTTTAAAAATTGCCATTCTATGCTTTGGAAGTATAAATTGCCGACCAAAAATATGATTACCGCACAGTTAACATCACCGAAAATGGTGTACTGGACAGAAAGAGCAAAAGACATAACAAAAACGTAAATAACATAAAAGAATAATCATAGTGAATGTGGTTATATTTAGAGAGTTTAAAAGAAAATGTTAACTGATTTATTTTTAATTATGAAAACAAATAAATAGGACTAGTTTTATGATTGCCATTATTATATTTAACTGACAATTTCACGTTGTTACAACTCCAAAATTTGCTAACAATCTACTGTGATTGTGAAGTAATTGTAATTTTTTAAACTTGAACGGTGTAGGCAAAAAGTTGAATTGAGACGATTATTTGTCGAAAATATATTATATTTTAATTATACGCTACTTATAAGGCGCTTTAACAATTTAAAAAAAAAGTTGGGTATACAATTTATTGTGGGAAGAATTGTGTCATCAATAAATTTATTGAACAATTTAGAGTTTTAAGACATATTGACAAAGAAAAAGTAATTCTTACTTATTATTAAAAATGTGTTTTTAATTTTCACAAAGCAGTCGCTTTTCGAACCAGTTGAACTAAATAATGACTTCATAAATATTAAATTGAATAAATACATACGTATGTATGAATATATGTATGTATGTGTATAGTAAATTGTGCAATTTTTTGTTTTGTCGTTTGTCTATGGAGTTTATCATGTATTAAACCTGTCATACGAGCCGACAGGTTAACAGGCACTGGAGCCCTTGTTAAAACCATATGAATCAACTGCGACAAATAAAGCACCAACAAAACACAATGGCATTTTAAATAAAATAATAAAAATAACTAAATAAAAAACAAACGAAAAAACTTGTTGCAAAGTTTTGTTTTGAAAACTGCATGATGACAATGACATGTGAGTTAAATAAAAAGTTAAAAAAAAGAAGAAAAATTGTATGAATTATGCGACATTATTCATTTAAGTCGTCTTTTATTATCCGTTTGTGTCGGAATTATTTATCAAAAGATTTTTCAGTTTGTTTTATTTTTTGTTGTACGCAACAACACTGAAACGAAAAGTTTGTATTATTCTACGGTAAATGTATGGAAATGGAATTGCTTATTTATATGACGATTTAATTGTCATGTCTTTTTTACAGTACTAATTTAAAGTTGCTACCAAAATCTTGAATTTTTAATGTTAAAAAAAATCGTTTGTCTCCTTGTATCCTTTTGATAGTAGTGTATCGATGTAGTCGCGCCAGTCAAATAAAAATCGTATTTCTAATATTATATGATGGTATCATTCGTCTGACTGAAATTCAAACCTGGCTTTAGCCAAGAAATATTTTTATTTTTAATTATAACAATAATTGCCGCGATCAATAACTCTTGGTCAAAGAAGACGGTAAAAAATAATTGAGTATACTAAAGCTGGGGAGGCAACTGGCTGTTTCGCAGTCGCTACACTCATCAGCACTAGGATTCGAACTCTGTACCATGTAAACAGGATGTGTCAACCATAGTTTTTTTAAATGTGGCATTGAAAAGAATCATACTGTAGTGGAATTTACGCTGATCATAATTAAATTTTAGGAGAGGGGTAAAAGGGAAACAATACAACTATTCCGCTTCAACAATGTTGTAATACTATATAACCAGATAGCTACTCAAATTTACCATGTTATTGCCAATACGAAGCATATCACTGTTACACCCAACCATAGCTCTGTCATGTGCAACGATACAAGATATTCCCCTATATTCCAAGAGGAATCGTCCCATGAAAAAACACTCAATTATACATTCGTCTTCGACCGCAGTTATGTATTCTTTGGTAGGCCTTCGATATATCCTAGACCTAAGCTATATATGGAGGCTGTCGATAACATTTAATTATTTTTTGCAACAAGTAAATAAATGCCAATATTTGGGTGACAATCATGAGGCCTCTTGGAATATGGGTAATTTTGTCTCAGCCAACCATTATTATCTTGATGGTTAACTATCATTTTGTTTTGCTTATTTATATTGATTGTTGCAATCGACCAAGGTGCTGCTTACAGAACACAGACGAACAACTTGTAGAACACAAATTGTTCGTCTGATGCGAAATATATATATAAAAAAAAATTCAACATCATCCAAATATATCAGCTCGATACTTGTTTAGAACTGAGTTACAAGGGTTTTTAAAGCGACTTACCACCCTAATAACAACAATTACATTTAGTTTTAATACTTTAATTATTTTGTTAGTTAGGCCATACAAGGCAGATTCAATAAAAATACAAAAAAAAAATCTGATGCGGCTTCTTTAGGTGGCACGCATCCAAATGGTTCCATAATTTTATGCCTGTCGCAAAGATCCGGCTGCATTATATCGATTTTAAATGTATCGACCGATTGCGACTTAATTTTTTTTTATTTTGGTCTAGTACTCAGGGAATGGCTCATACATATGCAGTAGTATATTGTCTACTGCATGATCATTGTCGACAATTCACGTCACCCCTGCCAGATATAACTCTTTAGGCACACATTCATTGTGACGAGTATACTGGAATTTTGGCCCAAAAAATCGGTAATACAAAAGTACGGACCTATGATGCTACTAGCGTTGGATTCGTACGCAACATTATCCTTTTGTAATTGCAATGTTTTCTGGTGAGTGCCTTGAGGTTTGATCATCCTATATATTAATTAATTTTGTTGGGTAATGGGTCTAAATTGATCTAAAAAATCTTTAAACCTCTCATTATGCATTGGTTAGACACCACCAAAATAACAAGGCGGACATTAATATTCATCCTCACTAATTGAACATCCTATGCACAGCAAAATAAACCAAATTTTTTGTTCACTGTTATTTAGTTACAAATTTTCATAATTTGCTTGTCACGTAGATTATTTTGTTTCACCTTCATTAGAGCGGGTAGTTTGTGTAAATCGGACGCAAATATTGTGCCTAAAACAAAAAATAAATACATTGACTGTATTGTTTAAAACAATCAATTAAAATGTTGCTTAATTACATTAACCAAAATTATGGGCAAATTTTTTTCAAGTTAATTGTAAACTGTCATTCGAGTACTTATTTATGATTAAAAAGGTCATAAAACTCTAGAACACTGATAGGTTTCGTAAACGTTGGTCTAAATGTAATACACGATGTTAATTGTGAGTCACACTTTAACGTTAAGATTTTTTATTAATGGACTAAGCGGAAGCGGATGGACCATTTGAGGCGCAGCCGCGGCCAACATTTGCATGAAATAATCTTCAAACATTAAATTATATCGACCCAACTATCGATCCAAATAAATATTTCATGCATTTTTCTGAATTTTATGTGTTTTTTTTTAAATTTCCGATAGTTCTTATAAAATCACCCATTACATATATGTATGTATATATCTTGATCTAGTTATGATTTTCTCAATAATTTAAGTAAAACTAAAAATATTTTTTATACCTTGAAATAATTCACAGTAATACTTAGTACTCGTAATAGGTAATACTAGTAATGTTGTGTAGAATCAGGCAATTCTTCAGTGAGACAACAATTGGAATGCAAAATTTGAGAAGTGGTCGGTAAATCATCATTTTCTAACGCATTTCAGAAAAGTCTCAACTGAAGGAGGTGTCGTCTGGCCGGCATGATTTGTCACCAGAGTCACAACTATGTTCGTCTCAACTACATTATTTATTTTGTTCACTTCTGAAATATTATAAAATAATTATGACCACAGTGATCTACAACCAAAATTTTGATTTTATATCTTTGTTATATACTAAGAAGCTCCGTTTTCTGTTATGAATGGTGGTAACTACGTAACAATGTGAAAAAATTAACGTTATAATGTAGTTTTCGGAAGTAGCAGCAAAGTAACTTTTCTTGACACAATTCGTTGTGATAGCAGATTTTAATTTTCATTCATATTGTGGCCGAGGTTAAAGATTTGCATATGTAATCAAGAAAACTTTTTGTAGATTTTCAAATAATGATTACTATTTTCAATATTCTTGAATTAAGTAATGCTGAAAAATGCTAAAAATAATGATATCTGCTAAATGGAAAATTTGCAACTAAATCAAGGAAATAAATGCTAAATTTAACCGCAAAAATGCTAAAATGGCTACGCTGATTTCTATTGTTCGTGTTCGTCTTGCTTACTCATTTCGCTCTCTCCCTCTTTCTTCTGCCGACTAGAACGGCGAAGTTCAACTACTGGTTGAACTTCACCGTTCACCAGCGTTGCCATTTTTGGTCTTTTCTGACCAAATTTGGTGGAGCAGTATTCTTTTGGTCTGCTGGTCGGCTAAACCTTATTTTGGTCTTTTTCAGAAAATTCCATTCCCCTAATTTTAAAATGTTCCAACCTTGTTGATTGTGACCCTGATATAATTATTACACAGTGGAATTTGTTGCGCTTAACAGAAATGAATCGTTCCGCAGACTTAAATTTTTATTTATTTTGGGACCAAATTAACTCTATTGAAAACGGACTAAATCAGAAAAGCTTTGGTGATCTTGCTAGCTTTTTTGTATTAAATTTACTTTAGCTCCCACATAGTTCTGCAGCTGCTGAGTGCAAGTTCTTAACACTTTTTTTAATCAAAATAAAGATGAGGAATAAACTTGAAATAAATACACTTAAGAGTATAATGCTTTGCAAAGAACTTATTAAAAATAATGATCACGCATTGTGAGATCAGCAAAAAAAGAGAGGGAGAGAGAGAGGGAGAGAGAGAGGGAGAGAGAGAGGGAGAGAGAGAGAGAGAGAGGGAGAGAGAGAGGGAGAGAGAGGGAGAAAGAGAGAGGGAGAGAGGGAGAGAGAGGGAGAGAGAGGGAGAGAGAGGGAGAGAGAGAGGGAGAGAGGGAGAGAGGGAGAGAGAGAGAGAGGGATTTTATGCACTATAATTATAAACTATTTAATTGTTTCTTTTTCAGGTATTCCATTTAAATGACGAGCGAATTACACATTACTGTTGCTGAGTGGTTTGTTTTTAAGGGATTGTTTTTTCGATTAATAAAATTAATAGCCGGAAATGCGTGAGTGGCCTAATTTTTATATAAATCTTATTTAAACATATTTTTACGCATTTTCTTCAAATATTTTTGCGACAATCACAATAAGCTAAACGACCGGAGAAATGAATGCTACGAAATGCCATTTTGGTAAACATTAGCCTTGCCGGTTCATATTTGGCAGTCGTGAAGTATACAAGTGGCACATTTATAGCATTTACGAGTATCAAAAACATTTTATAAAAAAAAAACATTTTATCAAAATTAATGATCGATTTTCATGAAAAAATCATAATGAGGGACGAGGCATATTTTCATGAATAAACAGAATGGTCTGTTCTGGACAATGGAAAATGCTCAAATTATTTTGCATCCATTAAAAGTGCCAGTCTGCAAAAGTGGTTGGTCAGAAGGAATCATTAGATTCTTTCAAAATGAAAACGGTGTAACGGTAACTGTGGATGGCGAGCGATATCGTCATATCCCTCCTTTATTGCAACATAGTCATAACCAGAAAAAAACCTTGTTTCGAGAAAAACACATTTAAAATTTTTAGTCTTAGAAAATTAAAAAAAAAATATCTCCTAAAGGAAATACCTTAAAAGTAATTTAAATACATTTTTGGCACAATATAAAAGGCAGTACTGTTAACAACTCTGCATTGTTAACTAGAAAAGTTAATTTTTTGAGATATGACTATGTTGCAATAAAGGAGCGATATGATTGAAAACTTTTTAACGCAACAACAGCATGCTTTGGGCTTGATTAACGTGTGGTATCAACAAGACGGTGCCACATCGCATACAGCCAGGATTACAATGGAATTATTGCGAGTAGTATACTTTCTCGGCGTACACCTGTAGTTAATATATTTCTCTTGCTCGTCCATTTGCATTTAAGAACATATCTATTACCGTGTAGCCTGTTGACTGGATATACAAAAGTAAGACTGTCATGACAACAGACAAGAAATCGGTATTAAATCTTTCGAAGAAGCTTGCTTCCTTCAAGCTAAAATTAAACAATAAGGAAAACGTCTCGACAAACGTACATAAAATGGAAACAACAACTTAGTTTTTAGTCATATGAACAAATCATTTTCTGAGCCCTTCAGTGTAGAATTCTTCAGAAAGTCAGAGGGGCCTAGGCTTGGAAAATTGTTATAATAAATAGCATTAGCCCTTAATCAGCAAACGCGAACTTCCTCCACTTCTGGTTCCATATATTACAGGTATCTGTAGCAAGACAACAACACATCGGGGACTCAGAATAGCTTCCCGAAAATCTGACATACAGCAATTTATCGTAACGGCCTACAAATTTAGGTGTAATCCACAACCAGAACATTTCAGCTTCAACCACTACCATTGCCAGAATAGTCTGTAAAAAATTCTAGCAGCATTGAGTCACGTTTTGCCACTTGAACCCTTCGTAAGGCTTCGAAAACCTTAGCACAACTTAAGTCATTCTGGAAGGACTTCCTCGGGTTTTATTTCACAAATGAAGGACATCTCTTCTGTGTCCCAGAAAGTAAAACGTGAAAGCTACGAATGCCCCAAGAAAAAAACTGCTACCTGGAGGGACTATTTAAAAATCTTAGTGTATTTAAATCCCGTCTTTACCGTAAACAACCCGTTGACGGTCAAGTCTGTTGTAACGGTCAATGTCTGCCGACGTGTGCTTTCACAGTACGTACAGACAACATTTTTAAGTAAAAAACAATGGTTTTATGTTGTACAGGATGCTAGTTTCATAAAACCAGTCGACTTGGGTTTTTTTTATCCCGTTGTGTTGACCAATTAAATTTTTATTGTAGCGTAATTTTAAATGTAGCGTATTTTTTTATAGCTAATCTTTGAAAAAATTTGTGTTTTCGGAATCAGTTTAAAAAGACAAATATTTATGTCAAGATCATAACTTTTATGTTATTAACATTGTTTTCTTTATTCATATCATACAATTGTATTTTACATAAATTGCAAGTATTGAAAAAAATGTTTCCCCTTTTGTTTACTTGTGTTGTGTTTTTGCAAACTTTTTGTTATTATCTCTGTAGCCTTGACACAAGTGACTTTAGCTATTATTGATTATTATAACTAAACAGCGGCGTGTGGAAAGTGATACGAGAACCTGCTGAGCTTTTAGTTCAAAAGAAAACAATTAAAGTTCTTATAAGGAAAATACATAATTAAATTATTTTTACTACCCATCATTGCGTGTTAAAAATATATATTTAAATGTTATTATTTTAATTTATGATGAAAAACCTGCATTAATTTTCGTATTCTTTAACAAAACAGATAAATCGTTTTATGTGTTTGTTTGGTTTTGTACTTGACCTAAAAGTATGCAATAAATTTGTACGTCAAAAAAAAGTGAAAAATGCACAGTGGTAGATTGAACACAACGAGCAAATTAACAGCTGAAGCAGAACTACTGTTTACTTTTTACGAAACAGAAAGTTTTTTATTTACTATTTACATATTTTTTTCTTTTTTGATAAACCAATAATAATTGCTCCTAGTTAAAAAAATACATAAATAGGTTTTGCGAATCAATCAGTAAATTTTTACAACAAATATTTTTGTGGAGTTTTTTTTAATGCTCTAGTTCTTTTATTAATGGGTGTTTTGCTAAACTTCCCGAAAAATTACCCCAAGAAGCCATGAGTCCTAAAACTATTTTATATAAACGTGCTGAAAAAAAACAAAAGAGCCGAAAAAAATAAAATAAAAAACTATATATAAAAAAGAGAAAAAAGAAGAAAAATAAACTTATTCGACTTTTTATTAATTAAACAATTTTGCTTTTTCCCTTAGCAGTAAGAGAACTTTGCACCTTAATCACATTCAATAGAGCAAACATTTATCGTCTAAATTCATTTCAGAGCCTAGTTCGCAATTGAACTCTCTGCCAAATTCCAAATTATTCCTTAGCGGCCCGTTTATATCATACTGTTCTAATGTCCGGCGATATAAAGGAAAAAACTCTGGCGGCAGTTCGATTTTGTTCCGGGCTGCACATCGAGTTTGAGCATAATTTATAAAAAATAATTGAGTGTTTGTGAAATTTATATCTGGCAATGTTTCCAAATGCAATTCGTTTGCTTCTCTTTCTGGCAGTTCCAGCCAGTAGAGATATGCGCTAAAAGCTACATTAACAGCACTTGTTTCAACCGCTATATCACGCAATTTAGAAGCGTTTCGAAAAACATAAGGATGGTTGTGAAAATGATTGCTGATTTGAGTTCGGAAGCATTCGATGATATTGGCAAATTTTTCTAAGGTGGAGTGATCAAAAGGAAAGGTATTCATGGGATTTGTTTCCATTTCTTGAAGATCGAATAATTTAATTATTTCTCTCGCCAAGGCCACCCCTATAGAGGAGAATTTAAGAGAGTTGGCATAGAATTTAGAATAAAAGGGTTTTTGCAAGAGACCAAAGCCCACCATTAATTCGTAATTTAAATACTTTTGTTGTATGCTGACACTGGGTGCCTCTATAATGTTGAAATGGTCCTTGGTTGAACTCGCTTGTAAAATGGTCTGGTTGGCGCTGTACATCATTATGGTTTGCAACTTTTGCCAATAATCATTATTGTTATCGGGGAATGGCAAACCTCTGATATCATCCCCATTTTGCGGATATGATGGATAAGTAATTTTTAAGGTACTCAATTTTTGTCTTATTGCTCTCTTTACATTGCCGCTCATCCAGTTGACTTCAGCTTGCCTTGTGTTGCCTTCTGTTTGCAGGTATTTTTCAAAAGCTTTTTTCACCATGAAAAATATTTTCTGCACATCTTGTTTGGCATCTGTAAGATGAAATTTTTCATTGTAAAGTTTACCTAAACCCTGTGGTAAATAACGCATGAGCTGATTAGTGCAATAAAAAGCTCTGTGATACGGGCGCTCGTTAAGGGGGAAATTAATTTCTGATAAAGCTCGGTACATAATATAATTGGCGAATGAAGACTGTAAATCTTTTTTGGATATAATGCTAAGTTGATTGAAGTACTCATCGTTACGAAAGTAAACTTGTGATACTGTGCCTCTATTCAGGCTTTGATCGACAAAATCCTTAAAATTTATGTCATACTTTTCAGATAATTTGCGCAAACTTTGTAATGAATTTGCCGTATTGTGTCGTACTCCATGCATTGTATTTTCCACCAAATGCTCTGGGTGTCCGCGTCTATTAGTATTAAATGTTTGTTGTTCTTCGGCCATGTCTACAGGTGTGTTAGCGTTTTGGTCGAGCCGCATATATTTACACAAATCCAATTCAAATATTATAATGGCTTCTGATACATATTTAGCATCTGTTCCATGCATTTGAAGCCAATTAATCAAGTTTTCTTTAATTTCCTCTTGTAGTTTGTCGAGAAATATTTGACTTTTTTCATCGATTTGGCGAGTAGCCAAAGAACTGCACAGTTCTATGGGCAATATCGTTGTCTTGGGCTCTTCTATAAATATGGCTTGGTAGTTGGAATTTGTTTTGTCGATGGTTAAACCAATTAAAATATCTAAACCATAGTCGCGCCGTAAATCGGCTATGACAGAAAGCCAATTATAATTATCTTTCCAATGAGTTTCTTTTATATCGGGCAAGCCTCCATGTCGCAAAATGAAACTCTGCATGAATTTTCTCTGAGCCGGAGATGTTGCTGGTACCCTCAAGCAAGCCCTATAGAAATCTTTGGCGACTTTTATTTCCATTGAATCTAACGAAGTAATTGGTTCGGTTAGCGAAATCTGTAATTGTTTGTTAACGTGTTGTTCCATTACAGTCTGCACACTAATCAGATCACCTTCACTGGCCGCTTCAACATTTTGTTCTTTTAACCAATTGCCGCAAGCGAAGCTATAGAAGTCTTTACATACATCTGCTTCCTGATTCATGTACTTTAGTATTTCTTTTGATCTAAAGTCTCGTTCTTGCCTCTGTTCTAGCTGTTTTGTTTGAGGTTGATGTTGGATGTCTCGGCGGCCTTGAGTTTGACCTTGATTATGTTGTTGCCTTTGTTCGCTGATACCGATTGTGATTGCGATTATCAGGCAAGCAAAAACAATTTTAAGCCTCCGATTTTGTAACATTTTTACTGTAGGAGTTTAGGATTGCTACTAAGCGTAAAAATGTATAAATGCTGACTTTCGCTAACGCTGCTTAGTCTCTTAAAATGCCTTGAAATACAAATTAGTATTACATTTTAGAATTTGTTTACTGTTTATGTGATAAGAAAACTCACAAACACGAAATAAAACTATACAAATTTCTCATTTTATAAAATAATTAATCAAGTTTAATATTTTTGTTGTAAAATAAATGAAAATAATTCAGTCTATTTCGAATTGAAAGGCCAACAATATTTTAATTTTTAAATTTTAATAAAATCCAACCCCATTTAACAGCTGCTAGTTGCTTTTTGCTTTGTTTGGTTTGACATTTTATTACGGATAGTCTCATTCTATAGAACTCTTGCAAATTATAAAATGTTTTAAATTAAAGTAATGATCCTTTTCATAAATTGATATTGAATTTCAATTAAAAAATTTAATTGACACCTACATACACTGCATATGTAAGTGTCATCCCCTGAGTACTGGTCCAAGATAAAAAAAAGCCTTTGAACTTTAACTTAATTGTAAAGGATTTGCGAGGATAAATATGAATTCAAATAATTCTTTCTATTCGAATGCTCAAATTATACATTTTATTACAGTTTCCTAAACACACACACTAGCCGGGTGCTCTTTTAAACAATTAACACCTATTAAAATTATCACTAGTACTCATAAATATCATCACTTAAGGGGTAGCCTTAAATAAGGGATGCATACGGTCGCCATAGGCGTGATGAAATGCAGGGAAGGGGGCATCCAAAGGCCCTTATCATCTAGTCACCCTACATTTGAGGTTTTATCTTTCAATTTAAATTTTTTCTCGATTTTCGACACCAATGTCACTTAATTGCTCTATTTATGAATTATTTCCGTATTTTTTTTTTTTTTTTTTGTATTGGCAAGTAAAATTTTTTCTATGCTTTACGCCGATGAATTCTGGCCCAAAATCCACGCCACTGAGGGCCGAGCTAACCTTTTAACTTTTGATTGTTCTGCTATTCAGTGTATAATGAAATGTTTAACATAACGTAGATGGCTAAAAGAATTTTTGTGGCCGTATCAGCATGTTCAGGTCGTCCACAATAGTTGGTCGTGGCAATGATAAGTGTTACAATTCATGGATTGACGTTGTACGGCCAGAGGATGGTTGATGCTGATCGTATCGCAACCAAGTACTGCGATCAGAGAATGATGCCGATGGTATCTCAACTGAGTACTGTACATTTTGTATAAATATTTGGATATGAAAAAATTTTCTTTGAGCCGATTACTTTTTGAAGTAGTCAAGTTTCAAGATGTTGATGTGCAATAAAAAAAAAGATAGTAAAATTCCTTAATGAGATAAACAAACAAACATTAGTTTTTATTAAATTAACTAAGAAATTTACAAATTTTATATTTTAATAAAAAACACATTTGTCGGCCGCATTCATTTGCGATCCAATGGCACAACTGAATTCACGTCCAAACTCCTCACAATTTAATAGTGGGCCATTCACTTCATACCTTGACATTGTATGCTTTTCCAAGGGGCCTAAATAAACCGGCAAGCTTTCCGATTTCCTCAAATCTCTTCTCTTTGCTTCGCAATGCATTTGAGCAAATGATATAAAAAATAATTGCGTGTTAGTGAAATTTAACTCAAATAAAGTTTCTTGCGAAAGAACACCATAATCGTTATTAGGATTTTGATATCTAAGCCAATCCAGATAGGTGTTGAATGCGATATTTAGAGCAGAATTTTGTGCTATAAGTTCTCGGGTTTTTGTAGCATTGTTAAAACTCTCAGGATCGTTGTTGAGATAATTACCGATTTGCCGACGTAAACAATTGGCTCTTCTGTAAAATTCGACTGCTGTTGCGGGATGCCAGTTATTATGTCCAGTAATATCGCTGATCCAACCATAATCGTCAAATGCCGAAGCAATAGCTTCTGCTAGCTTCTGACCTAGTACAGCAAAATGTGTACAATAAGGTAATTGTGATTGATAGTAGGGAGCCTGCAATAAGCCCCACCCAAAATCGATGCGTTTGAGATAAGGTCTATACACAATTCTAGTTTCATAAGCTTCAACTTCATCCTTTGGCCTGGGCAAACCAGTAGCAAGAACCCGGCTCAAATCATACTCTTTCACCGTTTCCATAATTTTTTCCAGATTTTTCCAATAATCATTGCGTGAAAATTGCAAATTTAGTGTTGTTCTATCGTATGTCGGAAAATATAAACTCATTTCGGCCAATTTCTGTTTACCCGCAACCGCTGTGCTGCTTTGTATCCAATCCTGCTGAAAACTGGCACCAAACATTGCTTTAAGTTTCTCAAACATTGTCCCTACTTGTTCCTGATAAATTGCAAAAGCATGTTTTTTGTGATACATGTCACCCAAGATTTTTGGAAAATATTTCTTAACAATTTCCAAACAATAGTAGGGCCGTGTTTGCAGAGTATCATTTAATGGCAGATTTATGTAAGTTAGGGCTCTATACATTATATAATTTGCTATGGTGGTGCTATTGTTAACGTCCATTATCTTTATAAGTTGATCAAAATATTGTGGACTTTTCATGAACACAGGTTTAATCACTGGAGCACCAAAACTTCTCATTACTAAGGTGTTTAAATTGATTTTGTTTTGTAGCTGATGCGTAAATTCAATTAAAGTCTTGCGAGCGTATTTCTTGTGCAACACTTCAGGCTTGTTACTGCCCATAAAATCTTGTTCCTCAGTTTCATTCATAAACATGGCTGCACACAACTCAAATTCAAAAGTTAAAATATCAGCGGCCAATTTGCTGGCTTCCTCTTTATCCATGGACAACCACATGCGTAAATTATCTGCTACTTCTCTTTCGATGGGAACATATTCTAAATCTGTCAACTCTACAGTTTGAGTACCACGGTAGCTACACAAATGTTTTGGTATAATTGTAGACGGTTCGCCCAAATAGATGCTGTTCTCGTACATGCTTTGATAGTTGATATCAATTTCCATACCAATTAAAATTTCTATGCCATACTTGTAACGCAAACCTGCTACTACTTGCTGCCAATCGTAATTGTGATGATGTATTAGCCAATTAGAACCCGGTATGGCTGGAAAACCTCCATTGACTTTAATGAAATCGCTTAACAAAATTTGATGTTGAAGTTCATTTCTTTTAGCGTCCAAACATGATTTATAAAAGATTTTTAGTTTCTTGGCTGTTGTTGTATCATCTATAGTTACACTGTCATGCAATAACTTGTGCAAATCCTTATTAATCTTAGAGTCCAGCAAAGACTTGGGGGTTTCACTATCTTGTTGTTTATTGACAGCAGGTGTATGATATTTGTGCCAATTTCCGCAAGCGTATTCATAAAAATCTACACAGGGATCTATAGAAAGATTCATATATTTGAGTATTTCCCTGGATTTTGAATTTCTTATGGCTTCAACTTCCTCAAATATTGGAAAATGGGTATTTTGTGCGATGGCTCTTTGAAACGGACATAAAAAAATGAAGAAAACAACCGAACATTTTTCCAACATTTTCTGTATTTAATCAAGGCTTTCGAAATAAACTATCGCCTTGTTATTTAATCAAATTATACAGAAGCTTTTATTTTTGCGTCTTAAAAATCTCATTGCGCTTGTGATGTGGGCTCTCTTTTGCTCAATGTAGAAAGAGTTGCCAGGGAAGGCTACTAATCTCAAATGAATATAAATATTAATTATAAACATGCACTTAATCACCAGAACATTTAAAAATTAGCGACAGAGATACTTCAAAAAACCAGCTGAAGAAAAATTTTAATTCAACATGAAATATGGATTATACATATTTTTGTGCATAGAGGCCGGGGCACATAGAATCCGTACGTTATACGTTACCTTTTGCAACTGACAACTAAGTTGAAATACATGAAGTCTTATGAGCTTTGTTATATTCCGTACTTCTCCGTTAACGCAAAGTATTAAAGTTGAGCAGCTTTTAACGTAAGTTGAGAAGTTTGACAACTATCAGTTTATATTTTTTGCGTATTTTTCCATTAAAAAATAAAATAAATTAAAAACAAATTGTGTTCGATTTTCTGTGCTGTGTCTGAAGAATAAATCAAGAACATTTTTATGAAATTAAAATGAAGTTGATCTTATATCCTTTAACAAAGTACCCATTGTGCTAACTTTCGTATAGGTTAATTAATGTCAGCTGAAAAAGGACACGGATAAAGTATGACGGATTCTATGTACCCCGGCCTTAAGAGTTTAATTCGAATTTTTCTGAAAAGAAAAAAAAAAAATTAAGTGGCAACATTTACACTTCTCTCTTTTTCTACCCTCTCTTTTGATAAACTAGTTCTATATTGATAATGAGTTGTTTCTTTTTAAAAACTATAATTCTTAAAGAAAATAAAATATTGTGGAGACCATGAGAGGTTATCGTATAACAGCACTATTTGTAAAATTAAATTTTGTGTTTGCTATTTTGATCTCAATTATAATTATACAAGTTTTTTTTTATATTTTTTTTTTAACAGACATTTTTAATTTATTACGAACTTAGCTTAAAATGAGTATAAGAAATTTAAAAATGCTGACAAAAAAAGTCAATACAAAACACATTTTTGTTCTGGATTCATTTTATTGCCCAAATTGCATTTATATTCGCGGGCAAAATCATTAAAATTTGTCAAAGCCCCAATTACGCGCCAATGTTCTGGTAATTCCTCAAATTCATCAATATCAGGCGAGTAATCTGCACACCAAAGTTGAGCGAAGCCTATGAAAAATAATTGCGAGCGATTATATTTTTCCAACAGAGGCAAAGATTCCTGTTCAGCCGAAACATTGTTGGCGACATTTTCCCACCACTTGTTGTACGCTTTGTACGCAATACTCAGGGCACCGTTATCAGCTGCGTAAGTATTTGTCAGCTGCTTTTCGTCTCTACGCACCCAATTGTGAAATTTATAATTTGAATATTGTTCTACATAGCATTTTGCCCTGTCATCGAAACTGTATTCTGTTATGGTGTCCATCCATAATTTCTGATTGCCATGTTTATCGTATTTACGTCCCTGCGAATCGAAAGCTCTAAACATTTGTTGTGCCAAAAGATAACCCAAAGTGCTGTAGAGTAAGGCATGGGGATAAGCGGGATCCCAAAGAAACCGGGATTGTAGAAAAGTTATGGGAATTTGTATTCTATTAGTTTCATAAGAATAGTGGGGTAAATCATATTGTTCCTCGGGTTCCTTTGGCCGTTCATTGAGTTTGGCCAAATTTTGAGCACTGTGCCATTGCCAAATACTTATAAGATTTTGATAATAATTGGTTTTTCTTATCGATACTTTTTGCAATTGTTCGGAATACTCGGTATTCGACGTAGCCAGTTCAATTTCCATGGCGTCTAATTTTTCAATAAATTTTTGTTTGGTATCCGCACCAATCCAACTTAATTTGGCCGATATTTGCAATTCCTCTCGAAGAGTTTTTCGTATATCGGACCAAATTGATTGTATGTCGTTAGACAACTGCATGGAGTGAAAATTACGTGCAAACATATGCTCCAAAGCTTGAGGAAAGTATTCCGCTACTTTGTTTACACAGAAGTTGTTACTTTTTTTATAATAGGCTTTTTCTATATCAAATTTATTCAAAACCTTCCACATAGTGTAATTGGCTATGGTCAGTTTGGGGGTTTCTCTGATGACATCCATTAGATTCGAAAAATAATCAATTGGACTTTCGTAAACCTGAGCATAAATGGTGGTATTGAATATGAGATTTAGATATCGATTAATATCCACATAACTGCCATAAGCTGCCTTCAAATCGGCAGTAAATCTCAAGCGGGATTTTTGCTGTAACGTTAAATCGGGCCGGGCAAAACCTGCAGCCAAACGTCTTTCCACATGTACAACTTGATGCGCTACCTCATGTGACCATTGCTCCGGCATTTCTGGAAAATAACGCAGCAATTGTGTTTGTATGCCTGTAGTGTAAGCCGTTCTTAAACGTTCATTATCTTCGTCATCTACTAGGTAGGCCTGCTGGGACAAATATAATTTCGGAGCTCCTACCATAATGCGATGCATGTCTTTTTCCGTAAAGTCGGGTATAACTTGAAGCCCAATCATTATATCAACTCCCAGATTTCTTCTCATTTTTGCCACCACCTTCAACCAATCATATTCGGATTCATACCACCTTCGATTGGTAATTTTGGGCCAACCTCCTTTAAAATCCACTTCATTAATTATATGCTCTAAGCCCAAACGATCAATTTTGCCTGTCTCTAAACAAGATTCGAAAAAGTTTTTCAATTTTGCATCCGAACCGGAGTCAATTCTGGCATCGCCACGGAACATTTCACCGCATTTATGCCAGTAGAGTTCCTTTAATTGACCGAGATTACTGCTCTTTCCTTTTGAGGGTGCTGGATGTAGCTTAGGCCATTTGCCACAGGCAAATTTATAAAAATTTTCGCACGGTGATTTATTCTCATTTAAATATGCTCTGATTTCCGAAGCCTTGGCTAATCTTAATAAATCTTGCGTATAATTTCGTTCCACTGGCAAACAGTCACAAATCAAGACACCAACTCCTATAAGGAGCAGTGTTGCAAGGATTATATTCATTTTTTTAAACTGTGTTTCTTATATAAATTTTTTCCCGTTTGATTTTAAACTGTTGTTTAACACTGTCGTTTCGAACTTAAACTAAATTCAAAATTTCTAAATGATGCTTCTTATTGTTCTTATCATTTGATAGTCTGTGATGAATATTATTTTGTTTTTGCTTTCTTTTCTTTTAATTTCACTTTGCTTGTTAATTTGTCTACTTTGTATGCTGAAAACGGTTTCATAAATTTAATTAAGCAATTAAAAACTGAGTGACATATTAACAACTGAATAGTTAATAATATAATTCAATTAATAACAAACATTTTAAATGAACTTAACCTTCATAGAAATATGTATTAATATTTTCAGTACAGACCCCCCTAATTTCATCAATCTTCTGCTTAAGGCAGTTATTTACACAAATTCTGCGGGCACACGTAAAGTATACTAAAGAAATTTTGATTTTGAAGATAAAAAATGAAAATCAACATCGAGTAGCTTTTCATAGTGGAGTTATTGTACTTGTAAGCTTCCATTTTAAAGAAATCTATATATTTCATACAGATGATTGACAACTTTTGGAAAGTACGAAGTATAAAAATTTATAGCAACAATAAAAAGATTTTAATGACTGGATAACAATAAATCCAGGTTATTTTTCCGCCTTAAGTTCGTTTTTTGTCATTCTAATCGAAGTTTTGTGAGAAATAAATCGAGGGAAAAACGTGGAATCTATAAGCCAGGTCACAGTGCCCAATTCCGTTCAGAAACGGAATTGAATTCTTATTTCAAAACTTTTTTGAATGAAATCATTTCCAACGTCAGTAATGAAACGAGCATTGTCTTTTAAAACAAAAAAATTAGATATTCGTTGTTTGAAGAATCAAAAATTGCACTCAATTCTGTTTCCGAATGGACCTGAATGCCGTGACATAGCTGTATGTTTTTGATCTTTTACCTCCTATTTGGACATCAAGCCGATAAACATTTCAAATAATATTAAAACAAAAGGTTCTCAAGTTCATCGCTTTCACAAAATTTTTAATTTATTTCGTGCAGAATTCCAAAATTCTATGAACAATTTTGTGGATCAAAAGGACAATGTTTTATTTCTATAAAGAGCAGAAACCTAAATTTTTTTCAACATGCTTCAACTTGAGAGAATGTGTCATTAATTTACATCAGCACATGATTTGATGGCCTTATCTGGTGATGGACCAATTCCACAGGATAAATTATTCAGGATTCACCAGTGCCCTCGTGTGGCTTGCAAGTCTCATACAGGTCGCAACTTTTGCCATAAATTTGTAGCTATATGGGCAAACTCCTTGCTGACGACCTCCAGCCATATAATGCCTCCTGTATGCAATTTTCCGGCAGTCAATGGAAGATAAAGTTTAATAAGTTTGTAGGCCGAAACCAACAGGCCTGACTAACCATCAATTCCTTATATTACAGGTATCTGTTGCATAACAACAGCACTTCGGTGGTTATTAGCTCCGACAAGCCGAATTTCCCTGGGGCTTTGTCGATTCCCGTTGTGCCAATTAACTCTTGGTAAGATTTTTGGAAGTCCAACAAAATATAGGCCATGCGGCTTCTTAGAGTTGTATTTGCTATAACAAATGATTGACTCCTATGCTCCAGAAAGCAGAGTGCCCTCGTTAGGCGCAAAATATTATTGAGATAGCTTGACATTATAAACTGGAGCTTTTCTGTGTATAGGGTATAATAGGATGCTCGGTAATATTGCAGTCGGCAGTCCGGTAACTACACGTGGACATAGACGGAATGGTATGGGTCGCACTTAAAATCTGTAAAACAGATACAGTATCAACGTCTAGGAACTGCACAGGACACGTATTTCAGTGAGTCTACCACGCTATAGTTATGCTGATAGGAGGACTATTATTCTGCATCGTCTACCCCGACGGATGTTGCGTATTGTAGAATATTGTCACATGATACATGCGAGGAAGTTAACTTTTCGTATAATAACTTCTTTAGAAATTGTAAGGACGAAGAGGAGCAGAAGAGTGTTAAAAATTTCTTTGTCGTTGTCCATATCTCTTTTACATAAAGGCGTTGTATCTAGGCAATCAGGTGGACTTGGCAGAATTACTAGTATGCGATATAGGTGGATTCGATCTACAGGTTGATTCAAAACTGGCCAGTCCAGAGAGATCTAGCTTGATTAGATTCTTATTAATCTCAGACAACACAACAGGACCCACAAGATCCCGATAAAAATATTATTGGTGATGATGTATCAGACAAGAGAAAAACCCGTTTTAGTTGAATCCACGAAAAACTAATTTTTTTTCTAAGTTACATTATCTGTGTGTGTGTGTGTTTATATGTAAGACCCCGATACCTTTTTACTTTCAATCGGACCTATCAAGGCGATCTAAATGTCCTTATACCTGACAAGCGAAAGTTCGAAAACCACGATAAATTAATTCATTAATTCAATAATTTTATTTAACAGTATAAGTGTTGCTGGTTTTTGTTACATAAAAGAACAAATTGCTGTCAAGTTAAAATCTTCTTAGTTTAATAGTTTCCTGTAATGAAATAGTTTATTGTATATGTGTAGCTTTTTAAACTATTTTGTTAATTGAAGAGAAAACAATTTGTTAAAGTTATTTACAAACGGTAATAAACACTTCCTGTCAAATAAGTTTTTGTTATTTATAATTTGTAAACATTCCTGAAGATTTTTTTCAAAGAAAAACGAAATAAAATGTTAATTAGTTTTTCGTATAAAAATATACGACGTTGAGCTTACTGATTATAATCAAGAAATAAAATCATGTAATAAATATCACTAATTTTATATATTAATTAACTCCAATTTTATGACATTTTCGGGCAGAAAAAATTTTTCTAAAGGAAAACGCAATAAAATTTTGATCAGTTTTTCTTATAAATATATAATCAAGAACTAAAATCATATAATAAATATATATAATTTTTTATGTATATTAATTAATTGTAATTTTATCACATAGGTGTACAACTTTGCTTCCGCCGTTTTTTCGAAATTCGACGCTTTATTGTAAAAAACTGGTTATACATTTATGATTCAAAGTATTGTCCGTCGCTGACCATTATTTTCTCCCATCATGCTGTAAAATTGCTTTATCATGGGGCCGTTTGTTTTCAATGCTCGGCGCAAACGCATTAATTGCGTTCGATAACGATTGCCTGTGATTGTTTCAGTCAGTTTTAACGAGTCATATTACACGCTGAGCTGGTCCCACCAAATAATGACAACACAAACAAAAAAAAAAAAAAAACAAAAAAACAAAAAAAAAAACAAAAAAATCAATAATAAAAAAAAAAAAAAAAAAAAAAAAATATATAACCCATGGCCAGATCAGGGCTTTTATGGTCCTTGTACAGGCATTGATATCTATTCCCTTCCACATTTATTAAATAGTAATCACTTTGCAATGTCGGGGATGCCGGGTTAATTGTTGTTGATTATTATAGCATCGAAGGTATACACACTGGGTGCTATATGGTCAACCTAGCAACAATTGATTCCGGCCTCTCTTGCATAGCAGAGTCAACATTTCTTTTGTTAATTTTCCGGCGTAATGACAGGCAACTTTAAACTTGACTTTTGTAATATACGTGGGCTGAGAACGAATTTTTTCTCTGTTTATGCTCACACTTGTCTCCATCGGCCGGATGTTTTCGCCCTGTGTGAGACCCAGGTATCTGAGAATGCTGATCCACAGGATTTTCATTTACCTGGGTATCAACTCCTATCCCTATTTAATTTCCATCGGGGCCTTGTAATTTACATTCGCAATGAAGTTGTGTTCCAATGCCAGCAACCATTAGGCATGCATGATGCCGAATTTACCTGTCTTTGGGTTAAATTCAAAATCAGGTCACACTTTTTGCATTTCGGGTTTCTATATAGAAGTCCAAATACGGGGAGGGATACTACCATTTCTGGTTTCGATACCCTCTCTGACTCCATATCGAAAATCCTAGAGGATTGTCCGAGCAGTGAAATCGTTGTTGCTGGCGATTTCAATGTTCACAACTCATCTTGGCTTCGTCATTCGAGTCATACAACTCCAGAAGGCCAATATGTTGAGTTATTCGCTGCGCACAACCATCTAGCGCAATTAGTGAATGAGCCAACGCATATTCCATGTGTTGAAGGGCACCATTCAAACACACTTGACCTATTCCTGACTTCACACCCTGAAAAGTATGAAGTCAAAGTTAGTGCACCTCTCGGCAATTCGGATCATTGCACCATTTCTGCCTCCTTTTCGATCTCTGAACTTCGTAACGTTTCGAAATCAGCTACGAAACGTTCAATATTTATTTACGAAAAGGCGCGTTGGGCTGAGCTCAACCAATTTTATGAGCATTTTAATTGGAAACTTTGTTTTCTAGATAACGACATAAATGCTTCAGCAAAAATGGTCGAGAATATTATATTGCTAGGGATGAAATCATTCATCCCATCCAAGCAGATTTCGGTTAAACCAAGAGTGAAATCCTGGTTTAATCAGACGTGCAAAAACGCAGTCAGATCCAGAGAGGAAGCATTCAGTAATTGGCGTTTAAACAAAAACCCAGAGACTGATTTACTACGCAAAAAGGCAAGATCTTCGTGTGCCAAGGTACTTAGGCGTGAAAAGTTTCTTCACGAACAGCGTCTTCGTGCCAAGGTCCTTACAGCTCCCCGGGGCAGTAAGACCTTTTGGTCATTCGTTAAGAGGGTAAAGAACAATACTAGTTCATCAATCCCAACTCTCTTAAAGAATGACCAAGCATTCACCGACCCGGTTGACAAAGCTAACCTGTTGGCTGAAATTTTTGCAAGCAACTCCTGCTTGCCGGAAAGCAGTCAACCACTTCCCGAGCTCGAAAGAGTATCTGTAACTATGCCAAAGATATTTTTCCGGGCGCGAGCAGTTAAAAGGGTTTTGGCAGACCTCGACATAAACAAAACTCCTGGACCGGATGGCATTCCAGCACTGGTCTTGAAGCAGTGTTCTTCTACGCTTGCGCGTCCATTAGCACGCCTCTTCAGTTTACTTTACCATTTTGGTGAGTTTCCATCAAGCTGGAAGGTTGCTAATGTAACACCAATACCCAAAAAGGGTGAGGCAAATAACCCTGAAAATTACCGCCCAATTGCAATTTGCTCTACACTTTCCAAAGTAATGGAAAGCATGGTCAACCATCACCTTATGAGGTATCTAGAGTCGCATAAACTACTTTGTGATCGTCAATATGGATTTCGTAAGGGTCGTTCTACTGGCGATCTTATGGCATATCTTTCAGAGAAATGGTGCCACTCAATCCATCATTTCGGTGAAAGTAGAGTGGTGGCTCTGGATATTTCAAAAGCGTTTGACAGAGTGTGGCATGGTGCACTACTGGCAAAACTTACTGCTTTTGGTGTCGGTGATGACTTCTCTCGGTTTATATCGAGTTTTCTCAGAGACCGCACTATACGAGTTGTTATAGATGGGGTCTCATCAAACGAGTTCAAGATTAATTCAGGGGTTCCGCAAGGCTCCGTTCTTTCTCCTACCCTATTCCTTATTTTTCTAAATGATCTTCTCTACCAAACTTCCAACCCTATCCACTCTTTCGCAGATGACAGCAGCATTTGCCACTCGTACTCTTTTAGCTATAGGCCCAGCCTATCAGAGATCGCTGCCAAGAGGCTAAATATGAATGATTCACTGAATAGTGACCTTCTATTAATCTCCGAATGGGGTCGTAAAAACAGAGTCGCCTTCAACGCTCGTAAGACCCAATGTTGCCTATTAACACACAAGCAAACGATCGCAGATGCTGCTTCATCTGTACTCATGGATGGTATAAATATTGAGGAATCGGATGCTCTTGATGTTCTTGGAATGAAGATACAGTGTGACGTTCGCTGGACAGAACACATTTTTCATGTCTCTAAAGAAGCATTCAAGTGCCTCGGTTTTTTGAAACGGTGTAAGATGTACTTCACTCCATCCGACCTCCTTACTATTTATACCACCTACATCCGACCGAAAATGGAATACAACTCTCATGTTTGGGCCGGTGCCTCAAAGTCTATTTTGGGGTTACTCGACCGTGTGCAGGAGAGGGCGAAGAAGCTTATCGGTGACAGTAGGGTATCCAACTCTATTGACTCACTGGAGCATCGACGCAGTGTGGGGTGCGTTACTCTGTTCTATCGTTACTACAATGGATTTTGCTCTGACGAGATTAGGGATCTTGTTCCCGAAACTCGCACATTTTTACGTAGCACGCGCTCATCGTCTAGAGCTCATCCATTTGTGGTTGATTGCGCGGGGAATCGTACTACGCATTACAGAGAGAATTCGTTTTTCAGCCGTACGCTTCGTCTATGGAATAAGTTGCCTGCAGACGTGTTTCCTGTCTGTTATAACGTTGGAAAGTTCAAGTCAAATGTTCACAAACACTACTCCCTCTTTCCCCCTTCTCATAACCTATTTTCCTAGTTCTGGTACAATGCACTGCATATGTAGGGGTCATCCCCTGAGTACTGGTCCAAGCTAAAAAAAAAAAAAAAAAAAAAAATAACCCTTGAACCGTCAATATTTGGTTTTGCCGTCGACATTGGAGCATGGCCGGAGTATCTCCATGACTTTCTATGCTTGCGATCATCAGAATGAAAACATTTTTCGTCCCCAGTCAAACGCTGTCAACATCTCTAGGCTTCAACTCGTACTGCACCCAATTTTCTTGTTTCTTCCCAGGACTCAGAAACGGCTTGTTGCGTCACTCTCAAAGATCCTGCCAATTCTTGTTGCGTTTGACACGAATATTGATCAAGTAATGTACGTAGTTCAGCTGCTTCGTAAATTGTCTCCCTTCTACCGCCATGCTGCTCTTCGACGTCAAACTCACCGTTTTTGAAGCGTTGAAACCACAATCGGCATGCTCTTTTATTAATAGCGGCCTCACCATACCCTAGGCAATTGAGAGCCTCATCTCGCTCGTTAGACCAATTTTAGAATACTTGGGACCCGATATAACATCCAGAATAATCGTATCGAGTCTGCTCAAAAACAATTTCTTATTTTCTGCCTAAGAAACGTTTATAGAGGTTACTTGCTACTACCATCATATTCAACAAGACTAGCTGAAATTAATTTACCGACTTTAAAAAGCCGAAGAACTATGCCTAATGTATCTTTTATGGTGAATCTTTTAAATGGTGACATCCAATCTGAGTTTTGATTGAGTAACGTAATTTTTTAAACGCTCGTTACGGTATTTTAATCCACTTTATCTTAGGACATGCCGAACTAATCATGCTATGTTGGATCCAGTTAGGAAATTATGTTCTGTTTTAATGAAATGTATTTATTGATTTTTCTCTTAACATTAATACCATTAAACGCAATATTATATCATTTTTGAATCAGTAATGTTCATTTTGTAAGCCTCATACTAACGCAGAAAATTAAAACCTTCCGCAAATGACGGAAGCTAACATGTTTAATCGAGAATAACTTTATCATGCAGACAAAAATCGATTAATATTTTCATTGCGTTATGATTACAAATACGTAAATTTATTGTATGACATCTATGATCTATTTATTTCAAAGCAAAAGGAAGCAAAGTTGTGTACCTAATATTATATAAAATTTAATAACGTTAATGATTTCAAAGAACAGAATTTCTCAAAGAACAGAAAAAGCATTTTTTTTAAATAAAATTTTGAACAAAAAGGTCACTTTAAAATTTTAACTAGAATTCAGGTAAAATTTAACGCATTGTGTATAGAACATAACTTGCCCACCTTTACAGCGGCGAGATTCCGAGGGGTGAAATTTTCAACGATTCTTCCGCACAGATCAGTCTGAATATGAAGTTTGCCCCTTTTTTAATCGATTGCGGCTTATTGACACTTCAGAAGTATCCCCAAAATAATCAAATCGCCTGATTGTGCTGGTCTATTCACTCTGGCAGCTCAGCGAGAGATAACTTACCTTAAATCTAAATAACTTACTTAAATCTTTCATAAAAAATGTGCACCGTGACAGCCGCTGTGTGGGACTTAGTTTAAACCACATGCCTTCTAGGTTTATACTCTTCAAAACAGGTTATCATCTTGCAGATATTGAAAAAGTATGAACCAATGATATCGCCGTCACAAAATCCGCAACAAATAGTAAATTTTTGTGAATACATTGCCTCGAAGTAATCCTCGAGTGGGTTAGCTTCGTTGGCAATTGTGCTTGTTAGCATAGCTATTCACCCAAAAATACACCTCTCCATTAAATATAAAAAAAGTGTAATTTAAACGTACTGTAGAATCGTCTACCTTGTCCATGGTGCTTTGGCATCAGTAAGTGAATAATAAATATTTGATTAGATGGGCCCTCAATCTATTCGGGTGCCAATTAAAAAACTATATACATATGTCTCTACTTTTTTAAATGCAATTATATATTTTTCCCGTAATATTGTATATTTTTTGCATTTTATATATTTCTGCAAAATGCTAATCGCCAAATTTTCATACGTCACCATCATATGATTCCGATAATGGAACAAATACTTCTAGGTAGTCGCCTGCCGCTATATAACAAGCATTGATCCAGCTGAATCCTGGCTGAAGAGGGAGAGGAGTAAATTGTTTTCTGGAAAATGAAAAATCCAAACGTTGTTGTATTGGCAAACCGCTTAACGAAATAACAAAATACATTAATATCATTTTGGGGAGGGTGAATATGCCCTTGTTTCCCCCGTCTCCATATCCGTGTTAGTTACCTAACAAAAATACAACACGTTAACCATCATTAAAGCCGATAGAAGTGTGAGTATGACTAACCAAGGAAATCATATTATATATTTATGCAAAAGCATGTAATGACAGAAATGCACTTGCTATATTTATGTACAAGTAATAGCAATTGTTCTGTGTGCGTCCAAATACGAGATAAACAGCTGAAAATCAGCGAGCAAAGCCCATCAACTAAAAATGCCGTTTACAATAGATAATAAAATATTAAAATTTTTGCAATTGAACAAAGTTACTATCTCAGATACAATTATTGTTTTTTTAGTACGCATAATTGTAATTATAACTAATTTGCCTTTCTTATTTTTCTTTTCAGGCAAATGCAGTTTTTTTATCGTCTCGCAAATTTGTAAACAAAAATTAAAAATCTACGAACTAAAATTTCTATAAGAGTAAAGTTTTTTGAAAATTCTTCAATTTCTTTTTAACTAAAAAAAGAGAAGAAATTTCGCAACACCTTCATTCATATCAAAGATAGTAAGAAAAAAAAATTATAGAAATTCATTAGTTTGGAAGTCTACAAATTTTGGAATTGTTTTCGATTAAAGAAAAAAAAGTAGATTATTATTTCTATTTACGGACAACAAGGAATTAATTCTAACACGGTAAGTTTCAATTAGAAATGAATATTTATTTTATAAAGAGTAATTATTCTGCTGTATCGATTTGCCAATCGATATTGTGACATCGATTTTTCGAAAGCTTTTGGCACGATGAAAAAAATTCTACTGCGACATATCAAAAAAGTAATTTTCGAGACGCCCAAATTTAAATTTGTTGATTTTTTCTCAACTTTTATTCTTAAGGTTTGTTTTTAGCAGGTAATAAAAAAATCGGCTGATTTAATTTTTTTAATGTTACCAATTCCATGATGAAATTTGCCTTTTAAGTATTTTTATTTTGAATTATTACTGAATTATTTTTTATGAAATTGAATCATTTATTAACAAAAATTTGAATTCTTTATTAAAGAAAAAATGTGTAAAAAATATAGAAATTCATTTTAAAGTTCAGGTATTTTCTTACTTGGACTCGATCCGACGCTTTTTACTTCGGTTAGCTAATGTAGTCGCCATGATCTCTTCGCGGCTTTTATTAATTGCACGTTTAGCTATGCTTGTTAGGAGTTAAATATGGCATGGAATCTTCGGATCGTCTAGCGGTGGATCTTAATTTTCCAAACAAGTTTTCAAATGTTCAAAATAAGTTTTCAAACGGCACACTATTCGCCAGCATTCTCCCCGGGGAACAGGTTTTGCTTTGCCGTAGACCAAACCACGGTATTCTGTTTTCTGGTGCATAGAGGGGAAGAAGTCCCTCATTTGTTGCAGCAAACCAAACTCTAGGACGCTGCATAACTTATGTTGTGTTAAAGACTTCTGAAACCTGTACCAAGTGTTAAAATTGGCAGAACGGGGATCAACAAGGCCCCCGGGAAATTATGATCATGGCTGAGGTGCTTACTTTGGCTGAAACGTTCTGGCTGTGACGTAAAACTAAAATCGCAGGAAGGGGAATTTGTATTCCTGATAACTATTTTCCAGGCCGGTTTTCGGGGGCTAACAACCCCCCGAGATGCTGTTGTCTTGCAACAGACGCCTGTATGTTAAGGGACCAGGTGTGATGGTTAGACAGGTGAGTTGGTTTAAGGGCTGATGCTCTTTTATTTGTTTATTTATTTATTTGTCTATTTAAGTCTATAGACTATAAGTCCTTACAGACTAAAGAAATGGGCTTCGACCTACTAACTCATTAAGCCTTGTCTTCCATTGACTGTTGGTAAATTGCATACAGGAGGGATTAGAAGACCCGAACTCGTAAGCAAGGGGTTCGTCTATAAGGCTACAAATTTATAGCGAAAATTTGCGACCTGTGTAAGGGTCGCTAGTGAACCGTGAATAATTCACTTCGTGGATTTGGTCTATCATCAGATAGGGCCGTATGGACAGGTGTTGATGTAAATCGATTTCACTATTATTCGCCGGCATAAATGAAGTGAACAAATTCAAGTGAAAATATTTCAAGGTAAAATATTATTCACAATAAGCGGAATTTTTTTCACAACAAAGTTTTTTCAGAATATTATCCACAACTGAGTTACCATACGAATAAAAGGGTATTTCGTAGGAATTATTCATGATTGCTTTGCTTCGTGAAAAGTATAAAAATTTAGAGAGAAACATTTTTCATGATATGGGTGATTATTATTTTGATGAAATTGAATTATTTTTTAACGAAATTGAAATTTGGGAACCTCGAAAATTATTTTTTTGATATGTCGTAAGGAAACTTTGATTTCCTCATGTCAAAAGCTATCGAAATATTGATGGTACAATATCAACAAATTTGGTTCTTCCATATCGACCCACCCTAGTAATTATGCATATAAAAACTATACTAAATTTAAAGAATTTAAATAAATACTTATGTAAATCAGTGATATTTTAAACTTACAAATATGACTAAGTATGGAGCACACTACAGACTTCTATCAAAAAAAGTTACACTACCGTTTTCATACAACATGCTGTCTAACAAATATATTGATGCGTTTGTGGCAAAATATTGATTAAGTTTACACTTTTTAACACGTTGTGTAGTTTTGATAAGTAATCAGTAGTAATCAGAAAAAAACATTGTTGTATAAAAATCAAGCCAGTTCCCATGTTCCGTAATTCTCGCTACGGGAAACATTTCGTTGAAACGAATAACATGAAATAAGAATGTTGTAAATTAAGATAAACAGCTACTTCTTCTCAGAAGTAAGCAAATTACTCGAAAATTTACAAAGACATTGTGCCTCCATAAGCCGATAGCCCTAGTTGCTTGTGCTGTATTAAATATAGTTTATTGTAATATAAATTATAATAAATTTGTAAATAAATAAATAATTGTGCCTCCAATACATATCAGAAAAATGTTTTCGGTTTAAGTTGTCAAGTAAAAAACGCGGTGAGATAGCACTTTTCAAAATTAGTATTTTAAATAAAATGAGTAATGACATAAGGTTTTTGTGCCTTAGTAGTTAAGTGATTATTTTATATTTATAGTTTTAAATAAATTCGAGCAAGGCAGCTGTATACAGGTAGTGGCAGAATTACAATAAATACAACACCAACAAACATCAACATGTATTTTGTTGGTAGAATTTACGAATCAAAATATAATTGTCAAAATTTTGACAATTATTTACAGGTAGTGGCAATTCTGCCACTACCTGTATAAAGCTGCCTTGAATTCGAATTTCAAAAAGAAAAATAATTTGACTATACGAATATGCTCAACAATCTAGAAGTTGATAAAGAACAATTTGATAATATGATTTCAAATCGCAAAAATTCTTGAATTAACACTATAGAACAATGTCAAACTTTTCTCAAAATGACTGAATTCCGACAATTTATTCTGGTAGGTTTGTTCCTACTCTAATGCAAAATATTTTTAAACCACCAGTTTCTAAAAGTCATGACGACGTGGTCGTAAAAACATAAAAAACAGAAATGTAGCCCTTCTGTCTCTCCTCTTTGAGACAGTTTTGAAAATTTCTTATCAACAAACTTATTTTTTATATGAAATAAATGTATTTAAGTTTATTATTGATAACATACTGGTACATTTGCATTTCTGTGTTTCTGTTATTATTTGTTTTATAAAATTTCACACGGACAGTACGAATAAAGGCAAAATTAGTTTGTATGTTCATATGTGATATGAATGTTGCGTTTCTGTTTAAAATTCCGTATGTGAAAGGCTGTTGTTCCTTTTTCGTGTAGCTATATCGCGGACAAATCCGTTGGAGACAAATTCAGCGTTGATAGTCAAAAATGCATAGTTTGATGTGAGATGAAAAAAAATATATAAATTTTAATGCTAACACCTAAGAAAATTTGTTTCGTTTGAAAGCGAATATAGAAAAAGATAATTTGATTATTACTTATTATTAATGATTAATAAGCTTCTTTCACTGCTTTTTATAACATTATTTTTAATGTACGATATTATTATTTAATTATTGCTTATTTAAATAAGTGGTTAAATAATTAATTAAAATAAATTAGAAAAATTTATTCTTCCTTCTCCTTAATTTTTTATAATAAAATTTTTTTTAAATAAATTTTAAAAATAGTTTTTTTTTTATATACAAAAATTAATATATTTCTTTCAATCTAAAAGAAGTTTATGTTACTTAACACTAGACATACATATGTATTATTTTTATTCAGTTTTAGTTTTTCTTCTTAAGAAAATATACAAAAGAAAATGTTTGGAGAGGGGATAATAAAGTTTGTGTATCTTTTACATTTAATATTTTCATTTACATTATAAAATATTTTTGTTAAAAATATAAAATATTTTATTTGTATTTTCTTGTTATTTTTTTTTATAAAAAATTGTTTTAAAAGAATATTTTCTTTTGAACTGACATCCCCTCTTCAACTTTTTTTCTTGTGTATTTTCAGAACCCCTTCTACAAATTGTAAAAGAAAATTTTAAACAAAAACAATTTAAAATTACTGAAAACTAACAAAAACTTTTGGTGGGTGGTGGTGGTTTTGGGCAAATAAAATATAAACAAAAAACGAAAATTAAAATGGGTGCAAATGTCTCACAACTAGAAAAGGAAATTGGTTCGGATTTGTTTCCACCAAATGAACACTACTTCGGTTTGGTCAACTTTGGCAACACCTGTTATAGTAATTCTGTGCTACAAGCTCTATACTTTTGTAAACCTTTTCGTGAGAAAGTTCTGGAATATAGAGCCAAAAATAAACGACCCAAAGAAACCCTGTTGTCGTGTTTGGCGGATCTCTTCTACAACATAGCAACTCAAAAGAAAAAAGTGGGGTCAATTGCTCCCAAAAAGTTCATAGCACGCCTACGCAAGGAAAAGGAAGAGTTTGACAACTATATGCAACAAGACGCTCATGAGTTTTTAAATTTTCTCATCAATCATATTAATGAGATTATATTGGCCGAGAGAAATACCAATAAAAATGGTGGCTCTGCTGCAGGAACGGCGGCCGTAAAATCATCCTCCACCACTTCAACATCTACTTCAGCTTCAAACTCCTCTACAAATGGCACATGCTCGCAGTCCACTGGTTCCATTAATGGTATAGGCATAGGCATTATGGATGCTTGTACACCCACTCAAACGAACAGCGCCAACACTGAACCCACCTGGGTACACGAAATATTTCAAGGCACTTTAACTTCCGAAACGAGGTGTTTAAATTGTGAAACAGTCAGCAGCAAAGATGAACATTTCTTTGATTTGCAAGTAGATGTGGATCAGAATACTTCTATAACCCATTGTTTGCGTTGCTTTAGCAACACTGAAACTTTATGCTCCGACAACAAATTCAAATGCGACAATTGTTGTAGTTACCAAGAGGCTCAGAAACGTATGCGCGTCAAAAAATTGCCCATGATTTTGGCTTTGCACCTCAAACGTTTTAAATACATGGAACAGTTCACTCGTCACATTAAAGTTTCTCATCGTGTAGTTTTCCCTCTCGAACTAAGACTTTTTAATACCTCTGATGATGCGGTCAATCCCGATCGTTTATACGACCTCATGGCAGTAGTTATACACTGTGGCTCAGGTCCAAATCGTGGTCACTATATCAGCATTGTTAAGAGTCATGGCTTGTGGCTGCTTTTCGATGACGATATGGTGGATAAAATTGAAGCCTCAACTATAGAAGATTTTTATGGCTTAACTTCGGATATACAGAAGTCATCGGAAACTGGTTATATATTATTTTATCAATCCAGAGATTGTAACAACTAAAGAACAACTGGTAGCGGCAGAAATCGATCGTATGGGGATTTTTCGTAACATATTTTAAAAACATTGTTGACATGTTTATAACATGAGATATTTATAAAAAAAATAAAAATATTCATAACACCTGAATGCATTTTTTGGAAATGAATCAAATAAATATACTAAATTTATCTATTATACTTTGATAGATATCTTAAGGTCATACATATTAAATAAATAATGAAATTCATTTGAATAAAATTTACATTTTTACAGGATTAAAGTTTAATTTTTCTTGATAAAAAGGAACACGTTGTAAAAGTTAAACATACGAGGGCTGATTGATATTGAGAAAACCTAAGTAGGAAAAAACCTTTTTTTTTTTTCAAATACCTTTTGTTTCGCAACATAGTCTCCTTCTAGCTCAAAACACTTAGTTAAAATTCCCATTTTTTTTATACCATTCCTTAAAATACGCGTTAGTTTCGGTAATCACTTCTTCGTTTGAGATGTATCTTTCTCCTGCGAGCCATTTTTTCAAGTTTGGAAACAGGTAAAAGTCAGTAGGAGCTAACTTTGGACTATAACGTGGATGATCAACCAATTCGAATTGTATTTCACCTAATTTTAGCATCGTATCTAATGCTGTGTGAACATGCGCGTTGTCTTGAAGAAAGAGCACATTTTTCTTCTTTAAATGTGGTCGTTTTTGTTTCTTGATTGCATCAATAAATTCATCCAATTGCATTGTAATACTTTCCTGTAATTGTGGATCCTTTTTCAAAATAATCGATGAGCTATATTTCGTGCATCTCAAAATACAATGGCGCCAATTAATAACTGTTGATGAAACGTGGATCCTCCACTACGCACCAGAAATCAAATATCAATCGAACCAATGAGTGGAAGCTCCGAAGACGACGAAGGCGGTGAAATCAGTTGGCAAGGTTATCGCCTTTCGACAATCTCACGTAACTTGACTCTTGCTTCAAATGACTACTTCAAATAACTACAACAAATAAACTAATCGATGAATTTGGGTAAAATTTTAACAACTGATGTTTGACAACGTTCTACTATGTTATGCAAATTTTTACAAGATGATATACATACATACATATAGTATGTATATAAACATATTGTCCATAAACGAAATCACCATTAGGGCCTTTATTATAATTTGGCGTGAGTTAAAGGTAAAATTTTATCAGACGTTGAAATAGATTTTTAAATATTTTTTATTTATTTATTTTTTTTTTATTTGTAGTTTTTATTTATTTATTGAATTTTTACAATATGAACTAACAATAAGTATTCAAGTCTTAATACTACATACAATAAATTAGCTAAGTCCAGCCAATGCTAGACAAATTTTTAAATATAAAATATATTTTTTATTTTTAAATATAAAAGTCAAGTACTTATAACTTTTAACGCGGTATTTTGTATATGATGTTATCACATTTTCTTATGCTAGCATACTTTCGACTCTTTGAAATGCACTTTCATTTTGTAATACAGTAATGTACGGATAAATGCATTTATGGAAAAAGTCAGCCTATATTAACCAATTCTATTATTTCAATCTTCCACATTTTGTTTAAAACTTGTTTTTTAAATGTGTGTTTTTCGGGCTGACAGACCAAACTACAGAAGACATATTAAGAATCACATTGTTTCAAATAACAAGCTGAAAATGAATTTATTAAATAAAATCAATAAGAATATAAAACAAACAACATCAAAGAATTTAAACTTAATATGGTCCATCAATTTGCATTTGACAGAAGCAAATTAATTGGCTAAGTTTAAAACTAACATAGTATATATGAGATATGTTTTTCTTTTACTATTTGAATAGTTTTTTAAGCACACATACACGCGTATGCGGCAAAAGTTATTCCCAACAAACACTAAGGTTTAATTTCAAATTGAGAATGGTTTGAATTCAAACGTTTTCTAAAACGATTGATACTGAATGAAAGACATAATATTCTCAACAAAAAGGAGAATTATTTTCAAATTGAAAAATTCATTTATTATCTATAATTCATTTAACTTGGTTTCAAGAAGTAATTAACAAATGTTATTCAAACGTGGATTGTGATGTGGAATACAAATGAAAATTAATTTTCGCTTCACAAATTCATATTTTTTTTTTGATTTATTTGTGATTTTTAATTTGAATTTACTATTCTTACTGCCTTATTTACAAAAAAAAATTTCTTATTTATTAAGCTGTTATTGCACTGATTTCTATACAATATTTGTGTAATACGAGCTTAATAAACATTAAAATTCTCGAAAGTACGAAGTATTCAAAGTATTGGTTTCTCTTGGCTTTAAATCGCGCTCAAATCAGTCAATCTCATTATTTCACTTTTTTATGTTTTTATTCATGTGGTTTTACCTATTAAAACAAATTTTTGTCACATTTAATTGCACATTGCTCACAAACAAATCATAATTAATAATCTTTTCCAGAATTTTTAAAATTTTTTTGTAAATGAATTTAAAATGTTGATATTTTTGTCAATAAGTGACACGTTTGTTTTAAGCTTAGTAGCTACAATCAAAATCAAATTGATAAAACATTGGGTATCAAATGTTTATATTTAAATGATTCTTATTTTAAATTCAAATGTTAAAATCAAACCATTGAAAAGATTTTGAAAATTATGTTTGATATCAAATTATAAAGATTTTTTATACAAATGTTTGATTTCTTGTTTGTTGGGTTATTTCAAAAATAAAATATAAATACTACGATTAATAAATATTTTTTTTTATAAGTAACAGTAAATATTAAATATTAATAAAGTAAATATTATTATTATTTTTTTATCTTGGACCAGTACTCAGGGGATTGTAGCGCATTGTAGTGGAACTAGGAAAATAGGTTATGATGGGGAGGAAAGAGGGAGTAGTGTTCGTGGAGGTTTAACTTTAATAATAACAACACGAATGACTAAAACAAAGTCTATTGCAGCATTTAAAATGTTGGAATTAAATTAGTAATAAAGTAAATATTATATACAACAACAGAATGTATGAAATCAAGAAAATCTATAGCAAACAAACATTTTTACTTTCCGTAATTTGGGTTTTTTTTTAATATGGTTGACCCAATTCAAATAAGTACATAATTTTCCAAACAGATTTTGTACTTAAACATTGTTCCGCGAAGTTGATATCTGCTTTCCTCAAGGCTCAATGCTCTTACGTTTTTAACCAAAGACATTTTATTTTTATTTTTTGGTATTGTAGACGAAACTTCTTTACGGTACAAAATGTCGTTTTAAAAATTTGGCACTTAATAAACAATTTAAGCAATACTTATCCGAATAATCTTTATATGTAATAACGTGCGGTCAGAAAATAAAGAGAGATGAAATAAGAAAAAAGAAATGGAAAAAAACGTGAGATATGTCTTTATTTATTATCTTTTCTCTTCGTGTTTTATGCTTTCGTTCGTAAACAAATAACTTTGCAACCTCAAAAGTGTACGTAAGTAAAGCAAAGTTATAATATTTCCATCTGCTATCTCTGTTCTGATATCGCCCTGAAAATTAAATCCTGATTTTATTTTATTCAAACGTTAATTCTTTAATCTCAGAGTACTTTGTGGTGTGTTGTCAAAACTGCCGTTTTGGCAGAGCTGTCAGCTGTTAAACATCTGTCATCTGATGTCATTTAGTTCGCAGAAACGAAGCTGTTGATTCGTTCGCACAATCCCATTTAAAAGAATTAACGAAATTTTGAATGTTGTTTTTGTTCTAAATGTAATTGTGCGAATGAACAGCTGCGTTACCGGTGAATTGGAACATTTAAGAACCTTAACCCAAGTGAAAATAGTTGAACTGTTTGACAATATAGGTCTATCTTCTCGTATATTGTATTTGGGACTTGCGCCCTTATCCATATAAAATCCAACGCATACATCGGTTAAAACCGGTTGACCAGGTTCTCTATGTTGAATTTTCGAAGAAAATTTGTTTAAAACCAATTTATCATTCGAACAGAATTGCTGTACGTAGGTAATCCAGAAGTGATTGGGGAATTGAAAACAGTTTTATACTTATTATGGTCTGAAGATATCATTGGACTACAATTTTCGAAAATGACGCTGGAAAAACGGTGAGTAATATACCACCTGATAAATGTAAAGAAGTCGAAAACTGCCTGAACTTCTTCAGCTGCTGCAGCTAATCTAGGAGCGGTCATTTAAAATACTACAATTTTTATACATAATGAATGGCATGCGTTTTATTTCACTTTACTTGTGAAACCGTAAAATTGCTAAACGGTACATTTGATCTGTATAAGTTAAAGTTTCCATCGTAATATTGTCTGCCCACCCCGATAAATACATATACATATATTTGAATACGGACTTATCTAGGGGGGAAAAAATAGTTTTATGTCTTCTGTATTTAAAGTTTAAGATTTTTTTTAATAGCTATATAGCTCTGCTTGCGCCGTTTTGCAATAGATGGCTGTAGCGGTAAATGGTAGTCGAATTAAATAGATCGTAGATGTCATACAATAAGCTTAGGTATTTGTAAACACAACGCCATCGAAATATTAATCGATTGTGTCTGCATCATAAAGTTATTCTCGTTTAAACAATTTCTTTTTCATTTTAATATTCTGCTTTATTATGATGAAATCTGTAGCTCAGGCCTATCCAAATACCTGTGGTGAGCCCGCTAATTGTAAAAGAAAGTGCCGCTAGTGGGTTCAACGCTTCAAGAACTGTGATTTTGACGTCGAAGGCCAGCGAGACGTTTTTCGAAGATGCCGAAGTGCAGGCATTACTTGACCAAGACTCGTGTCAAACGCAACAAGTACAGTCTTATGAAGAAGTAAAACATTGGACGTATTCGTGGATCGCTTCAAAAGATAACGAGTTTTTTCAACGCGGGATTCGAAAGTGGCCAGCGACTGGCCACTTTGAGTAACAAATTTATAACCAGTTTTTTACAATAAAGCCTCGAATTTCGGGAAAAACGGCGGAAGTCAGGTGAACACCTATTATATGCATACTTTTATCCAATCAGGCTTTTTTCAATACCCTTGAATCATTCTCTTGGCTTATTTGACTTCAAAGCCGTATTTATTTAATTAGAACTGCTGCGTAACTTTAAAATGAAAATTATTTGCATTAAAAGCGAAAAAGCAAACTAAACATATTTATATAACATTTCTAAAATTTATTTTATTATGTTTCTTTTTTGAGTGTAGTTTCTTTTAAGTGAAATTAAAATATACATATACATATGTACATATATATCTGTTTTCTAATAAAATGTTGAATATTAATAATGTTGAACATTAATACAAGTCTAGACAAGGATGATTTATTATCTAATATACCATATTTTTTATATAAAATTTTTCTTTCTCCACTCAGCTTGCAAAACAAGCAGCTTGTCTATTTATCATATGATTTTACGGACCACTTAAGCACTTATCCATTTATTCATCCATCCAACCGATCCATTCAATCCATCTCCTTATGTAAATCTTTTAAAAGTCTTTAACTACTCCTTCAAGCAACTTTAACACATGTTGGCATACAAATTTTAAATCAATTAAACAAACAACAAGTATTTTTTAAAGCAAACTCCTGTTGCATTTCCTAAATCGACGCAGCTTAACTTTACTGACCGCAAAAAAAATCTACAGACGCATTATTGAAACGTTTAACTGGAGATTTGTGAATTTTGCTTTAATGAAAAATTAATTGCATTTCTGCATCTATCTCCACGCATAATTCCCCTGTTTTCATTTATGATTTTTTATTTTTCAACAATATTTTCCTAGTTGTTTTCACTACCTGAATTGTGTATGTACAAAAGTTGTAAATGTTTTTAGCTGGGAAAAATTGTTTGCTGACAAAAAAAAAAAAAAAAAAAAAAAAAAAGAAAAAAAACATTGCAGACTAAGTGAAGTAGTTGTAATTTGAGACGGTTTTTAAAACGTAATAAGTGACAGAGATGAACAAGCAGGCATTGTTTTGTAGGAACATTAAGCTGAAGACAAAAATATATGCTTCTCTTTCTAAAGTTTGGACGTTAATTGGTAATGAATAGAACTACCTAGAAAATAATTATCCCACAAAAAGATAGGAAAATTTATTTTTTTGCTTTATCTTTTGGTTTAATTCGAATTCGAAGAGGATTTTTGTGAATTCGAGAGATTATTAACAGTAACCAGCGTTGACAGAATGAATATTGTACCTTAATTTTAAAAAAATTTCATGCAAAATAAGATCTGAAGATTTTTCTCTCTAAATTAAGATTTTTGATATTCAGTAGTCTAATAAATAGTGCGTGAATTATTTTCAATGAATTTCAACTTTTTTTAAGCACAATTCGTATAGGGTGTTCGAAATGAATGAAAAATATACTTTTTTTCTGCAAATATTTTTATTTCAATTTAAAGATGAAAAATTATGTCGGTCTGATGAGTCAGACTCTCAATCTTTTACAGTTTTCAGTAAACTGTTGTTAAAAGTTTATATCTACTCTAAAGGTTTCAAATCGCACAATCTTGGTGACCAATTTACTCTTCCTCTACGATAAATAATGTGATTTTGCAAATTATCTTTCAAAATATGAATTTTTTTCCCATGCTGTGCGACAAATGACACCATCTAATTGAAATCTCATATCCTCTACGTCAAAATCATTAATTATCCGCCAGAAAAAAATTTTGGGTCATTTCTCAGCACGCCTCCACGTCGTTTTGGTGGCCAGTTAGTACCAGAATTTTTTTAAGATAATTTGTTCTGGAAACCGTAGCTGTAATATACCGATTGTTTTGTGTAAAACCGTTTTGTTAAAACCACCTATCGTCGACATTTATGCCACCCAATTTATGCTACAAGAACCCCGTTACCATGTTCTTATTAAATGTAATGAGAGTCACTGCAATTTTAGTACCATCTTCGAAAAAGTTAAGTCCAATCACGCCGCCTAACCAAAATCCGTTCTGGGCAATTGTTTGTTGAGGGCGCATTTGTCTGACTGTGTATATTCTGAGGATCATAATCGACAGTTTTCTGTATTCACTAAGTCTTTCGGATGGAAATTCCTACCAAAATTTTTCCAACATTATATTATATCTTTTCACATCTATAACACTTTGTTCTTTCGTAAGGCACTTTATTTGTAATGCGCGGAGTAAGCACATGTGAAAACTGCCAAATTTCACCTGTTCCACTTAAACAAAAATATAATGACACTATTTAAAAAGTGCCTTCTTACTGAAATACCCTATATTTCTAATTTTGGAATAAACTTTTATTGAATTAGATTTTTGTTTTCACGTTCTGGTATTGTTAAAGTAATCATCTCTTTGTAATAATTAGCTATTTCATGCTAGAAAAATCAAAAGCAAAACATTTTTTATTTATTTTTGAAGCCGGAGGCGCTTTAAATCAGCTCAGAAGTTATAAAAATCTTGCACTGCTATCAAAAACTTTGTGCTTTTTTGTAAGGTAGCATATGACATAATTACGACGTTAAGAGAGCTGTTCTTTAGCAAATGTTTACTGAAAGAAACACTTATAATTTTATAACACTCGCGTATGACTTAAACTAGCAAAATAAGTTGTCTGTAAATCAAAATCGTCGGACTCAAATCACAATAGTATTCCAAAGAGAATTAAGCAAGAATGCCCAAGCCCTATGCGCTTCATACTCAATTGCGCTTATCTATAGCCCTGTGCTCTTGTAACGAATATATACTGCACTCAGCACTAGCAATGAAAAATACACAAAAAACTTTGTGTTATATGTTGTTTGTCGTTCTTCACTGCATACACACAAGAGTAAAGCAACAACATTTACGCATGCTTTGTTGGTAAACATTGACGACAGCGATTATTAGTGTAGATTTTGTTTTTGTAAATATGTTTTGGTTTTTACAACAAAAAATATTAAATAAAAGTAGTTTTTCTTTAAATGTGTTGGTGTTTGCTCTTCCATATAGAACTTTTGGGCCCCCCTACCTTAAACAAAGAATAAAATACCAATAAAACTAATTTTTTTTTGGCGTTTACAAGTCGCCTAGCAACTTTGGGAACATGCCTGAATACCTTAAGGCCATGTCAGATAACACTTTAACATAAAAGCGCAAGGCAAAAGGTGTGGGACGCAATAAAAATTTTGGCAACGCTTACGATTTGTTTGTTTATACTAAAGCTACGTATACACGGTTGTCAGACCTTACAATATTGTCAGTAAAATTGTCTGAAAATGTATTACAATCGTGTGAACTGCCAATTTTTAACTTACAACGTTGTCAGAAAAACCATTGTCAATCAATTGTAAGACGACAATGTTGTCAGGCATCTGACAATCGTGAGAACATTCTTCGTCGGCATTGCCATATAATTGGCTGGTATTGTAAGCTCAGTTTTAATTGTCAGATGTATAAAATTAATGCACCTGACAATGGCATCAGTGACAGAAAAAAGTTTGATGGGCAACACCGCCAAGCAGATGGTTGTTGATTGTTTGTATTAATACAAAGTGGCAATGCCTTACAACATGTCTGGCAATTTTTTCATCTAACAATCTGACAACCGTGTGAACTGACAATTTTTGTTGTCAGATGAATTATTTGTCAGACCATAGTCTGGCAATGAAATTGTAAGATCTTCTTACGTTTGTCTGAACACACAATTTACTTCTGCGGGACAATTTTTCATTGTCACTACATTGTCAGCATGTTGTCAGATCTTACAATATTGTAACATCTGACAACCGTGTGTACATAGCTTAATTTTTGTATTTAATTATTTCTTATGATAATAGAAGTTATAATAATATTATCGGACGAACTAATGTAATTGGTTCTAATTGTTTTTTTAGTGCATAAAGCTTTGAAACCGAACTTTTTACTTCACGTTGCGTTAAGAGTACGTTTTGTGACATGTTTCATATAAGTATATATATTTTATCTTAGACGTCAAAGCGAATTTGCAACACAAAACGAGCAAAAGTTTTATCTGATACGGCCTTTAGTGTTATATTGTTTTATATATTTTCAATTAAATAATCGCTGACACAACAAACACTTAATATAACACTTGGATACCAAATAAAAGTTTTTTAAATACAAATAAAGCCATTTTATGGAAACTATTTTGGAATAAATAAATAAATAAATTTTGAAGTAAAGTGATAATTATTAGTACACTTGCAAATTCAATGTTTTTTTCTGTGTGGCTTTGCACTTTTTTAATATCATTTTGCATTTAATTTATATTAAAAATTTAATTTATATTAAAAATTTTTTTTTACTGATTTTTCTCTGAAATGTTAGAAAAAACTAATTTGTTTAAATTAATATTTCATTTAGTTTTTCTTTACTCTTAAGGCCCCCTAAAATTTGCAAGCTAACAAGGCCCTGCCTATAATCGTCAAATTGTTTACAATATTGTGCCATTTAGACAACATTTTTAGCGAAGGCGACGTAAATCTCAAAACTATCAGCAACATCAAGTGCGTTCATTTCTGCCTGAAAGTCTACCGTGCGTTAATAGTAAAATAATTTTTTATTTGGTTTGCGATTTAATACATTTAACATATCTCTCTTTTTTTCTAAACAAATACGAAAAATATATATTTTTTCTTTTTCTTTTAATACGAGTAAAATGCAATGTGTTCAAGACTCAGTATTGAAATGGTGGTGGTGTTCAATAAATTATGTTGCTTAATTTGATTATGGCCATTTTCCATTGAAAAACGGAAATTTTGACATGGTCAAGTTGAGTTAACGAAAATGTTGTTAATTATTTAGCGCTTTAATTATTATGATGTAGGTTTTAAAGAAAAGAGAAAAAAACAAATAAAAAATATCGTTAAAAATAATTGACTGCCTGTTTTAAACTTAAAGTGATTAAATGAAATTTAAATGCGTTAAAGTAATTATTTTAAAATACATTTTACATAATCGTTTATTAACAGCTTTAAACATAGTTTTGACTTAAGTCTAAGTTGGAAATTGCATTTAAATTCTTTCAATTAGTAAATTAAAATTAATTTTAAAATTAAAAAAAAAAATTAAAGACACTTGCATAAGGAATCATATTTTTTTAAACTTTAATTAAGTATATATCCTAAACTAAAGTTCAGAAAAAATAACTGTTTGCAGAACTAAATTTCAAGGTGTTGGCTTTAGGTTCCTGAAGAAATAAAAACATACGTATTTTGTTATACTAAAATTATGCATGTATTTCTGTGATACTCTTTCGTGTGATCCCTGAATAAGGAATTCTCTTAATCAATAAGGCTATGATTTGAATTTATTTCAATAAGAACGACGAGAGAATTTTTGATTTGATGGTCCATCAAGAAATACCAAAATAAATTTTTTTTCATATATTATTTTATCTTTGGTCCCTAGGAATTTTGTAGCTGCCAAGACCACATGAAAATGAAATTTGATGTAATTGAGCACACACACATCAATCTAGCTTCAAACTTGCGTGCGACGTAGTAAAAGTCTGAATTGTTTATATTTTAGTCAAATTTACATCAAACCGTACATGCGAGTTTTTTCTCACTAACACAATCAAAAAAGTCTAGTTTGAAGAAACAGTTTGATGTGTGGCCGTACCGGCTTATAAACAGTGCAGTGAATATTTTCCATTGTAAAAACTTATCAAAAAGTTTATTTCATTTTCTTTTTTTTTCTTCGATTTGTTGAACATGTGTACATAATTAAAAGGCATGAATGTCATTAGAACTATGTATTATTCTAGTGCAAGTAATCGTATAATCTACTTCCCTGTATATTTTGCCAATAGAAAGTAAAAATATATTCCTCTAATACGAGTACTAAGATGCAAGACATATACTCATATACGAGTATGAACAATATTGTGAATAAGACTGTTGTAAATTATTACAATTACTGCAAATAATACTATGTATTTGAAAAACAGTCCAAGTACTTTTCTGTATTTAATTCTTTTTAATATCATTGCCATTTTTTGATATTTTCGATTGGTTTTTCATACACTTATTGTGTAAGAATTTGAAAATGACATAAGCTAGAAAAATGTTGACGAAAATCAATGTTTGTTTATGTCGCTTATAAATAGAAAAGAAATTTTAGTGGTCAGAAAAAAAATGTTTTGAACACATGCCAAAAGTTTTAACCCACATGAGTTCATACAAGATTTTAAAATTGTCTATTTTATTGTAGTAATTATTTATTTGTTGTTTACACGACACAATTTCAGTTGTTCAAGACACGTGAAATTTAGCTTATAAGTCAATTGTAATAAGAATTACAAATTCGCGCGGGTATTTGGACAGTATCCGAGTGTCAAATATAGAAAATATGGCTGAGTTAATATAAAAAAGCTTATCTCGATGTTTTACAAACACGAAACCAAACTAAATAAAACCAAAAAAATACGAATTTTAGACAAAATCCTGCGATAAATTCAATGCTATTTTATTTGTTTTTCAAGTTTTTATATAAAAATAATTAAAACGCAAGTTTGAAAGACACAAGTTACGGTTTTTTTATTTTATGCGATCGATATGCACAATGATCCCATAATTTTCAAACCAAAGTACAATAAGTATGTGACACCGTTCAGTTGACAGCAGCTTTCAGTAGTATAAATTTTGATTGCCAGATCCATTCACCAAAATCTTGTGCTCAAAAAGTCTCAGTCACGCAACCGGATCATTTAGACTACAAAACAGATTTTAAGATTCCACGTTCTCTACATTAAAGGTACTTTTTGTAAATTTGTAACAAAAGCGCAAAATCAAATGTATTTACGGTTTTTATAAACTAATTTGTAATTTTTGATCCTATTTACTTTGACCTTTATTTAATTCCATATTTGTAATAAATTTCTTCAGCTCAATGTCCTTTTTGTTTTTTTATCAATAATTTGGCTTCCTTCGGAAGACTTCTTCAGAATAATTTATAACCCACAAACAAATTGTCCTGAAGATGTCTTCCGAAAGAAGATTAAATATTGAAAAAATACATGAAAAGAAAAAAAAAATAATAAAAAACAAATTTATACTAACATCTGATCTATTTCTGCTATCGTATTGTCTAATTAATTTGCAAACAAGGTCTTTAGGAAACGTTATATGTTTGAAATGCTGCAGATAATTAATGTACCATTAGCAAATAGAATTAATTTTAGAAAAGATACGGAAAGTTTAGCTCAGAATTATAGGCATCTAATTTATAAAAATAAAGTAATAAATTAGCATATTAAGAAATCTATTAATTTATGGGTGATTTTATAAGAACTATCGGAAATTAAAAAAAACACATAAAATTCAGAAAAATGCATGAAATATTTATTTGGATCGATAGTTGGGTCGATATAATTTAATGCTTGAAGATTATTTCATGCAAATGTTGGCCGCGGCTGCGCCTCAAATGGTCCATCCGCTTAGTCCAATTTTGGCATACTCTTTCCAACATTTCGGCCGGTATCTCACGAATAATGTTGGCAATGTTGGCTTCCAGTGCGTCAATCGAAGCGGGCTTATCGCTATAGACATTAGCCTTAACATAGCCCCACAAAAAATAGTCTAGAGGCGTTAAATCGCACGATCTGGGCGGCCAATTGATTGGTCCCAAGCGTGAAATAAACTATTCAACTTTATATCCCAACAATCCAAATAAATTGCTGAGAATTTAAAAAGCAAAATGCTCTAATAATATCCGTCAAAACACAAAAAACAAGCTTTTCTATTTATAAACGTCTCCAACATTTCTTTACACCTTTCAAACAAATGAACAACCAACAACGGTTATATACTAATGTTGTTGTAACCATATTTCAAACTGCCTTTCTTTCATCCGCTGTTGCCATATCTTGCCATCATTCTGACCATTGCTCAATTGTGTTTATGCTTCAAATTGAGAAATGTCGAATGAAATGCAGAAAAAAAGTTGACGTTCAGGTGTAGTTCACATTCCACATCGGCCCTTAAAATTTAACCTTTTAAAATTTAAATTTAATTGAAGATGCTCTCTTAGTCAAATAAATGCTTTGTCATTTTTTATTCTCCCTTTAAGCAGCAATAATTAAATGTTTTTTTAATAATAAAATAATACATGTTTAACTTGTGCATATTGTAACGTTGTTGGTGAATCAATTTATTTAAAAAATTTCAATATAAAAGTAATAATAATTCAAGTTATGATTTTTATGAATAGTTTAGTTTTAGCTTCTTTTAAAAACAGATTGATGGTAAATTTTTTTTTTGTATAAACATATTTTTAAATACAAACTTTCAAAATACTCGTATACACCTAACCACTTAACGCTTTTAATGAGTTTGGATTTAGATGTGGACTAGGTTCCTGGGATGATACAGGTACAAAAGTCGGCTTACGAGTTATTTTATATATCACTCGATTGCCATTTTTATCAGCCACAAAAGTTGATTTAATGCTATAAATAAGGTAAGGATTTTTCCTTGAATGTATTCTCTGCGTATAAAAACCTTCAATAACTAATTCTTCTGCATCAGAGTTTTCGTTTTTTAAGGAGAAAGTTTCCTGGCGAAACGTATCATCACTTGAGATTCTAAAAGCATTAAAAATAAAAAAAAATAAGTTGAAAATAACTTTGAATTGCATTTACTTACTGAACTTCACGTAAAATTTTAGTGTCGCCTTGGACGTGGCACAATATTACCAATAGCAGCAGGGTCACCAAGAGCTTAATTGTTTAAGGAATTAAAAGTTGTTCAATTCAGAAGCTAAATCGTATGGTTTGTCGCGTAAAAACACACGATTTTTGTTCATATGACTGTTATAAGAAATAGTTATTGTAACGCTCGTGTATCGCCTTCCGTTTGTCAAAAATGAAAATATATTTGATGCTAAATGACGTTAAACAATTTGATTAAAAGAGTTTAAAAATTCAACAAAAATTAAATACATGTTAATCATGTAAAAAATAATAATAATATTAATTAACGATTATTTAAAACTTTTTAGAATTTTACTAAACAAGTAGTACGTTTTCAGGCTCAATCTAAATACAAAGTTTCTAAAAACATTCAATCGTGCGCCAAAAACTCCCTTATATGAAAATTACTAACAATAAAAATACAACACTGTATAATTAGACGGTTAAATAACTTATACGACATTAACGCAAGCTTGTGAATTGAATAATTGTCATTTTATTATTATTGGCTTGAAACATATTTACCCGGATTTTCATGTTGCTGATGCTGAATCTGCTAATGTCTTTTAGCCACTGATGGATTAAAAATTTCAGAAGGTCTTCTGCTAGTTATTTTACTTCTGATTATACTTGCTAATATTTGCATTTTCATTCATTCATGTTTTGTTTTTAACATACAGGGTGGCCCAAAAGTCACCATGGGGCTTAAAACTTACTAACTTTTGCGTTTATATATGTATATGCGAGTATTATACTTTTTTCGGATTATAAAATATTCAAAATGGAAATTTGTTCGCACTAAGGCCCAGTTTTTTAACTGGTAATTAAATTCATTTAGCTTTAAGTTACACTCATGTATTATACGAAAATCTATTTTTCAGTACACACCTAACGACCAATCTTCTTCATTTAAGTTTTATTTAAGTTTAGCCATTTAGCATACGAGTATGGTTGGTCTTGTATTAGTGCAAAAAAAATTTGAGCAAAAAATACACTAGTTAAAATTAGTTTCTAATTTGGTACTAAACAACAGCACAAAATGATATTTAAATGAAAATAAAATCATAAATTGTACAGAAGAGCTATGCCGGGTCGTTCAGTTTAATGGCCAGTTACTTTCGTTCAGCCATAAAAGACTGATCCGTTCGTGCATTTCGTTCAACCGTTCACTTTGAACGAACAGCACGACACCAATACTTATTACTGTTTAGATTGCTGGTAATTTATCACGACAGCTGTTCAAAATAAACAAAAAAGAAAGGTAAATAGTCAGACCAGCAGAAGAAGAACACCCTATTATTTTTTTTAAGTAATAAGAGATAAAACAAAAAATATATTAGGATAAAATTTTTATAATACCGGGTGGCACAGAGCTACCTTTATGGCGCAAAAATATCTTTATGGTTTGAATGTTCAATAACTTTTTTAGTTTATCTATATATTTTATTTTTATTTAAGAACTTTGTGAAGAGACCTAGTTAATTTACATAACAGAACAGTGCCCCAAAAATTGTAGTGTTTTCGTTTCTACACAAAAAATGCCGCCTTGTTCAAAGGTAAAAACGACAAATATTCTGCAATCACTGTAATAATTCAATTTGTTGTCTGCGCACAATAAAACACAATTTATGTAAAAAGAAGAAACTTCCATTTTTTAAATAGCTGATATTCTTTTTCAATTCATTCAAAAAAGGGGTTGATGAAAAGAAGATGACGAATTTTTGTAGAATCGAAAACACCATTATTTTGAAAATCAAACGTCAATTCAAACTATCAAGATAGTTCTATGCTTTATTCACTTTACAAGATATTCTTTTTCAATTCTATATGAACGTGATAAATGAAATTTGAATAAAGTTATCCAAATTGAACGGTACACTATTAAACGAAGAGTACTCAGTTTAATGATCGAATCACTATGTTCACCTAGAACGATACAGTTCTAATGAACAATCATAAAAATTTTCTTTTTCCGTGATAGATTCAATTCCCCATATTCCAATAGGCGTCATCGTTCTCACATCAAGACGACATCAAAAAACACTCGGTTACACATTCGTCTTCGAAAACAATTATTTCCTAGACCTAAACGATAGATAGACAACACTCAATTGTTTTTGGGAACGAGCAAATAAATGAAACAATATTTGCTTCGCCTTCATGTGACGACGATGACGCCTAATAGAATATGGGGTAATATTTTTTTTTGCAAGAAATTTTCTCTTTTTCAAATAACAAACATACTCGTATGCTCTATGGAACACTATCCATAATATTTGGAAGTTAATTCCATCGCATTTACAGAAGTGCAATTACGTAAGATTGAAAAACTGAACTTTTATTTAAGCACAATTAATTAAGATTTAAATGAAAATTAACTAACTTTGTATTTAAAAACGAAGTCAAAAATTTGTTACCTGAAAGCGCATAATATCAAAAAATTCGAAAACTAATTGACCAGTGCGTTTGCCAGATATGTGAACATAAGGCTATTTTATGTGGAGTTACTTAAAAGAGCGAGTATAGTGTTACCTAGCCTAGACAGTCCATTGTTGCAGAAATTCGAGCACTACCGCCACAAATATAAAAAAATGCTATGGAAAATGCTCTAAAACGAGCCCATCATTGCGAAGCCGAAGTAACATTGCCCCTTATTCCGATAAGCGTCATCGCAGTCACATGAAGCCGACGTAAAAATAGCAATTATATACTCGTAGCCAGTAACGATTGAATGTTGTTGACAGTCTCTATCGGGAATATGTAAAACCTTTTTACTTTATCTAAAAAAAGAAAGAATTATTTATTTATTAACCCAACTCCTTCGGTAATTTTGGGTCACCCTATACGTATGGGATAAATAAATCACGTAAAACAAAACCCGTCTTTAGTCATTAAACTTTCGTTGTGTATATTTTTAATTAACATGTGCCAAAAAGAAACAAATAATCAAAAGAAAATATCGTCTTTGGTACAGAAAATAGTTAAAAATTAAATTCCATGTTCGTCTTCATGTTCTGAATAATCCGAACTAGTTTCGAACAATACAAAGAACTTCATAGTAACATTCAAAAAAAAAAAAAAGTTTTTAGGTTGTCTTTTAAATAAAAGTGTGTGGCCCACATCGTCCTTTTATTGCAACAAAGTCACAACTCACAACTCACAACAATGCAGAATTGTTAACAGTATTATTTTACTTCTATTATACTGTGCCAACAGTTCGTTCAAATTACTTTTAGACTGCCTCATTTAGGAGGTATTTTCCAAAAAAATTTCTTACGATGTGTATGAAAAAAAGGGTATAATAATAATTTTAAATATTTATAATTTTTTGAGTTACGACGTTGTTGCAATAAAATAACGATATGTATTTTGATGCGCTTAATTCAAATCTGTATTCAGTTTTTCCTCATCAGGTAGGGATTTCACCTCAAAAAAACTTGACAACGGCCTCACCGTAGGTAAATTCAAAAGTAACTATGAACAAGATTTAGATAAGCACTTGTCTTTACGGCCTAATCTGATGGTGGAGCAATTCCACGGAGTGAATTATGCACGATTCACCAGCGTCCCCGTGTGGCTGATTAGGCTCACACAGGTAGCAATTCTTGCCATATGTTTGCGGCCATATGAATAACTTCTTGTTAAGAAGTTCGGGCCTTCTAATCCTTCCTGTATGCAATTTCCCAGCAATCTATGGAAGACAAGGCTTAATGAGTTGGTAGGCCGAAGCCCACTAAGAGCATCAGCCCTTAAACCAACTCACCCGTCCACCATCACAACTGGTTCCTTACAGTACAGGTATCCGTTGTGTAGGCAACAGATCCTCGGGAGATTGTTAGTCCCCGAAAAAAGGCACACACCAAACAATTATCAAGGATAATAACCCCTCCTGCGTTTTAGATTTCAAGCACAGCCAGAACGTTACAGCCAAGGTAGGCACCTCAACCATGATCAGCCCGGGTCGAACCGCAAGCAGAACTACCCGGGGGCCATGCTGATCCCCGTTCTGCCAATTTATACGCTTGGTAAGCTAACACAACATAAGTCATGCGGCTTTCTAGAGTTTTGTTTGCTGCACCAAACGAGGGACCCCTTCCGCTCTTTACCCGAAAAGAAGTTAGGAATACGCCACGGCAAAAGCATGATAAAATTTGACAAAGCGGGTAAAGGCTAACTGATAAGATGCATTGAACTCGCCTTATTATTGCTGTAGCAAAGCGTATATATTGCTTATTGTGTCACGTGCAAGATTAAAAGTAAAATTTTAACTAAGCGTCTACAATCTTCCATTGCCAACAAACAGCAGTCTGAAAATGAAGTCGATCAGCTGAATTTACAATCGAGAGCGAATGTTTGCAATAGCACAAATTTGCAACTTCAATACCAAATTGAGCTAGAGTAATAGCATATTTTTGACAATTGCATATTTTTGACATATTTTTTGGGACGAAGTTAGCGTTCAATTTTACAAAACTATTTTTAGTTTTTATTATGAGCAGATGAAATAAAATTGTATTTTTTTTGTATTGAAAATTTTAAAATTTGGATTGAATGTTTTTTTCTGTATTTTATTTTACATTTCTCAATTTCAGACTATCTCAATTTGAACTATGGAAATCGAACAACGCGTTAAAGTTATTAAGGTTTTTTTTTATGAAAATGGGCGTCCAAATCAAAATGCATATCGTGTACTACGTGATTTTTCGGTCAATTTCATCGTCCAAATGTGCATACAAACGGAAAAATCATTCAAAAATTTTAGCAAACCGGAGATGTTAAAACACCAGTCCATGCTCGTACAACTCGATCTGCAGAGCGTGCTGTACGCGATAGTGTGTGCCCAACAATTCCACCCCTCACGCTCGTTGTTGATGAACATTATGCACAAAGCCTTGCATTTATGACGCTTACAAGGAGTAATGGACTCAAAAACTGAAGCCTCTTGACCATTCCCAGCGTCTTCAATGGACAGAATGGCGACAAGAAATGGCAACAGTGGATGATGAATTTTTGAAGAAAATCATCTTCAGTGATGAGGCACTTTTTTACCTCATTGGATTCACCAATGTCAATTGGCCGCCAAGGTAATGCCGATTTGACATCGTTGGACTTTTGTTTTTGGGGTTATTTGAAAAAAAAGTATACTTTGATAAAACAGCAGCAATTCAAGAGCTGAAGAATGAGATAATTCGGCACATTAGTAGCGTCGAACGTCAATTATACCTCAACGTCATCGAAAATTTGCACCATCGAATGGAGGAGGTGTGCCGCATAATTTCTAAATAATTTGTGTTTTACTCAAACATTGGCTCTCAAAATTTAACACGCTTTATATCTAATTTATATATATTTTTCTAGAAAATTAAACGTTTTCCGACTACTTTTTTAAATAATAGTATTATTCAAAATTTAGCATCTTACTACATCAAAAATATGATCACATACTTTAAAACAAGGCTGTCCAAAAATATTTTGCAATTGTTTTGGTGAGAGAACTTTAATTTTTCTACTTACTTACTTTTCCATGACACTGTGCCATTAGAAAGTAAGTATACAGAGTTTTTAACTTCGGAAAAAATGGTTTCGGTTGTAAAAAATGTATGTGCACACAGATAAATTGAATTTGATATACATATATTATTGTACTTGGGAAAGTGTTGAAGTTTACAATATAATTTTTTTTTCAACTTTACAACAAATATAAATAACAAAATGTACTCGTATTAGCATTTATTCATATATAAACAATTAATTGTTATAGTATGGATAATATTATATATAAATATAATATAATAATATGAGCTAGTCGTTCATTAAAGTTTAAAGAGCATAAGATTAAACAATAGAGTTTCTAAACAATTGTTGGCTGAAAAAATCACCATTGGTATATACACGTTTTTATATAGATGTTGTTGCAAACTTACCAAATATTTATCTTAGCCGCCTAGCGCTCTCAAGGTGTTTGGATTTAGAGATAGAGAAGGCGGTTGTGCTAGACCTATAACACTCGGCTCAATAGTGATTTTATACATCACTCGATTGCCATTTTTATCCGCTACATAAATTGTTTCAATGTTATGGGAAAGGCCCGGGCTATCCTGGGAACGTATTTTTTGCATATAAAAACCTTCAATAACTAATTCTGCTACTTCAGTGTTTTCGGTTTTTAAAGAGAAAGTTTCTTGCCGAAATGCATCATCACTTAAAATTCTGAAAGCATTAGAAATAAAAAAATAAAAATAAATGGAAAATAATTGTGAATTGCATTTACTTACTCAACTTCACGTAAAATTTTAGTGTCTCCTTGAATGTGGCGAAGCATTACCAACAACAACAGGAGTGTCGCTACCAGCTTAATTGTTTAACGAATTAAAATTTATGTTTTTTAATTATTTTTTTTAATGTATGCTTAAAAATGCTTACCCAGATTTTCATGTTATTGTTGCTGAATCTGCTAATGTCTTTCAGATACTGATGGATTAAAAATTTGTAAATCTATTCAGTTGATTATTCTGCTTTTGTTTATGCATGCCAATAATATTTTTTAACATAATCGTTGTTTTATTGCATTGGTAAAAAACAAAACCTGTTTAAAGTCATTAAAGTTCCAGCATGCATTTTTGTTATTGTAATTAACATAAAAGACAAAATAGCTACAAAATAAAGCTCAATAATACCAAATAAAAGAACTTATTTCAAACAATGGAGAAAAAAGATCGTGGACTACCACTATCAGAAGTAATTATGAAAACATTTATTCGCCCTTATTCTATTTGTCGAAATCTGCACTCCCGTCATCAATATTGAAGGTTATCGATTACGGTCAACATATTTTTGGCCTTCTGTTTTAAATTGACTTTAAATTGGCTATTATTGGGCCTGTGACGAAAATGAAGGAAATTCCGCTGATGCACTGTTCCCACTAATTATAGGGAACAGTGGGGAAATAGATCTACTGTATTTAGTACCCTAGGTCTACCGAAAAGATATGGTGATGGCTATTAAAACGTAATCCATATAGATTTCCTCAAAAAGGTCATAACCGGTGACGAATCATGGGCGAATCATAGAAGCGTCCAGAAGAGCCAATGCCGAAAAAAGCACGACGATTTCGGTCAAAGGGTGAAGGGTTTGCTCACTGTTTTCTTCGACTGCAATGGCGTGGTCAATAAGGAATACTATCTTGAAGTTATGCTCTCTTTGCGCGAAGCAACTCGTTAGAAACACACAGAATTGTGGAACAAACAATCATGGATTTTGCACCATGATAACGCATCAGCTCATACATCGATATTTGTGCGTCAGTTTTGTCAAAAAAAAAAACGTTATCATGCCTCAACCGTATTCACCGGACCTGGCTCCCGCTGACTTTTTCCTCTTCTCAAATTTGAAGACACCGATGAAAGGAAAGCGTTTTGTTACGATTGAGGAGATAAAAGAAAAATCGAAACAGCAGCTGTTGGCGATACCAAAACGTGCGTTTCAAAACTGTTACGAGGATTGGAAAAACGCTGGCATAAATGTATTATATCTAAGGGGGGTTACTTTGAAGGGGAAAAGATAGTTATTGATGAATAAATAAATACTTTTTGCAAAAATTAAAAATAACGGTTAGTTTTTGTTCAGACCGCATACGTCGATAAGCCAGCGACAAGCTAAAGGATAAGATAATTTGACACATTTACGGCATATAACCTCAATTATACGTACGAGCTGTACGAGCATGCACTTGTGTTTTCACATCTTCCATAGACACAATTTGCTTAAATTTTTGCGCGATTTTTCCATTTGAATGCACATTTAGACGATTAAATTGACCGAAAAAATCACGAAGTGCACAATATGGATTTTGATTTGAACGTCCATTTTCATAATAACCATGAATAACTTTAACATCGGCCCTTAATTTTTTTTTTCAGATTATAAAATTTATAAAATGGAAGTTTTTTTGCATAAAGTGTGAAAAATAATGGCACTTGAGTAACCGCCAATTTCATCTTCGCAACGATAAGTTTGTTTTGGAGTATTTTCCTTAAACTATTTCAAAATTTTTTGTCAGTGAAGCTTCAGTTTCTGCAAAAATGTTGTTAGATTGTCTTGGGCCTATTTTTGTTAAAATGACCAAAAAAAATAGTAAAAAGCTGACAAATTTGGCGAACGCGTTGGCCAATTAATTTCCGAATTGCGTTGAGCTAATTGCCTTGGGCTCAAAACTGTGATCATGGGCATTATTTTCCATGCGAGTATAAAAAAATCTGTCTTTTATATGTATGTATTTTAGGATTTGAAGAAAATGAAAATGATAAACTTGTTAAATTTTTGAACCTCATGGTGACTTTTAGGCCGACGCCCCTTGTATTTAAGTTTTCATCATATTAGATCATCAAAGAATTATTTAATCCTAAAAACAATAGATAAGAGATAAAAATATATATACTTAAGTACATATAAATATATATATACAATACTTATTCGTTTAAGAAACAAAACAAGACCAGCTTCTTTACATATTTCTATTTCTGTTTGTTTGTATGTATTTGTCCAAGTAAACAAAACAGAACTTGTCATGCTTCTTTCATCAAATATTTGGTTAATGCGGAAGGTAAGACTATTCTCTATGAGCCATATTTTATGTATTGTTTGTTTAGTATTATTAAAAATAAGCATGTTATTGTCTGGACAAACCTTTAGCCATTTTTAATGTAGTTATAAATTAAACAAAAAAATTATTATTTTTTCTCCTTGTTGGTTTTTGAGTGCCATTGGGTTTCTTTTAAGGCACTCACTCTTTGGAACCAATCTCATAGAATCCACTTTAGTTTCAACATTTTTGACTTTGAACTTTTAAAACCAATAAAGATCGTATTTCATTTAGATAGACACTTAGACACAACACAAGTTGACATTTCCTACACACATATTCTTGTCAACAAAAGTGTGTGATATGCATATAAAAAAGAAATGGTAAGTGATTTTAGAACTACATACATGCTTATATACAATACAGTTTTTTTTAATCTTTTTGTGCTTGAACTTGGAACAAGAACGTAATCGATAGTTAAAATATAAAAGAATTTCATTAAGAATAATTTAATAATATGTTTTTATATTATTAAAGCCGTAATGCGTACTTTTTTCAACTTTTCTTAATATAAGATTGAAAGAGTGAAATAATAGAAAGACACGTTTATACAGGGTGGCGCAAAATTAACCTTCCGATGTTCAGCATATCGGTTGTGGCACGTGTAGTGTGTGCCGTAGCACCGTCCTGTTGGAACCACATATTTTCCAATCCCAATTCATCAAGTTACTCTGTAACTCTGTGAATGGTGAATTCACAGTAACCGTCTTCGAAGAAAAAAGGTCCTCCAGCGAAAACAGCACACCATACAGTGACTTTGAGCGGGTGTAATGGCTCTTCGTGGGTTACACGCGGATTTTCAGTGCCCCAGAAGCGTAAATTTTGCTTATTTACGTACCCGCTATGATGGAAATGGGCCTCATCATTCATGATTATTTTTGATAAAAAATCATCTTCATCTATATTCGTATATTTTGTTTAAATAAAAAAAAATTATTATAAAAAAGCAAAAGGTTAAAAGCAAACCCTCTTTTTAATTATTGAAGTGAAACAATGGTTTCGTTTATAATTGTTAACTTATAGTTTGCCCAATGCATTTACATTATCAAATATTTTTGTTGTTTTTGTGTTTGTTTACTTTTTTTCAAATTCGGTGATTTTTTCATGCACATAATGATAATGTGCATGAACAAATCGTTTCGATGAGAAAAAATCTACATTTAGACATAACACTAAAAAGTTAACAGCACAATAGCATTTTAAGCAAACATTTTTTGTTTTTTTTACACTTCCCACCAGGGTTGTGGTATAAGCACAGATGTCTTCTGTGTTCTTTGCGTAAATTTATAAAAAATTTTGTTTACTAGATACATAATTCTGAAAAACTAAATAGACTTCTTTGTTTTATTCAAACACAAAAAAAAACAAAATTTTGACAATTTTTTGTAATTCCTACCAAAAAAATACATGTGATGTCTTTTGGTGTTGTATTTATTGTAATTCTGCCACTACCTACTCCTATTAACCTTTATGTGCTCGTCGGAAGTCTACATGTGTAGTAATTTTGATTAGATTAAAAAGATTAAAAACGTTAGTAAAACAACTTGAGGTTTTTCGTAGCTTCCTAAAATCTGATTTTAAGCAGATTTAAACGTTACTGATGTAAAGTAGTGGCCAGTAGTCTACATTTGTAGTCACTATGTGTTTTTTATGCAAAGAAGCTTTATTTGTTTTTTATTATAATTGCACACATTGATTTTCTTTTGATTTTTGCCAAAAATTAAGTCTTTGCTTTGCATCACGTGTATGCTGATAGCACATCAAAGTAATAACACTTTCATAAAAAAAACAATTGAGTTTTTTATTCACTATTTTAGCCACTAACAATGATCCCACAAAAAAAAAGGTGGAAAGAAATGTCGCGTCTAAATCAATAGGCTTGTGTTTTGATTGGTATTATTAGAGCATTTTTCTTTTTAAATTCTCAACAATTTATTTAGATTGTTGGGATACAAAGTTGAATGTTTGAGAATATCTTACAAAAATTTCCAAAGTCTACTGATGATTAGAGTAGCTCCTATGAAATGTCGATATATAGATAGCTGGGAAACATTGAAAACAAGTTATTTATAATTTTTTATTGAAGTAAAAAGGTATGATTGTTTTATTTTCAATCGCGTTCAACTAAAGGATTAATTGAGAGTGCCATATTTGATCTTATATTCATTCCAGCGATGCTGGATGAAAAAGCACAGACAACATTTCAAAATTTAAGTGGGAAAAGCGCAGAAGCACAAAAAAATACAATTTTGAATAATGATATTGTGGTAGAGAAAAAAATAAGCCACAGTATATACCTGACTATAATGTCAGCAAAAGATGCGATGGCCATTGGCAAAGCTTTTCAATTTGCTAAATAAATCTATATAGAAAATAATAGCCATATTCAGCAAATCAACAAATGACAGCAGTTATAAAACAGTCAAAATTTTCAAGGATAATAGGCTACACTCCAACACGCTTTGGCGCTAGGGCACTCATCAAATTCAACTTCATTCGGCTTCAGCTTCTAATCAATTTCCCAATACATCTGAGGATAACCTGTAAAAACATCCTGTATGATGTCAGGCATGCGAAGTTGGAAATCGCTAAAACACACGAAAGACATGCAGTTGGTGTAAGAAAGCGGTGTGCGATGTGCATTCCACAAATTACGTATTTGGAAAATGCTGCTCTATAAGCAGAACTTAAATATTTAAAATTGTTTTGTTCTAGTGTTCCTATACTTACATAAATAATGTATAAATAAAATAAAAGTAAAAAATTTTTTTCTTGATTATAAGGATAAAGTAGTGCAAAAATAATGTTACTATAAAAATAGTCTTACAAACGCCCACGTAAGTTTTCGACCCTGAGCACATAAAGGTTAAAGCAGCATTGCTTCCCGTTTTTTATCGGTAATATGTTGCAAAATTTTGACGTTTTTAGATTTCTTTTTTAATATAGCTGAACTCTGCTTTTAATAATAATTTCAATTATTTTATATCTATACTCTTCTTCAATTACGGCTTAAGAATCATTTTTATAGTGTCACGTTGCGTGCTGTACGGCAAGGATGTAAATGATAATAATTAATTATTACATGGAATATATAGGGAGATAAAATTTTGTTAAATATATGAACATTTTTAATATCTCTATCATAGCAAATTGGAAACCTAATACCAAAACGCTAAGTGGTTCTGGTTGAACCTAAAGAAAACGTTGGATTTATTTTTGATAAATGGGCTACTATCCCGTTTTTGGTGTACCAAATGCTGCCCGGTATTTTGTTAATTGAATGGCGAAAAACCATTGGTATTTGTTCTATCAATTTCATATACCTTTGATATCTATAAAATAGTTGCAAATTAATAGTTACTCCTTCCCCTCAGAAAACGGCAAAAAAAAAAAAAAATTAAGGTTAATACCTTAATATTGTATTAAAGACGATCAAAAATCTGTATTTGGCTACTACAACTACCTGCACTACTTACTTTGTCTTATACATACATAAATTTCCTTCAGTGTACTTTTTCTGTTTCTATCCTTACTGTAGAGTAAATAAAAAATGTAGCATACCTTGAGGTATTTTTAATAGGCGCTAACCAAAGGCTTAACATATTTTTAAGTAAATTTTTTTAATTTAACCGTTGCATAATAGTTTGATTTTAACGATCCAACTTAATTTTCATGGAAACACAAACTACATCAAAAAAGATGAAACAAGAAAAGCAAATTATATCAAGCAAACGTGACCCTTGCATGATTAGATAACTTGCTTTGTTTAAAATATCCATTTGGCTATTTACACGAACTTGATGTAAAAAGACCAATACTCGTATAACAGTCTGGTCAGTAAATAAAGAAGACTCTCAAAGGAAGAAAAACTTATTTCAATTCAAAATGAAAAACAAATAACAAATGAAAAAAGAAGAAGAAAAAGAAAAAAAAACGCATTGATGGCGCAATCATGTAAAGCGTCAGTTTTTTATTTTGTTGAATCAAGAAAAAAACATTCTATTGTTTCCTTACGTTTCGTTCATACTCATAAAACTTATTCTAAAAGTATTTCAAAAGTAGAGGCAACTGTGGAGGGGGACTACTTTAAACGAATTTCTTGCAACAATTTATGATTGGCCCCCTTGCACAGAAGCTAACAATGGGGCAAAAGTAAAATGAAATTACAGCAGAACTACTTGAATACAAAATAAGAATTCTGTTTTGCAGCGTTTGTTGCTGAACTAAACAGCTCTCCCGCTAATGAACAAAGTGCAAACTGACATAGGAAATAAAAAGGGAAGTGTTCCAAGTTACATACGGCAAATATTTAAACATGCAAATTTGTATCAGAGTATGATTTCGTTTCTAAATAGAGACTGTATACCACAGTGAGTATCGGTTTGAAAGTGTTACGAATACTAATGTTTGAGTTAAGTTCTAAACTTTTTGTGCTCTTCTAGCTATCAATTTTTATATATATTTAAATATCTTATTTTTCCAAATTTTGGTATTTTAAAGGCTGGCTGAGGGAAATAAAATCTCCAACTGGTTTGAAAATAAAAAATTCCTATTACCACAAAAAAGCTATCCAAATATTTTAAACTGTATCTTAATACATCTTTCTTTGACTATTAAAATCACACGCAAAACAAAATCAATTTCTAATAATGTTATGACAATAATACTCATTTTTCTATAACACGGCGTATTGTTAAATGGTGTAATATAAAATTTTTTTTATGAAAACTGTTTAGCTACAAGTCTTTCCAACACAACCAGAGGAATGTTTATCGCATTCACATAGAATAAGTAGTTGTTTTCACATTAAAATACTACTACAAGTTGCGACAAAAAATTTATTTTTTAAAATAATTTGTTTACTACTCACAAACATAAAAGTATTTTATTTTTTGGTGGGTGGATGGGTGCTAAACTACTCATAGCGACTACAAATCTGCTAGTTTAGCCCCCTGCTAAAAATTTGATTATTATTTTTCTTGTCTTCTTCAATCAAGAATTATTGATCATGGCAAGTTTGTATTGTAAAAAATCCTTAAGAAAAACTTAAAAAAGGCAGAACCTGAACTATATGTACAAAAATCTAATTTAAAATATTATAAAAGTTCAACAAAAATTCAATAAATATTTTTTTTTTGTTAATTGGGAAATATGAAAAGTATTAATACACATTTATGCCCGTTCTATCGGATTTTCTTTCACTTTCCGCAATATTTCTGATGATAACTGTTCGCATTCCTGTCGAATATTCTACTTAAGGGTTTTATACAGATTTTTTTCAATGTTATACAACGAAATTCGAGGAATCAATTGTTTGAAAATAGACCTGTAAAGAAATTTGTGGACTCAAACAAAAGTTTAGTAAAGCTAATACGAGTATTATTTTCAACAACATCATAATAGCTGGTGGCTAAGGCGGCCCGTTTATGATGCGTCCTGACCCGAGTTGAAATCTGAAAATATGTAGCGACTATGAAATAGCTAGTTGTCCCGCAGCTAAAAAGTTTAATTTGATCACATTTGCTCACAGCAAATTTATATTGTAAAAAATCCTTCTTAAGAAATTTAAGAAAGGAAAAACTTTAACTAAAACGATATACAAATGTACAAAAACCAAAAGTCTAATTTGAAAAAATTATAAAAGTTCGACATAAATCAATAAATTAATATTTACAATTGCCTCTCTGGGTACGGAGAATTATTAAAATACAAAAATATGTATGTTAATAGCTAAAAAAGAAATACCGCTTGTTCAGAGACAGCAGACACTGTACAAAAAACAATGCGGGCAATTAACAAAATGCATACGTGATTCAATATGAGATGAATATAGACAACGAATAATTCAATGGCTCGGTGGTTGAGCGGTTAAGGCGGTCGTTCATGCTACTTCATGACGCGAGCCCCAATTCGAAAATGGGTTCTGATGAGTAGTGAAGCGGCTACGAAACAGGTAGTTGTCCCCCAGCTATAAAATTTTGATTATTTTTCTTGTGTTCTTCAATAAAAATTTTGTGATCACAGCAAATTTGTATTGTAATATATTTTGTATACTCGTAAGAGACTTGAGAAAGGAAAAACTATAACTAAAACCCGATGAACAAATGTACAAAATGTAAAAGTCTAATTTAAAAAAATTATAAAAGTTCGACAAAAATGAATAAATTAATATTTAAAATTAATAAATTGTTTCAAAATGGACCTGTAAAGAAATTTGTGGATTCAGACAAAAGTTTAGTAAAAATAATCATTAAATTAAATACATATACAACAACAACATCTCATTTCAAAGATTATTTAAAATTTGTTTAATTTAATTAAATTTTACTTTTGTTTTAATTTTTTCTGCGTATATACTGTTGTATGAATAATATTTTGTTTATGGAAAACGAATGAGTGCTACGTCTACGACTAGCTAATTTGTATGAAATACATACAAAATATTGAGTCTATTTCATACAAATTTTCTAGACTCATACAAATTTTCTGGTCTCATTTGTGTCCCATAACCACTACAGAAGAAACAGGACGGCTTAGTCGAAGTCAAAGAAAAATAACCAATTTTATTTATTTTTGTTAGCTTTTGAAAAAAAGTATTATTGAGGTAGATCTTAATTACATTTTTTTCAGGTCCCAATTTAGCGGTATATACTCAAAAATAAAGCTTGCTTAAAACTCAAATTGGTGTGCCAAAAGTACAAATCGCTGGACTAATGGGTAATGATAGTAATTATCCTCTATGACTCCAATAAGAACCTAACCTCAGCTATACAAATTATCATTTGAATGAAATTTCTGAATTAAAAAAACAACTCAATGTATTATATTTTGCGGAAACTTTTAGCACGTAAAAATATCTGTTTATAGCACGAGAGATTGTGTGCAACGCGTTTTAAATATCAATATTACGATGACCAACAGCCACATTACGGTTTTGTGAGTTATTGTCATTATTGCAGCAAAACCAAACAGCAGACAACTCCCTCTTTAAATTCAATAAGTTTTTCGTCTTTATTTTCATACATTAATATCAACAGAAATTTATTTTTATTTTTCTCATATGTATGTGAGCAGCAAACATTCAAAAACACTGGACTCAACTTTTCTAACAATTGTTTCTTGTTATTCATGCATTGCTGCGTTTTCTTTTTTATTTTTTATAAAGCAAACATTTATTTTTTAATCGACTTCATACGACGAGTATGTGGCAAATGTAGCCGCTGGAGCCTCATACCACTTGTATCATCAGATTAATATTGTTCAATTTACAATTGAGTCTAAATGTATAAAAAAGTACATAAATAAAATAAACAATAAGCAATGTTTAATGTTTATTTACATTGATGATGATTTTATATTTGTCTGGGTTTAAGTACCTTTTTGGACTTCTGCTTCTTGTTTAGGTTGATGTAAGAACTTTGCAGTTGTTGTATTTGTGGTAGTGCATATACATGTGTGTATGTATATATGTGTTTTAATCATCATTATATTCTTGGTTTATGTGGCAGTTGAGGGCTCTAAAGAATCCGCATGTAGGAGGTCATTAATTTTCCTTGGTAAAAAAATACGAGAACAAAAATCATCAACCATCATACAAAACAACAAAACAACAAAAAGTCAAATGCAACGCCTTGCAACGTAACTTTATGCCATGGTAATGATTATTTATGACTGTTGCAGGGAATGAATGATTTACGCAATTAATATAAAGTTTCCCTTTGCTAAAATTATTGTTATTATTTTATTAAGTAGAATACTGCAATGCGTTTTTATTATTATTATTTAGTTAAAGAACTAAAAAGTAATTAAACAAAAAGTTTTAGTTTTGAGTAAAAACCGCGACAAATTATTACTTGTGAAATATTATGTTAAATTTCATTGGGAAACACAGGGCTATGTACTTGAATTCAAGGATATTTTTAAAGAAAATCATATAAAGAAAACTTAAGGAATTAATGTTTTACGTATAATATAACAAGTAATAAGAGTAGAATCACCAGATGCTCTTTGCACTGCCTCCATCTTGGATCTATTGTGCATTTCCTTTTACGCCACGGGCTTAACACATCAAGATATCGAACTAACTCCTTCAGTGGGAGAGGGATTAAGTTACTTTCATCCAGCATGTGGCCGCTATCTCGTGTGCTGCTATCTCGTGTGTCCGAGTGCCACATCAAGAGCTCTATTGACACCTCTTCACCGCAAAATCTGCGCATTAGAATGCTTCGAAAAATAATGTGTCGGTCATGCTAGTTAGGCCTAGATTTCTGTCTTGTCATGACTTTTAAAAAGTCGGTTCAAAAATATGTAGCATTGAATTATAAGTAGAATTTAATGTGGTAGTGAAAATCTGTTAAAGACAGAATTATAGCTCTTACATAGTCGTGAACAACGATGTATAAAAAGTTATGATCAGACTAAAAATGGCGACACAGTGAACAAAACACTAAACGGGTATTTGTGTATTTGTATGCGTGGCGAAGCAATAAAAAGAAACTAATTTTCGAATTGCTTTTAGATTGTCTTTAATCCTAAGGGGTGGCTGACACAATTTTTTTTTTATAGGAAACAAGTTTTGCCTTGGCGTATACCAAACTAGGGCACTCCATTTTCTGGGGCATAGAGGAGAAAGAGTGCCTCGTTTGTTATAGGAAACAAATCGATTTACCAAACCCTTAGCAAGGGTTAAAATGTGCAGAACGGGGATCAGCAAAGTCTCCGGGAGGTTTGCTTTACATATCTCTCGCTGCTGATCATGGTTGATGTGCCTGTCTTGGCTGAAACATTCTGGTGGTGGTTTAAACTTAAAATCGCAGGAAAGGGGAGTTAGTATCCGTGATAATTGTGGGGCATAGGAGGTTTTTGGGAGCTGTGGTCTTACAAAAGATAACTATACTGTAAGGAAGCAATTGTGATGGTTAGACGGGTGAATTGGTTTAAGGGCTGATGCTCTTAGTGGGCTTCGGCCTAGCAACTCATTAAGCCTTGTCTTCCATTGGCTGTTGGGAAATTGCATTCAGGAGAGATTAGAAGGCCCGAACTCTTAAGCAAGTGGTTTGTCTATAGGGCTACAAACTTATAGCGTAATATTGCGACTTGTGTGAGCCAGGTAAGCCCCACCTAGTGAACCGTGAATAATTCACTTCGTGGATTTGGTCCATCATCAGATTAGGCTGTAAAGGCAGGTGTTAACTTAAGTGAATTTGGTAGCTGTAGGGAAGGAGAACTACTCTAATGCACGTACTATATAGATGCTTACTACATAAATAGTGACCTGCTAGCGGCTCCAAATATGTCTTTAGGCAGTCTAATTATGCAGCAAATTGCGACCTCCCAGAAACGAAGCTTTGCAACTTTTTATGCATATAAACGATATAAACTAAAGTATTGGCTTCCCACGAAATAAAAAGTATAGTTTCCTTCGAAGATAAGTCTTGGCCATTTATGCTAATTTATTCTGTTTAACAGAAAATATTTTTTACCAATATGATTGAATATATTAATCATCTAGATTTATAAAATGAAAATTGCAAAGATGAGAAAAAAATCAAAACATTTTATACGGATATATTTATGAGTAGGATCCAATTAGAAAGTAAATCTTCTTTATAATTTATGTCAATAAAATTTTAAAAAATCTAGCATATTTTTTCTTAAACTGGATTATTAATTTAAATTTTCAATGTTTTTTAATCTATTTTTAGGTAAGTTAAAATTCCAAAGCGTAAGTAAAAAATCCTAAAGAAAAATTAGCTTTAAAATTTAGTTTGTTTAACTAAATGTCTGAGAAAATTAGATGCCATATTTTATAGTAAAGGAAAATTTAACTTGGTTCTTATTATCTTGGCATATATTATAGTTCTCCGGAAATACCAATACCAGTCGCAATTGCCTCTACGGAAATGTATGAAATAAATATGTAACAATGGTTTTTGCGAAAATAGTGTGATTGGATTTGAATTACTGGAGAAAAGACCTATGAAGCGATGAACATCTCATTCCTGCATCTAGTCCAAAACCTCAAGAGTTTTTAAAAGATATAACATGAAATAATTATGGCTAATGCGTTTTCTGGAAATAGTGTTGATAGATTTGAGCTTTTTCAGAAAATGCTTTTAAACTCATGTCTCATTTCGGCTTTTTACGTACTATAGATTTTAAAAAATTCTATTGAAATGTGTGAAAACATTATTTTTTTAAATGTATAAAATAAATACATACTAAAACCTTTCGGGAAATACGAGTGTGTATGGTAGATAGATTTAAATTGCTGAATAAAAGGTTGATATTTCTAGAACTGACCAAAAATTTCCTTGAAATCTAAAAAAATAATATTTGTTTTTAATTTACAAAATTTATGCTTGATCATTTTATATATGTAGTTTTCCAGGAATACAGAAAAATTTCGAATAAATTGTACTGAAATGTCATTAATCCTTGTGAAAAGGACAACGTGTTTTTTTTTATCAACGCAATATCTTAAAGAACACAGGTAGAAGACGCGTCCAAAACGCGTGGTTGCGAAATTACGCTGATCCAATGCACTTTTGTTGGAAAAGTATTGTTAAACACATAGAAATAAAGCACTGTTCGTAGGTAATTACGACAAAACGGTTGATCGTGACCATAACCGGTTTGTTCAGTGCTGATAATTCAAGGGATGGTCAAAGCAACCATGCAATGTGATTTATGTTATATTATGACAACAACATAAATACTTTTTTCTATACCCAATATTTCAAAGTATTATTGCACAATAATGTGGTGTAATCCAACCGATATAAGTTTATTTGTAAAACTTTGGTTAGTTAAGTTTCCGAGTACATAGGTACTTTTTTCTATACCCAATATTACAAAGTATTATTGCACAATAATGCGGTATAATAATTAACCGATATAATTTTATTTTGTAAAACTTTGATTAGTTAAGTTTGCAATATGGCGAACTTGACAATAATCGGGTTTCCTTTGATTTTATATACAGGGTATCCTAGGACTCAGGGTGACAGGCTTAATTGTGACCATCAGGAGAAAACTTAAAAAAAAAGTTTTTAAAAGTTAAGAATTTTGCGAACAAAAAATATTTGAACTGAGTTAAATAAGTGACAAGTAATAATAAAACATTTTTCTTTTTTAATTCTCTATAATTTTCTCACATTGTTGGGATATAAAGTTGAATGTTTGAGAATATCTTTCAAAAATTTCCAGTCTACCGATAATTAGGGTAGCTCTTATGAAATATCGACATGTAAACAGCTGTGAAACATTGAAAACAAGCTGTTTATAATTTTTTGATTGGTATCAAGAATAATAAAAATTAATTGAAAACGGTTACAGTTTGACCAAATTTCTAGGGTTTTTTAAATGCCTATAATATTTAAACTGCATGGGATAGAATTTTCTTCTGATTTTTCTCATTACGGTTACAATCAATTCTGTCACCCCGTTTCGGCTTGACGTTGAGTTCTGGGACACCCCGTATAAAAATTAAATTTTTTTAGCTTCATACAATTCAATGTTGTTTTTAGAGTAGTACCTTCTACGCGCTCAGCAAGCGAAGTAGTGACAGAAAGAATATTTCGGAAAACATTGTGGCTGATTGTAAATTTCAATCGCAGTCAAATCAAGCAATCACACATCATCGGAATCTGAATCAAGCGGTACTTCCAAAGATAACAATGCTGGAGAGATTCATTTGGAAATCATCCCGTTTGGCTAATATTTGAACTATCATCTATATTTTTATATAGCAAATGTTGTAGATTATTTTTGCAGTTATACGAGTACGAGTAAAAAAAAGTTTTCTATATCTAGCTTTGTTTCATATGTTTTATTATTAAACATTAAAAAACAATTTTAATGAGTCACTCGTAACAAACAGAAGAATTCCCTTTCAAAAATAGTACCTCCCCATTAATGGCTACAATTATTTTGATTATTTATTAAAGAAAAATAATTTTTAAATCTCGTTAAAAGTCTCCTGCTGTCAAAATAACAATGTAATACACAAAATGCGAGTGAAATTAGTTGTATAGTGGAATGAAAATTCTCAGGAAATTGCCAAATAGTTAGTGTTGAAAGCACATTATGATAAATATTTTTTAGCTTTTCTTACATTACCTACACCCACAAGTATTTATAACGTTTTGAATAGAAATGGTCGGAAAATTTAAAACTATTTTCAATAAAAAAACAAAAAACTGTATTGGTAATAAAGGGTCTGATCTACGCATTCACTGCTTGTTACGGTCATGAAAACTAAGAAGAAGAAAGAAGGAAGTCTCCAGGACAAGAAAGAGTAAATAGAGGTGTCAAATTTTATGTTTATTTTTATGTTCCTTTCGTGGCTGGAATACTTATTACTTGCTTAGGCCACACACTCATGCTGTGTAAATATGTGTGTACCTATGTGTGTATGCATGCGCATGAATTGAAGTTTCTTTCTGGAATTGTTAAATATTAAAGAAGCAACATCTACACCAATTTGGTTCCAACTGCTTGCTCTTCAACAGTTCAGCTTATTTAAAGGGCGCCCTGTTTCTCAGTAGGTGTCTAATTTTCACTTGCATTCTTAATAGGAATCTTCCACTGTCATGTGTAATGCTCTGCATTTATGACGTTCTCTTGTTTTTTCCTTTTCTTTTTCATAAAGTTATATAATTGGACTTTGGCCCTGGGTGATTTTATTTGTTTTTTTTTTAGTGTTGTTTAATGAATATTTAACGAGTTATTATATTGTAACTTAATAGGTTCATTAGTTGTTTTCGAAAAAAAGTTTGCTTAAAGAAGTATGTTGAAGTATCTAAAAGATTTTAGTATTGGGTGGAGTGTATTGCTTGTTGTAGTTTTTTAATACTTTAAAATCAGAAATATTAACTAGTTTCAAACAATGTTGCAAGTAAAGCCAACATTTTTTTTTTTGAAACAACTACATTTTATTTCATGCTGATATAATTCTAACAGGCCAAAGAGAACAAAAATAGTACATATATTTTCTTCTTTTGTTGCAGTCACATAATTTTCATATATGTATATTGTTATTGCATCCTATCATCATTTAAAATTGATAGACAAGGTGATTAAAACTACGCTAAGAAAAATTATACATCTGTGTACTCTGCAAACAAATTTTGTTTTTAATGTTCAATAACGCAATTCTCTAGAATAAATAAATTAATAAATTATTTGTATACGAACCTCCTGCATTGAAATAAAAATTTATTAAAAATAGATGAGTTATTGGACGAAAGGAGCTATACGAGGTCTGTTCAATAGAAAAGGTGAATATTTCTCAGAAATATTTACTTATTTATCACCGTTTTTCCCATCCTCAAAACAGTGCTGATATGCAGTTTTTGGTATGGCCTTGTGCGGCAATTTGGGTTTTGTCACCTCAACTGCCGAAAAACGACGTCCTTTCATTGGTCTCTTCAGTCACAAGGGATCTAATTTTGTGAATACGGTGGCTGGTTGAACATTGCGTACCTTTTTTTGGTCTTGACTCGCCTTGGCTCTTCCAGTGGGGCGATTGGACTTTCGATGTTATAACCATATACACATAATTCGTTACCAATTATGACCCCTTTAAGCAAATCACCACTAACTTTTTAACATTTCCTGGGCGATTTCCATGCGAGGTTTTTTTTTTGTTCACAATTCAGCAATTTCGGAACGAACTTTGCTGCCACACGCTTCATATCCCAGAATTTGCAAAAAAAAAAAAAAGTTATATGGCATGAGCTAATCGATATCCCTATATTTTCTACAATATCTCTAATAGTCATTCGACGATTCTCTGTATATTTCTGTAACTATTGTACAAGTATAAATACTTTCATTCGATTTTGTAAGATAAAAGTCTAAATACATTTCTTGCGACTGCCAAAAAGTCTAACGTAAATTAGAATTTGCATTCACACCATCACAATTGAAATAAACCAAAAAATTTTAGTAGAAAAGAAAACAGCTGTTCGGTTTTTTACAACACAAGACATTGTGATTATTTTATCGCGTAAAATTGCAGTAATCAACATTTTTGAAGAAAACACAGTCGTAAAGCAGCTCTGGGCTGGGGAACAGCTCTCGCGTCATCGTAATTATTTCTTAAGTGCGGTCAGGCTTGTTGTTGTTGTTTGGCTTTCGAGAGTTTTGCATCTCACTCTTATTGGTTAACTGTCTACCTCAACTAACTGTATTAGTTTACAGTTTTTGTGAGGTATTTCGTTGTTAACCACGCGGCAACTTCCTATGCGAACGCATAGGTCGGTACAGTTAGTCACAGCGCCACAAAAGAAATACTGTTAACACCATCGTGGGCATAAGGTCTACGTTACTCCGCCCATGTTGTGCATCCTATACTTTGCAAATTTATTTGCAACTGTATAGTTATAAGTACAATACAATACAATAAAGAAAACAATTATAAAACTTGCAGATTTTAAAAATGATGAGCCAAAAATAAAGAAAAAATATGTTTTTAGGAGTTGGCATCATTTATTTTGATTAAAAGAACAACACAACTTAATAACAATATCTTCGATCATTTCGGAAATTTCAAGTATTTTAAATATGTAAAACTTTTCAACTTTGTTCAGCAAATAGATGTGCCAACGTACACCTTCACACGGCGGCAGGTGCGCTATTCGCCGTTGGCGATAGACGTGCCGGCGCTTGAAAATCTTCAACAGTTAAAATAATAATTATGTAAATAAAATCCAAAATTCACAAAAATTCATTTATAAACGACAGCTAAATTCCAAATTTTTAGCTTTTTTATAACGACAAAAACTACTATCTGTGACGGCACCCCATCGGCTACGAAATAGCCGACTACTCAATTTTTAAACAGCTGGTTTGCTAAAAAGCACAACCCTGATCCAATTATCGTTTCGTAAAGCTTCAAAAAACAACAAAGTCGTATGGGATGTCAAATTTGTATCCTATTAGTTTTCGTAAGTATGACCGATTGCATTCAGACTATCGGACTTGCACGTATTATTTGAATTGCTGTCAAATATTAATACACAGTATAATAGTCTGAACTGGGCTTAATCAATTAACTAAAACAATTATTTTTTGTGTTTTTTAATAAAATTCATCATAAAAATAGCTGTAAATCTAAGTGAGAAAGAAACTGTTTACTCACTTTAGGAAGCGTAATGTCTTAGTTTAAAGTTATTATAAAAAGTTGTTGTTCTTTTTTTTATATTTTTTGAAACTGGTTAAATGAGCTACTACTAGCAATGTGATAAAACAAAATATAAAACTAACAGCGATTGTTTTATATTTTGTTCGTCTACTAGAGATAAACTAAAGATGTTATTGAACATTACAAGCTATAAAGATAGCTCTGAGCCAACCTGTACTTCGTGAACGTGCCTAATAGTGAAAACATTTCATAGTTAATAACAAAAAAAAAAATCTATGACTGTAAATTATTTTTCAATAAATATGTGTCTTGGACAAATATAGAAATCTTGACATTTGTTCGCTTTGAAAGCGTGACTCAAGACCGGCACGCATGAGCGGCAGATGTTTAACTATTTTGCATGAGAACAAAACACATTAATTTCTTGGCACATACTAAAAATTGTAATGAGACAATATTTAGTACACAAAACATTGTTTAATTTTCAGTGATTGCTCAGGAAGTATTGAAGTCTGTGAAGTGTAATTGACGCTTAAAAGAGACAACATGTTTTATTTTGTTTACGAATTCGTATTGTTAGATTTTCTAATTCAAAGCATGTTTTAGTTTTTTTTTCTCAATTTTATTTGTTTGGAATTTTAAGTGCTATTTGAACTGCCTTCCCTTCGACTTGTTCGATCTTTCTTCTTATATGTATGTATGTTGGATTTGTAATTTAAATCTGCATTCATGCTCAAGTGTTTCCGTTTTCAAGACAATAGTTTTTTTTAAGTCCTCGTTATTCTTTTGTTGATAAAATACAAGTGATTTTTTATAGCCCCTCTTTAATGGATCGTTATTTTGAGGGTGTTCTTAGTTTTAACTTCATTAGCATTAACATCACTCTTCACTGCAGGGTTTTTAATTTTCTAAATGTTTATTTACTTATTTTTTCCCTATAACTTCACATGTAAATATTTTTCCTTTCGAAAAAAGTTTCCATCGGGATCAAGGAAAATAAATACTAGAATACATATGATTTTATTTCATTACAGCCGAATACATTTCGTTTTATAGAGGCTTCTAATTTGTGGTTTTGGATGTTTTACTTTGAACATAATTCATTATTGTTTAATGTTTTAATTATGTATTATATGTATATCGTGGGGAGGATTTGAAAATAATCAATATTTATTAGATATTTTGTAGTTTAGTTAGCAAGATGATAAATTAAATTTAATAGAATGAATTTCCAAAATACTTTCCCTTATACTACTGCATTTTTGTCACTTAAGAGATATTTTTGTTTGTCGTCTTCAAACAAAAATAAATTTATTGTGCCAGCTTAAACATGTAATGACGTAAATAAATCGGTTACGTCGAAACATATTTGTAAATATATTTTTTGCAACGTTCTACGTAAACCACATTTGCAGATTCCAGGAAGAGATAGACACAACTGGTTTTTCATCTTACACTTAGCGACACTTTTCTCAAAATATAATATGGTATATTTTTCAAAAATTCAAAAAATGTTCGTAGAATTTCTTGGAGAAATGTTCTGAAAAAACTATAATTGATGCCAAGATAAGATATTCTTCGTTTTAAAAAGTTATTCATTCTCTTTTTAAAAAGTTATTCTTGCTTAAAACTTTGGAACGGATAGCTGAACTACCTCTTAGGATGTCAATCCATTCGAGCCATCTATCAACATCATGGCATGCTCATGCCAAGAGCGAATCTGTTGGGACTGTGTAGCATTCACTCGTAAGGTATGTAGAGAACGCTATGAAGCATGGACAGTATGCCTTTCTTGATATAGAGGGAGCATTTATAAATGTGTTACCAAGGGTCATAATAATGGCCCTGGAAATACTGAGCGTTCATCAGTCAGTTGAGAACTTCATAGGAAATTCACTGGCCAATAGGGTCATTACTTCCAATATGGGGCTGGCCACATTTTTCACAGTGGCTAGAAGGTACACTCCATGGGAGGGGTTCTGTCTCCTCTTCTATGGAATTGTCCTGAATTCGTTATTGATGGAATTAACTTCCATGTTGTTTAGAATAGCCCATGATATTGCGGTTGCTGTGTCAGGTAAGTATCCGGATATACGATCACAGCAACTGGGCTCTGCACTGAGGCTTGGACCACAAATAGAAGTCTTAAGTGTCAATCCATAGAAAACGGCCCTTGTACTCTTCACTTGGAGATACAAGACTCCATCGTTTGCTCTACCAACCGTATGGGGGGTTGAGCTCAAGCTCAACCAGGTAGATGCCAAGATAATATCTTGGCATCTACCTGGATTCCAAACCATCCTGAAATGTCCAGTAAAGGGCGGAAAAAAATGGCTATCGCCTTATTTTTGTGCCACTTGCACAAAAAAAGAAAAAAAAATCTTAATACAATTTTAGTTATTATATGACGTATTTAATATATATTTAATGATATAATAGATTGCAATAACTGTATCAAATGTGCCGGTTTTTTATAAAGTTTTTTTTTTTGTTTTATAAAAATGTTAAACTTTTTAAACGGATATCTTAATCAAACATTCTGAACAAATCATTTGCTGGTCTGTTTTAACAAAACAGCATGCACAACTACGAAAATAAAATAATATTTTTATAACCGTTGGATTGCATCATATTTAAAAAGTTTTAAATATTTTTTTAAATTAAATCCAATCAAACTCTTCTATAATCTTTTGTTTGTCTTCCCCTCCCAGTTCCAAGTAACAAAAAGATATAAGTAAAACAATTGAAGGTCGATTCGGTGGCAAATCCAATTCAATTAACATTAATTGATACAAATAAGTGACATACTATCTATGCACATGTATGCAGGCAAACCAACACACACACACACACACACGCTCCATAAGAGTCACAAAAGCAGTCGCCGTCACCTGCACCACCGGCATACAATTCAAATTCCACGTGAGTTGTTTTATTTGAAATAAGATGACAAAAAACATAACATCGGTGGAAGAGATTATGATGACAATCATTCTATTTATTTGTTTGTACAGAAGAAATATGTAGGAGTGGCTTGTGCAATTTGTCATTTATTTACTAAAGTAGGTAAACGAAAATGTTTTACACATTTAGACGTAAATATTCTGATCAATACAAACAAAACTATTAAATTCCATGATTTATAGGAAAAAAAAAATCTGCAAATATTTTGATTCAATTTAAGCATGATTTACTGGCGTAAGTAATGCATGTCTCGAGAAACTGCCAACAATGTCCTTATATGGATTAAGGAAGCTTCGTCTACTGAAAGAAAATTGCTGGAATACCAGACCAGAAAATTATCAAAGTGGATATAAACAATATTAAAAGTTGTATACTAAGGGATGTCAAAAAAAGATCTAAAACAGTCTTGGAATCTTTGAAAGCAATTGTGCGCAACACGGAATAAATTTCAAACCTGTCAAGTAAAGCAGAAAATGTGCCGAGCCGATATTTGTTGAAAATATAGACCATCGGATAAAGGTATGCCACTGAAGCCGCAGCAAACATTTGAATGATATTATGTTCCACACAATTGCCATAGATCTTTCTATGATACAATAATAAAAAATATTAAGATAATTTTTTGAAAACCATTTATTTTACTTACAATTAACATTGTGCGTTATAGTGGGACCACCCTTATATATTTTTCTATCTATTTTCCCTCTTGTTTGGCCTTGGTTCAAATTTTTTACGTTATGGCTCGACATACTTTGGACCACAGGTTATAATATCGACGCACACTCCTGCACTATATCATCAAGGATTGTTATAAGTATGAAGTCTATAAAGTACAGTGTTTTTAGAGTTATACAAGGAAATATACACATGTTTAATATCATTGAAATCGGCTTTTTGGGTTAGTGCCAGTTCATTGATAACGAAGCTGGTTCGATGGCATAAATACATTTAAAACAAAAATAACGTTCAAAATATTGTTTTTGCTTTAAATGTAATTGTGCGAACATAAGAACAGCTTCGTTATTTCATGAACTGGCCTTAGACAATTTTATGATATTTAACATTCAGCATTGAGAGTTTTTGAAAACGAGTGGACTCCGCTAGCCCATAAAGCCAGTGGATGTAATGCAAAAGCTTGTGGACTATTCTAATTCAAATTGAGACAATTATGCTTATTTGGATTGTCGAATAAAGCCGTGCTGCCAACACAAGTAAGAAATGATCTATAAGTATATCTACGTATAAATATTTATAATCTTAACTTTTCTTAACCATTTTCCGCTTACATGCTTTAAGAGAGACTCAACTAGTTTTTAAAAACTGTGCTGCAATTTATTTTTATGTTCTCTTGTGTTTTTTTTTTTTTATTTTTTGCAAAATTCATTTAAGTTTGATTAACTTTATATTGAAAAATAAATTGACAAAAGAGAATGTTCTATTTTACTTATAATAAAAATGAAAGTGACTTTTTATGTCAATAAAGAGGAATGTGCCGTGCCGTTAAAATAAATTCGTATTGTAGAAGACAATGTATTGTAATTAAGAGTTTAAAATACAAGTGCTTTTTTCCTTCAGCAATTCTTTACTTACATATAAGTGTAATAATATAAATCTGTAAGGAATGTTTTAATTAGAATTTCATTGAGTTTAAATGAGTTTAAACTTAAAATGAGTAAATATGACTTAATAATAATAATTTGAGTTAATTGCGACTTAAATTGGCTGAAATATATCGCTCCTTTATTGCAACATAGTCATATCACAAAAAATGAGGTTTTCAAGTTAACAATGCAGAATTGTTAACAGTACTAGCTTTTCATATTGTACCAAAAATTTGTTCAAATTACTTTTAAACTGTTTCCTTTAGGAGATATTTTCTAAAAAAAAAAATTTGTAAGACTTGTATGGAAGCTAAAAATTTTAATTGTTTTTCTCGAAACAAGCTTTTTTGAGTTATGACTAGGTTGCAATAAAGGAGCGATATCTTAACGATGTTTTCATGACTTGCACTAACATAAAATTAAAGTCTCTAGCTTAGTGTCGCTACTCAAAAATTTAATTCAAAAATTCTCCATCTCGAAGTTTTATATTAAAATAACTAAAATCGGTTTCAGGGCACCTTGGCTTTCCTTGTGCTTTTATAAAAATGAAAATAAAATGTTTACATACTCTGTAAATTTATAAAAAAAAAATACAATTTTTCAAAAAGAAAAAAAAGCTCTGTTTTTGAATGGTTTAAGCAGCATTCCATATAAAAATAGGGTATAAAATCCTGGTCCGAGTTTGAGGACGAGTGAATGAGTGCTGAGAGTAATGTGTAGTGAATATGTAATAAATTGTTGTTCCCCAGCTAAAATTTACTCTTATTCTTCAACAAAATCTATATAAAAATCTATTACTATATGGAGTTTGATATGCTTAATTCAAATCCATTTTTAGTTTTTTCTTCATCACGTAAGGATTTCTTTTTACAGGCCCAAAAATTATACAACTATAGTGAAAGAAAAATTTCTTGTTATGGGAATGAAACCACTTTGTGTTTCATTTCGGTTATGAAAACTTTATTAATGATGAAAATTTTGCGTGGCTTTAATATTTTTTATAACTTCATTAATACGAAAAGCTTTTGCTTGAAAATGTAAGAATTTCGTTATAGTTACTTAATAGTGTAGTAAATATACTGACGAGAAATAAATTATATAGCTCGGTGGCTGAATTAGTTAAAAAATACATCGTGCTTACTTGATTCCGAGTTCGAATCCTAGTAGATAGATGCTGATAAGTAGCGGCTACAAAATTACTTATTTTTTACTTATTTTTTCTGTCTTCTTTGATCAAGACTTATTGGTCACGGTATTGATTGTTATAATAAAAAGTCTTTCTTGGCTGAAAGTGGAATTGAACTCATACCCTGACAAATAACATCGTGCAACTTCTTTTCTTTAATTCAAAAATTCTCCATCTCGAAGTTTTATATTAAAATAACTAAAATCGGTTTCAGGGCACCTTGGCTTTCCTTGTGCTTTTATAAAAATGAAAATAAAATGTTTACATACTCTGTAAATTTATAAAAAAAAAATACAATTTTTCAAAAAGAAAAAAAAGCTCTGTTTTTGAATGGTTTAAGCAGCATTCCATATAAAAATAGGGTATAAAATCCTGGTCCGAGTTTGAGGACGAGTGAATGAGTGCTGAGAGTAATGTGTAGTGAATATGTAATAAATTGTTGTTCCCCAGCTAAAATTTACTCTTATTCTTCAACAAAATCTATATAAAAATCTATTACTATATGGAGTTTGATATGCTTAATTCAAATCCATTTTTAGTTTTTTCTTCATCACGTAAGGATTTCTTTTTACAGGCCCAAAAATTATACAACTATAGTGAAAGAAAAATTTCTTGTTATGGGAATGAAACCACTTTGTGTTTCATTTCGGTTATGAAAACTTTATTAATGATGAAAATTTTGCGTGGCTTTAATATTTTTTATAACTTCATTAATACGAAAAGCTTTTGCTTGAAAATGTAAGAATTTCGTTATAGTTACTTAATAGTGTAGTAAATATACTGACGAGAAATAAATTATATAGCTCGGTGGCTGAATTAGTTAAAAAATACATCGTGTTTACTTGATTCCGAGTTCGAATCCTAGTAGATAGATGCTGATAAGTAGCGGCTACAAAATTACTTATTTTTTACTTATTTTTTCTGTCTTCTTTGATCAAGACTTATTGGTCACGGTATTGATTGTTATAATAAAAAGTCTTTCTTGGCTGAAAGTGGAATTGAACTCATACCCTGACAAATAACATCGTGCAACTTCTTTTCTCATAAACGAACAAATGTCATTATATTTTCTATTGCTATTTCTTTAATGAAACAGTATTCATAACCCGAGTGGAGCTTTACGTTGGTCCAAAATCAACGCCAAATAGTAACTGTACAATTTTGTGGTTAGAATCAAATATCTGATCTAAATGGTCACCAAACTGGAATAACGCTACTCGTAGCGAAGGAAAATGAATTGGGAATAATCCAATTTGTTTAAACTTACTTGCAGGAGGGGATTCCTGATAATAAAAAGATAGTTTATCACTTACATTAAATTCAATATATTTATTAACGGGCTCTAAGCTTCAAATTAGCTGGAAAACCTCTGAGGAAGCTGCTGGTATCGATCAGTCCTGGTTGAGAGTACGAAACACAATCAACGTCATAAATTCAAAACTCATCATCGAACCAGCAGTTTCGTTCAGTTACGTTTTCGTTCAAAAAATAATAAATGCATTCACAATAAGTACTTATGTATAAAAGATTGGGGCACACTATTTCCGTTAATGACAACCAAATTCAAGATCTACAATGAACTGTATTATTTATGTTTAAACAGTAACATTAAGGTAAAAAATAGTAACATTAAGGTAAAATATCTGCCAAAGTTTTTCTATCAAATTTCTCTAATGTGCAATATTTCATCATTACTCAAGAAAGGTTTTACGGAATTCAATAAGTAAAACGCCAAAAGGTGCGTAAAAACTAACAGCAAACATTTTTTTCTATTTCTTACCGTTTTGTATAGGTGTTTTTGTAGGGATATACAACGTTTAAATAGAATAAAATAAAGATGAATTTCTTAAATTGAAAGGAATCCTAAAGGTAGTGTTTTGGTCTTATAATTTTAATATAACTTCTGGCATATTACCGCAACGGCTGGCGGGGACCTAGCCTAATCTGTAGGTCCAATTTTCAATGACTTTTTCCACCAGCCCACAAAACACACCAAACAAATCAAAATAAACACTTGAGGATTATTAATTATTTATTTATTTCACAAGTTTCTTAAACCGTGAGGGCCAGTAAACTATAACAATATTCAATATGGCACTTTACGTATATGTACATAATTTGTTGCCTAACTTTCATTAACTTAATAATTCATTCATAAAAGAAAGAAGAGAAAAAAACATATTTCTGTTAAGAGTCCCCCTATTGCACAAACTAGAAAGCCAAGGATTAATAGCTGTCGAAACATATTTTTACTAAATTTCAGGTTGTCAAAACAATTTTCTTAAACTTCTTATTAGAGTGGGAGAATTTTTTATTTGCATAAAGAATTACTGTGTTCCATAGCCCAATAGATCTCACAATAAATGATCTTTTCATTATTAATGTTGAAAATCGAGGAGGTACTAATGTGCATGTCCTAGATGAGCAGCCAAATTGGAACCTTTTTTATCTTGGACCAGTACTCAGAGGATGACCCCTACATATGCAGAACATTGTACCAGAACTAGGAAAATTGGCTGGCTGTGAGGAGGAGGAAAGAGAGAGTACTGTTTGTGAACTTTTGACTTGAACCTTCCAACGTTGTAACAGACAGGAAACGTCTGCAGGCTAAATTTATGCTGAAATACCAGGAAGAAACGTTGTATATTGCAATGTTGACCAGGCACGGATTAATTGGTGCTGATTAGACAATAAAATACCCAATGCACATGCCTTCGATACTGTACAGTCAGCAATAACCAACCCTACATCGCCAACATTGCAATATAATTTTTGTTTAAAAAGGAGAATGAAGGGTGATGGCAACAACAACTAAGTTGGAACCTATGTCTTAAATATAGCGAAAAATTAGTTCTGACAGTCTTGTAACGTAACAACAGCAATCTCATGCTCATAAAATCTTTAAAACTACTTTCAAGCACCAACTCCAAATAGAGGAGTTTTGTTTATTGACAAAGTAAAAGTGAACCTAATCGCTAAACAACGTAATGTGCGATACATATATCGAACAGAACCATGGTTTTCAAAATAAATTTTCACAATTTGGAACCGTTGTTCAGACTTGACCAAACTAAACATAAATCACTTAAGGCACTTTTACACACTAAGTATTTCACAGTAGCTTTTCCAGCTTTTGATTCATCTGTAATTGCGCATATTTGTCAAAATTTACAATTTACAGGCAATTTATAATTTTTGCTTTCACATTGACGTTTTTAGCTTTATCTGACATAGTTGATTTTTTTTTTTGTCGAAACTGTTTGATTTTTCCATCGCGCTGTGTATTTCTACAAAAATAAAAATAAAATAAAAATAATAATAAAAAAAAAAATAAAATAAAATAATTGCAATTTGCAGCAATATAATAAAAAAATGATTTGCACAAACAGCTGATGTCAGATGCTCTTACAGTCCAAAATAAAATACGCTCTAATATAAGATTTTAGACGTTTACAGAAACAAGGTTTTTTGATAAGTTTTGACAGCTGACAAAAGCTGTAAAAAGAGTTGCCAACTTATAGTTTTATTTTAGTTATTCAGAAATTATTGGCGCTAATTAAGGTTTATCATATTTTTTCTGTGTACATTTAACAGATATCTATTTAAAACATATTAACAAACTTAACACATTTATATCAAAAACATTATTAATATTTGTTATTTTTCCTTTTCTTTTTAGGTGAGTTACCAACAACATTTTTAAATCCTTTGTAAAAAATTATTAAAAAAGACTTTAATCTCATCTCAAGTAAGTTTGTTGCCAACTACGTATGATTGTATAGAATATCTAATAAATCACAAAGTTTATGACTCATTTCAAAATCCTTGAAAGTAAAAGTGCTGTATTTACATATATTTCCTTCTTTATATATGCTATTACTCTCAAACACCCCTTCAATCAGCCTAGGTTTGTGAGTCATTTATTTAGTTAAGAGTTGTGAATAAAGAGAAGTAAAAAAATAATGAGTTAAACTAAGCATAGTATAAAATCCTTTTTATTATTTATTAATATTCCCAGTATTGTATAACTAAGTGATAAATACCATATTTAAGCGAATTCCAGTAATTATTATGAAAATTTCAACAGGATATGAGGTTTATAACCACAGTGTAATCGTTTATACGAGTATGTTCTTTCGCGCTTGTTTTCGCTTTAAAATATCTGTACCTAATTTAAATTGGTGGTGACAGACGCAAGTAGTACAGTAAGGGAAAACATTATTTGATCAGCCACAAAAGAATTAAGCAAAGGTGGGTAAACAATGGCTTAGCAAAATTGCTAGTAGATTAAAATTTGTTTGGTAAGCCTATATTAACTTCAACTATTTTAAAGTTGAACGGAGGACTCTTTACTACAATTTTATTGTGCAATCAGTGTAGCTTTTAGTTTATAGAAAACTATCTATTCTACTTTCCTGAATATGAGCTATATACGTTTGGGGTGGTTAATTTTTAATTTTAATATTGAATGTGAACCACACCTAAACGTCAATTTTTTTTTCTGCATTTCATTTGAAATTTCTCAGTTCTTTACTAGACTCAATTTGAACCCTGGAAAGGCACACAATCCAGAAACGCGTTAAAGTTATTTAGGCAATGACAACGGTGGATGATGAATTTTCGAAGAAAATCATCTTCAGTAATTAGCCACTTTTTCACCTCAGTAGAATCGTCAATAAGAAGAATTGCCGCATTTGGCAAACCAATGCACCCATAAAGAGTGACTGTTTGGTTGGCGGCATCATCGGGCCGTATTTTTTACAAAATGAGACTTGTCAGGCAGTTACAGTGAAAGGTGTTCGCTATCAAGAGATGATAACGAAGTTTTTATTAAGATATGAATGTGGACTAGATGTGGTTTCAGCAGGACGGTGCCACTGCGCGACGGTGCCATTGCCACTGATGGATTGTTTTGAATACTTTCTTGAGCAGCCGTAATGTTTTCAGCTGGTCGAAGTACGTTGTGGTTCATACTTGTTCCTATCACCTACACACACACCCTCTTCGAAATCATTCACTACACAAAAAATAGTAGTTTTGTTGGCACGTTGTTTCTCCCAAAAACTCAAAAAACTTTCTCATCGTCACAGTGATCGATAATTGATTTTATTTAATAAAATGTTTTAACGATTAAATCACGTTGGTTTATCCATAATAAATTTGCCACGTGTCTACTTCACGACAGCCAAATATAAACTGTCAATACTAATGTTTACGAAAATGCCGGCAAAACAAAGTAGTATACCTACCCGGTATATTACAAAATCAAAATAAATCAAACAAAACCGCTTCCTACGTTGAATTTTATGGACCAGTCGGGTCTATATCAGATAGTTTTGGAAATGTAGTAGAGGGGTATTATTATATATACATTTTGAAAGAAAATATGGAGATACTTCGGCACGACACAAAATTATTTATTAACTTAGCTGCGGACAACAATTTTGTTTTCCTTCAAATATTAAAACATTATCCACATGCCATACAAAATTAACAGCATTTATTTTATTAACATAAATCAAATATTTTTATGAACTCGTAGATACTGTATATAGATGTGTATACGTATGTTCTGCTTTTTTACCAACGAATTCTTATTATTAAATTTTTGCCTTTGCACCCTCTTTTTGAAAATATTTCGATAAAAATTTTACTCGCCTCAATGAGTCTCTATACGTTTGTGTACGTTTTTATTTTAGTGTGTGCACTTTAAATCATGTTTTAATTTTGAACATTTTTATGGGGTGAAATTTTGAACGCGCTATAAATTGCGTACTTTTCAAAAACTTTGAACAAATTTTAGTTTGGTTTGTTGTTTTTTATGTATTTATATTAAATTAAATATTCAGAAAATTAAATATTTAAAAGGCTTTTTAGAACGTCTTAGTACTCTTATTTCTAATACAAGTGACATTAGAAATAAGAGACCAAGTGCCAGGTTTGACTCGTCAAGTCATGAGTTTTAGGGAGAATGGGAAGAAGAAAATAGATAGGGGTGTAGACTTGACCGTAGCGTCAAGTTTTAAATGAAATGTCAAAACAAATATGAAAGTTGAAGGCAAAAAAATTTAGATTTGGCGACAGAAAGCTTTTGCAAGTTCAAAAGGAAATTGAAACAGAACTGGTCAAAAAACCCTGATGGGTGTAAACTTGGATTAAAGAAGGCATAGATCAGGTCTTCACCCTTTTATGCAAATAGAGGCAAAAAAGGTTTATTTTATTGGGGAATAACATATTTTTTTTTGTCTATGAATGAGAATACAAATCGTATCAAGAAGTTGAAGCAGAGAAGATTTCTTTGAAGCCTGAAAACTGTGTACTTTGCATGTTCGCCGTCAATGCCGTGGAGACTCCACGTTTGCATTTATTTGCAGTAATTCGAAGTTCTTTGCAAGTTCTTCAATAGACTGTCTAAAAAGATATTTAACGAATATGAAAAAAAATTCCTGCAGACATTTTTTTCAAACTTACTGCAGAAATTAAAACAAATTATTTACTTCATTAGCTACTAATATTTATAGTGATCAAAATATATATACAGCACAGGAAACACAAAAAACAAGCTGCACATATTTTTTTATTGGCTAGGCCTAAAATGTATAATGATATAAAAAAAAGAGAAAAAAAAAGACTGCTTGATAGTAATGAAATAAGTTAAGCTTAATAAGGGGTTTCCCGATGGGTAAATGCCAATCTGAACAAATATAAGTTGTTTTTTCAGCAAAATGTTCGTACATATTTACAATTTGTCTAATTTTGCTTCATATGCACTAATCCCTGAGCAAAAAGAACTATGCAAATATACTAACTTACAAACTATTGTAAACAATACAATAACATTTGACACACTTAGCGCCATGTTGTTTTCTGTTAAGAAAATGTATAAATTGAACATTTTAGTGACCTTTAAAATAAAATAGATATTGAATTAACTATTTAGAAAGAAAAAAGCACTAAAATTAGGTGCAATAAGTTTAAGGTTAAAGAACCTTCAGTACTGATAAAAGTAGATATTTGTGTTGCCAGAATGATTTTATCGAAAAGTAGCATATTTGCATAAAAAAGGATATTTCTTATGATTGACCTCAATCACTTACAAATAGCAAATTTTCACTATGACCATCGTGGGTACTCTTAATAAAAGGAAAAAACGAAGAAAACGTTTTATAACTCAAAATATATGTTTGCGTTTGTGATTAATTTTAAGAATTTGATATGTCGCCGAACGAAACGAATAAAAATCTTGATGTTACATACGCAAATATGTATATATCAACTCATTTGTTGATAAATATCGATTAACAATGTCGATGTTTTGCTCAGTTAGCCACAACTGACTTATAAAAAATAATTTTTTTAAACTTTTTTTTTTAACTTATACAAGCCGAAGAAGAGGAACAGTAACTAACGACTTAAAGTGCAATCTAAATTAGAGCGTCAAGCGTAATTTATCTGTCTAAAATCCTCTTGCACATACACAATGTATGAGACCAACCCAAATTGGGCGGCGTCAACGCCTTGCAATTGCAAAATCCAATTTTGACAGAGCGCAAAGTTTTCTCGCAGTAAAGTTTTCTTCAAAACAAACTGCACTCATTTTTGCTTTCAAACTAATTTATCGACTTTGTCACTATTTATTATTTCTATTTAGTGATTTTTATTTAAAAAAAAGTTAGTTCTGTTTGTGGCGTAAAATCAAAGCGCTAAATTATGTTGGGCTTTACGTCCTAAATTAGGTTGCACTGTTAGGGGCAAAATGTTCTACTAGCTGACCTATCTTATCGATCTTGTTAAACAATTGTGACAAAAAAAAAAGGAAGAAATGAAAAATATTTTTATGCATGATATAAAAGTATAAGCACTCCTTGTAGAATGAAAAGCAGTGTTGTATTTTGTTTTTAAATCTTATTTTCTAAAAAAATACGACCAAAAAAAATTTTTTTTACATATGATTGAAAAAACACGCGCGTTTTTTATTACATGTTTTTTAAAATATATAAAAAAAATAAGCTACATAAAATTCAAAATTCAAAAAAAAAAAAAAAAAAAAAAAAAAAATACTATTTCCAAAAAACCAAAACAAAAAATAAATCTTACTATTTGACAACACTGATGTGCAGTAAAAGTTGGACTGATGTGGAGTAAAATGAAATAGTAAATGAGAACTGGGATAATTTACTGCTTATGCATTTACTGCATTCGGAATTGTTCTAAATGTATGAGTATTAGTTAGTTAATTAGGTTAGAGTTCTTTCGTTAATGTATTTCGATATTAAACATTTCAAAAGTATATGACATCAGTAAAAGCAATATAGCCATAATTCTAGTGATGATACTTAGATTGATTTCAATAAGGTTTTCGAACAAGGCCAGTTTCTGCTAGAGAAGGATAAAAGATACTGATTTGCGAAAATTAAGAACAGCAAAATAATAAATTCGCCTCCTGCAAGGAAGCTAAGTTTTCAGATTTTCAGTTATACTAGTTTTGATTTGCTTTTGATATGTGGATGCTTTTAAATTATAAGTATGTTTATAATAGAAATATTATTCGATTCTAAGAAATAATCCAATTGTTTTTTGAACTCCTAAAGCACTTTGTTACATTTGAATTTTAAATCATAGCAAACTTACCACCTGCTATCGCCGTTTAACATTTTAGCACATTATATAACATCATTTGCTTCTTATGACTTCATAAAATCCCTTTAAAATTCAACTAAATTTACCATTCTGTCTTATCCTAATTTTTTGAAATTTTTTGAAATTGAAACGTAATGGTCTCTTTTTTTAATTTTATATAATTTTTTTTTCATTATATATTTTTTTCAATATTTCATCTTTCTGCGGAAGACTTCTTAAAAAAATTTTCGTCTTCCGTAGTCGTTTTTGAATATACATAGAAATGCCATTTCTAACTTAGTACTCCGTATTGTTATGTGCTCGAAAGAAAAAACTTTCATGGAACAAAAAAATGTTTGTGTGTTTAAAGCAGCTGAGTTTATGTATTAAACAGCTGAGTTTATGATTGGCCGTCCAGGAAAAGTAGCTTTAGTAGTGATCTTATTTAAATTTCACAGACTGTTTAACATAAACACCATTGATACTAGTTATTTAACATCTCGCACAGGAAGTTTGAGAATGTGGAACTCATAAGTTCAAAATGTCCGTTGTTTAACTGTAAAAAGTAACTGTAAAAGACATCAGCTCCTTTCAGATAAAGCACCCGTATTCCTCAGATACATATGTATATATGTGTATGTTGTTCGCTGTTGTTATTTTTCTTTCGTGTGTTTAATAAAAGGCTTAAGTTGTTTGTGTGGCTGGTTGTCAGATAGTCTATTGTGAATTTATTTTTCTCTATTAAATTCAAACAGCAACATTACATTATTGTTTGTTTGCATTCATTATTGAATGCATGTTGTTGTTGTTGCTTCCTCATATTTTTATTTCTTTTTCACCATTTACTTGCTGCTGTTGGTGGTGTTTTGGTTTTGTGCTTTTTCTTTCTTTCATTACTTTTGTCGTATCGTTTTCAATTCGTATTTCGGGAGCAAATGAATTTTCCTAATCGGCTTTTATTTTCACATTTAGTCTCCTTGAGCATGTCTGACTGTAAAAATGTTTAAACGTTTCGCGTGTTTTTCGTGAATTTCTTTTGAATTTAATTTATTTAAAATATTTTTTTGTTTATTAAAAATTATTTTATTTAATTTTTCTCCAACCGTTCGTCTTCGTAAACTGTAACAGTGGAATTGATTTTGTTATATATATATATTGATGAGAAAAAATATTAGAAGATGAAATAACAGCAACAATCTTTGACCGTGAATAGTTGAGTGATTGTTGTCACAAATATTTTAATTGTTATGAGTGTAAAAAAAAAAATAAAAACAAAAATTTCAAAATATGAAATAAAAAAATATATACATACCTAAGTATATTATTAACAATGATAAGAAAATAAAAACAACAGTTTTTCTATCTTCTCTGGCGTATAAAAATTTTTGCTGAATAATACATTTGAAATGACGCAGTTTTCGGAGAAGCAAATTTAAAAAATAATGAATAAATACAAAATTTAGTGCTTTCATAAATGACGATTAACAAAAGTAAATTTTTAAATAACTTGAAATGTTGTTTTAGAACAAAAAAATTGAAAAAAAAACAAATGAATTTAAATATGCCAATGTGAATGTTTGATGTGAAAAGTTAAACCCGTTTTTTGTCCAAAGGATTTATTTGTGTGTGTCTTTCAACGACTTTAAACAGACAATAAACACATCGAACTTGCTTTTTATATTCCTTAAAAATTTCACTTATAAAAAAACAAAAGAAATAAATAAAAATATAAACAAATTTGATAAATCTTTTACTGCGATATCTTCCTCCTTGAAATGAGCTATTAAAATAATAATAATAAAAAGAAATATAACGCGAACTTTAAAATATAATTTTGAAATAATTTTATATATTCTGGTAAATAATCGTAAACATATGTATTCCATATACATATGTATATATTTAATATATTTAATTCTTTGTATCTTAAAGGTTTTAGAAAGGAATATTTACTTAAACTTGTTTTATGAACGTTTTTTTATTGTTTTGTTATCAACAGCAAAACAGTTTTGAGCGTATGAGCTTTCTTTAGTTATGAAAAAATAAAGTTTCAAATCGTATAAAAAATTTATTTCTGTTTTTAATATGAACACGTTCACAGTACTACAGTTTGAAAATTTTATTTTAATACTATATGTATATTCATGTCACAGAGATCAGTTTCGTTTCAACGCGGACTTCAATCCATTTTAGGTTATTCAGAAAACGTAAATTTAAAAATTTTACCGGAATCAAATCGGTATGAATTTCGAGAATGAAATTAAAATTTTTAAACTTGTTTCAATCTAAAAAACTTTTTAATTAATGTACCTATTATTAATACTAAAATCGGATTGAATTCGATGAAACTCCATTACATGTTATAACACATGTTAAAACTTAATATTATCTTGCTCTTATTTATTTATCCAACACTTGTCGCTTTTTTCTTCATTACATTTTGCTACCTAGCTGAAAAACATAACTCTTCATTAAACTATTTTCACTTTTCTAACTTCTGCTAGTTTGTACATAAACTTGTTAAAAGAACCTTTTATAAATTTAATGGGCGTCCGCCGGGACGTTTGTTTGTTTATAATTTTTAATTAGTGAAGGAGAATGGATCTTATACTGATAAATGTTTTTTTTTAATGTCGGTAATTATGTGTGGAATACAATATCAGATAAATGTAACCTCAAAAATGCGGGCCCTTTTCACCACATTCTTTATTACATTTTCACACATTTCAAGCGGTATATCATTGTTTTCATCACGAATATTTTGTTTGAGCTGTTCAAGCGTTTCTGGTTTGTTTGCATAAGCCTTGCTTTTTAGATATCCGCATAAAAATAAGTCCGGGACAATCAAATCAGGCGATCGTGGAGGCCAATCGACTTCACCATTTCTTGAAATAACTTGTTGTGGAAAGAGGTCTCGCAGTAATTCCATTGTAATCCTGTTGTGGTCCATGCTTGGGCCTATCACCTACATACTCTCTTTATTAGAAATCATTCACTACACGATAAATAGTGCGTTTTGTTTTCGCGTAGTTTCCTTCACTAATTTTAGGTATCTTTCTCATCCTCACTGCAATCTATGATTGGTTTATTGAATATTTTTCCATAATAAATTTGCCACGTGTCTACTTCTCGACTGTCAAATATGAACTGTCAAGACAAATGTTTGCCAAAACAAAGTAGAATACCTTCCCGGCGGACATCTGGTATAATGTTATTAGTGAACACAAATGTTTTATATTATATACAATTACCAAGAAATTTTCCGACAAAAAGAAAATCTTTGTTAAGAAAAAGGTTAAATTTAAGTAAATTGTATCTTAATCAAAAGCAAAAATAATTATGTTATGAGAGACGCGCGATCTGAAATCACAAAGTGTTCAACACGTTAAATATGTTTTTAGGTGTTCTAAGAAACGCTCGCTTTACTGGCATTTCGGATTTATTACGAAAAAATACAACATGTGTTTTGCATATGTATGTGGTCGTTATATAAAACGTAAACAAATTGATAATAAATAGAAATTGAAAATGTGTAAAATTCTTTTAAATTTTTATTGAAATAAAAAGAAACCACATTAAATTTTAATTGTCAATAATTTTATTTTCTTTTGAAAGTTTAGTTTAAGAAAATTCCATCAGCCCACTTCAATATACACAGGCGTGTTGAAGTTGCCAATATTAAGCGATATGCGTTTACCAGAACTTCTAATTGGCGATTGTAAATCGCAAAATCATACTTCTGGCGATATATGTACGTGTGTCAGAACACCAATTTTAAGCAATTTGAGTTTATTAGAACATTCCTGATTATACAATATTATAAAATTATAAAAATTAAAAAAAAAAAAAAAAAAAAAAAAAAAAAAAATTAGTTAGTTCCAATTTTTGTTTTTAGTTTTACTAAAACTTACTAAACATTATTTGCTAAAATGTCAGAATTTCTTACAATTCTCATCATAGATATTAAAAAACTATTATGTAATTAAATCACAAAAGCGACAACCTAAATTAGCGTCAAGCGTAATTTATCTGTCAAAAATCCTCATGCACATACAAAATGTATGAGACCAACCCAAATAGCGTGGCGTCAACGCTTTGTAATTGGAAAAATGCAATTTTGACAGCTTTACTGTTTCTCTGTAAAGTTCACTTCAAAACAAATGATACTCATTTTTTGCGGCTATTGTGATGTCACTTTATTTGCTTTCAGACTAATTTATTGACCTTATCAATATTTTGATTTCTATTTAGTGACTTTTATTAAACAAGGTTAGTGAGCAATACTGTTCATGGTACAACGTTAACGCTCTTATTTAAGTTCCTTACTACAATGTAAAAACAAAGTGTTAAATTACGCTGCACTGTACGCCCGAAATTAGCTTGCACTGTTAGTAAGGCATTAAAGGTTATGACCGATAAATATGAGAACACTGCTGAAGGTTTGTTTCGTATTGGCGCCAACTGAAAATTAAGCTCTTTTTCAGATTCAATATTTCAAAGAGTACAGAGAGAGATAGAGAGAGGGCAAACGATAATGATATGCCTTGTTATTGTCGCGACTGTTTGTAACCTTGCAAAATTTTCAGAATATCGATCATTTAACTCAAAATTCCAGTCCATTTCATTGTAAAAATTGTAAATCGGATTGCTTTTACATTAAATCCAATCTCATATGTTTCTTTATTTAAAAAGCAGGTAAAACCAGTACATGAACACTAATGTAGGGAGAATTTGGGTTCTGTTCTCTGTGTTTAAATGGTTGGAATTACCTTTCTTTCATTTTACTTGAAGGTATTCAAATGCCGTATTGCTCCTTTATTGCAACAAAGTTCTAACTAAAAAAATAAAATTTTCTTGTTAAGAATGCATAATTGTTAACAGTGAAATCCCTTATATTGTACCAACCAAATTCTTTGAAATCGCTTTTAAACAGATACGTTTAGAAAGTTTTTTTTTTGTCTAAGAGGTTTATGGAAATTAAAAATTTTAAAAATTTTGATTAGGATTGATATACTTATGATGTTGTTTGATAAAAGGAAAAAATATGTATGGTGTTAAATTCACTCTCAGGTAGTGTTTGTGTTTATTTAATACCAATTGTGTTTCTTTATTTTTGGGTAAGTTCGTTGCAAATGAGACCTGGCATAAGTTTATCTCAAAAAGACGAGAATGCAAATAGCCAAATTTCTAGCCCAAAAGACGAACCAGTTACAATTTCAACGACTATAATAGATGGAGCTGAATATTTCCAAAACTGTAGAATCTATTGTAAAAAGTTACCAGCTTGTCAGTATTACTAGTTAGTGGTACCTGCACGGCTATTTTATTGCGGCACCAGAAAATATGTCAAAATGTTGCTTGTATCGTTCATAATTCTAAAAAAACACATAAGCCCGATTCACAATCTTGTACATTTGAGATTTCATTAACATTGAATTATATATATTTGTGAACATAGTATATTTGTGTGGAGGTTATTAGTGTAAAGTAAATATGTACTCCTTTATTTGGAAAATGCAGTGACGCAAGTTGCACAAAGCTGTAAGTCGGGCTATAGATTTTATTGATTTTACAAGCAAAATAAAGTGTAGGTTTTGATATTAATCTGGTACTTTCTGCCAACTAAATACGGGTGATGTAGTTTAGCTTTGTATTTATTGTAAAAGTACCACTACCTGATAAAGCTGCCTTTGTTATTAATAAATAGTAACTGGATACGTATATATTCATGTGAATATTTTCTTATCAGCATAAAGTTTTTATTATAGTATTGTTCCCGTCATTTTTATATTATTTTAAATATGATTCACTCTGCAATATTACGGAGTCTGGTGATAAGAAAAAATTTAATGTTAGAGTTCAATTATTATATCACGATAAGTTCAGTAATATGGTTTCTTGCATGAAGCTTTATGAAAAATATCAACTTAAAAGTAATGAAAATTTTAAAATACTACAAATTTTACACCGAGCGAAAATGCGAAGCACAGTTATCAGGCAACTGAAAATTCGTTCTATTTTTCAATAATATATAATTGTGGAGCAGTTATAGAAATTACACGATTAAAACATATAATATATTCAAATTTCGTTTTTAGGGGCAAAATTTTATACATAAACATGTACATAAGCAAGAAATTTATATTAGTTTAACTAATTAAACCTAGTTGTTGCTAATTTCACGTGAAAAGTTGCGTATTAGGACCTTATGTAGCAGTAAACCAATTTCTTATTCTTGGCTTCTAAAGGCCGATTATGTTGCCCGAAAAACTACGCGTAGGCAAAATGCATGATTGATACGACAATATTCTAAGGGAAACATCAACAAAAATGCATGGTTGATGCAACAATTTTCTAAGAGCAACATCAACATACTATTGTTAAATTATATTGTTGTAATTGATATTATATTTTTATATTTAAAACACCATTGATATGGCTCATCATGGTGTTGTAAAAAACAAATAGTGCTAGAAATAACTATAACATAATCCATTTTGGTTCAACATTGTTATAATAGTAAGTAACCATAGTATTAAATAAAGTAATCATATTAGTTTCAAATCCAACCATACTTTTCTTTTGTCATATATAACCATATTACTTTTACTAAAGAACCAAACTAAATTTTGAAAAAAGCTTTATTTCAATAGAACCATATTTTTGTCATAATTAACTCAATATTCATATGTACACATGATAATATATCAAAGCTAAAATATAGAGTATGACATAAGATATTTTCATGACATAAAATTCATGACAAATAATTCGAAAAAATAATCGGGTTGCAGCTCAATTATATATTATTTCCTTTATAAACGGTAACAGAAGGTTTAATAAAATTTTCATATGCTTATTATTTCTTTATTTCGACCCCTTTTTTCTTCTTAATATTGTGTAATTGTTCGAGCTTAATATCTTTTGGAAGTTTTTGTTTTTTTTTATATTTATCTAGCAATATTTCGCTTTCCTTTGGATGGATAGATTCCTCAGGCCAAATAATATGTACAACTTATCAATATGACTTATGACACAATTACGGTTTGACAAATTTCGTGCCACAAAATAACATAATCTACTTAATCATTATATCTTTTTTATTCAAGCACCTTTATTATCAAAGTTTTGTTGTTATACATACAAAAGAGTTCCATAAATAAAAATCACATAGTTACAAAGACGAAGTGTCTAGAAAATTTAAAGACACTGGCAACTTTTTGAAATTTTTTTACATGTGGCTTAACCAATTTCGCTCACCTTACCAATAAAGTAAAGTATCAAACCATTCAAAATCTTCCAATATGCTTTTGGGATGTTAAAGTTAAAAATCTAAAACAACAACAACAAAAATGTATCATAACATTCGGCCATTTTCATTGAAAGAAAAATATAGTTTTTTGTTAGGACTCAAACCTTCCTTGTGTATTTTCGTTTTCTATGTTGGCTTAAATAACAAGTAAAAGCAGTGAATAAACAAGAACACTAATAAAGCGAAAACTTTGATTGGAAATTTATTTTGAACATATTCTGTAAATGTCAAAGGTAAATGTGTCATTAAATTCGATTTTAATGAATTCTATACTAAATTTTATTATAAATAATAAGATTTTGAATTTTAAAAAGATTCAAAAATATTTGTTAAAAAACTCTTGTTTTTTAATTCCAAAAAAACAAGCTCCATACAAAAAAAAAAAAAAAAAAAAAAAAAAAAATCAAGTGCAATCTTAAAGACTCCTTTTATCATTTTCTTATCTGATATTAAATCATTCATCAAATATAAATAATTTTTATGGTATTATGTAACCCTTATCTATTTTATATGTACTTTATATTCACTGTATTTGTCTGTTTCTGGTTCAAATGAATAGCTCTTGCTTATTTTCGATGTGAAAAAAAATAAATATTTCATTAAATGTGAATACTACATATGCATTGATTCATTGTTTCAATTCGTTAATTCATCTCGTGATTAGATATCGTAATCACTATTAGGACACGCATACATCCAACTACAATTAATATAAATTGTTAGAAAATAGGATGAACGAACTGAATGCATTCCACAAAATTCCAAAACTATTAAAAAATATAAGAAAAATAGTAACCGTGCTCTTCTTTTTTATATATTCACATACCGTATTTTGTATAATAAATTGTATAATAAATAAAATTTGGTACAATTTGTATACTGCTTTTTCATAATTTTCTCAAAAATTCAACAATATACTGCCGTCCAACCGCTTCATTAGTCCAACAACGTATATTTGCATTTGTTTCATAGTTATTATTGTTTCAATCCACGAATTCTTTTACTGGTCAGTATTCAAACAATTTATTAATTGATTCAGCGAATTTCATTATTGATCATAGAAAAACATTTTTGCTATATGTAAACAAAACTTGTCGTCAGCTTTTTTGTCTCCCAAGTTTTGTTTTTAGGAAGTGTTTGCAAGAAACATATAAAAAGTATTACATATTTAGATAGCTTTTCTGACGCAAAAACATTGAATACACTGGTATTCCATTATTTTCAAATGAAATATTTAAAAAAATGAATTATGATATAATTTTAATTTGCAGTTTTTGTAAAATGTGTGATTTTCGCTGTGCTGAACATATTTTTCATGTCTCTAAAGAAGCATTCAAGTGCCTCCGGTTTTTGAAACGGTATAAGATGTACTCCACTCCATCCGATCTCCTTACTATGTAAACCACCTATATCCGTCTGAAAATGGAATACAACTCTTATGTTTGGGCCGGTGCCTCTAAGTCTGTTTTGGTGTGCCGAAAGTGTGCAGGAGAGGGCGAAGAAGCTTATCGGTGACAGTAGGGTATCCAACTCTCTTGACTCATTGGAGTATCGACGCAGTGTGGGGTGCGTTACTCTGTTCTATCTTTAATGCAATAGGTTTTGATCAGACGAGATTAGGGACCTTGTTCCTGAAACTCGCACATTTGTACGTAGCACGCGTTCATCGTTCAGAGCTCATCCATTTGTGGTCGATTGCCTTTTATGACGTTCGAAGGTCCAAGTCAAATGTTCACAAGTACTACTCCCTCTTTCCTCCTCCTCACAACCTATTTTCCTAGTTCTGGTACAATGCACTGCATATGTACGGTTATCCCCTGTTTCTAGCCAAATTGTTTTGTATATCATCCGCAAATTATGTTTTTGCTATTTTTTTAACAAATAAATCTCTTGGTATAATTTAAACAATTAACTGTTTAATTTTTAAAACAAATATTTCTACAACCTTATTGTTGACTATAAATATTTCATTTAAAATTTATATAAACAAAGTCTGCAAAAAGTAAATACTTTTGTATGAACAGTGCAATCTCGATTGAAGCAACCGAAACAGTTCTGCTGACTCAGTCAGAATTTCCTGATTTTGTTTCTCTATTTAAATATGATATTAAATTACAGGCTTCATTAGACTTCTTACAAATATGGGCAGAAATTCTACATTGAAGCTAGATTGCAAACTTTTGCGATACAACTCAGAACTCAAGCCTATATGGTGCTATAGAATCCATTTATGGGGTACGGCATCAACATCTAACATTGAGAAAATTCAGACAAAATCAAATTCTTCGAATGATTACAGCAGTTCCATGCTCACGAATTCATACGGATCTGTATGTTCCAGTAGTAAAAGACGAAGTTTCAAAGTACGCGACAAGGTATATCAGCAAACTGGAACTTTACCCAAACCCTCCGAGACGAAACATATTTAATTTTAGCGGTCACACTCGGTTGAGAAAGAGAGATACCCTTTCCACCATCAGAGCTTTAAATAGGTGATTTTACCGATATATTTGGCGCAAAATAAATTTTTTTTGTCTAGTATTGGCTGGACTTAGTTTTTTGTATTTAGTATTAAGATTTGTAAAGTTATTGTTAGTTCACATTGTGAAGATTCAATAAATAAATAAAAGCTAAAAATTAATGCTTTGCTTACTTACATACTAACAAAGATCATAAAACTAATTGCTCTTTAGAATTTACTAAAGTAATATCTGACTGCATAACTTTTCTGGTGTTTCGGCCACCACTGATTTAAAGAAATTTTTTTTTGCCAATTCCTGTGAATATGTCAAAAATTAATGTAGTTTTTTTTACTCCAAGAGCACCCCAGGGAATAGGGTTTGCCTTGGCATAATCCAAACCAGGGCACTCTGCTTTTTGGGGTATATAGGGGCAAGAGTCCTTCGTTTGTTATAGCAAACAAAAGTCTAGGAAGCCGTATGACTTATATTGTCGGAGTAGGTGCTGATGTAAAACTTTTTCACTGTTGTTACTGCAAGAGACGTCATTGTAGTCACATAAAGGTGACGTAAAAAATGTAGCTTTTATTTACTCGTTGCCAAAACGATTTGATGTTGTCTACAATCTCTGTCTATAGCATAGTTCTTTTAAATATCGAAGACCTATCAAAGAATAAACAATTGTTATCGAAGACGAGTGTACAATCAAAAGTTTGATGTTGATGTGATGATAATGACGCCTCTGTGAATATCGGGAATTATGTTACTGATATTAAGGAAACATTTCTGGTATTCAATATGAATGGATTCGGTAAAAATATTTATTGAAAATTAAACAGATGATAACCAAATGCATAATGTTTGTTTATTGAAAAGTTGCGGTTGCATATACTGATGTTATACTGTTTTTCCTTCATAGAGATTTCAGCAATAAAAATAAAAACTAGAACATTTATGTTTATAAAATAAAATTACTCTGAAATTCTGTTTCATGTGCCTTCAGTCCATGAGTACAGACAACAAACACACAAGTTTTCATCCATAGCTGTTTGCGAAAACAAACAGAAATGTTCCATTAAATGAAATTTATAATTTTTTTATAAACTTTTTTCTTACTCAATTCAAACAATCGACCTAAGAAGAATATACACTGTTTGGGCTTTGATGTATATTTAGCCTTTAAAATTTATTAGCGAATACTTTCTTTTAATTTTTATTTTTTTGAAGCTTGAAAAAAGAACAAATAGACACATTGAGATAACAAAAGAAACTTTTATTCTTTTTTTTTTGCTACAGCATCTGTAAATTTCCGCATTGCATGTAAAGCAAAATTTAAAAAGAATTGAATCGGTGAAAACAGAAGACAAAACAGAATCGAAAACCAAAAACAGACACTGCCAATAACGTTTAATTATTTTTGCGTTTGAGTTATTTGCTTTCCTTTATTTTTAAAATCAATTGTGTGTATTTTACACATCGTAAAAAAGGAACTCAATCAATATTGAGATAAAGAAACAATTTAAATTGAAAATAAATTATATAGATTTAAAAATATATTGGTTTCGTAACTGCAGAAAGGAAAGAATAATTACGCTTGCACATTAGAGGGGTCGTTTTAATTTGCTTAAAATAAATTTATACATAAGTATGTGTGTAGTTGTTGTAGAAAACAATTACTTCAATTTATGATTCATTTTGCAAATTGTAATTTAGTCGCGTTATTTAATTCATATTCAAAACGTAGTTTTATTACATAATTAGATATAACCGTAATAAATATAGTTTAAAAACTAAAAAATACGCTTCGATATCAAACTAAAAATATGGTAACTTTAGTTTTCGCACTAGGTAAAATGACATCTAGTTTATAATACGTTCCACGGCCAAAACGCCGATTTCGATTCGGTTAGCGAAGGGGTTCCGAATTTTTGGGAATACTCAAAGTCGGCCTCGGCAAACGTGAATTTCCCCCATTTCCTCAGAAGCAATACGGCAACTTCAGTTTTCGCACTAAAGCGAATGACCTGTGACCGAATATGAAAAACCGATTCTAAACCGGTTAACGCAGTGATTCCGAATTTTTTTTTGGGAATTCCCAAAATTGGTTTTGTGAATATCCAAAATCCTCCCACATCCCCGGAAGCAATACAGCAACTCCAATTTTCGCACTAAAGCAGCAACACTGTATACACAGTTTTATGTACTTACATATGTAATGTGGCGTGACTTCCGAGTGCTGCAAACATACAAACAAATAAACAAACATACAAGTGAAACTAATATAAGCGTGTTTAAAAAAGGAAAACTTATTTATACATTTAACTCTTTTCTTCATGTCTATACAGCGATTATTACACGATCAACCTGATGAGGGAAAAACAAAATATCAAATATGTATGCAGTTCATAAACACAAAATTTTGCTCTATGAAACGAGTTTGATAGCATGCGTTCAGGCCGTGATGTTTTGCCAAGTTTAATCGTCTAATATCCGCTTCAAAATGGTGCATTCAAGGCCAAAAAAGTAAAACTACAATTTTGACCCATGGAACGAGTTAGATGGCAAACGCTCACACCGTACAGCTTTACCAAGTTTATCCGTCTAATAGCCGTTTTAAATATTGTGTTATCGCCTATGGTAACATGGCTCAAAAAGTAAAACTGTGATTATTTTCTGTCTGCTTTCCATTATGCTGAAGGTTAAAAATATTCATCAGTCGTAAAGCAGCTCTAGGCTGAAGAACAGCTTTCAATTATCGTAGATGTGTCTTAAGTGCAATCATGCTTTCTGTTGTTGTTTGGACTTCTATAGTTTTTCGCCTCGCTCGCACTGATTAATTGATTTGGCTTAAATAACTGTGTTGTTGCACAGTTTTCTTTAAAGTATTTCTTTTATTAACCAATATGCTACTTATTATATGAAGTCGTATAGTTAGTCACACCCACATTACAAATATACTGTTAACACTTTCTTAGGTACATGTTTCTCGTTACTCCGCCCATGCATACTCGTACTTTGCTTAGTATGTTCAAATATATAAATAAATAAAAATACATACACGTACTTTAATATATATTTTTAAATTTAATCAACTTTATGTAGAGCTCTAGATATAACCCTCTACTTCTAAAGATTGACAGTATTATTTATAATTATTGTTGATTTAGAACATACTAACCGAATTTGTATTCAACTGAATCAATAGCTTTTCACGATTGTTTTTTGAATTTTTTTACTATAACATCTTCAGGCTTGTAATCTGTAAAATAGTATAAATTTATTTTTTTTTCATCAGTAATAGCAAAAATATATTATAATAAAGAAAATTTAACTTACGTTTTATTTTCCCGCTGTCCTAATTATGAAAAAAATGGGACGAATAAGTTGTTAATTGAGGATATAAAAGAATAATCAACATATGTATTTGAAGTATGCAAGAAAGTTAGTCATTTCGATGCATCAGAAAATCTATATATCTATCCCCTAATTTGTCTTTAATAAACATATATTCAAATTTGTATGCAGTAGTAGCAACAAAAACGAATATGTATTTTTGAAGATCTACTTCAATTAAGTAAGCGGAAACTAATTTGATGATCTTTGTTAAAATATACCCAAAACATCAACCGAATATGTGACTTCCTGGTTAGCACGAAGACTTATCGTGTAAATGTGAGAGAGTTGAATTACACAGTTGAATTGTATTAATGGACTAATCTGGGAATAATTTTGCTCATATTTTAAGAGTATAACTTCTTTTTTTTCCTCTGCATTCTTTTTTTCTATTCAGTACCTAAATTCGCTGAACCCGTTTATACATTGTTTGAAAATGGACTTGTAGAGGTATTCCTAGATTCAAACAAAAATTGTGTAAAAATGCTGCAAAATATTTTTTTAATTATTAAATTGAAAGAAAACTTTTGTTGAGTCAGCAAAAATATTATTGAAATTTATTTCACAAAAAAAATTCACCCCTATTGTGAATAATATGGGAAATATTTGTTCCCATAGAGTTTTCAATTCCCACGAAAGGGAAATTGCTATTGTGAATTTCATACTATCACTACGTAGTGAATGTAAAATGTGTAAGAAGAGATAAAAAGAGTCAAGAGATAAAAAATATCAAAGTGTTAGTGGGAAAATTTGTTTAAGTGAACTTAAAATTAAATGATTAGAATCGGAGCATCTGTATTGATTTTTACTATAATATTTTTTTTGCAAAATAATTTTTGTAACGACTAAAATTGCTTTTAAATAACAAATAATGCCTGCAGCCAATACTCTGTTAACTTAGTAAAATAGAAAAAATGAAGAGAAGTCATAACTACTGCGTTATTATAACCAACTCTCTTTCTAACAATAAACCTATTTTTCTAGTTCTGGTACAATGCACTGCATATGTAGGGGTCATCCCCTGAGTACTGGTCCAATAAAAAAAAAAAAATTGGTTTAAGTGGGTATATCTTGAAATATCTTCCTTTTAAATGTAGGACTAGATGTACACCACAAAAATATTTTTTTAGATCCGGCTTAAAGTGGAAAAATTTGCCCATATCATAACAGGTCTATGGTTTTTATGCCATGGATCTGCTGAAAAGTAATCACCAGTCTCCTAATTTCTCAAAAGTCTTAAGTTTTTCATTGAATTTTGTGAGTCAAAAATCGAATGAAATCGATAAAATCTGTCGTAGTGAACCATACCATCACACCTGAGCTAAAATAAAAAATATCACTCGAAAACAATTTTGTGATTATTATTTGATTTGCTGATAAATTTTAGCACAAAATGTGATTGTCACTTAACAACAAAGTCAAATGGCATGGCACAAAGTATGTGAAAAGCATCAATATTTATTTCTCCCTAATGATAGCGCTATCTAAAAATTATATATTTTCATATATTTTTTTATTTTACTGTTAAATCTCCTACCGACTAGCCTTGCCACCTTTGCTTACTCTCCATGTTTATGCCTTAGCAGATACTTGTCATTTTTCTTTTAGTTCAACAAATTATGTATTCTTGAAATGTTTATCTCAAATTAAAACAAAATTTCAAACGCACAGTTAAACATTTCATTTGCATTAATTGAAGATAAAATGAAATGCCTGCCATTTAGAATTTATACGTTTGAATTTTTACTTTTTTAAGCCCCACAACTTTTACTTTAATCTTTCAAACGTTAATTTTCTCATTTGTTTGCCTCTTGCACCTCTTTTTAAACATATAATTTTTCTATTTTTCGTTCAAAGGTTTTGCATGTAATATTTAGTTGATTTTTGGCGCGCTAATATATTTTTAACTTTGAAATTCTTTTTCCTTAATTCTACCTTATGTTTTTATAATTTGTTTATTTTGTATTTTGCAAATGTGCAACATTTGGCAGCATAACATTTACATAAACAGCACAACATCACAAAATCTTGGCAACCTAAAAGCAATTCCATTGCATCTCTCCTCCATTGAAGAAAAGCCCATTAAGTATGTGAGTGCTAGTGCATATGGAGGGTTGTCGAAAAAAGGAAAAATATATGAAAAAAGTAGTGCTTGCTGCACTCCATTCTTTTATGTTGCTTATAGTAGTTTCTTAAATTGTTTTTTTTTAGTTATTGTTGTAAGATGCTGCAACATCAAGTTTTCTGGTAGTGGTTGCTGTACGCAATATAGGCCAACAAGTACATTGAACTAAAACATTTCTATTTTTTTCGGTTAGAAATGAAATTTTTTTTAATGAAGAAAACCAACAAAGAAAATAATAAAATTTGTATTTTTACAAACGATTAAATCAGATGAAGAGAATGTTACCTAACAGTAAACTAGAAAATTATTTATTTATATCAGCACCTGCCTTGCGGCATAATATGATGGTTATAAACAAAACAAATAAAGTGGAAAACCGTTCAACAGCGCTTCTGTGTGTTTTTCAATTCATGCGCTGGTGCAAATTTTCATGCATACTGGTCGTAAATCGCCTAACAATTTCTTTTCGTAAGTTCTTAAGTTATCAATACTCTTTCAATTAATTTTTTTAGATGTGTGCCTAAAACACTCCCTAACTATTTCCTCACTAAAGCAGTTATAGGTTGCAAGAAAAAGTCTTTTGTATCTCATCAGAAATTACTATTCTGTTACAATAACGCCAAATCGTTTTAGTATTAGCAAATATGTATGCTCAGTTCAAGATATCCTCTGAACAAAGTCAGTTAGACACTCCTTAGTATCTCACCAGAAATTACTATTCTGTTACAATAAAGCCAAATCATTTTAGTATTAGTAAATATGTATGCTCAGTTCAAGATATCTTCTAAACAAACAGCTTGCAAGTCTGTGAAAACATAAAAAACAAGCTGTTTGTATATTTTGATTGGCATCATTTGATTTTGCTTTCAGTAAAAACAGGAAAATTTTAAAGCGTCTAAAAAGCGTTTTGATGATCTTTGCATCTGTTAGACAAGTACTGAATAGTCCAATTTACCGTGCATTGTCTTGGTCTTCCCAAAGAACACTAATCAAAAAATTTAGAATCTTATCAAATGCGTAATACTATTTTTCGGTAATCGTTTTAACCTTTTCAAGATACCGAATGTGAATCGTTACTACAAGTTTCAAACGGCTACACAATCTCTACTGGCATCCAGAGGATAAATTTTCATATCCAAATAAATATTAATGTAGAATATAAATTTCCCGTCATTTCATTCCTCGAATCTCGAGATTTTAACATCTATTTCTATTCGGACGGCTTCTATCGTACGTTCTGAATGGACCGTCATAAGAAGTCCAGTGTACCTCTTTTTTACTATTGATATTGAGGTAAAATTTTTATGTAGTACTAATCAAAATTTTCATGTACATTCAATTTTATTATGTCATTTCATGTTAATTAAAAATGATTTCATGTTATAATCAAATTTGTTATTGAAAATTTGTACAACTCAATCTCAAATAGAACTATGTTAAGTCAGATATGCTTTGATTTTAACAAAGTTGTTCAACTTTTAGTTAAACAAATTTAGTTTAATATTTTTATCTCATGATAAACATGACAGTCTTTCTTTGTATACAGGGAATACTTTTGTATGTAATGTAGTTTAAAAAGTGTATGTTAATGAAACAAAAACACTTCGTTATGGGAATGAAACCGTTTGGTTCACCATTCTTTCGTTAATACCATAAAGTTTAATATCGATGATAATGATTAATAAAAGCTTCATTGACGGGATGCAAATTTTACATAGCACCACTTTATTATTTTTTACAACTTCATTAAAGCTACGAATATTGTTACATTCGTGTAACGTTAGTAAACAGTGTAATAAATATAATGAAAATATTTCTTTGCAGCAATGTAAGACTTTCGTAACAGCTACGAAACAATGTGGTTATAAGTGCGCATAACACATTATGTATTCATAAATTTCATCCTATTTGCGTTTGTTATTGTTATATGCTCATAATCCGATTAAAGCTTTACACTGACCCAAAAACGACTACAAAATACTAACATTAATGAAAAAATCTTTATATCTACGTAAGTTTACCTATCAGTATATGATTTGTAATTTTACTGCTTTTTGGAAAATTTTTTGGTTCAGTGCATGTATTAGTATTTACCATGATTTTTATGAGTGTACTTTCCCCCTTTAAATGTTTTAGTCACTTAAGCATTTTTGCTAACAATTTCTATTTATCCAAAATATTAAAAAAATTGTTTGCCAACAAAAGAATCAGGTTAAGCCAAGTTTCAATTTCTATAGCAGTTGCCATAAAAATGACTACAAATATTTTTTTCGCGTTTTGAATGTAATGTAATCGCTGGGATAACCGCTCTTATCTTTTATAGTTGGACGGTGGAGAGGGAGGGAGAGGGTTATTGACAACTGTACCAAATTGTGTAAGATTGCTGCAACAAAATGTAGCATTTTTTCGACTTACCTCTAAATATCAAAAGTTCAAAATGTGATTGAACTTGTTTCTTATTTCTCCATGGCTCTAGATTTAATGATTTTTTCTTTTTTTTCCTGATTGTTTCATGTTTCTATGCTCAGTTTCTCTTTTAGTTCTGAATATTATACACGCTCAGGCAAATGATAAATAATCGTATGGAACCGAACGTGTGAATGCTAAAATAGCAAATTGAATTGTGTTTATCTAGTTTTATTAACCAACACAGTGAAAGCTCGTTTAAAAGGACATTTAAAAGAAATTATGGTTGTGTTCCCGGACACAAATATATTTTTGTTTGTATACTGGAATATTTTTATGGATAAATAAGAAGACATATCAAACTGATACCGGAAGCATTAATTTTCTTCTTTAGAAAAATATGAGCACACTTTGTTTAAAGAAAATTCATTGTTTTTCTTCCTAAATACAACATTTATTTTCTGAATTTCAGACAAGTAATTTCCGGAATCTACTTAATTTTGGTCTGAATGTGACCTCTTAAAGGGATTCTACTGAATCACATAATTTGGTTGGAAAAACTTCAAGTGGTTGTTTTTCGTTCACCTAAAAATAAGTATTCGTTTTTGAAATTCTAGCCGCTGGTAAAATTTTTGCAATGTTTTCGGAGATAGTAAAAGTGAAAAAATAACGTAAAGTGCCTGTCATAAAAATGTAATTCGAAGGAATACGAATAATTAGTGTGTTCGAAGTTATATATTACTCACAAAGCATTTATATACAAACATATGTATATATTTTTATGCTATATCAAATAGCATGAAAGTCGTATGTTTGTTTATTTTGAAGCATATTTTTTTTGGGCAGGAACGTTTCATTATTTTTCTGATAGTTTGATTTCACTAAAGGGTTGTTGCAAAAAATCGGTGTACCCGATAATATGTTTTTACATTTTTTGTCAGCCATTCATAACCTGATCGCAATTCACGAGCAGCGTGTTGTAACAATTTAGTCAACTTATTAATTGAAACATGTCGTTACAAGGTACATTTATTTTTTACTTTCTTATTTTCACAGCGATATTTTTACTACACATCTAAAATTCTAAATTTCTATTACCACAATAGGCCATAATTTAACGATAAAATTTTATTTGTGTATTCAAACATGCATATGCTGTAGCTTTCAGATCATCAATACATTAGACAAATAAAAACATAAATGTTTTCATATGTATAATTTCTTAGCATTGGTCTGATTTTCTTCGCGTACCAAAATGATCTCATGCACGCATATTCTAAAGTAAATTTTTACTTACAGTGTGAAACAAAATGCAATGCAAAAAGAAAAATGGAGGTTTCTAATTTTAAATTAGAAACAGTGCTGTATTCAACAGTGCCAGTTCTCATAAATATTTTACTGAAAAATAATTTGTTTTGGAGTAAATTGGTCCCATTCTCCGAACATGTGAATTAAGATGTTCGTATATTCATTTCTATTTACTTTAATCTATAATAGTTTTTTTTGTACTTTTTTTAAATTATGTAGATTATGTAAACATAAAAACGAAAAGCTGATTCCTCGCCTGCGCAAATATTTAGAGATTTTGCAAGGAATCGAACCAAAATCTTTGTGGCTGCCAACTCATTGGCCGAGATATCACAGTTCTGACGGTTGTAAATAAATGTTTGACTTTAATATGATATCATGTTAAGTTAACATAAAATACCTAATGCAGTAAATTACTCCTACAGTATTAATTGTTTCATCAGTATTTTTATCAAGATTTTATATTTAGTTAAACCAAAAATGGTAATGTCAGAGCCCATGTTCTTTGGCGTAGTCTTATATAAACATTATGTCTCTTAAAGACAAAGGATTTAAAAATTTCTTCACTAGTTTTCAAGTCTGTCTATGGTGCTACCCCATATTTCGGCTCATAATTCTAGCTATAGCACACAAGAAATAGGGGTTTGATTTTTTTTAATAAAAAATGGCAAATTTTTATATAAATTATCTTCAAAGTTCTAAAAGAAAATTTCTGTTTTTATTTTAAGATATTTCGATTTTGAATTCTCTCTCCACTTAAAAAAAAAGTGTACAAAAGAGTGTTGCAGATATTTTTCATGTTACCATTTGTGGAATAATTGAAATCAAAGGATAATAAAAAAACGTAATTACTGATGGTTAGAATTTAAATATTTTTGTTTTACAAAATCAACATGTTTTATTATTGTAATGTAAATTGTAGAATATTCTCGAAATACTGCTACAACCCTGGTGCAACAAAAATATATATATATAGTTTTCTGAAATCGTTTAGAAAATTAAGATTTACTGACATCTTGTAAAATTTTGCACTATGAAAAAAATTTATATACGCCACAATTATTTTCCAAATATCTTATGTTTTTAAACCCTGCCATGAAATCAGTTTTAAAGTTTCGTAAAAAAGTATAACTTCGAAAATCAGGACAAGTGAATCCTGTTTGTAGTGGCATAAGCTTGACTAGCTGGTTACAAATTATATTTCTTGTTTTGTTTTTATTTTGTTAAATTTTTGTTTAAAGTTTTTGCTTAAAATTTTTGCATCAGGTTGTTGCAACTGTTATGTACACTAAATGGCCAATCTTGTCAAGTTCAACTAAATCTAAAGTAAAAAATATTTCGCGTACTAATGTTAAGTCTTCAATAATTATTTTCAGTGCTGCAATAATAAATAGTAAAATACCTTGTAGCGTTTTAAAAGGTTGAATACAGTGATAAAAAAAATTTCCTAGATATAACGAGTTTTTACATTAATGTCAACGTAAAGCTTTATTCGGGCTATAATGGAATAATCCATTAAAGAAAAAGCAATCGTAAATAGAATGAACTTTTTTCGTTTATGAAGAAAAAAAAAAATAGTCTGTGGCAACAATCGAACCAGCGACTTCGAGACTGTTAATCGACCACTCTTCCAAATCAGTCATCGAGTATATAATGAAAGTCTTAGATTTACAGTACATAATGAATTATGCCCACTGTTTTAACCACATTGTTTCGTAGCTGTTACGAAAGTCTTACATAAATACAAAGAAATATTTTCATTATATTTGCTACACTGTTTACTACTTATAACGAAATTCTTACATATTCTGATTTTTCTTATGATAGTTACAATCAATCTTGCCACACTGTTGTGGCTTAACGTTGAGTTCTGTAAATTGTAAAAATAAACTATATAACCTCACTTTAAACCAAGGTGAATTCTCAGAAAGGAAACAAAATAAACTAACAACTTAGTTAAGTCTTTCTTTTTTTGTCATTTTGTTAACAAAATGAGTGCAAGTAAACCAAGGTTATGCTAGGCACACAACTGCGACGAACGACGAATAATACTTGGTCGCGAATATTCGTCGCCAAAATAAAACACATTGGTGTATATAAAAATGCACACAATCGCGGCGTTGGTTGAAATTCGTCATACTCAGCGAAAATTGAAATAGATTTATTTCTAATTGTTTCGTCAGCGAACGACGAACAAAACAGTATCAAGTGGCCAGGTTTCTTATATAAAAAAATATTTTTCACGAAATCATATTTATTTTTTATATTTATATTAATTCATGTAGTAAAAAATTTATGAAGATGTTCTCAAAATATAAAGTACCTGAGATAATTTGTTCAAAAATCCCTCATTTTGATGGGATTTATATAGGTTTACTTTTAATATGGCCATCTTAGTATTTATATTCATTTTTTTTTCTTTGCACGGAATGTAAACAATGTTCGTTGATATTGTGTTCCACACGACGAATTTATACAACGAATATTTTCCGGCGAATTCGTCGCGATGGGCGAAGTTCGTCGTTCGTCGCAGTTGTGTTCCTAGCATTAAGTTGCATTAATGACGGGATTATTCTACTTACAACATTCGTTAATCTTTTTATTTTTATTTTGTTGCTCTTTTTCTGATGTTTGTAATAAGAGAAACGAAGGAATTGTTACATTCATAGAACGAATATTATTAGTTTCGCCGATTCCGTAATAGAAAAAAAAAACGAAAATACATTCCATTTTTTATAAGAAATAAAAAAGAAGAATGAATGAAATGTTACGTAAATGAAATGAAAAATAGTTATTCCGTTGTTTCAATTTAAAAAAATCTATCGTTACATTAAAGAAAACATTTCATTTAGGCGATGACACTGTTTTTTGCTAATTTTTTGCACAAAAATTTAAAGTAATTACCGATAATTTTGAAAAAAGACTTATTATTGTTTTGCGCAAAGTCCTAAATGTTAATATTTAAATGCAGGTTGTTTTTAATTATTTATTTACAGTTCATGCAAAAATTTTTTCCGAACACCAATCACACATTTTGCTTAACATTAATGAAGTAGTAAAATATTTATAACAAAATAGCGTTAAGCAAAATTGTTGTTCTATTAAAGAAGCTTTCATAATTATCATATAATTTATCGTATTAATTTTATATCTAATATATATGAGACCAGTGTTCCTTATGTCCCATATTCACAACTATTGACCGGACTGCCTAGTCGTGAAGGTTATAAAAAAGTATTGACGTAAGGTAACATCAGTTATACCTTTGATATCTTCAGCTAAGGATTAAATTTTGTCTCTTTAGCAGACTGTACAAATATTGTTCATTACTGTAGATTATTAATAGTGCGTAGAAATAATTATGTTTGTGACATACTCATTCATACTTTAATTGCCAGTAAACGACTTTTTTGCGTACTTGCAACTTAGTATTCCCATCAAATGTTTTTTATTTTCTGTTTTAAATTTCATAATTTAAAACTTTCAGCACTCAGCCAGAAACTCGTAAACAAAACATGAGCTGTTTTATGCAAGCAAATGCTCTTTACAGTTTTTACATGTTTATTTCTTTTTATTTTCACTTAAAAAAGAAAAAAAAAAAGTATTGCATTCATGCAATACGCATTTGAAATGTTTGCACTTGTCTTATTTTTATTTGCAACTTTTCCGTGAGATTTCGCATGTTTTGCTCATTATCTTTAATTTTGAAGTACAGTTGTGTGTTTAGTTTATTTATATATATTTGTTTTTCTTAAAGAGCGTTTATTTTGCTATCATTTCTATTTACATTTTTGCTGTTCGAAATTGATTTGTAATCTGAGTGAGTTTAAAGTACTTAGTTATTTTGTTTATAAAGCAGTTGCTTAACAAAACGTACTATCGTGTTAATTTTAAGTTGCTGTAACAAAAGGTATAAAATGGTGCTAAAAAATAGATGGAATTGTAGAATAATTTAAGAATTTTTATCATCAGATAGAACGAATAATTTAAACACATTTTTATCATTTTCTTTATTACATCTTTAAGTAAACTTAAGTAAAATAGTTTGCATAAAAAACAATTATCAAGACGAAATGATTAAAAGTATTTTATTTCGTGATTAAACAAACACATAAAATAAATTATATAAATTTTTGCGGTTTAAGATCTTATGTTGTGTTTTTTATAAAAAAATTAACTCGTAGCATATACATAGCTTACATAATCTGGTCCACGAAAACAAAAGCTAGAAAAATTATCCACGCACACACACGTTTTTTAATATCAATGATAAGTGCCCTCATTATTTCGTATCCCTATTATTTCGTTCATCACTGGATGTCGCATACTAAATCATGAACAATCACAATTATTCTGCGAAATCAAAACTATCTTAAACTACTAATCAAATTGAGTTCTGCATTAAAGAAGACCGCCTTAAAAGAAAATTTACAACGATGTACTCGTACACAAATAAAGTTTTCGTGGTCGTTAGAAATTTGATCTATAAACTAATTTATAACAAAATGAAAGTGGTTTTGAGAAACTTAAAGTTCTTTCTGGTTGATTATAATTTAGTGTACGAGTACGTTTTTAATTTTTATAAAATATTGAAACATATATCAATATAAAAAAATCTGTGATTGCGACCAGTTAAAATAAGAAAAAAAAAAAAAAAAATACAAAACTTCTGTGACAACAAAGAACAATAAAATCACACTTGTGATTTTAAAATAGCATGTGCTTTTTAAAACATACCTTATAGAATATGGGAGAGACATGTTAAGTTTATCCGTCATGACGATTTGCACCCACCTACATTTCTTTTTTTAACTGAAAGCTTGAAGTCTAGAAAACTTTTCCTTATTCTAGCAGTTGTGGTCGTCACGTTAATTTTTTTACATTGAAATATTGCGGTTTGCTTACTCTTAAACGACAGCAAATCACTTTTTTTTTTTTCAAATTGCGATATTTTAAACAAACTTTTTATCGATAATAGAAAACAAGTTTCGAATTTTGCTACTAAAGCCATATTAGGAAGTATAATGAAGACTTGGAAACATATCTTAAAACTTCATAAATTTATTTTGTTGTTTACAACAACTTGCAATATTCCGCAATTGGCTGCTGTTCAAGATTTGTGCCCATAAAGTAATTTTACTTTATCCTTAACCTCTAACACCTAGAATATAAAAACAAATAGACAACTTATGCTACCCGTTGTCAATGATACAAATATATCATTGCTAATAATGTTATAATAAATTTTATTTCGGTTCCCATTTGCAGTCTATTCACAGACAATCTCAAGCCACACTAAAACTTTTCTAAAGATAAATAAGCAAAATAAAAATCTTCTTAATGTTATAAAAAATAAGCATGAAGATAAAAAAAAAAATAAAGCTCGGTTCATGCCTTTTAAGTAAACGTGTTTTTTTTTCAACAAGTTGTAATGACAATTACTGCTAGTATCTCCCCTTGCTTGTTGGCATCCAACCACCCACCGTGACAGTGCGTCGTATACTTAATACATTTTTCTTAAGATTTTAATTTTTTTTTGTGTTGGCATGTACTGTTAATGTGCAAGTGTGTTGAACATTTTTTTAACCATCTAAACTTTGAAATGGAACTACGTTTTTCATTTTGTTGTTTTATTGTTACAGTAAAAACACTGCATCAAAAAAAAACTTTGCTCTGTTGATGTTGTTGGCTTTCATGAAAATGACGTGTTGTTCTTCATATTTTAGCAGTCCTTAATACAGTATGTTAAAGGAATGATTTGATAAAGGTTTGTGTGTGATTATATTAAACCATATTTTTCACTACCATAACTTAGTAGATTCATTAAAGTGGTATGGACTTACGTAAGCGTCACTTTTGTAATAAGACCCAACTGCGGAAGTTGGTTTTTAAATTCACTAATAAATTTAAGTCTCTTTTTTCGAATACAATATTTACCATCACACACATTCCGAATAGAATTGACAGGGCTGGAAAATTTAAAATTTTTATATTGTCTTCACGTTTTATAGGGCATTTACATCCACTCAAAATCTAGTAGATTTTAATGAAAATCTTTAACAAAATCTTAACCGTTTGCACTTCCGTTTTTTGACATCTAACAAGATTTCATTTTTATAAAATCTTATTTTGCGAAGGTTTTGACAGCAATAACTATATCACAATGAATTCATCATGTAAAAGTATAGAGTTTTTATTGCAGCGTAGTATTTTAGAGTATTATTTTGAACAAAACAGTTGTATAATAGAGTACTTACAAAAATCTACCAGATTTCGTCAAAATCTAGTCGCAATCTAGATTTCATTTTGTATTCGAAATCTCGTCAAAATCAACTGGATTTGATTCGACATCCCGAAAGTAGTAGATTTGGCTTAGGTGTAAATGGCCTATTAGAATCCTGACTTTTGACTGATAGCAGCTGTTAAATGAGAAATGTTAAATACAATGTAAATGACTGTTCTACATTTTCTACATATTTCATAAGTTTTACGAAAATGTTAGTGTAACAGTCTACTGATTGCATATATACTTAAAACAAATAGCGCTATTCAATGCTCATTTTCAAATCGTATTTATTTTTTGAGTTTTATTTATAAATGAAAATTTTTCTAAAAATGTAATGCATTTTAATATATTTTACTTAACATTATTTTAAAAAATGAAGCACTTTCAGGCAGATTTGATATAAACTTGACACATAATTATAGTGATTAATTATAAAGGTTAATATAAATGCAAATTTATTTGTTATATGATTTTAACCACACTACCTTGTAGTGTGGAAGGTGTTGGACTAAATTTTGTTAGTCTGAGCAGTGACGAAGGTATATACACTGGGCACTGATCAGTTTTAACTAATTTAATTTTAACATTTTAAATGCTGCAATAGAGTTTGTTTTAGTCTTTCGTGTTGTTATTTTTTTTTTTTCTTGGAGTGTATTACCCCGGAACTAGGAAAATAGATTATGAGGAGGGGAAAGAGGGAGTAGTGTTTGTGAACATGTGACTTGAACTTTCCAACGTTATAACAGATAGGAAACACGTCTGCAGGTAGCTTATTCCACAGACGAAGCGTGCGGTTGAAAAACGAATTCTCTCTGTAATGCGTAGTACGATTCCCCAGACAATCGACCACAAATGGATGAGCTCTGGACGATGAACGCGAGTTACGTAGAAATGTGCGAGTTTCAGGAACGAGATCCCTAATCTCGTCAGAGCAAAATCCATTGTAGTAACGATAGAACAGAGTAACGCACTCCACACTGCGTCGATGCTCCAGTGAATCAATAGAGCTGGATACCCTACTGTCACCGATAAGCTTCTTCACCCTCTCCTGCACACGGACGAGTAACCCCAAAATAGATTTGGGGCACCGGCCCAAACATGAGAGTTGTATTCCATTTGCGGTCGAATGTAGGTGGTATAAATAGTAAGGAGATCGGATGGAGTGAAGTACATCTTACACCGTTTCAAAAAACCGAGGCACTTGAATGCTTCTTTAGAGACATGAAAAATGTTAATCATTCCAGTGAACATCACACTGTACTTTCATTCCAAGAACATCAAGAGCACCCGATTCCTCAATATTTATACCATCCATGAGTACAGATGAAGCAGCATTAGTGGTCGTTTGTTTGTGTGTTAATAAACAGCACTGGGTCTTACGAGCGTTGAAGTCGTCCTGTTTTTGCGACCCCATTCGAATAGAAGATCACTGTTCAGTGAATCATTCATATTTAGCCTCTTGACAGCGATCTCTGATAGGCTGGGCCTATAACTGAAAGAGTATGAATAGCAAATGCTGCTGTCATCTGCAAGAGAGTGGATAGGATTGGAAGTTTGGTAGAGAAGGTCGTTGAGGAAGATAAGAAATAGTGTAGGAACACTACTCCCTCTTTCCTCCTGATCATATCCTATTTTCCTAATTCCAGTACAATGTGCTGCATATGTAGGGGTCATCTTCTGAGTACTGGTCCCAGATAAACAAAAAAAAAAAAAAAAAAATATCATAAGACTAAAAGTTATAGATTATCTGTCAAAACTTGAACACATTCTTCTTTCTATAATCACAGACATGCAAAGTAAACTTTTCGTGTGTGAAAGCGGTAAATGTAAGAGTTATAATGCAAAAGTAATACGGGTTTTTTGCTCATTGATTAGAGTTCCAAATTCCATCAAAAGGCGTTCTTTACTGCAACAGTAGGCTGAATATTATTTTTTTTATAGAGTTTCCAATTGTTTTGTGCCTCCGATCCTTTATTTTTAAATATGTAAGGGTATAATCTTACTTTATGAATAGCTTAAGCAACATCAATGAATTAGACAGATTAGTGTGTTACTTCTTTTAAGCATTATGCTGAGACTTTCGATAGTTGAATGAGTTCACCTTTTCCACGATACAAAACCGAGGCACTAAAAGTAGAAAGCAATAGATAGAAAAGAAAACAATTTTTTAATTTTAATTACTGGTAATACAAACTAATATCTCTTATCGTTGTTGTTAAAAAAACGTCACGACATTTTTGTAATCGATTAATGAACACAAGTTTATTTATCCATTAATCTATTACAATGCTTATATGGGAACATTTAAATTTCACCAATCACGATAAGAAAGAATATAAAAAATAATTGATATAGAGGAGACAAAAAAGTTGTTTATAGGAAATGCAAGTTGCTAAAAAACAAGTAAATTAAAAGAAATGTAATTTAAGTAATATTAATATAAAAATAATAATATTGAGAAAATATTAGAAATAGTACGGCTCCCAGTTGAATGCTCATTTGGAGCCCTTTTTAGTACTTTTGTTTTGCCTGAAGAAGATAAACATTCTGTAAGACCTATACATCCACAGAACAAAAACGAAAGCATAAAAATATCAAGAACGTTCATTCTGCATTCCGATATACATACCTGCCAACCCGTGCAGTATCGGCCTGCCTAAATACAATGCTCTCATCGAAGAAAGTTCGGGACACCGGCAGAGAAAGTGTTCAGCTCTAATGAAAATATTATCTACATCAGTAAAAATAAATGATAAAAAATCAAATCAAAGACCAAAAATAATATTTTCAAAAATTTTGTTCATAGTAAATTAATCCCAATTATAATTTGCTGTTGTCAGAACACGGACGAGAGAAGAGTCTGCAAAATTTTTATAGAAATCATTCACACAATTTACTGCTTTTCACACTCTACTATGTTAACTAAAAAATGTGTGGTTCTTTTGAAGATTACATGTTTTTACATAATAATGCATTCTGTTCACGTTGTTCTTATTTTTACTGGAGTCTATTCCTTTTCAGTTTTTCTACGACTTTCTTAAACTTTTCACATTTAAGTGTATTTGTCGTGCGAACATAAAATTTGTTTTTTGTGTATATTTTCTCCCTTCTTGTTTCGGTTTTAACTTTATTGGTTTGTTATGTACATATTTATTCTAAAGGTCTTTACATAGAATTTAAATATATTTTATGTACATATCTTGATATTTTTTTGTAGAAAATACTTTTACTTTTAGTTTTAATATCCTAACACCAACCACTCCTATTTAGATTGGCTTCCATATATTTTCTTTTATTATTTTATATAAAATGAAGGATATTACATGTCTGCGGGTATTTTTTTCTTCATCCTTTTTTAAACTTTTTGGCAGACAACAAATAAATTTGCTTTGTTGTCATTATCATACATGGGTTTGTTTTTTGTTTCTTCCCATAAAATGCGCATTTTCCTGCTCTTTTTTTGTCGATTTTTTTTAAATTCTGGTCTGATCTTATTCGTTAATTTAACGATAAGGGTTAGCTTGACTACGCCTTGTGTTAAACAAATAATTTGACAAAGACTGTATATTAAAAGCGAAAATTTTTAGAAAATAGTTGCTTTCTTTCAACATTTGTTTTAAGAAAATTTTTGTTGGAAACTACGATATTATTTGCAGTTATTCAAATAATTTATTAACAGCGAATTACGTTAGTGAACATGAAAAAAATATTTTCTGTGTATGTTTGTGTTGAAATAATATTTTTCTATAAAATATTTTTAAATTTTATTTTAACCTTTTTTTATTATTAAAATTATATGAATTTTAAAATAAATTCACAAACAAACACGGCGGTTAAAAATATACGTTTCTCACACTGGTGGCTAAAACAAACTTAATTTGTTATTTAAATTTTTTTTTACTTAATTAATCATAACTATAAAACAAAACATATAGATATTAAATTGTCAAACTTTGTTGACTAAAGTTTTTGTTAGAAATAAAATTTGGACAAAAACGTTTGTTTTAGTTTGTATTTTTTTAAATTAATTTAATTATAATAAATACCAGCGTAATACATGCTTCTTTGTCTGCTGAGACTGGTTATTTTTAGCGACGTAATGCGACGTGAAACCAAATTTAAATGAAAAATGTTAACAGATCGAAAAATATATACAGCTATTGTTTGTGTTTCAAAGCTGCCTATGCGTTGGTCTCATGCAGAAAGGCCCTAACAAACTTAATCGCAATTTTACAGGAGAAGGAAAAACCATAATGGAAACTGTATACCTGGGTTCATCTACAAGTAATTTTTTTGTTCAATAGCTTATAAAAGCGATATTTATAAAATTATTTAATTAAATTTTTGTGATGCTGTATATTTATGTGAAGCATAGTAGAATCCCTAAAAAAAGTTTGATTCAGGGAAAATGCGAGTTAGGGCCTTACTACATGAGACTAACGCTATGTACTATATATAGATATATGTATATGTGTATGATGTTATTTGACAGTTGCTAATCTAATCATCAGTAAACTTGGAATTCTTTGAAAAAATGTTAATGCACTCAACTCTATATTCTATTAAAAAAAAAAAGCTTTTAGAAAATATGCTACACAAACAAATATTGTGTTGAAATCAGGCTAGTTTATGTATTGGGTATACAAGTTACACTGACAAAAAAAGCTCGTACATAGTTTAAGTAATTTTTACTTGTTTTTAGTACAAGTCCTACTCACAAATTTAAGTACGTATAAAGGCCTTGACACGATCGTACGATTCATTCACATGAAACTGTTTCAAAAGTCTGGCCGACTTGAAAAAATCGCTTCAAAATGGCGTTGTAGGCCACACTATTATACAAGATTGATTGCAATAATTTATATACAATAAAGTAATGAAAAACTTTTATTAACATAATAATTTCACATTACTTAAATTTTTTTCTCGAGGCACCACCAATATTCTCATATTTTTCACAATATATACCACACTGAACTATAATGTTCTGAAAAGTTTCATAAAAATTTTCAAATCGCACGATTTGTCAAAAACTCTGTCGCACAGTTACTTTTTTAGTACTTTTTCAGCACACATGCTTTATTTAGTAGATCGCACGATCGTGTATGATAGTGTAGCAAGGCCTTAACAGACAAGTGTACTGAAAATAAGCCGAAAACGAGATTGTTCTTAAAATAAGTATAAAATTTTTGAATCAAGTGCAGAATTCTTGAACCGAGTAAAAAAACCAAAACAAAGATACAAATACATATATGTGCATGATAGGAATAAAAGATTCTCTAAGGAAAATAAGTGTTTTTGCTTTGGTTTTGAAATATTACTTGAATATTTTTCTTTTTAAATTCTCATTACTTTGTTTAAAATAATGGAGAATATAGTTAAATGTTTGCAAATAATTTTTCTTTATCATAATTTTTCGACATTTTCCTTAAATTAAGATGTAATGATCGTCAAGCTTGAGGTCTTTTTTATAATTTTTTTTTTAAATTGGTTAATTAATTCAATATTTCGTCCTTCGGAAGACTTCTTTAGGAATTTTTTTTTTTTGATTTTTGTTTATAAAACCAAAACAAAGAATTAATTTTAGAAAAGATATGGAAAGTTTAGCTCAGAATTATAGGCATCTAATTTATAAAAATAAAGTAATAAATTAGCATATTAAGAAATCTATTATTATGTTAAAAATGTTTGTTGTGTATTTTAGTTTTTTGTGACATTTTATGTAGAATGTATCTATGTATGTTCAAATTATTTTCATTTCCTTTCAAATAATTTATAAACAAACATCAAAAAAAAAAAAAAAAAAAACCAAATTTTTCCTGAAATATTGAATTAAACAAACAATTTTTTAAAAAAAAACCTCATTACATCCTAGTTTGAAAATAATTTTTAAAGTTTTTTAGGATTTCATTTTTTCTCAAAACAATCTCTTTTTCGGCTTATATCAAGTACAGATTCAGGATTAAATACGTCTAAAAGTAAGTATTTAGTGCTTGAATAATCCGGACTTGAATCATTACTTGATTTAAGAAAATCCGTACTTACCGTACTTTTGACACTGTTTGGGATTGATTTAAGTACGGATGGATTGGATTTTCTTTCCAGTGTAATAATGTTGATTTTATTCTTAAAAAATGCATTTATTATAATAACACACTAAATTGATACATTACTTGAAGTATTGCCTATCGTTAGCCACTACTTTTCTCCATCTTTCTAGTATCGTATGGATTCCGCGCTAAAAGCGGTGCTATAAAGCGGGTGAGGTAAAATATCTCATCTACTATTTTCCAAATAGTTTTTGATCGGTCTGGTAACATGTGAAACGAGTCTCCGATACATATTCCTTTGATCGTTTGACCCCATTTCAATAGCTCATAATACAAAATAGCCTTCTGATCCCACCAAATACAGAGCATTAACTAAGCGTCATGGATATTCAGCTTCGGCGTTGATTTGCCTCATTAGCCGGGCTTTATATATGACTTATTTTGGTTTCATCACCAGTAACAATACGACACAAAATTTATTTATTTTTATAGTGTTACAATTATCACTTCTGGCATGCAAAAGCGTCTTCCAAAGTGTCTCGATTTCAATTCATATGGGACCCAGTTTCTTTGCTTTTGAATAAATCCCAATGCTTTTAAATGTCGGGAAATGGCTTACCGTGTGACTATGCAAGTGCTTCTTGCGCATTACAACATTCTTTGTGGAGTAATGCTTCCAATTTCTCATCCTCAAACGTTTTCGTTTGTTTCCATATATTGTGCAAATCCACATTATTAACTTGTATACCCAATATGTTTTTACAGGTTGTTCTAAACTTGCCTTAGTGAAGCAAATTATTTATTCTATTTTATCACAGTACTCCTGCATATCGCCGTTTTACAGCATTTTCCAGAAAATTTTTCACAATTCGTGGCGGTGACGCTCGAATTTCGTTATCATTAATAACGTTAGATTGCCTCAGGCTTGCTTACACACACTCGCTGCTTCCAATAACTCTTAAATAAAACAGTCGAGTGATGGCGAATCTGACGAACGCTCTCTCGGCTCCAAACGGGGGCCATTTGATTTTTTTATATTTTGTAATAAAAAATAAATAAATACATAAAAAAACATATAAACGAAAAAGTTATAAAATTTTTAAACCTTATGGTGAGTTTTGACCACCCTCCTCTATAACAGAGGACTTATAAAAAGCGTTTTGTATTTACATATATTAAATGATTTAAAAAATGTTTTTTTTTTCGTATTACTCGCACATTAGCAAAAAGAAAGAAAGCAAATAATTTCAATATGACACTAAATGATCTCATATTCAAAATATTTGTTTATATTTCTTTTAAATTTCCCCCATTTAAAACAACACCTGCTGTTACGATACACATTATTTTATTCTAAAAGAAAAACCCGCAAAACAAAATGTGTAAAAGAAAACTTCAGTCATCAGCGAAAACATTTTTCAAATGACACTGTTTGTTTGTGTCCATTATGTTTTTTCTGTTTTTGAAAACGTTTAAATTTTCAAAAAGAAAAATATTCAAATGAATATTTATTCTTTAAGTCTGCTGCTTGGCAAACGAAAAAACTAGAAAAATAAATACATGACAAACTTGAACTGAAAAACTGTTGGAAGTTATGTGCACTGTGTGTCTTTTTAGGCTAAACACAAAATTTTTTGAATAAATAAAATTAATTTATTTTATACAAATTTAGCGACAGTTTTGTTTTAAAAACTAAACCACTTTATTTATTTGTTGATGAAACCAATTTTAATAAATCACTTCTAGGGTAAAGTGTTTAAATTATATGCTTTATGCGCTATCTTTTGTCATTTGCTCCTTTTTGTTCGGAATTTCTAAAAGACATGTTTTTTAAAAATAATTACCTTGGCCAAACCTTTGTGTTTTTCTATACCATAAATTACCTTAATAAAAAAGTCTCCATTAAATTTTTCTAGCTTTTGTTTTTATTTTCTTGTTTAAATTTTAATCTTTTTCAATGCGCCAAATAATAAAAAAAAAAAACGAACTCAAAATCCACTTTAGTTTGCATGTGTAAAAATATATTGAATTTGTTGGAGAAACATTGCTCTTTTAACGAAAAGGTTAAATTTAATGCCAGCCTTTGAAAAACCCAGCCCGCCGCACACCAAACAGGAAATGTTGGTTTGTTGTGCTTCAAATCGTTAAATGTGTGCTTAAAAAATAAATTTCGCTTGCCACAAAAATCTATAAAAAAAAAAGAGAAAACTTAAAAAATTCTCATAAATTTTCTATGAAAATGAAGTGCAAAACTTGAAATGAAGGCAAAATCAAATACAAAAGCCATAAATTTTCCACAAAATTGAAATTTTTCAACTAAAATTAGCTTTATAAACGTTATAATTAAAGTTGATGATTTAATGATACTTGAAAGGTTTTCCTTGATGTTTTTTAACTTTTAAATATTCTTTGTTTCTAAATAAGAGGCATGAAACTCATTGAAAAATAGAACAAAGTTGGTACGATTTTATACTACAAAACAGAAAATTAGTGTAAACAAATTTATTAATTAAATACTTGATATAAAAAATTAAAAAAATTTTCAATAAATATTATTGCTGATTTCACAAAAGATTTGTTTGTTTGATTTTTGCTTTGAATCGTTGTTAACAGCTTGACTAGAAGATAAAATTTGTTTTAATATTTCTTATGTTTCTAATAACATTAAAGTCGATTGGTTAGAGGAAAGTAAACGAGCCAAATTGTTTTTAATATACACTATTGTATATACGGAGGTCTGATAAAAAATAACCGTTATTTTCAAAATTCATGAGTTACGTATGTTCGATTTTCCCATTTTTGTATTTTATACACATGTCTGTTAGATATGTTGGCAATGTCAGCCATTTTGGATAGTCAGTTTGATTTTGACAGATAAAAAGGTTAGTCGTATTTTGGTGTACTCTTCGATATTTAACTATTCGAAAAAAATCAAAGAAACTGTATTAAGTTTTGTGTAAAAAGTGAAATTAAATGCGCAAGGGCATTTGAAATGTTCACTGGTTTGGCGAGTCTATTATGAGCAGAACGCGAGTTCAATTGTGGTATAACCGATTTAAGGAAGGCCGAGAAGCTGTGAATGACCTGGTTGCCCGGGGACGTCCACGACCCAGTAAAACATTGAAGCAGTGAAGAAAATGATTTTGGATAATCGACGAATCACTATCAGAGAGATTGCCGATGATGTTGGCATATCGTTTTAGGTATGAAACGTGCGGCAGTGAAGATTGTCCAAAATTGCTAAATTTTGATCAAAAACAACGTCGCAGATCAGGAGCTGTTGAACATCGTCAACGACGATCCAGATTTCCTCAAAAAGGTCATAACTGGTGTATGGCTATGACATTGAAACCAAAACCCAATCATCCTAATGGAAGGGTCCAAGACCGAGAAAAGCACGTCAAGTTCGGTCAAATGTGAAAGTTTTGTTCACTGTTTACTTCGACTGCAATGGCGTGGTGCATCATGAATTCTTGCCACAAGGAGGTACGGTCAATTAGGAAGTTATGCGTCATTTGCGCGGAGCAATTCGTCAGAGACGCACAGAATTCAAACAATCATGGACTTTGCACCATTATAACGCACCAGCTCACACATCGTTGCTTGTGCGTGAGTTTTTGGGCAAAAACAAAACCATTATCATGTCTCACCCACCATATTCACCGGACTTGGCCCCCGCTGACTTTTTCGTCTTCCCAAAAATAAAGACACCGATGAAAGGAAAGACTTTTGCTACGATTGAAGAGATAAAAGACAAATCGAAACAGGAGCTGGTGGCGATATCAAAAAACGCGTTTCAGAAGTGTTTCAAGAATTGGAAAAAAAACGCATGCATAAGTGTATTATATCTGAGGGAGATTACTGAATAAATAAATACTTGTTGAAAAAATTTAAAATCACGCTATCTATTTGATCAGACTTCGTAAAGCAATATAAACTTGTGCCGGTTTTTTTGAATTTTTGTATAGTTGCTTTCTAACACTGAGTTTGCAGATGCAAGTAACTTGTTTGAAGCATTTTCTGACTCATTGTCTAGACAAGTAAGACATATTATCAAAGTGTTTGCCATTCTCAGACCACATCGAATGAAATTTTCACAATGCACATTTTGCTGACTCCTCCAGAAATTTCGTGTATAAAAAATCTCGAGTGATTTCAGTACAATATATATAAAAAGTATTTATCTTTTATAAGCAAAGATAAGGAAAAAAAAGTTTATTATAAAACATTACTTCGAATCTTTCCGACGCCAATTATTCGTTATCGAGCTCATCTCTGGACTCAACTTCTAGACATCACTAGACGTATAAACGAAACAAGCTTGTTTTTTGTGTTTTGACTAGTATTATTAAAACATTTTTTAAATTGTTGGGATATAAATGCTTGAGAATATCTTTCATGATTAGGGTAGCTCCTATGAAATTTCGACATATAGACAGCTGGGAAACATAGAAAACTAGCTGCTTATAATCTTTTTTTTCAGTGAAAAATATTATTCGTAAAAAATACATATACACAGAAAAAAATTTTTTTCGTGTTCAATAACGAAATTCATTAAATAAATTAATAAATTGAATGCGGACCTGTAAAGCAATGCGTGGATTCAAACAAAAGTTTAGTAAAAATAAATACTGATTGAAAACAACTATTTTTTCAAACAACAATAAAATACTATATACAAGGTTATTTTTTTTTTTTTTTTGATAAATGTGTATATGCATACAAAATATTTTTGTAGACAAAAATTTTGTTGATTTTATTTTTACTGCAATTTTTTCTGTGTACGAGTAATTTGAGTTTTGTTCACTATAGGATGGGGTTTAAAAATTTAATAACTTTTTCGCTTGTATATAATATAAAATTTTTCAGATTATAAAATTAAAAAATTTTTTTTTACTCTAGGCATGAAAAATAATGTTTCTTAAGCTTCGCATTGAATCGTTTCAAATGTAAAATAAATAAAAATTTTCAATATTTGTGCTTGTAACGCTCAAATTTCTATAGCTATGTTGGCCTTGATTGAAAACATCCGAGGCAAGCTTGTTTACATATATTCGCTACTTCAACTAACCCCAAATAAAATATTCAAGTGCTGAAAAATCTGGCGAACGCACTGCCAATTTGTTGCCGAATTTCTGGAAATTATAAAATTATTTTCTATTATTTTAGTTATTTCTTTATTTGTGAACTTTTCACTATTCCTAGTGCTTGTTATTTATATAATCTGAAAAAATTATGTAAACGAAAAGGTTATTAAGTTTGTAAGTTCTTTTGGCGTCCGCCAAAAACTAAATTTCCTATGCTCGCGAGTATAGGACAAAAAATTCGGGTGCTGCGCCTCGCTCTCATATACACAACAAGATTTTTCGTGTATATGGTAAAAAAAAACTTCGTGGTAACCACATTCATACATTTGGTGAATGCTTTATTTACATTTGAACAAAGATTCTTAAATTAGTTGCTCTTTAGACTTTGCTGAAAAGAGGTTCTACCGTGTAGGCTAAAAAAATAATACACCTTCAGTTTCGCTGATACTAATACAAACGTATAATTATGTATGCTTTTGCGTGGCCATCATTGCTGTAGACCTAATCTGTATTTTTCGTCGCTTAAATCATAGATATTCGGAATTAATGACAAAGTTTGGAAAAAAGGTGCAAACTAAAATTTTTACCATTCTGCCTTCATACAGTCTTTCACATTAGTTTGAAGTTTTGTCAGGAAAGGAATTTCAAATTTTATTTTTGTTATACCAGCTAACAATTATATGCCTCCACCGATTACCAGAAACATTTTTTTTTGTTTTAATATTTGACTTATGTATGTATTTAATTTTTTTTCAAACAACTAAAGAAAGCTCATGTGTACCCCATTTAGTCTAGAAGTGGTAAAGCATTTTTATAAATTTTTATTTTCATTTAGAAAGAATTTTCAAAAGACTAAACAAAAAGTGTTTAACACACTAAAAAAAAAGATCTACAAAAATAAAGACTGAATAAAAGAAAAACTATAAAACACAACACAATAAAATAAACAAATACCAAATAAAGTGCATAGCAACAAAATAAATTTTTTAAAGTCTTCCCGCATACAAACAAAAATTAAAACCAAAAAGTAAAACTTTGCATTGGTCCTCAAAATTATATAAAAAAAAAAGAAAGAAAATCAAATACATAAAGACAAAAATAAGCATCAAATTTTGTTGCCGCAATCATCAAGAGTATTTCGAATAAATTTTCATAAAAAAGAAAAAAAATGTCTTCTGAAAGCGTTAACCTTTTTATTAAACACTAAAAACAAACATCAATAACAAACAAACAAACCTTCTACAACAACAGCATTTAGCTTGAAAACTAAATGTTCTTAATAATATTAGCATTCTTAATAAAATTCGCTGACATTACCAAGATGCAGAGTAAACGCTGTATAAATGATAATAATAATAACAACAACAATAATAATAATACCATCATGTCACAAAAACGATGGCAACAAAATAATACTAAACCCTATTCCAACTCCAGCAGTACGAGTTCAGGCTGTGACAGTACAGCATCTTCATCATCTAAAGAGAACAGCTACCAACAGCCGCAACAACAATATCACCAGCAGCAGCATCATTCTTTAACCCCCCAACAGGCACAAAAATTGCGTCACTACCAAAAATTGCAACAGCAACAATTGCAACTGCTACATCTACAGCTACTGCAAAGAAAACGCTTGCTACAACAATTGCGTGAACAGGGTGTGGATATTAAAAGGCCCCCCACCGCAACAATGCCAACTTTGACATGTAATCAACAATATTTAAAGCAACTTCGGTTGCAGCAACAAAAACAACAGCAATCTCAAAACCTTCTCAATATTAGATATCCCCAACAACAACAAACAAAAAATGTCGATAATTTTATGTTTCAAAACAAAACTTTTAATCATAATCTGAATGATGTTATAAACAACAACAACAACAATAATTATAACAATTACAATATGAGTAAAGTTGGTGGACAAATGATTTCTCCAGGTTGGACTTTTTTAATTCTTTTATATGTTTTTAATTCTTTTATATATGAACGAGTCGTTCGTTAATGAAAGATTTGTTGTCATTGAAAAAAACACTTTTTTTTAGTTAAAAAAAATTTCAAAAGTCAACAAAATAATATTTATAAATGACCGACTCGTTCATTTACATCAATTCCAATTTTTTGATTTAATTTTTAAGGTAAATTTTAATGCTAGTTAGAAATTTTATCTCTAAAAGGATAATTTTAATGATAAATATTTATCTTGAAATAATTTTTTTTTACCAGTAAATGCCTAACCATTTCATAGTGCAGAATGTATGAAAAAAAAAATCAAAGCTGTTGTTTGTATATTTTCCACCATTCTATATGTAGCCGTTGTGCGTAGGTGTAAACAAAAATCATAAACAAAATTCTAGCATATATCTCTTAATATACTTAAAAAAGTCGTATATCCTACTTTAGTGAAATTTATTAGTATATATATCTACAAAAGAACCGTGGGAACAATATTTGTTTTCTTTTTAATCAATATTTTATCTAAAAAATATTGATAAAAAAAAAAAAACAAGGAACTAGATTACGTGAAACTAATTGAAGCAAAATTACAAAAGTATGTATATGGTGCAATTTTCAATTAGTTGTTCAAGTCTCTAAAATCTCCCGAATTACGTTTACAAGAGTGGTTTTGTTACAAATGTAAATAACTTATTTACGAAAACTTCCGATAGCTGAAAATAATCATTCCGGCGAGATTGGTCTATTATCATGCAAGTCTTAAAAGTTTCGTATAAAACATTTTATTTTTTCTTAAAATTATTTTAAGATATTAAACATTTCGAAAAAGTTCAGGTTTTCCCAGCTCTGCAATTTATTGAGCTTAATGAATTTTCAAGTTATATTACTTAGTGTCCACGCCTGCGATGATATCTGAGATGAGAACGTCAAATTTAGTCGTAGAGAGAATTCGGTTACGTGTAGACTTAAAATCAGTGCTATCGCAATCTTATAATAATTTTTATGAGAGCGTTCTTATGAGAAATTTCATGGCAACGATCTTATAATCAGAGCTGTCAAAAAAACGATTGTATGTGTGTTTGTTTACAAAAAGACGCCACTGCATTTTTACAGATTATTAGTTTTGCAAAAAATCTTTTAAAAACCATTTTAAGTGGAAAATAATTTGTTTCTTTGCATTAAATATATATTATAATTGATTACTATTGTACAAAATGTGCACATAGAAAAATTCATATAACATTCTCGGCTTTCAATAATTTATAAATTCTTATAAGATTAACAAAAACACGTCTACTCCTTGTTAGATATTCAGATGGGCATAAATAAATTCGTTCTTTCATTCTGCCGACGTTTTCTTTTTGTTCTCTGGTGTTAATAACAAATGTACAACTTTTTAAGGGTGAGGGCAATCGGGAAAAAATGTTAAACGTTAAAAGTATTTACTTCATAAATCAGGACCTCCGCTGCCTGCTATTTATAACTTTCTCTAACATTTTTGAAAATTCGTTTTTATCCAACTCTACTATTGTGGTACTCTAAAAATTCCTGTTTTCCAAATAAGTGAGTGTTGTCCAACTTAAATTCCAAACTACGAGTGCTTATGTGCTGAAATAGCTTTACTTTGATATATTAATTTTGGAGCCTTTTCCTCTTTAAAGTTATCAGCTAGCTAATGTGGTGTTTTAGTTAAACATCTACATAATTGTTTTCACTTTCCAATAAAGATTATTATAAGTACATATTTTTATACCAGTGCTGCTATTCTAGTCGACGAGTACTGCTTATGTTTTGTAAAATTCATTTTATGGTTTCGTTTTATATATTTCACCTTCAATTTAACGATTTTTTTTTTATTCTATAACACATTTTTTGAAAGCTGGCCAAGTTGTATTTTCTCGCACTTATTTCATTTGAAATGTTTCTTTTCAATCACCATATAATTTTTTTTCTACATTAAAAATATATATATTTTCTGCTTTATTAACCATGATTTTCTTTTGTTTGCACAAGATGGAAACAACACATTTATAAATGTGTAAAGTACATGCACAAACAAAAAATGGGTGGTTTTTTCAAGAAAAAGGATGTCTCATTCAATTCTGTAATTTTACATTAAAAAGTTGTAATATTTTTTACGAAATTTTTGGACAAAACGAGGAAAGGGGAAAAATGAGTGACTAAGTTTCATATGTTTCCGATTCTTGTTCGCATTAGGAGAATATTCAGTCGAACATTTGCAAACAGTTTCATTTTGTGAACTGGAATGATATATTTAGTGTCCTTCATTACTATTCTTTCTTGTTCATTACTGTCATTACAATACAATTGTTATAACAAAAATTTTAATATTTTTAAGCAGCTTTATCCTTGACTTTTTTTTACCATGAAATTACAGTTTCTTTAAAAACTCTTATGATTAAATCAATACTTTATTAGAGATGTTCTAAATACATACAAACAATTTTGAAAATCGATCCATATATGATTGAGTTCTATGATAATGTTTTTTTTTTGTCGCCACTTGGCTTAGTGCAAACAAACCCTTTCAAACAAAGTAAAAATCGATTCACAAATGACTATGTTATGCTGAAAGAAAATTTCAGAAACGTTACTCAGCTTTTTCTTCGATTACAAAAAGTAAAAAATTAATGAATTATCCATTTAAGCATTTCCTATTTTTAACAAAAACCATTTGGGTATTACCCGAACTTTGGGGTTAAAATTTGCTTCCAAGTAATTTATCGCTGTTGGCTTATCTACTCTCATAGAAAAAACATCTTCATCGGCGGGTCATCAGAATTTTTACATCAATATTATATAAATAGTCATCAATAATGTGAAAACTTACATCAATCTCAATGACAAAATCAGAGAATTTTGTCTTATATTGGTTATCATCAATGCTACAACTGTGGTGACTTTAATTCAATGATGCATTTTATTAATAATTATAATACATCTAATTTGCCAAAATGGATTTTTAAAAAATTAGAGAGTAGATTTTTAAAAAATTAGAAAATTAGAAATAGTATTATAATATTTTTGTATTTATTGTGGAAAAGGAATTTTATTGTTAAAATGATTATTTTTAAATTTAAATTACTATTTAAGAAGAGAACAAAAAATACATCATATTGATGTAAATTTGTAATCACAGCATGTATTGTTTAAGCAAAGGAGGATAAGCATAACTTCAAAGCGAATATATAAATGAAGGATAATATTACACATCATATTGATGACACTTAGTCATCATATGCGGCGTTAGTTAAATAACTAGTATAATGGGAGCGTAGATTGTTAAATAAAGAAAAAGAAACGAGACCACGGTTGTCATATTTGTCGATTTATCGTCATTCTGACGATTTTGGGTGCTGAAAATAGCATGTTGAGAGGGCTATAGGCCGAGACAGCAATTTCCCTGGGGATTTTGAACAAAGCGTAATAAAAGTCTTGATTTATTATGCAGTGTATTTTTATTAAAATTCCTTGTAAACAAATAAAAAAATAATTGTATATTTTAATAATATATAGGAAATTCAAGAAAAAAATACTATTTTTGTTGGTTGGGAAATTTCTGGAAATTTAGTTCTTTTGGTTATATTCAAGAAGTTCTGAACCGCCTCGTGATTAAGTCTTTACAAAATAGCGAGGGCGGTAGAACGTTTTTTGACAATCAAACTTTTATTACGTAACTCTAATTATTTTTTACGGTGTTTAAATGGTGCTGAAATATTACACGCATTTAATTATGGCGATTTTGGGAGTTGCGTTAACATAGCATGTTGGCGATTTGACGATTTAAGGCCTGTTTTTGACGGTTTTTGTAGATCTCATTTAAACTTTCATATTTTTCAAGTAACTTTCTTTTTACAACTATATATTGTGCATATTTTTTTTAAAGTTAATTTATGTAAGGAATGAACATAATGTTTATGGTATAAAGAAAACGTTATGTCGTAAATAAATGTGTACGTAAACATGTTTCCAACATGATATTTATATCATATGTGAAGAGCATTTAAAAAAATTAAAGTTCAAAATTTCAGTTGTCCAGTAGTGTATGATATAGAAAACTATTAGAAAGCTGATCAAAGAACGTTGATATAATGTTGTAAAGTACAAAATAAATAAAAATAAACCCAATTTTGGGAAAAGAGTATTACAGTTGGATCTCGGAAAACGAAGCCTAAACTTGCAAAATTTGTTTTATGATACAGATACGAAGATACTAGGGTTTTGGAATAAAGTACCAAAAATTATTACAGACAAATATTTCCTTCTCTTGCTAAGTTATAGCAATAATATTAGTATTACCATATTCTTCTGCAAATCTGAAAAGAGATCGAGATAAAATAAACCTTTACAAAATCAAAGCTTTGAAAAAGCTATCATACCATCTATAAAATATGCCAGAAGAATTTATAACATAAAATATTTATTGACAGTAGAATTCGCTAAATTCATTCATCGGTTTTTATCAAATTTTATTTTTTTAGTTTGAAGTTATATAGCAGTATATACATGGTCTGATCAAAAAATTACCGTTATTTTCAATTCACGATTTTAGCATTTTTTTCTGTAATATCAGCCATTTCGGATTGTCAGTTTGTTTATGACAGATAAAAAGGTTAGTCGTGTTTTGGTGAGCTCTTCGATTTTTACTAAATTTTGAGCAAAAACATCGTCGCATGGACATCGCTCAGGAGTTGTTGAATATCGGCAACTATGATCCAGATTTCTCAAAGAGCTATGACATTGAAACCAAAGCCCAATCATCCCTAATACTAATACCGGTTTTGCTCACTGTTTTCCTTGACTGCAATGGCGTGGTGCATCATAAATTCCTGCCACGAGGTCTTACCGTCAATAAGAAATACTACCTTATGTTATGTAGTTATGCGCCGTTTGCGCAAAGCAATTCGTCAGAAACGCACAGAATTGTGGAAAAAACAATCATGGATTTTGCACCATGATAACGCCCCAGCTCACACATCGATGCTTCTGCGTGAGTTTTTGGCCAAAAACAAAACCGTTATAATGCTTCAACCACCGTATTCACCGGATTTGGCCCCCGCTGACTTTTTCCTCTTCCCAAAACTGAAGACACCGATGAAAGGAAAGCGTTTTGCTACAATTGAAGAGATAAAAGAAAAATCGAAACAGGAGCTGATGGCGATACCAAAAAACACGTTTCAGAAGAGTTTCGAGGATTGGAAATGCGCTGGCATTAGTGTATTATATCTGAAGGGGACAATATAGTTATTGATGAATAAATAAATACTTTTTAAAAAATTTAAAAGAACGGTTATTATTTGATCACACCTGGTATACCTTTTACATTTTTGTGAACATTGATAACATACAACATCTTTTGTCACAATAATTAAAATCTCGGTCATTGAATGCATTTTTCTTTTATATAACCAGAAATTTATGCATAGTACTCGATTCTCTGTTAATGTGCGTATATTCTTATTTCTTCTTAGTTATAATTTTATATTGTGAAAATACGTACATACTTATGTAATAAATAAATTATAAAGTCAAATGTCATGAGTATGTGTGCATATGAGTTTATATTTTTCAAATAATGTTTTATTTTCTATAACGAACGGCTTCGTCTCTTTGTAATGAGAGCTTGACATTTCGTTGATTCATTCTTGTGTTGCACATATCATACATATGCATGTATGTATACATACATATAGTCATTGAAAACGCAAGATGCTCAAAACAAAATATTAATCGAGGCAGAATAAAGCCGTTAAGGCCTGATAGTAAACACAAAGTTTACTAAAACAAATTAAATAATTGTTCCGGGTTCTTGAGCTATTCACGTGTTATGCACGAAAATTTTTGTTTACTGATTATATGACAAATGTTAAAGCAGAACTGGCGCTTGCCACTTCAGAAATGTCAAAGCCAAACTGACGCTTATCACTATTTGCAAATACTATACCAGTTGTCAATAGGATGACGACTTTAGCCCTACTCAATACATACATTAAATTTCAAAATTAATTTGGCTGCCGTAAGCGTAACATAACATCTCTCTGTACTCTCTATACAGAGAGACTTTTGAAAAAGCCCCAAATCAGCTGATAAAAAATTATGCTAAAGAGTCATCTACATTTTACATTGTGTACTAATATCTGAATGTAAACAACATTAAAAAAAAAAAACAAAAACAAAAAACACGTTTTATGCTAAGCACACAACTACGACGAACGACGAATATTTGGTCGTGAATATTCGTCGCCAAAAATAAAACACATTGGTGTATATGAAAATGCACACAATCGTGGCGTTGGTCGAAATTCGTCACACTCAGCGAAAATTTAAATAGATTTATTTCTAATTGTTTCGTCAGCGAACGACGAACAAAACAGTATCAGGTGGCCAAGTTTCTTATATAAAAAAATATATTTCACGAAATCATACTTTTTATATTTACATTAATCCATGTAGTAAAAAATTTATGAAGATGTTTTCAAAATATAATGTAACTGAGATAATTTTTCAAAATTTCCTTTTAGTATTAATATTAATTTTTTTTTTTGCACGGATTGTAAACAATGTTGGTTGATATTGTGCTTCACAGGACGAATTTATACAACAAATATTTGCCGGCGAATTCGTCGCGATGCGCGAAGTTCGTCGTTCGTCGCAGTTGTGTTCCTAGCATTACATTGAATTTGTACAAGAAAATTTGTATAAAATAACTTTTATTTGATAATGTAGGAATTATTTGTGTTAATTGCCAAGCGAAATTTTATATCCCTCTTTTCGGATACGCAGCGAATTTTCCAAACGAAAAACTTTTTATTTTTTATTTACGAATGAAATCACAAAGTGCGTAGGAAAAAAAAAATTGTGAAATGCGCAGTCTGTATACTTATTATACTATGTGGCACAAAGTATGCAGACAAGGAAGCTTTACCAGGTCAAGTTAGAACTACAATACCAACAACATCACGTGTATTTTGTTGGTAAAAACTACGAAATGTTGTCAATATTGTTTTGTTTGGGCTTTTACGTATCTTGTTGCGATAAGCTGAAACGTTCTATTATACTCTGCTGGTTATATAATTTTCTTTTTATATGCGAGTAACTGAAAATGTTTATCAAAGTGTACGAACAAAGTTATTATGACATCTGATAAAGTGCAAATTTAATTGTCAGCAATTTATATGATATTTTTCTCTTTTTAAGTACTTTTTAAATGAATGAAAGCATTTAAGTACAATTTCTTTCGAGATGTCTATTCTAGCAAACAATGTAAACTTTTTTAAGAAACCATTTAAAATACTTTTGTCTAGTGTTCTTGTCATGATTTTGTGTTTAAATATTATTTGTACAAATCCCGGATATTAGACTGGCTCAACATTTTTTTCTTATATGAGAAATGTCTCGTAAGCTTTACTATACTTTTTAAATATCATTAGTTGCAGTAACATTTTTGAATCTTCTTCATGCAGCCATTTTATAAATTGATAAGAAAAATCTATTTTTACGTAAAAAAAAACTTGTTTCATCGTTAAAAATAGATCTTTCCTAAACGAAAAAATATAATTTATGTAAAGCTTTATGTTAAACATATGTGTTACATATTACAAATAGTACAGCCTTCAACAAATCCGCTTCGTAAAATATTTTTGTTCTCCACACTTTTGCTCTACTTAAAAGCAACACTTGATAATTAACACTTGCCAGCAAACACAAAATTAAAAAATAAAAATGAAATAAATAAATAAAAATTTAAACAAATATAACATTTCCCCCTCAACTGCAATTGGAGAAGACTTTCTTTGCCACATTTGTGAATTTTATTTGGTTGAAACAACTTAATACTCGTAATATAGTAAAACAGCTTTTTGTTGTAAATGAAATGATTTTTATCTTTTAATATTTTAAAATAATTAATGCATTTTGTTTCTGATTTGATGTTTTGTTTAAAAGATTTTTCTTCTTTAAACTTCTATAAGAGTAAACGAGAGACAAAAGAAAAAAATGTGTTTTTCTCAGAATTCGTTCCAAAAATTTGTTGTACAGGCTGCAAACGGCATTAAACAAACATGTCGGAGGGAGACATTTGAACAAACGTTTTAAAGTTGAAAAAACACTTGCTATTCTCATTTATAGAAGCACAAATGATTGTGTTGCATCTTTAAAAGAAAAGGGGGTGGAGAAAAACATTTTCAATGTTTAAACCTTATTAATACCGGGGTGCCCACCGAGTTGTCTTTACACGAAAAAAATTTATGAAACTTTACCTTTCAATATCAGCGTGTGGACCGTTGTTGTTTAATTAAAAATCACCTGTATTATGATGCCAGTTTTACGTTTTTTTAAAGGTTGTGTGGGTTTTTTTATCTTTACAAATGGTTTTTGAAAAGGAATCACGATAAATGTATCATTAACTTATAAAAAGCTCCCCAATATCTAAACGTAAACATGCAGCACTTCCTTACCTCTTGAAAACACTGCTAGTTTAATTGAATTTCTTATTTGTCAAATATTTTGGCTTTAACTTTTGTAGTTTCTAAATTGATAATTGTCCATCCATCTCCTGATATTAACTATTACTGTCATCTAGTTTGTTCTTATCTTTCCAGGCTGTAGGTCTTAGTCTCGATTAATAATTAAATAAAACTTTTTTTTTAAGAATTATTATTTATTTTATTTTCAATATTTCGGATACCTTTGGTTTCCTTCTTCAGGAAATTATAGGTCGTCCACTCCTATTGATGATAGATTGTTAACTCTGATATTTTCTCCAAAAAATTTTCTAAGACTTGTATGGAAACTAAAATTTTGAAATGTGTTTTTCTCGAAAAAAGCTTTTTTGCGTTAAGACTATGTTGCAATAAAGGAGCGATATGTAGATGTCATACAATAAGCTTAGGTATTTGTAAACATAGCGCCATTGAAATATTAGTCGATTTGTGTCTGCATCATAAAGTAATTCTCGATTAAACATGCTAGCTTCTCTTCATGAGAGATATGTTATACGGCGTTTGTTTGGTTGTGAACAGTTGCTTGTAAGGTAAAGTAGAAATCCATTTCTGCATCGCACTGCGACTGGGAACGGAACATAGGTTGATTACGATAATCCTAAGTACAGAAAATATTGGAGATATCGCGGCCATGCTTCCACGTCGACGGCCAAGCCGAATATTGACGGTGCCAAGGTCATTCTTAGTATTTGGTGAGACCAGCTCGGCGTAATATATTATGAGTTGTTAAACCGACTGAAATAAATACAGGCGATTGTTATTGAACGCAATTAATGCGATTAAGCTGGGGGGTTACTCTCTATTGCGATGCGAAAGTAAGTTCGATGCAAAATGTAAATGCGATAAGAGTATAATATGCTACTTTGTGCCGTTTGCATAAACTTTTTCGCGAAATAGTTTGAAAATGAAGCAACATTGGTACCACAAAATAAACAATAGCAAAGAAAGATAAAATAAATTTTGTGTGAAATTCAAAAGGAAAATACAAAAACGCAATACAGGGCATCAGTTCTTCGATTACGAACAATTTTTCTATCGCATCGCAATAGAGAGTAAGCCCCCTGATCATTGAAAGATAAACGGCCAAAATACAAGGAGAAACATGATAAACGGATTTTACAGCACGGTACACATGCTAGAAAAGTGGTTAAGACATAATTGGAAACGTTGAAAGGGAAATTCTTACCCCACCCGCCGTATTATCCAGAGGTTGCTACCACTTGCTTTAATCCATCTTACACTGTCTGGCTTACCAGCACTTCCAGTTTCATGAAGAAGTAAAATTAGATCCATTGTTCGTAGATCGCTTCAAAAGATTACCAGTTTTTTCATCGAAAGTTTCGTGCCTTGCCCGTTAGATGGAATAAGGTAGTATAAGTTTTTTTGCTATAAAACCTCGAATTCAGAAAAAAATAGCGCAAGCAAAGTTGTATGTACTTAAACAGTTAAACAATTATTTGAAATATTAATAGTTGACATTCTTCTAAGCATTGACAACTGATTTATTTATAATTCACTTAAAATAATAAAAATTTTATGATTTTTGATATACATATTTTTCTTAAATTTTAATCACTAAAACTACTTAAAAAAAATTATATTATTATTCATGTGACTACAATTTCCCTAAAAATCTTTCCCTTATGCTTATTTTATTGCTGGAAAGCTATTAAAAATAATTGAAATGATATAAAATATAAAGATTTTAGAAAACTTGTCTGTATTTTTCATTTATTATTATTAAAGAATAAGAAAATCAGGTTTAATTATGTATATTTAGAATACTACTCAACAGAGAAAAATAGTTTTTACGAGTTTTTATTGAGCGTAAAGTGCTCGTTTGTTGAAAACATGCCAACATCACGTTGCACTCGTAAAACTTTTAACAAGTAAGCAAGCCAAAACTAAGCGTAACAAGGTTGAATAAATTCTTTTATGGCTTAAATTAGTTTATGTGTTTATATAAAGAACTGAAATATATTTTATGACATGTTTTAATTTTGTAGTTTCTCAAGTAAAGCATTGTTATTAAACTTTCAGTCTCTGACTACACAATTTTTCACTAAAATTTAAAAACTCGGTATGAAATTGAGTAATTCAGTTTAAAATTGAAAAATAATGTGGGTAATCTGCTTACTGAACATCGATTGCGGCCATATAGGCACGAAAGATGCCGAAAGTTCTGTTGAAGGCTCTACATGCAAGACGAAAAAAATTCTCGAAATAGTTTTAGACGATGGGAGATTGTGAAAGCCATAGGCATCCATACCACATGACTCATTAAAAACTAATCAATGTCTACAGCTACAAACATAAAATTCATTATATGGATTATTCTACGTTAAGAATCTAATAGTAGGAACGGCGGTGTGGTAAAAATATTTAAAATAATAACTTTTTTCAATATAATCGTATCTAGTCAGTTTGTTTGAATGCAAGTAATGTACTTTTGCCAGTATTTTAAGTGATCAGGGGAGACACCCTACACAGGGTAAAGACATGATGGCCGAAACAGGATACCTTGCTTTACAGGGGAAAGATAAATTGAAAACAAACCTTATGTTTGTAAGAAGATCGAAATCTTTGTTGTATATTTTTTACAAAATTATGACTTAAAACTAAAGAAAAATTCATGTAATAATGCTTCTATATGCACTTAAATAAGTGTACTATTCTAAAGCATCTATCGAAAAGAGACAAAAGCAGTTACATAGGAGATACTCGTAGTACATAAAATACAATATATAGAATTCGTTATTCTGCATTTCAAAGGCACACTCTCATCTATGATAATAAGTCTACCCTACGTAATAAAGTAACTCTTATATCTTGCTACACCAACTATTTAAATTTCACAAAATAAAAATGAATACTTGAATTTTACAAGATTTATATACTATATGCAGAGTTTTAACAGTACCCGTTTCACGAAATTTCTTGATAATATTCGAAATTGCTGATTTATTCATCGAATATTTATCACAAATAGTTTTTTGTTTTAATCCAGCATTAAAATCATTTATTATTTTTATTTTTAAATCTTCACTTATCTTGACTCTAGCCATTTTTACTAATTATGTATTCAAGATTCTTGTGTTTAAAATATTTGAAAAAAGAAGCTGGCAAGAGAGTAATTTAAAAAATAACGGTAAATTATTATGCATTTTGCCTCGTTTTTTCATCAATACATTTTGCTTTAGTCATCTTTCGTGCAGAAGTGTAAAAGTTTCCATTGTTTTGTCAATACCTCAAAATTTGATACTTTTAATTTTTCCAATAAAAATTATAAATAGCTTGTTTTCTATGTTTCCCAGCTATCTATATGTCGACATTTCATAGGAACTACCCTAATCATCAGTAGACTTTGGAAATTTTTGGAAGATATTCTCAAACATTCAACTTTATATCCCAGCAATAGAAATAAATTGTTGAGAATTTAAAAGAAAAATGCTCTAATAATACCTGTCAAAACACAAAAAACAAGCCTTTTCATTTATTCACCTCTCTAACATTTCTTTAAGCTATTTATAATTTTTATTGGTATAAATGGTAGAAGCTAAAAATAGCGAACAAAAAACTTAATTCTTTTAATTTTTCTTTATAATTTTAGAACTACGTTATTTTTATGTTATTATTTTTTTGTTTATATATCAAAAAGAATCTATAAAATGAAATTCTAAAATACTTGTGAAGTTTCTTTAGAAATAATTTTTGATTTTCGACTTCTAAAAATAAATAAATAAATTTTTAGAAAAGTTTCCATTGAATTGTCCAGTACTGTATATACTAGTTTTTGTGGGTTAATTGTGTTAACTCTTGCAAAAATTCCACATTTTGTTGGGCTAATTGTAGCCAAGGAAAAAGCCGTTTATATTTAAGCAGTTTAATCTAAAAGTTAATCAAAACAATCTGATTCGCATTAAACATCATTCATTTACCATTTTTACGAGCATTTAACTCCTTTGGGCAGCAAAATATTAATAAGCATTTTATACCAATTTTTTAATCAATATAAATAAAATGTTTTTTTTTTGCAATTTGTTTAATCAATTTTATTTTTTCGTTTTTGTTTTTTTTTTGCAGGACACAAATCCTGTCGTGGCATGACAGAATTCTCTACAAACAACGACATCAACAGCAAAACTCATTTGTCATCTCAACCGCTTCAGAATTCACCACGCCATCATTTCACACCATATCCGATTACTAATCCATCATCAACCACTTCACATCATCTTACATCCTTAACCAATAATTATCCCATTCACAGCACAACAAACACAAACACACAACCATCAAATGCACAATTTAATAAACAACAATTTACACAAACATTAAAACAACAGCTCATTAATAATAACAAAAATAACCAACAAACGCTTCCCTGTAACAATTATTCTGCAAATGCACGTACACCCTCGTCGAATGGATCGTCAGTAACACATTCCCCAACGCATCATAATCATCAGTATCGTAAACCGTTTAATTCGCCAAACAATTCACCATTTGCTTATTGTGGCGTAGGAAATCCACAGCAGCAGCAGCAACGTCGCAATAGTGGTAAATTGCCATTTCTAACTCACACTCAGTATCAACAGCATTTGAATGATTTGCTTTTGCAACAGCAGCAATTGCAACAGCAGCAACAACAATTGCTACAAAGTAAAGACGCAACCGATGAGAGTGAACTGAGCGAAGAGAGTTTAAAACAGAATGTTGCCATTGTTCTAAATAATTTAGATCGTTATAATAACGCATTGCGAAGTATTATTTTGAATGAGCAAGTCAGCACGAACAGCAGTGTTTTCTACGGCGAAAGCGATTTAAATCTTTTAACTGGTGGCATTGTGGGAAATAACAATAATCAGCAAAATCTGGCAACAATGGCTACAGCTATTACACCAGAATCCGATTACAACAGCAATGCTACAACGCCAGGCTCACGAAGTAACTTGTTGCCATATGAGTCCAGTGGCAACATCTTGCCACACTGTCAACAGCAGCCACATCAGCATTTGGTAGGTTTTTCAAATACAACTACGTGCGGTGGTGGTGGTGTTAATAATGGTGGTGGTGTATTAAATAATGCTTGTGGTGTTGGTTACATGGGCAACAATTTAAATTGTTCTCTCGCTTCCTCTCACGATTTTACTCATGACAATTCTGATTATCAGTGGTTCTTGGACTACGGTTACCGAGATGGTTGCGGTGGTATGCAACGCAGTGTGCTTTCATCATTATCGGCATCGTATAACGGCCTAGGTGATTTAATTTATGAGGATTTGGCTAAAAACCTGGATGCCAATTTGGCAGAAGTCGACATTGAAAGTTTTCGGGCCGAAGACATTCATTCATTGCTCTCACAATTACCTTCGTATTGTAAAAGTCTTGGTGGTAATCGTTTGCAACAGTCACTTATGTTGCAACAGCATATGCTACCCTCTAACAATTGCCACCATCAAATGGCCTACAACATGTCTCAAACATCAACAACTTCAACAAATGATCTGATCGATAACTCGTTCTGCAAATCAGAACTGCTCTTTTCACCTGTCAAAGAATCAAACATTTCTGTGGATTCCTTGGATATGGATGCCTATCCCGATGATGGTGACATTATATTGACATGCAAGGCCAATAAAGACAATTATACAATTGCATTTGAGGGTAGCGTTTTATATTCTGATGAAAGTTTTTACGGTAAGTTTAACAACATATTTGCATTAAACCAGTTGCTAAGTTTGTTCTTCTCTCTCAATTCAAATTTTTAGAACCAAATGAAATTGCCATGAAGAATAAACAGAATTTCATTAATCTACACAGCAATTTGGATGATATTGTTAAACGGAAATCCTTAGAAGTATCAATGTCACGTTCGGAACAACCTCAGCCTAGCAATTTACGCAATAAGTTGCAAAAGAGTCATACTACACAACTTCAAAGGTAATTTGTTTATAGTGTTGGACATTTTTAACACTAAAGACACTTTTTCGTCTTCATTAATTTTTTAAGAAATTTTCTAAGTTATAAGCACCATCTTTTTAATTAGAAGAAATACACAAAGAAATATATAAGTACTCGTATGTATGTAAAAGTTACTCTTTAAGCATTTTATGCATTTACACACCAGTACGAGTATAATGATTCAGTTTCGTGCTGTTTGATCTGTTTGTTCAACTGACTGCTGTTTGTTATTCAAGTCAATTTCCGTTTAACTTTTTATCTTTTTCATTCCCTTTGTGATATACATAATATTGTTTTAAATTTTTTTTTTACATTTTGTGCAATTCCTATGAGGTCATTTCAATTGTCTTTAATTTAAATTTATTAAATTTTATTTATGTATGTGACGTTGAGGATCAACAATTTGCAAGTATTCATTAAGCTGGTAAAATATTTTTTTCGTAGATTATAGAAGTAATTCCAAATATGAAAATAACATTGCACAACATCACATTCACAGTTTTTGGGCTATTAGAAGAGAAAAGTGAACAAGAGATGGTTGTAACATTCCATCACTTTTTGCATGCGATCCCAAAGCAGTGCTTGCACAACATAGCGTAGATTCGATTTAAAAATGTTTGTGGTGAATGATTGTAAAATGCTCAAAACAAACTTTATTTCTTTGTGTAGTTCTAAAATAAACTTGAAAAATCTATATTTGTTACACATGTACACTTATTTTTTTAATTTATATATTTAATTTTTCTTTCCCCTCTCTATTCCACATTCAAAACCAATATACTTTTTTTGAACACTTATGTATGTTTATGTCTGTATATATGTAAATTGGTAGAATTGATCATGCCAAAAGTCTGTACGCTCTAATCTTTTCTCCTGCGCGTAGATATCCGTCAGGTAACAACAACAATACTCCTGAAACTATAACCATAATACGTCCACCCGTTCAATTGACCTCCGGTTGTGTACGTAAATGCAGTAGTTTGCCTAATTTACGCGACGGTACGCACGAGCAAATGAGCCTGAGTCAAACTCAAACATATGTTCAGCAACAAACGCCACAAAAGCAACAGCAACTCCATCAACAATTGAACGTTTCTGCAGCGATAACAACATCACATATGGAACACAGTTTACAACAGGCTAAATCGCGCAATTTATTACCCATGTGCCAGATACCAATAACATGTAATTCCACAGCCGCATCAATAGACGAAAGATTAAATACTATTGGCTTACAACAGCACCAGCAACATCAGCAGCATCAACAATTACAACACAACCATAGCAGGCAGCCAAAGCACAGATGTTGTTGCGGTAGTGGTGGTGGAACAAATGGCAGCAATTTAAGTAATAATTCGAATACATCAGTAGGTAGTAATAATGGAACAGCGGCTGCGACATTACACTATTCAAATAAAGGTCATCACATCACAGGATCTACTTCTTCGGGATCTTCGAATCCACCCGCTTTTAATCTAGTCAAGTTATTTATAAAACAAAAGAGCACAAATTGTTCTCTGGAGGATCAGCCTAGTGCCCAAACCTGTATGGATATTTCATCTGGTTGTTGGCCATCAAGCGACGCCAACAATTCTAGCTCAAGTTCGTCTTTGGAGCAACGTTTAAGAAAGAAGAGTATGAATGATTCGGGCAAGGGATCGGCTTTAAGTAGACATGACGAAGAAGCTGATGCCACTACATCCACATTCCTAATGGATGCTTCTACGCCCAAAAAACAAAAACAAGGACGTTCTTCAGTCTTCTACGATGACGATCCAAGTTCAAGTTCAACAGGTTCTTTGACTGCTACAAATTCTCCAGCTCATCGACGTAGAAGTATGCCTTTACGTAATCCCGCCTTAAATCATTTGGCTTTGCAGCTGAACGGCAACAACAACTCGTCTGCTAGTCTATTATCCTCAGACAATACCTCAGAACAATTGACCCAGGTGCAGCTCTCCGCTGGGCAAGAATCTTCATGTTCCTCTGCCCAGGCAGCTGAACGTAATAAACAAAGAAGATGTCGAGATGCATCTCGACCCATTTCAAATGCGTCGTCATCTGAAATGATTACCAGATCTATGCAAACTTCATGTGGTTCTTTGAGTACCCGCAGCAGTTTGAGTGATCGGTTCCGTTTTGTGCCACCTTCATTTTTGGAAAAACTTAACAATTTGGGCGAAGAAAATCAAGCACCCATATATGTTATTTATCCCAACTATGCATTACCCGACTTAGGTTTTGTAAAAACTTCAGCTACTCCAGATGTAATTTTCTCACCTTTTAATTATAAAGTAAATATAGGCGCTAACAGCTCGGCAACTTCATCTTACTCCTCTATTAAAAAACGGTTTAGTCTCATGTCGGGCAGTGACGAGGACGAGATTTTAAAGACTATGGACTACAAACATGTTATGGATTGGCACTCGTTAGCAACTTTGTTGCCCAGTGACTATAGACGCAGATTAAAACACATTCCAGAAGTTAATGGTATTTTAAGCCATTTAGAAAGAGAACTGTCACAAAAACCTCTTTTCTGTCAAACTCCTCCAGTAAGACGTAATCGCACACATATTTGTGATTGCAATCAATATTTCCAACAAGCTGAACAACAAACAGAAGCCGCCGGTGGATCGTCGAGCTCAGGATCTAGTCAACAGCCTTCATCCGGTTATAGAGGCTCTTCAACCTTACTTACTGAATCAGAATTTGAAAATGCCAACAAAGGCGATGACAATCTAAAACAGATGTATGTCTATCAGTATGAGCAACAACGTATGGATTCGGGTGTAGAAACGACACCTAAAATTCAATCTACTCCCATACCCATGCCTCGTGGAATTCTGCGCAAAAGCTCTTCGGCTGTGAGAAATAAACGTAATTCTATGATTGAACAAGACTCCAAATTAACCAAATTAGAAAAGCGACGTTCTCTGCAAGAGCCTCCTAATAATTATCACATTGGCTCAGCTGAAGAATTAGCGGAAGTGTTCGAGGAAGAAAATTCAGCAGCTGAAATCTATGCCACACCACAACCGCGATCTGAACGATTGTCACGCAAAGACTTGGATGCAAGAACAAGGGCCGAAAACTTTTTGTCTTCTCTGCCACGCAGTGAATTAAAATATTACGCTGAAATAGCTGCAATATTAGAGTCTTCCGAACAACAGGTTCAGTATGATGCGGCTGCTTTAAAAAAAGAAGTATCACGAGCCTTGAGCCAACAGAAAAAGGTTTCGTTTAACGACAAGGATGAAGAAGAAGCTGGCAGGACACCAAGTAATTTGACGTCTATACCAGCAGAAACTCGACAAAGATTTTCAACACCACCAAACTCGCCAAATATTTCAATGGCTAAAAATAGTTCTACACTACGCCAACCATCTTCTGCTCCTCCAGTTGCAAGCAGGCGTTGTTCCAAACGTGATGAAGCTGAGCAACAAAAACTAGAAAGTAATCGCTTTAAACGTTTGCAAATTCAATGGGAGTTGATGAGCAAAGATTCTAGTATGCTGAAGGATCTAGCACAAGTGGAACAAACAAAGAGTGGCGGTTCAACACCCACATCAGCTGTAGCTGCTGCGAATGCAGCTGCTGCTGCCGCTGCAGCAGCACAAAAGTCTCGCATACCACGACCTGTCAGCTACCCTGCAGGAAAGTAAGTAGTATTTTCTTATTTTTATGTAGATCTGTGCTTTTATGAAATGTATAAAAGAGTATTTATTATTAATCTTATCTGGGTTTTGATGTCCACAATTTTTTTTTATATATGACTTTCGATTCACCATTTGTTAGATATTGTCTTTGTTTTGTTTAATTCTCATCAAAATTAATTATTTCTTTTTTATTTGTTTCTTTATAAATTCTTCCTTCACGTCCTCCCCTGCTTAAATACCAACAAAAATTTGTTTCGGATTATTATTGTTTACAACACATTTTCTTTGTATATACAAACGTGATCATGGTTTCTGTCCGCATGATATTATTTGTCCAACTACACATACACACACACACAAAACAATACATTTGTAGAAGTGATAAATATAAAGACGCTAAAATAACTACAGCAACAAAGACTGAACATCCACATAGAAACTTAACTCTTATTAATGATAGAAAAATTCCTAAACCTTCATCTGCTATTTTTCCAAAAATTGCTAGAATAACAAATCAAGCTGATCCCACAAAAGCAACAAGATCCCCAAGCCGTATACAGCCACCGAAACGTTACAGTATGACAACGGCAGCTGCAACGCCGTCACCAGTTACAACACCAACGTTTTTGGCCGGTAATGCGACTACTTCAACACCAATAAGAGCAAGAACACCCAATAGTAGAGCGGCTGTGACTGCTCCAAACACTCCGAAGAAACGTGTGCAATCGCCAAGGTGAGTTAAATAAAATGTTAGTTTTATGTATGTATGTTAATTGGTACAGCGAGTCGAAAAACAGTTGTGCAGGATATCCTCCTACACAAAAATAAGGTTTTTGCAATTCACAATTTAAAGTTCAGTCATATAGAATCTGTCGTCCTTTTCAACGGGGACTAACGTAACGACCAAGGAAGTGTGCACTTTGCTGACGAATAATGATCAACCAAACAATACACAACGCTAAATCAAATGTATGCCAAATTATTCAGCACACATTAAAGGTTGCTCAACTTTTATACTTTCCATTGATAGAAACGTGCGGAACGTGACTAAGTTCATAACATAAGGTATATTTCAACTTAGTTGCCAGTTGAAAATTGCAACGGGTTTCGTACGACTGATTCTATATGATTCGGCCTTTGTTCAAAAACTCAAATAATTAAATTTTATCCTAATATTATTTGATCTTTTTTTATGTTAAATTATTTAAATTTTTGCAGCTTAAGATCTTGTGTTGTTTTTATATAAAAAAGTAACGTATTTCTTATTTTTATTTCGATATTTCGCTAACAGTTTGTTAGCATCGTCAGGAAAATTATAATGTTCTAATTTTAATTTTGCTGACGATGCTAACAAACTGTTATCGAAAATCGGAGTGACGATGCTAACAAACTGTTAGCGAAATATCGAAATAAAAAATACGTTACTTTTTTATATAAAAACAATACAAGATCTTAAGCTGCAAAAATTTAAATAATTTAACTCAAATAATATTTTAATAAATTTTAACAAAATAGTGTAAAGCATCTTTTGGTTTTCTAAGTATTAAAAAACGGTGATTCCGGTCTCCAGTTCTGGTGATATGTATTAGTGTTACCGCCTAATTTAAGAGATATAGAACCCCGAAAAACATTAAAATATACATGTTTTTTTTTGGAAATAATATCCTACAAATAATATTCACTCGAATTTTAAAGGCCTTGTTACACTATCATATCGTGCGATCAACTAAATAAAGCATGTGTGCTAAAAAAGTACTACAGGTTTTGTATTTGAAGTTGCCATATTTTCTCACACTTTCTTTTCTATAAATTACAATGAAACAGAAGTTTACTGGACAATCCTAAAGTAGTACCTACTAAAGGTACTTTCTCCCCCCAGATTTCGCTCCCATAGAGAAGGATGTTATTGCATGTCTCCATTAGAAGTTTGCATTTTTCTGGTAGTGGGCCTCCTATGTTCGCCATCAGCCGGCTTAATCGTTCAGTTATATCAGTAGACTTATTAACAGCATACTGAACCTGTTCTGAGAACGTTAACTGTGAGTCAAGCCTTATCCCGACCAAATTCACAAATTTCCCCATTGTCAGGATCAAGTCATCAAACTGTATATTAATTTCCATTGGAAAATGACGTCTGCTAAGGATTAAGAGCTCAGTCTTCGGCTGAGCCAATTGAAAGCCATGTGTATCTTTTGTTCTTATCATCACTTGCCTCAGCTTTCTTTTTGCCTCCTCAACATCTCTGGCGCTAATGACTGCTGCAATGTCGTCCGCAATCCTGCGGCAGCCAATCTGGCTTACAACTTAAAGTTATGTCAGTATAGACCATTTCTTAATATTTCTAAATTTATTGTTAATATATTTGTAAATGAATGAATCTAATGAACAAACAATAATAAAAAAAAAATGCAATAATGAAAAATTGTTAACGGTCAGTTTATCGCTCACTTCAGGTAATGACACCTTTACATTGACGCCAACTTTAGCGCTAAGTTGTAATAATGGCAGTAAAAGAGGATACATTGAGAACGAACCGGGAGTTACAGCTAAGAAAAAAAACTACATATACCCTACTTCTAGTTCAAAAAATATATCTAGTGATAATATTAAACAAAATTTTGATGTCACTGTTTACGACGTTAATAGTCAAAAATGCTGGAAGAAAAGAAAATGAAAAAGATAAGGTAAAAAAGCCTTTAGTTTTCTTGATTTGCTTTATACCTTCAGTATTAAATTCATTTAAATTCAGAAAGCGCCCCAAAATTAGCCGAATATCTTGCAAGATGTTCACATATTAGTGTTTCGTCTAGAACAATAATACATGTTTTGCATGATAACGGCTTAAAAGTAGAACAGCGCGCAAAAAGCCATTTATTGCAGCCAAGAAACGTCAACAAGCATATTTACTGAAAGAAGTGGGTTTTTGGAGGAAACTGATGGATTTTCCAACAAGAAACGATCCTAAGAATATTCCGCATATTATTCGAGACTGGCTTCTTTGCCATGCTCCAAGACAGCACTATACATTTCTGCAGTCACGACCTCAATTCAATTGAGTGTATTTGGGACGTTTTGGAAAAAAGTTGTCAACTCGGTGCGTTTCGGTGCACCGTTTTTGGTGCTTTTTAAAATTATTTGTAGCGAAAAATTTTTTAGTCGGTGCGGGGTGCGCTTTTTTTTTACATTTTCGGTGCGTTTTTTAAATTTCGGTGCCACAAAATTAAATTCAACTCAACTTTTTATTTCAATGTAAAACAAAGTTTAAGTAAGACAATCTTGTTTTATAAAATTTACTGCTTTTAGGGAGTGTTTTGCTATTAATCGATCAAGCCAAGTTTGTTAAATATTGCGATAAATGCAGTCTCTGATTTTGTTACGTTTTTGGTAATTGAAAAATGACCAAATTATTAAATAATGCAAAACGTTTGCATTAAATATTGATTATGGTAAACTTCATCTTCTATATGTTATAATTCTGGCATATTTTCGATTATTTCAATAAGTTTTTTTATAGACACCGCTTACGAAAACACATGTGAAATTGTACACTGTGTTTGGTATAATTGCCATTGATTGAATCAAGCTTCAAGGCTTGTGGTGTGATTCTGTAACTTAATGATCCGATAATCGTAAATTCTTTGGACAGTAATGATTGTATGCTCCTGCAATATAATTTTGACGATGGTAAGCAGCTGTATTTTTGTGTCCCTGATAATAGGTATCAGCTGATTTCGGCCGACAGCAAATATAATCGTGTGATATTGCTTAATAATAAATTTGATAAAATATCGTTATAATTATTGTAAAGGTAACATTATCTTTATAAAACTAACAGAGTCGTACTAGAGGCCAAGTTTGACAAACACGAATTCTAGCTGTTGAACGAATTTGATGTCATGCTACCAGGCAGTGATATCACATCCAGTTTGATTGTAGTGGTTTAAAAGGTTGTTTCATTATCGTGTTTTTAATATAAAATTTTATAATACAAAATAGGTTTTTGAAAATGAAAGGAAAAAATTCAAAATTCGGTGCGTTTTCGTTGAAAAAACGCGCTTTTTCCCCCATTTTAATGCGTTTTAAAATTTCAAAGTTGACAACGCTGATTAATAATTCAAAATAGAATATCCTTTTTTCATCCACACTTTTGGTATTTTTAATTTCCATTGATTTATTTAAACAAAATACATAGAAAAATATAGTTTTGAATAAAATTGCAAAACTATTTTTGACTATTTCAGTCTTTCAATCTTATACAGAGTTTACACGTGCGGTTGCAAGCTTTTTCACAACACACACACTTTCTGAATTAGCAACTGATTTGCAGCTGAACTGAGATTTCGCGTAGACTTGTGACATTCATGAACGAATTAATTCAACTGAATGATACTTCCAAGTGCAAGAATGAAATTCTTTATTTATTTCATAATTCTCTTTCCTTTCATATTTCTTTATTGAAATCCTTAGCCCCAATTTTCAATAGGCAAGTTTAGTTGCGCAAGTCTTTTTTTTTAATATAACATAACAATTATCTCACAAAAATTAATAAATGGTATACTTATGAAATTAACTACTTGTCTGTAGGAGTATATACTTAATGTTATAGATTTGAATGTTGTCGTTTTTTAAGGGCACTTCAGACTATCCCATTTTGTATTAGGACTTGTCAAAAATACAAATAATACGTGCAAGTGGGATAGTGTGAATGTAAAACGCTATGAAAATGAGAAATAATACGGTAAGAGATTTGACATCCCATAACATTTCACCATTTTTAGAAATTAATTTAGGCAATAAGATTTTTCATTGGATCAGCGGTGCATTTTTTTACAAAAGCAAATAATAAAAATATTAAAACCAGACGTTAAGCAAATTGGCTAAACAGCAAATCATATTTCTTATTTTACTTTAAGTGTGATGGTCTGAAAACAAAATGTAATGGTACGTTAGATTTTTTGACAGTCTCAACAGATTTCATTAGATTTCTGTCTCACAAAATCCAATAAAAATCTTGACACTTGTATGATAGTCTGAAACGCCCTTTATTAAAGGCAACCATGACTTGTTTTTCTATACTTTGCGCCGTTGAAGTAAATATTTTACTCAAAAATAATTAATTTTACTAGCTGACGATTTGCAATTATGATATTGACGATTTTGACGATTTTTAAAATCGAATTTGACGATTTTAAACCAGATTTATCTGACATCTATGGATGGCAGTGATTTTTTTGACACTAACTTAGTGTCAAATGACAATCGAATAACGGTGTCGCCTTTTGCAGGCGATAACTGGATTTTAATATAAAGCTTTTGTCCTTTATAACTCTTTTAAAATAGGTGCAGTTTTTCTTTGAAAATATGTAAATCAAGCAGTCTTTGTCGTTTTATGTTAGGAATTATTTAAAATAATTCATTTATTTATTTTATTTTCCTCATGACAAATACTATCGTAAAATCGGTGGCACAATATCGATAGCTAAATCTACCCACCCTAGTGCATATGCTTGAAGTGAATATCGAATATACGCCTTTTATTTGCATATGAAGAAAAAAATATAGTCACAGCTTTTTATTTAAGCGTTTACTTTAGCAACGTTTAAATTCAGCGAACGATTATGAATACAACCAACCCATTGCTTTTAAATTTAGATTTAGCATTAAAAATTCTAGTTCTTATTGACTAATTATATTTTTATCTCTTCTATTTTTCAGAACAATTCCCCGTGTGCGATAAATTTCGGGAAAAAGAGAACACATTCCCCTCCTGTGTTTCTTTCTTTTTCAACATGGATTCCTTTTCATCATGCACTAGAGTTTATAAATTAGTTAAACAATTCTATATACATACACTTACTAACAGAAGGATTACAAGAGAAAACAAAAACGAATATGCTTATAGAATTTAATTTATAAGTATTAACAAAAGTAAAACAAAAAACTGTAAACTATTATAAATTATTTATAGGCTGCAAGAAGACATTCAAACTGAGAACTCCTCCTTTTTAATAATATTTTACTACTTGTAAATTAGTTTAAAATAATATCCTGCCCTTGAAATGAAATAGAACCAGGCCTAAAGCGTAAAAGATCTTTGCTTACATTTGTTATACAGATCCTGATATGGATTTTATCCTGTAACATCTTCAGTTCTCTCCAGTGATATTAAAAGTTATCAGAAGCTTAAACAACTTTTTTTTTTTTTAAGTAGAACTCAAAGCAAAATAAAGAAAAACAAGTAAAACAGTAAGACTTCTTCTGATATAATTTCAAACAAATAGTTCTTAAATAAAGTTCTTTTTTATTTTCTATTGAATAAACTGTATTTTAAGTAGAATTTAAACGGTGAAAAGTAAAGCTTTGTAAATGTTTTTTGTTGCAATATATATTCATACATACAATACATACTTACATATATAAAATTACACGTAAACCCCCTTTAAAGAGACAAACAACATTATTAAAATGGTATCATAATTGTAAAGTAATTATCAACATATTTTCTATATATATTATACATACTAAAGAAAAAAAAAAGAACAACAAAACAAATTGCATCTATTTATTTAAATGCTAAAATTTAATACAAATTTAGTATTTTTCCAACAAGCTCAAGTCATATTGAAATCAAGCAATCATTTCCAAATTTGCTTAAAAGTTAAACAAATGATATAAACGTTAAACTAAACAAATAAAATTATTAAAGCTAAAAACAAAACAATACAAAGTAAAGATGATAAACAAAATTCGAAAGAAAAAAGAAGAGAGACATTATTACGATCTTTTAGTAGAGTATTTTTGTGAAAACGTTTTTATTTTTCGCCTTTTTCCCGCAAAAGCAAAACGCCACATCAAACAATTATCGTTTAGCGATATGATTGATTTTTTTATTCTTTTAAAGGCAGTAAGATAAATGTTTTAATTTTTGTTTGTAGAAAATGCCTTTTCAATAACAATGTTACAAGAAATTGTTTAATCGTATTTTTTTTGTATTTTAGGTACAAATGAATAAATAAAGAAAACATGCTCTTAATTATTTTAATTTTTAGTTAAGTAACAGGCTAATGAAATATTGCTTTTATTTTTTTTATATTTGTAAAATATTGTTTTATTAGAAAATTTAATTTTCTCAAATGTTTATTTAATTTCAATATAAAAATCTTAACACAAAGTGATTTAATTTATTTTCTTTTTTCATCTTTTATTTTTATATAATTTTTTCATAAATTTTTTTTTAAATTTTTTATTATATTATTAACCGTTCTTCCGTTTATATGCCTAAAATTAGTTTTAGCTAAATAATTTCATATATTTTTTATATTACATTTAATTCAGTTATTTACTTATATTTTTTATTTATAAACACATCTTTTGCTTAAATGAACTTTTCCTATTAACTTACCGTACGCTCTTCTTCGCTATTCTTCTTAAACAAAATCATTGTATTAATATTCAAACTAAAGCAAAACAAACCATAACTCTCTATTATACAAATAATTAATAAATAATAATGTATTTGAAATATACAACAGAAACGCATAACAGAAATAATAATTACAAAAGAATTTATCATCAACCTAGAAAAAATAAAACATGTATTTTTCGTTTGTTCTTTCTAAAATAGAAACAAAAACTTGAAAAACAAATCATCATCTAAAATGTATAAAACCCCAACAATTTTAATTTGAAACAAACAAAAAAATTATTATTATATATATTTAAAATATTAATAAAATAAATAAAAAAAAGTATTAAGAAACACAATTTCAAAAGTCTTCAATTTTTTACCTCAAATTTAATGCAAGTGTACCTTCTAGGGTGAGTGTACGGTTATTGTTCGACTAGTTTTTACAGGTTTTTTTTGGTTTTACTAACACCGAGTTTTTTAAAATTCCTGTTTTTCGAATATTTTTTTTTTATCTTGGACCAGTACTCAGGGGATGACCCCTACATATGTAGTGCATTGCAGCAGAACTAAGAAAATAGATTGTGGGAGAAGGGGTGAAAGAAGGAGTAGTGTTTGTAAACATATGACTTGAACTGCAGGCATAGATGCCAGATAAATCTGGTTTAAAATCGTCAAATTCGGCGGAAAAAAAGCGTAATAATCGTCAATGCGAGATTACTGCAAATGGGCAAAAAATTCGTCTGCTAGTACAATTAATTATTTTTGAATAAAGGCCGAGGCACATAGAATCCGTTGTACTTTGTCCGTCTCCTTTCTGAACTGACATCAAGTACACGAAACATGAAGTTGGCACAATCAGTACTTCGTTAACGGACGTAAATTCCACTATTTTTTATTTTAATTTGATTAAAATCTTTTTATTTATTATGATAGACACAGCACAGAGAATCGTAACACAATTTCTTTTTAATTTTTTTTTATTTTGAACGAAAATTAAATCAAAATATACAAAAAATATTACCAGATAGTTGTCAAAGTTCACAACGTACGTTAAAAGTTGTTCAACTTTAATACTTTACGTTGACGGAGAAGTACGGAATGTGATCAAGCTAATAAGAAAACATGTATTTCAACTTAGTTGTCAGCTGAAAAAGGCAACGTATAACGTACAACGGATTCTATGTGCCCCGGCCTGCGACTAGTTGTACAGCATGACGATGTTGGTTATTAGATTGTAAAGTTTGTGGGGTCGTCGTATGAAGTTGTGTCTCGGTTGTACGAAAGATTAAAAAGTTTTGATTTTTTGGGTAGTTGTATCGACTGGTTGTAAAATTTAGGAGCATGTTGTACAACCTTATTTCGATTTGCTCTTATTTTTATATACAATTGTTGCATCTGCGCAGAACTTTTTAAGAAATAAAATTGTGAGCTAATGTCGCACAATTTGTGCGCAAAACTCACAACTCGGCAAGCCAACGTGTTGTAGAAACGGTCGCATAGTCTTATGGCATGGGTAATGGCGCAAAGTATAGAAAAACAAGTCATGGTTGCCTTTAATAAAAAATAGAAAAATTAACAGAATAGGTTGATAAATAGAATAGGGAAAGGGATGTAAAGATTTGCATTTGCCTATATATAGATAGCGCCTCTGGAAACACATTTCATTTTCAAAATGTTACCGCAGAATAAACTTGTTTTAAAAATAAATTACCGAATTCTTCATATAGGCATAGGAAACTATGATTGGTTTTCTGAGCAAGTTCACTTCATTCTCCGTTTGCGAGTTGAAATAACAACATTTTTTGTGATTGCGACTTTCAGCATGCCATTTTTGTGAATTGAAACCGCAACCACATTTTATTTGAGAAATGTGAGTTTTAGCACATTGTCTTATATTTACGTTACGTCCACACAAGCCTTACAGTGCAACCTAAATTAGCGCGTAGAGCGTAATATAATTTAACGCTTTGATTTTACACTGTAGTAAATAACTTAAATACGAGCATTAACGTTCTGCAATGAAGAGTATTATCCACTAGTTTTTTTTTTAATAAAAATCACTCAACAGAAATAATCAAAAGTGATAAAGTCGCTAAATAAGTCTGAAAGCACATAATGTGTTATTACTAATAACCGAAAAAAATGAGTAAACTTTTTTTTTTTTGAAGCGAACTTTACTGGGAGGCAGTAAAGCTTTCTTTCTCTCTTACGCTCTGTTAAAATTGGATTTTCCAATTGCAAAGCGTTGACGCCGCGCTATTTAGGTTGGTCTCATAGATTTTGTAGGTGCATGACGATTCTTGACAGAAAAATTACGCTTGAAGCGCTAATTTAGGTCGCACTCTTAATTACATACGAACAGCTGGCAATCAGAGAGCGAATGTCATTCCCAATCGAAAGCGAATATTATATATAACCCAAGTTTCCAATCTCAAATGCACAAAACTGTGAACAGGACAGAAACTTTTGTGTGTAAATTCATTTTTGACAAACTGTGTATGCGTGCATTTTTCGTATTTTTTTATTTTGTGTATTGAGTTTCTACAATAACCACCATCGATTGATCATGAATTAAGTGTTTTATTTCGACCACCGTCAATGAAATTACAAATTAATCTAGTTCTATGAACAATTAACTTTACTTACAAGAATCTTGTTTCATTAAAAATAAAAAATTGTGAGTATGAATTATGACTAAGAGTATTTGAAAAATATTGACATATTGAAGCAATCAAGTGGTGTTTATGAAATCGATTTGATGACCTAAAAATGCCACAAAAAGGGATTAATTGAAAAAATTATAGTTTAAAATTTTTTATGGCGAGTAAAAAAAATTTCCCTCAATCAATAACATGTATGTATACATATAAAATAAAATGTATGTATAAGTATAACTAGAGGAGTTGAAATCAATTAATGAAAAAAAATATATTGTACATATATATTTTTTTTTAATTTTCAATACAGTTTAATATTAACATACATACAAATGTATATTGAATAAGATCTGTTTGATCTTAAGCATACAAATTTTATGAATAAATAAAAAAGGAGTTTTTTGTTTGAAGTGAATATAAGCATAAGACATGAACCTGGTGATCTGAGAGTTACATAGTTAAGTAAGTTGGATCACTTGAACTGAACAATGTTGCAGATTTATATCAGTGGTATTTTAGGTAGAATATCGGCTTTATAAGATCTTATCATAAGAGAAAGAAAACTATAAATCTCACTTTTATTATTATCTTTGCCTAGTTTGGCTTTAAAAATATTAGAAAAATACTTGAAATTTCCAAATGGTGATAACGAAGATTTTTAGTTGATCAAACAGCCATATATATATATATATATATATATATATATATATATATATATATATATATATATATATATATATATATATATATATATATATATATATATATATATATATATATATATATATATATATATATATATATATATATATATATATATATATATATATATATATATACATATATATACATATACATATATATATATGTATATATGAGGGCAGTTCCGAAACTTCTTAGCCTATCAGTGAAAGCAAATAGTTTTTCACAAATATTTTTATATTTCAATATAATCTCCTTCAATACACTTAGACCAACGCTTTTTTTCAAAGTCTTCAAAACAATGGTTCACAACTGTAATTGCATCTTCATTTGAGGTAAAACGCTTGCCAGCAAGGACTTTTTTTAAATTTGGAACAGGTAAAAGTCACTGGGAGCTAAATCAGGACAACAAGGTGGGTGGTTAAGCGACTCGTACTTTAATTCGTTGATTTTAGCCATTGTTAAAAAACTCTTGTGCGCTAGTGCGTTGTCTTGATGAAAAATTATATTTTTGTGTTGTAAGCCAGGACGTTTTTCTCGAATTTGTACATTTAATTGATCTAAAAGGTTGCAATAGTACATTTTTGCAGATAGTCAATCAATAAAATACTTTTGAAGTCCAAAAAAAAAAACCGTTGCCATAACCTTACCAGCCGATTGAATTGTTTTTGCCTTTGGATTGTTCTTTTGTCCCTGGAGTATAGCGGCTATGAAACGACTCCTAAAATCCATTTTATTTAAAACGATCCAAACAAGCTTGAGAAATGTTCATTCTTATGCGTTTTTGGTCGACTGCTAACAAATGCGACATCCATCTTGCAGAAAGCTTTTTCCTCTGTATTTCTTCATGCAAAATTAAATGGACTCGATCATTTGAGATGCCCATGATATTAGCTATTTCACGCAATTCTATTCGTCGATCATTAAAATTTCTGTTGTTGTTGCTGTTTTTGGACGTCCTTTACGTGGTTCATCTTCAATGCTTGTACGACCACGTTTAAATTCAGCAACCCAACTTTTTACTGTTGCATATGAAGGAGCACTTTCACCTAACACATTCACCATATCATTTTTATGTAAATATTTAATGACACCACGCATTTCTAATTTTTCCATTGTAAAAAAATCGCGGATGCGTCTTTTGTGAACATCTGTTTCTACATGAAGGAGTTACCAGATCGAAACAAAATTTAACATGTGTTTATAGCAAGTGTCTGTAGTTATGAAGGAAGCAACATAATGGAAATTTTTCTCGTAAGTGTAGGAAATATGATGAAAGATTGTATTGAAAGAAAACATTTGTGGAATCAGCAAAAAAAATTTTCAGACATAAATTTTATTGATGTTATTTTGCTATAATTTTTTCACTATGTATACCTATATGAAGAAATATTGTTAAGATGTATAGCGGTATTGTTTGATTAAAACACTGTTGAATTCAAACCTGAAACTGTGTTAGAGTGAACGATTTTTGGACTTTTTCTAAAACCTGTTTTCAAATAATTCGAATATTGATGCTTAATAATCCCGGGGTTCGGTTAAAAACTAAAGAAAAAACCGGTTGCCCGGTGTTTTAGTGCAATAATTGAGAATAAAAATGTTAGTAAAATAGTGCTTGGAAAAAAAGTAATTCACAAATAAAACAAAGTGAAAAAGATCTGTTTCTTTTTGATTTACGCGTCTGCTAATCAGCAATTTTTCTTGCTTTGAATACAAAATACGAATACAAAAAAAAAAAAAAAAAATATGTGACATTAGTTTTGTGAAGATGACTCTTTAATTAGTTTGATTTCTATCAGTATAACAGAAATTTTAAAAACGTTATTACAGTATTATTTCGTTATTCCGCATACTTGTAAATTTATTACAGTAGTGAACTTTCTGATCAAGACACCCAACATTAATTTTTTTTACCTCAATAACTCAGACAGCCTTTACTTTACATGTATCGCACAAAAACCTTAAGCGTTCATCTTTAGTTTTGTTTCCTAAATTTGTGCCGTTTGTTTTTAATTGTTTTGCTTGCTAACTTAGCGCCTGATATTTATAATTCTGATGGTCTATTTCACACGAGAACAATTGCTATGACAGCTTGTTGATAAAGGGACCGAAGGAAGTGAATATATTATAAATAAATACAAGTTAACTTATACTATCGTGTTTCGAAAATTCGTGCATTTTGATATGTCGGACATTACATGGCTCTTTAATGCCCGGAATATCGAGATTATACTGTACTTATTAATATACTTATCAATATGTATTTCGGTTCTTTGAAACGCTTGTATCTGGAAAATAACCAGACATAGACGCGCAGGCTAGCTCTTCATTGTATAATCTTTGAGTTCTTTTGGGGAGAATACTTCTAAAAAATACAATTTAAAAGTAATTGCTTAGTGTATCGATGAACGTCAGTATTCATATAGACAAAAGCATATGCACAAAAAATTATATCCTACACAAAAGTCTTATTTATTTTAATAATCATGTTACATATACATTTTAATAATTATGTCTTATACATTTTAATAATTATGGTACATATCATACATATGTAGAATGTACACAGATTTCAATTCCACTGTTTTTGATTGCAACTAAGTACTTATGTATTTGGTTAGAGAGTCGCAAACTATTAGGAGCAGAATACAATATTGTAACGTTTTTGCCTCTAAAAACAACTTGGCGGATTGCTCAATTGCAAATAAAATAATGCTACTAACACTTGTGCTTTACATAGTGCTTAAATAATAAAAAATGATAAACAGCTTGTTTTCTATGTTTCCCAGCAACATGTCGACATTTCATAGGAGCTACCCTATTCATCAGTAGACTTTGGAAATTTTTGAAAGATATTCTCAAACATTCAACTTTATATCCCAACAACCCTATGAAATTTCGACATATAGATAGCTGGGAAACTTAGAAAACAAGCCGTTTATAATTTGTTATTGGTATCAATGTTAAAAACTAATATAGCAATAATTGATCGCCTATGATAATCACAGTCATAAAAATACAATACTTAAGTTACAAATTTGTAACTAAAATAAAAATATATAAAATTTCAATATTAAAACTTCAGTTAACCGTACTGGAAACCCCGGTTTATTCTATATCCGAAAAACAGACATATTAAAAATTCCGGTTTTAGTAAAACCCGTCGAATAATAACCGTTCGATAACCCTTAACTTTCTTAACTTAAGGCCAAGTCAATCACTCGATGATCCCAAACCAGTAGTCTAGTATTAATACATAGACATTTGGAAAATTAATTGGGTGCATCACCGTTGTATACATTTTGTTTGCCTTATTAAGTACATACTTACGAGTATGTATTCATTTATTCTTTTAATACAGAAACAAATTGAAAAAAAAAAAAAAAACACACACAAATGGAACGAAAATTCTAAATTCATTAGCAGAGAGTCTTGATCACTTAAATCAATTAAATAAATAAATTGGTTGCTATCAGGTGAGTTAATAAATTAAAAGACAAACCTTTTTTTTTCAAAGCAAAACATTAGCAGGGAAGACAAAACACTCAGTCGCCCACCATTCTTAAGTAACACATACATTTAGTGGTTGTTTGAAGCATTTGTGACTACGGAAATGAATTTTTTTTTTTGTGGATTTGTTCTTTTTTAATAACACAATTGAAAATTATAATTTGAATGACTTGTGGATTGAAGCATCAATTTTGGATTTTCATGATTTAGCCTTTTTTGGGGGAACATAAACACTTCAGCGGGAAACATATTAAGGATCATTATTATAAGTTTGCGGTAAGTTGGCGTTAATTAAAGTTAGCAGAAGTAAGTGGTAGAAGAAAATTATTTTTTTTAATGTGTGGCAATACCACCAAAATATGTAGCAAAGTTTTCTTAGGCCCTTCTGGGCGATAAGCTAGTACTAAAAAGTATACAATATTTATACTCGTACGAGTACAACAAATTATCTTAAACGAAAGAACTAGAATATGGTATGAAAAACAGGCAGTCACCAACAATGGTAAAAGAATAGTTTTACTGAACCATATGCTGTTATAAAAATTTTTTTTAAACTTCTTACCAGAGTGTGAGATTTTAATGGCGAAAGAAATAAGCGAGTTCCATAGTCCAACAAATCTCACAATAAGCGATCTCTTGATTACTACGAGGGCGGTTCGGAAACTTCTTAGCCTATCAATGAATGAGAATAGTTAGTTTTTCAAAAATATTTTTATTTTTCAATATGATCCAAAAGGTTGCAATAGTACTCTGAATTTATTGTTTTACCCTTTTGCAGATAGTCAATCAATAAAATACCTTTGAAGTCCCAAAAACCGTTGCCATAACCTTACCAGCCGATTGAATTGTTTTTGCCTTATTTGGGGCACTTCCTCCAGCTTCAGTCCATTGTTTGGATTGTTCTTTTGTCACTGGAGTATAGTGGTTAATCCATGTCTCATCAACAGTTCACTTAAAACGATCCAAACAAGCTTGAGAAATGTTCATTCTTACGCGTTTTTGGTCGGCTATTAACAAATGCAACATCCATCTTGCAGAAAGCTTTTTCATCTGTAGTTTTTCATGCAAAATTAAATGGACTCGATCGTTTGTGGTGCCCCTGTTATTAGCTATTTCACGCACTTTTATTCGTCGATCATTTAATACCATATCATGCACTTTGGCTATAATTTCTGTTGTTATTCCTGTTTTTGGACGTCCACTACGTGGTTCATCTTCAATACTTGTACGACCACGTTTAAATTCAGCAACCCAATTTTTTACTGAAGGAGTACTTTCACCTAACATATTCACCATATCATTATGAATTTCTTGTCCCGATAAACCTTTTTTATGTAGCTCATATAGAAACACCTGTAGAAACAGGTGTTTCTATATGAAGGAGCTACCAGATTGGAACAATTTAACATGTGTTCATAGCAGAGATGGAAGTTTCCAAAACACTTAACTTTTTTCTGTTTATATAGAGCTTTTTGTGCTAGGCTGAAAAGTTTCCGAACCGTCCTCGTAGTGTGCAAAGTTGTAGAGGAACTATAATGAACAATGAATTTTCAGTATCTAGTAGTGTAGAATGTAGCAGGTGAGTAAAGTCATGCCCACAAACTAGATCAGTTATGAAACGCGACAATACATACATATATATAAGAATAAGCAAAAATACATATCTATAAGCATAAACTCTCTGTGCATTTCACACAATTTTTCTTACCTCACTTTGAGTTTATATTCGTAAAAGAAAAAAATATAACGTTTTACTCGTTTAAAAAATGCGTTGGACAAATAATTATACCATTTCGCTTGGAAATCAAAACGATAAATTTACGTTATTGTAAACTAAAAACTATTCGTATTTTACACAAAAATTTTTTTGCGCAATTTCAAGGTAACACGTGTTATTTTTGAATTTGTTTACATTCAACACATTCAACACAATTGTATATCAGTCATGATGCAAAGCCTTTAAAACTATTTTTTTGCCACAACTTAGTACAGGAAGCTTTCCCCATACCGTTCATTATAAACGGTAACATTCTGACAGCTCATTAAAAGCCCGTGAAGACAGCTTATAAAACGCGCCAAACAGTAATTTGCCTGTATGGTGTGTAATGCTGTTATCGCAAATGCTTGTAGTTCATCCTCATGCTAAATATGACAATTCTGCTTATTTACATAACCATTCAAACAAAAATGATTTCCATCGGAGTACAAAATTTTGAATGGAACTGGAATATCAATATCATCAACTAGCATCAACGCAGTTATTATTCTTAATAGGTGGTATTATACAGGGTGATTATGCGTAACATTTTAATCAAAATAAAACAAAGAAATATATTTTTAATATGAATGAAAACTGTTTGGACAAGGAATTTTGTGATATTAACGTATCATTTTCATAAAGTTTTCGTAACTTTTGTGGCAGTACTTTACCAATAACTCTTCGTATGTTGATTTTCAGGTTTTCAATTGGCTCCCCCGGGGAGCAGGTTGTGCCTTTGTGCACGCCTCACCAGGGCGCTCTGCTTTCTGGAACACTGATAAGAAGGAGTCCTTCATTTGTTGTTGGCACAACCACGATCGGCAATGCCATTGGGAGGTTATGCTTTGTAGACTGTCCCGGCACCGATAATGGTTGAGGTGCCAACATCTTGGCTGAAACGTTTTGGCTGTGGTTCAAACGTTGTTCATATGGCTACAAACATATAGCAAAAATTGCTACCTGTGTGAGCTTAGTAGGCCACACGGGGGCGCTGGTGAATCGTGAACAATTCACTCCGTGGAACTGGTCCATCATTAGATAAGGCTATAAGGCAGGTGCTGGTGTAAATTCAAAATCAAAATCGCAGAAAGGCGAAGTAGTTTTCGCTGATAGTCCTGGTGCATGCTAGTTTTCGAGGGCTGGTAAGCTTTAGGTGCTGTTGTCTCTTAAAACAGATACCTGTAATGTGAGGAACTGATAGTAATGGTTAAGGGGATGGGTTAGTTTAAAGACTGAAATTCTTATGTGCACTTCGGTTTACCAACTCATTGAGGTTTGTCTTCTATTGTCTGCCGGGCAATTACATACAGGAGAAATTAGAAGCTTAAAGCTCTTCAACAAAGAAGTTGTTCATATGGTTACAAACTTCTCCCGCATAATAGAACTTTTTGTCTAGCATTGGCTGGACGTAAGTAAAAAGCACATTTTATTTTTTTTATTAATTATTTAGTATTAAGATTTGAATACTTATTGTTAGTTCATTTTGAAGATTCAATAAATAAAAACGCTTAACAAAAAAAAAAAAAATGGTTACGGCAAAAGTTGCGACCTGTGTAAGCCGTGAAAGTTACACGGGGGTGCTGGTGAATAGTGAATACATCACCTCATGGAGTTAGTCCATCATCAGATAAGACCGCCAAAGCTGATGTAAATCATTAGCACATTCTCTCTCGCAGGCTGTGTAGCTAGTGGCACCGTCTCGTTGAAACTACATATCGTTCATTAATGTCAGAAGAAATACGGTATCATCTCGCGACAGCAAGCTTCATTCACGCCAACTGCTTAGCCAATCTCATTTGACGCTATCACGAACAACAGCAATGTTTTCCGGAGAATGAACTAGGCGCGCATGCATTTCCAACAGACCCAGTTTGCTCACAATTCTACCACATTTATTTGATTATGATAACCAAAAATCGCAGTGCTGAAATGCATTCTAATTTGAAAGCCCATTGTGTTTAGAGGCTGCAAAGAAATACCAAATCAAGTTGGGCAAACAAATTGACCTTGAGGTGTGACTCACAGTTGACATCGTGCTGTATGGTTGGACCACCCTTTACAATAAATAAACAACATTTAAAAACAGCGTGAGATAGAATTTTAAAATATTTTTTATTAATATATGGAAAAAATTTTCATAATTAAACTGAATGATATGATTATTTAAAAACTCTGAGAGCATTAACAAAATTTAAGAATTTGTGTATCTATTCTGATGAAGCGCATTTTTAAAAATAACTTAAACATTGATAATGATTATGAAGCAACCACGAAATGATATTATGCTTCTGAACAATCAAGAAAAATTTAATAAAAAATAAACAAATTTGATAAAAAAAATTTACGAAATTGTGATAAAAAATTTCATAGCGTTGTAAGATTTAAAAATCTGAAGATACAGAGAAATAAATTATATGTAAAATTAACAAGAGAATATATTGGAAGCGATGGAGGAAGCGAGTGTTGAGTACTTCCAATGACAGAGTTATAAATATCTAGCCATTTCTTATATAAGAGAGTCATATCAACACAGACTGGTATTCCGTGATTTGATAGAAATATATGAAAGCGTTATAGGAGGATTGGGCTCATTTATCTCTTCCTCAGGTTGGTTCTACATCTGCAGAAATACATATTCCCCCATATTCCAGAAGGCGTCATCGTCAAATTTTTTTTATTTATTTACTCGTTGCCAAAAACAATTGTCAGCTTCTATCTATCGCTTAGGTCTAGGAAATACCGAAGGCCTATCGTAATTGCTATCGAAGGCGAATATGTAACCGAGTGTTTGTTGATGTCGTCTTGATGTGATGACGATGACGCCTCTTGGAATATGGGGGATTATCATCAGGCAACACCAAATCGGATCCAAGGACGCTGACTTTTGACGGAAGAGTCAAAAAATCAATATATGAATTGTTTTTAAATATTTATAAGCATGTTTTTTAATAGACCATCAGCCATGTTCCGAGAAACGCGCGTTCTGAAAAACACTTAATTGATATTTAAGTGTTCTAAGGAACGAGCTTTTTACTGGCGTTTCAGAGCTTCTTCCGAAAAGCACAACATGGGTTTTACATACTTACGTATATATTTATGTGGTAATTATAAAAAATTAAAAAAAAAATTTGACAACAAATAGAAACATTTTTAATTTAGTTTTTTTTAAATAATTTTCTTCTTTTAATAATTTGCAATATCCGAGGTTGTTTTTTATAAAAATGTTTAATAAATTTATTCAATATTTCGTTTTCAATAAATTAGGATCAACACAAATTTTTAGTTTTTTTAATTAAAAATGTGTAAAATTCTTTCAACTTTTTATTGAAATAAAAAGAAAACATATTAAATTTTAATTTGTTAAATTTTTGTTGAACTCTATCGGCCGTATGCATAAAAAATATTGTATGTTTATTAAACACTTATTTGACAAATTTTCCATAGAAATTTGTCAAATAACAGCTTAATAAACATGAAATATTTTTTATGAATAAGGCCATATAATTTTTAAATTAAACTTTTGGTTTGTACATTTGAACAACGGGTTATAGTTCAAGTTTTTTTCCTTTCTTAAGTTTTTCTTAAGAAGGATTTTTTTTACAATACAAAATTGCTGTGATCAATAATTATTGATTGAAGAAGACAAGAAAAATAATAACCAAATCTTTAGCTGGGGGACAACTAGCTGTTTCGTAATCGCTACACTACTCATCAGCATCCACTGGGATTTGAACTCGGGTCATGATCTACTGCTTTAACCACTAAGCCACCGAGCATTTATCTCATATTGAATCACATATGCATTTTTGTTAATTGTCCGCATTATTTGTACAGCGTATGCTGTCTCTGAATGATATTAAATTTTAATTGTGAGTAATTTTATTGACTTTTGCAAGTTCAGCTTTAGCAAACTCAATACGTACACATCAATATACACATGCGAGTTAAAGTCGCTAATTTTAAAAGATATGCGTTTTCTAGAACACCTATTTGACCATTTCAAATCGCAAAAAAATACTTCATGTGTTATACGTTTCTCAGAACACCTATTTGGCGTTTTCAAATCCAAAACGCTAAATTTACGTGATTTGCGTTTCTCAGAACATGCCTGAATGAAAATGATTTTAAATCAACATTTAAGAAGTTCGAACTTGCTAGTAAACTCTTCTGAAGCCAACAAATCATTTCAGAAATCATGATTTTTCTAAACAAAGAGACCTTAAACCATATTCATTTTGCTGTGAATAATTTGTTATAAAATGACAGCTTTACAGAAATGTTGTGGATTTAGTGATAAATGTACTAAAAAAGGTAATTTAATCCTCTTTGTAAATAATACGTGTCACAAATAATTTTCTGCTCTTAAGCAATGACAAAATAACCTCAAAAATGTATAATTAACAGCAAACATACTCATTGTCGTTAAATGAAATATAAATATGTACATACATTAATTCATACATATGTACAAGTATATATGTGTTTACGTTTGCGGTTAATAAGCATTTTCAATTAACAACTTCGCATTGTTACACATAATCCACGTTTCACCACACTGTGCTTCAATTTAACCCGTTCATTGAGTTTTTTACAACAGTTGCATGTACATACATATATACAATAATTATATACGAGTATATAAAACTGAAAAATAGAAGAGTCTAACAAAAATCTATAGATTTCTATTTTTGAATATTATTTCGAATTAAGTGAAAGCAAGTGTGCGTGCAATATTTGTAAATTTGATGGCAATAATTTATACAGTAAGAAATTTTTTTGACACATCATTTTAGCTTAATTTCTTTATGCAGCTACGCGCAAGGAAAAACATTTTGAAATATTGTTACAGCAACTTTTTTTGTGTAGGAATGAGGATGAGAAATAGTGTGTTGGACACTTCCTCTGCCGTTGTATATCTCTATTCACGGATTGGCAGATAAGGATATCGGAATGGGGGTGATTGGACTCGATTCTCTTATCCGTTTCTCAGAATGGGGGTGGATCTAAATCGGTGGGGGATGTGTAAGTTTTGCAGGCTATATATGTATCTCCCTCGGAGAACACAACGTGACTAAGAAAGAAATAAAGTGGACTAATTTCCATAAAACCTGTAATACCTAAGCTAAAGAAGCCTAACCTAACATTTTTGATTACTCTGTGTTATCGGTTTCTATGTTTCCCAGCTATCTATATGTCGAAATTTCATAGGAGCTACCCTAATTATCAGTAGACGTGCCGTGGATTGTTATTTTATGTTTTTGTACTAAAAAATGTTTTTATTTAAAAATACTTGAAACATAACAAAAAAACTTATCGAATGAAAAGCATTGTATGTAACTTGAGTTAAGAAAAGTGTAGAACGCGTTGAAACGCGTAAAAGAAAACAGCGCATGTAACGTGTGGTATAGACCTTCAGCTTAAGAGAACAAATTTAATGATTAGGAAAACTAATGAGCAACATTGAATACATATCAATTTTTTCGTACGAAATAAGTAATGTTGCTGAAAAACGTACGCACATTCAATTACAATACTAGGCTTTACCGATAAGTTTTTTGTCCAACTTTGTTTCAGTGTTTGGCAAATTCAAACTTGGAGAGTTGCACAAATATATAGCGGGTTAAGATTGTTTAAGCCTTTTGTGCAAATGGGCATTCACATCAAAATGCATTTCGTGGTGTTTTCAGAAAATTGGTCCTGTAGGAAATTTGAAAATACATATGTATGTTCGTCCAGTTCGTTTTCCAGAAAACATTGCTGTTATTCGCGATTTTGTGGCAGAAAAAGTTGCCGTGATTGGTGTCCACTATCGGGAGATGATAACGGACTTGGTGTGCCCAGAAACTCCGTGAAATACGAAGAAAAAGGTGGCGGACCGTTCCGACTAATACCAAATATCAGAATTTTTGTTGAGAGCTCACATGGCGACGCGAATCAGATGCTATCCGATCAATGTTACTTTGGAAAATACCTGTACCGGATGGACATGTGTACAACACCCTACTGTCCATTCTAAACACATCCGCAGCGAGCTTGATAGATGAATAAGTACGATCACCAGGGTTGCCAGAATTTAAAGAGGTAAATACTGCAAAACTCAAGAATTTCTCATGAAAAAATCTGCAAAATCTGCACTTTATTTTCCAAATCTTCAAAAAATCTTCATACTCTTATTAATATGCCTTGTTTTACAAATCATTTTAAAAATATTAACAGAATATTGAAAGAAATTATGCATTTTAGAATATTAAAATGCAAATAGATTTAATGAGAAAACGAACATATGTGTATGCAAGTTGTTAAAATTATTTAATGTCTAAACACATATACCGATGTAGGAGTATATTCGGCCTTCTATAGTTAAAATTTACCTAGCGGAAGAATTAGCTGGTTTTATTTTCGATGCGGCTCTGGGCTGGAGTATAGTTATCGTAATTATTTCTTAAGTGCGGTCCGGCTTGTCGTTGTTTGGCCTTCAATAATTTTGCCTCTCGCTCTCACTGGTTAACTGTGCCTCAAGTAATTGTATTAGTCTACAGTTTTTTTGAGGTATTCCTTAGTAACCATGCAGCAACTTCTTATGTGAAGGCATAAGTCGTTATAGTTAGTCAGAGTGCCGCTGCAAATTACTGTTATTACTATCGTGGGCATAAGGTCTTCGTTACTGTTATTACTATCGTGGGCATAAGGTCTTCGTTATTCCGCCCATGCTGTGCATCCTATATTTTACACATTTTTTTTCAACTGTACGAGTATAGTTAAATAATTAAATATTTTAGATAGAGTAGATTTTCAAGATGGTTTAAAGTCATGTCTAAACGACATTTCTTGTTGTACTGAAAAATTGTCATAACATTTGACTGACACCGATATTACCCAAATGATAAAAAGAGGTAAAGGAAATTTTTGATCGACAATTACAAGAAAAAAAAAATTAGTTAAGGAAAAAGACATGACTAAAAAAAATTTTGTCATATAAATGAGCTCATATTACTTTCTAGAAACTTGCCAAAGTTGCTTTAACAAAGTAACTTTTTATACTTCGAGTCCAAAAACTATCAATTACAGGTAGCTTTCAACTTTTATAATTTTTTTTTTTTTTTCAAAATTTCGGTTAATTTTCTTACATAACACTCATAAAACATAACACTTACATAAAACATGTGCATCTTGCACTTTTCTATTCCACTTTGTCTATTTTATAGCTTGAACGACTGATATTTTCGTTTCAACATAACGTAAGCAAATGGTAGTAGAAATATAAGGGGAAAAGTGCAAAAAAAAAAAATTAAGTCTGCGTTTTTAGGCCAAAAATCTTCATTTAGTGTTTTTAGAGAGTAAAAAGTTGCAAAATGAAGATAAATCTGCATTTCTGGCAACAGTGACATAGTTGATAACATGGCTGAAAAGATGTCGACGAATGAATGAAACTGGATTACTGTTGCTGAATGCTTTGAATACCTGATCCGAAGTTTGAACTGGACAATATGCCAGTGCTTCATAGTTAGGTCGCCAAATGCAGGGATTCACCTTGAATTAATACAAAAGCGGAGTCTCCCACATACTAAGAAGGAAGCTTTATTTAGTTGATAACACAAATGTGAATCTAACTTGACACGACGGTGACGACCTCGTGTTGAAGTAATGCATATCTCCTCCCTCATCCGCAGAAAATTTTCCATTGTTTTTTCGAAGATAACTGAATACAAAGTTGAATATTTCATTATATTTTCCAAGGTCTTTCAAGTCTAATGATAATTAACTAGTTTAGCACATAACAAAAACAGTTATATTTTCTGATTTATATAAATTTTATAGTTAAATGCTTTCAAAAACCAACCAATTTTTTCTACATGTGTATTTGAATAGTTTGCGTGTAAAAACTAGACAATTAGCCGGGCCTCCTTTTGAGTAAGCATGCCATCAAGAAATTAAATTCATTTTTATGTCGAATTCCTGAATTTGTGTCCTTTATTTTTTTTATTTAAGTTCACATCATAAACTTCCACGCATAAATACATACATTTCTTTGCTAATAACGTTTTAGAACGTTTAGTACGTTCAACATATTTAAAATTGTCTCTGAAAGAGCAAAACAAACAGAAAAAAAATCGCTGAATTGATAAAAGCTGTTTTGATTGTTGATATTTTGTGGCCCACATTGATATAAAATAGAAAAATCATTTGGAAAAGCTTAATTGTTGGTGGCTGTTTGTATTGTTGATACTTTGTTCGCAGAAAAACCTAAACATACGAATCCATAAAACACGAATGTGTTGGTTGCGATTGCTAGTTTTATGTTAATTTTTGCTTTCTATGTGTTAGATTGTTGGTTTGTTTAGTTGGTTAGTTGCGCTCTCGTTAGATTTATAAACAAACATCTAGTTGTTCAGAAGCTTAAATACCGCCACCGCATTACCAAACAAAAGTTAAAACAACAAAACCTATACATATGTACATAAAATCACATACATACTCGTACTCACGGATGTATTCCAAGATACCAATCTGGCAGAAACATTGAAAAATCATTGTACCACTGTTCAAATAGACAATACAAACTCATGAGCGAAATGCCGCCTCATTTGAAACAATTCGATTTGAAAATGAATAAAAAAAAATAAATAAAAAAAAAAAAAAAATATAAAATCAGGAAAGAAAAAAAAAAAATGTGGCGAGAAAAGAAAATTAGAAAAAAATACTATTCAGTTGTTTGGGTGCCATGCTCGTGAACACAACGAAAGTACAAAAGAAAAAATAAATAATAATTATTCAAAGAAAACATTTGAAATCAAACGAATTTTGAAAAATTTTTGAATTTTTATAACTTAACAAAAAATAACAAACACTATATTCATATGTACCTGTTAGTGTAAAATAACGGTCGGTTTAAATAAAATAAAAAAGTAATCATGATATTAAAAAATAAAAAAGAATAAAAACAACATCTCAACTAAAAAATTTTAACGATATACATAATTAACCTTAAAAGAATCAAAGTTTATTTGAATCAATTTGTATGCATACATATATGCATATTTAAAATTTGGCACAGTGTGTCGCTTAAAACAAATTAATCATATGACTCATGTAATTAAACGTAAATATCATCAGTAAGGCATCATTATCAGCATACATGCCTTGATTATTTGCATGCATGACTGTGATTGTAAGGAAAATTGTGTTTTTAATTAACAAAAAAAAAAATGTGATTAAACTATGCTACAACAAATTGTAAACAATGCCCGCGAAAAGTGCGTACACAAACAAAACAATCTCCGCATTGACAACAAAAAAATAAAATAAAAAATTTCCCAAAAAAAAAAAAAAAAAAAAAAATAAAAACACCTTTAAAGTTCATGACAAAATACCATTAAACTAATTAATTTTATAGAACAAACTCACTTACAGTGCTAGTCATATGGTTAGGTTAAACATGAAAATATTCAAAATTAGATCGTTATATGCCAGGCATAAGTTCATAAGATTCATATTTGAACATTTTCATCAAAACAATGTTATATACACCCAACCATAATTCCATAGCGCTGGATTAAATTGAAGAATGTTTTCTGCATTAATGCTGTTCAAAAATACACAACTTCTGTAAAAAGTGTTCTGGGCGCTAGATGAATGGTATTTTACACGATTTTTGAAGAGCAGTTTCTGTTTGTGGTGCAAAGCATAGAGAGCATAAAATAAATTACAAACAAAACCAAAAAAAAGTCTAGGGAATGGTATCGAAAGAAATTTTTTCACAAACTATTTAGTCGTGTAGCACAATATTTTTTGCTCCTAATAACATAAATATGTTGTTAGTGCTATTTAGTTCTCTCTATAATGAATTTGTCAGTTTTAAAAATCTCTTGCTTTCACTGATCCTTTAAGGCACCCACAGACGATATGTTTTTACATCTGCTTTGTAATATGTAATTCCAAGCCAGCTTTATATAGGTAGTGGCAGCATTACATTAAATACAACAACAACAAACATCAACATGTATTTTGTTGGTAAACATTTTGACAACTATTCGCCACTACCTATTAAAGCTGCCTTGTGTAATTCCTCATGTATTATTTTATGTCTGTCAAAATTATAATTTTTACAGATGATTTGTAGAATTTGCTCACAAAGCTGCATGACCATTTGCGTCTAACATTGTCTATGCTTTTTATTATTATGAAAAATAATTATTTATAACATATTAAAATATTAATGCGTTAAAATTTTAAGGCATAGAGTTCTAATGGCAGATGTTTAAACATAACAAAATGGAACACACTCTATTTGAAATTTTGTCAGATGAAGTTGCTCTTTTTTTTACAGAAGAAATGTTTTTGAGGTAGCAGATGACACGTTTGGCATTTACCCAATCACCCGCCTAACCATTTTCCCTGGTTTTTTACAGTACAGGTATTTTTTGCAAGACAACAGCACCTCGCAGCGTTGTTAGCCCCCGAAAACGAACGTTTGGGCGTTTGGGCCTCAATCATGATTAGCCCCGAAAGATCTCGGGGGCTTTGCTGACCCACGTCTGCCAATTTTAACCCTTAGTTCGGGTTTCGAAAGTCCAACACAATATAAGTCATGCGGCTTCCCAGGGTTTTGTTTGCTACAACAAATGAAGGACTCCTTCCCTCCTATGCCCCAGAAAGCAGAGTGCCCTGATTGGTCTACGCTAAGGCAAAACTCTGTTCCCCGGGGGGATATAGAAGGGCATTAAGAAATATAAGAAACGGAGTAAGATAATGAACCGAGCGCTGAGGTGCGCTTGAATTATTATTAAGCTTGTTTGATGGAACCCGCCATCTACAAAAACTTGTATAGTGCGGTCTCTGAGAAAGCTTGATATAAGCCGAGAAAAATCATCACTGACACCAAAAGTAGCAAGTTTTATTTGACGACCCATTTAACAGCTGATAGTTGCCTTTTGTTGAGTCTGGTCTGACATTTAATCATGGACACTTACACCAGAACAACGCTTGAAAATTTGGCAATTTTTTAACAAGATAATGGTTCGGGTTATTCATTTAAATAGGTTTTAAACTTCTGCTTCTTCTCGAATCGATATATAAATAATCAGAATTGTTGCATTTGGAGTGAAGATAATCCACAAGCTATTGTAGAAATACCATTACATCTACAGAATATTACTGCTTGATGCCCTTTATGGGATGGGATTGATGATCCTCATATCTTCAAAAGTGCTGATGGTCAGAATATTCGAGTCATTTGTGAACGGTGAACCTGGTGTTTTAGATTGCGCCTGATCGCGCCAGCTTTAATGTCAGAAATTGTCTATCCAATAAAGCCCGTTTATGATTAGCCTTATATATCTCTAAAAAATTACCCTGTATTATGTTTAATATTGGGTGTCATACAACAATTGTTTTTCTTTATGTAGGGTAAGTGGTTGGTTTTTGTCGTAAAAATTTTTTTAACTGTAAAAATAAAAGAAGTGCCTATACAACAAGGACACATACATATGTATATGTATAAGTGTCGAAATATTGGTTTTAGTTTTTTTTCATATTGATTATAAATTAGTTTTTTAAATACAATTGACAATATTGTTTTATATTTTATACATTCGTGTACTTTAAATAAACAATGCATTCTTGTTGGTAAGGGAAATATTAATATGTGTAATAAGTCATCTCAAGCTCAACCAACAAAGTACAGTAACAAAATTCAAAAAAATCTGAAAAATTTGCTTCTAGCAATTAGTAATTATTATTAGAATATTAATAAATTTGATGCTCCGACTTTGTTATTTGTTATTATAAAAAAAATAAAAATAAATAAAAAAAAACCAAAGAAGAAAAAAAAACTTAACAAAATTTAATTATGTGCGATAACTTTGTTGACACATATCACAGTATTTCCAAACCAGAGTAAATTGAAACTATTCTGTTTCAAATTCACTTTTTTATTTTGTTGTGTTCAGTGTTGACATGTTTTAATTTTCTATAACAAAAGAATTCACTAAAAACCACATTCGTTTTTGGCTGTGTTTTAGCCGTTCTCGAGTTTTTCGCTTAGTTACACTTTTGCTGATTTTATTTACAATACATACTCGTACATGTATAATTAGCAAATCTTTTTTATAAAGACACCACTGTACACGAACAGATGTTTTTATCTCTCATTTATTTCTTATCTAGAGAAGACTAAATAATCTAAATCTTGCTCTTGCGTAAACTGTATGTGTGCACATATTATTTTCGGCGTCATAAAATATTTCGATTTCATAATAAAACATTTGTTTTGTTTATATTCTTATTTATATATTTAAATCCAATTTTGTATTAATAAGTGCATTTAAAATTTGTTAATATATGAGTACCTGTATTTCACAATTTAAGGGTTAACATTTTCCTAACGAATTTCTTTTAAATATTCTTAAGTTAGCAATGAATACAATTAATGTTTTACTGAATTTTGGAATATAGTCCTTTTATTGACATGTTTTTCAGACAAAAATAAACTATAATTATAGCGAAGCAATTCCGAACAATAAAAACTCTATATTGCGAAGTATACATTCAAACCAGTGCCTCGTTTCTGTAAGATTAGTGAAAAGTTTCTCGCATCGAAAACTACGAAACATAAAATTCCATCGTTTCTCGACTATCGAGAAAAACAGCGTTTCTGTATATTAAATCGAAAAGAGGCAATACTAGTTACGTCTTTATTGGAATATTTCCATTAAGCAGCTGTCAAATGCAAAAAGTAAACAAATAAGAAGACGAATATAGGAAAAATTTATCAAACAAAAAGAAAATTTAAGTTTAGCAGTGAATAAAACAATTGAATTTAGTGTTATAAATAAAATAAAATCAATCAATAACACGTGTACACATTCAAATCATAAATAAATTTCAAATCATAAATAAATTTCACAAAAAACTTTCAATAAGGTATAGTTTTGTGGTGATGGTTGCTGACCAATATGACCGGCGAAACATGTTGCGCATTTACAGCCAGAGATTAAGGGCTGCAACTTACACTTCGCATTCGAGACAGGCTAAAATTAAGATTTTGCCATTAAATTTTTAATTTATCATACTGTATGTATGTACATAAATATTAAGAAATAAAGAAAAAACCAAAAAAAAAAATTTAATTCATAATTTTTATATATTTATTATATTATATCTCCGTGGAAATTCTTTCAATTTTCTAAAATGAAAAGAAGAAATGAATAATGAACTACATTCAATATCTGCCGTATTCATAATAAATAATTTATACATAACAAAGGTTTAATTGACAAATTTTGTGTAAAAATATGTATGTCAAGTAAACTTTTACTAATTGCAAATTATTTATTTATGAATACGACAATATGTGTATAAATATTTAAAAACTTTACCTTTTCTACACTTTTTGCATTCATTATGTCAAATATATATGTTTTAAATTTATAACTTCCGCAACTCTTTTATTTGTGAAAAGTTTTGACAGCTCTAGCGAGAAACTTCTCACAAAATTTTAATACAGAAACAGGTTTACTCACAAGCTTCCAATGAATTACGTCAAAAAAGCTGTTTTGACAGATATTTCTCGCTTCTCAAAGATACAGAAACATTTGTGTGAGAAACTCCCTTTTTTGTTTCTATTCGCATAGTTTCTCTGTCAATTCCGTTGTTTCTTGTGAGAAATTTCTCGATGCGAGTAATACAGAAACGAGGCACAGAATACACATGATCAAAATCTCGATTTCTAAACAATGAAGTCTAGATACACATGCAATCGTATACTCGTATGTGAAACTCCTATGTAGCCAAATACTCATTGGGCTTTAACAGAAGAGTACAACTTTTAAGCGAACAATTTTTGTTCTAATCCATCACACACGAGACCAGTTCATCTGGCATAGCATCTATGTGTAAACATACCCAGCGAAAACTTGGTAACGTGTTGCAGTTACCTAAGAACACACTTTTTAATATCATAGTACTTACCACCTGTATTACTAAGAAGTAGTTAAGTAATGACTTGCTTAATATATGTTCGTTCTTGGGAAATATACATATATATATATAAATGTATGTAAAATATTCACAATGAAAATTGAATAAAATAATTTGAGTAATAAATACTTGAATTTTTTAGAACCTAAAGATAAGCAGGTAGAAATGGGTTTAAAATTGTTTACAAAATGAATAATGTAGTAAATCAGTATATACTTTTAAAAAAATTTGGAGGTCTGACAATTTTACTATTCATGTCGTTTTGTTTACGACTTACAGTTTATGAATACCCGTTGTTAAAGTGATGTTGACGTTACATATGTGCCGCCAGGCACGCTCGTATTGACTATAAATTTTTAAAATTATAAATCACAGTGCTAAAAATCAGTTTTATTGAAAAATTTTTTATGAAAAAATATAGAATATAGTGCTAGTTTTATCAAAAAAAGCTTTTTGAAAAGGCACACACACAAAAAAAGGCATTTACAAAATTGGCATTTATACCATTATTTATTTTTGCATTTTATACACTTATAGAAAATAGGAGTGGCTTTAGCCATTTTAATAGTTTTCTATTGGCACCAACTTGTAAATCAAGGAAAGTAAATACATTTTCAATTAGTTATTCGTCACCGAGAATGGTAAGTACTTGCCTCCAATGACATCGCCATGTTAAAATAATGACTTAAAATGTCAAAGTAGAAGTAGTGCAGATATGTTTATTAACCTTTTAACACATTACTTTGCAATAAAAATTTTCGCTGGGTAGCTTCGTGTGTGTATCAGTGTTTTTTGTATTCAATAGTCTATCAATCATGAAAACAATTGTCCGGACAACTTGTTGTCGATGGGGGTGAAGAGAGTGATAATGTGTCGTCATAATTTTTCAACACTAATACATACACAATGCTGTGTATACATAATATGCCAGATGAATTAGTCTCGTATGTGGTGGACTAGAACAAAAATTGACAAATATCGACATATAATTGTTTTCATTTGTTCAAGCCCATTCGATTAATCAAATGAATACAATTGCTTGAGGTGTGTTTGTAGTTAGTTTTGTTTTGATTCTTACCAATATTGGTACATTTTTTATTTGCGGTTTGAAGTGAATTTTAACTAGTATGCTCCTAGAACGTGATAAAAAAACTATAGTCATAAGGATCTATTTTTATATTTCTTAAAATATCGTTGTACTAAGGCTTCACAAAAACATGTGTACAACGAATTAGTGCCAACAACGAAATATATTTGGAACCCTTCGGGTTCGTTACACCGAAGGAACAGGTTTTGCCTTAGCGTATTCCTAACTTGGGCGCTCTGTTTTTCGTTTGTTGTAGCAAGTAAAACTCTAGGAAGCCACATGACTTATGTTGTGTTGGCTTCCGAAAGCCTTACCAAGGGTATAAATTGGCAGAACGGGGATCAACATGGCCACCGGGTGGTTCTGCTCGCAGTTCAACCCGTGCTGATCATGGTTGAGGTGCCTACCTTGGCTGAAACGTTCTGGCTGTCCTTGAAACCTAAAACGCAGGAAGGGAGTGTTAGTATCCTTGATAATTGCTTGGCGTGGCTTTTTTCGGGGACTAACAAACTCCTGAAGTTCTGTTGCCTTTACAACAGATACCTGTACTGTGGGGAACCAGTGGTGATGGTTGACGGGTGAGTTGGTTCAAGGGCTGATGCTGCTAGTGGGTTTCGGCCTACCAACTCATTAAGCCTTGTCTTCCATTGATTGCTGGGAAATTGCATACAGGAGGGATTAGAAGGCCCGAACTCCTCAACAAGAAATTGCTCAAACATATGGCATAAATTGCTACCTGTGTGAGCCCAGCAAGCCACATGGGGGCGCTCGTGAATCGTGAATAGTTCACTCCGTGGAACTGGTCCATCATCAGATAAGGCCGCAAGGCAGGTGCTGATGTAAATCTTTTTCACAACTGTAACAATATTAGTCGGGGTAGCAGTTCCTCGAATCGCCTGTTTTAGGGTTGGGATAGTCTGACCAGAGACTACTATTTCCTTGTACCAAGGGAGCCGAGAGCCCGGGAATTTTTTTTCCGGCCGGTTTGAGTGAGGTCCTTCAGGGGCAACGTGGTGACTATGGTTTAATACCCAAATGCAAGGATAGTTTTAGTTCGGTGTGGAGTTGCAATGCAACCGGATGACATAATCTTAAACTGTTAGAAACTGTTACGAAAGATATGAAGTCTTATTGGAATAATCTTCGCAAGGCAAAGGGTTTCCACTAGTAAAAGGAAACAATGTTTGGCTTAATATTTCGCCATATATGCTCTAATACATGGATGAGAAAGGTCAGCTATGCAAAATATTGGCTTCAATTTTAATTTTTATATATAAGGAAAAATTCCATATACATATGTATATGTGGCGATGAACACTTGAGGTTTTTATACTTGATTAAAATATAAAATTTTTTGTTTGTGGTATATGCAAAATTTATTAAAAATATTCCAGAAAAGATTTGAAAAAAATGTGACTATGTCCGCCCGACTTTATATATTTCTCAAGTTGGTTCGTCATAATTTTTCATGCGTCTTATTTTCAATGCCTGACGCTTACTTTACATTTTGTCTTCTGTCCGTGCAGTATACCTCAGTAGGTTTTTTCATCCTACATATATCAAGCAAATATAATAATATATTTATTATAAACATGATATGTTTTCCAGCACACAAATAGTTGTATAAATCAAATACTATGACACGCTTTATATATACTGCAACTATAAATCAGCGATGGGCTGCAACCACTTTGATTAAAAGAGATTAAACAACAACAGTGCCGAATTAAGCGAAATAAAAGATTTCCGCAATACTTTTACTCTATTCGAATCTAGTAATTTACTGAATAAAAATTGTTATTTTTGTTTCACTGGTAGTTACATTAAGAGTTGCCGTTGTTACTATTCATACATAGAACAAGGACTGCAATCAGACAGTGGAAAATGTTTTTTAAAATTTTTTTAACATTTAGGTTTTTCTCTAAACACTGTTATTTTTTCTGATACTGCTAAGAAATCGTATTTATCCATTTTAAGCTCAGTTGCTTGTGATCCGTTCATGCACTTTTGAGCCAAAAACGTTATAATGTAGTAAGCCATATTTTGGAAAATTGTACGAAACATCTTGGCGTTATGTCAACTTATGTTATAAATAAACACGATTGTAAATACCCGAACAACTTTCCAGCAGTCCACAAGTTATTACAATTTGCAAAGCATCCGATTGTAAGCGATTGTGTCAACAGAAAAAATCAAAATAAGCATGTTAAGCACAACAAACAACTAGCATTCGATTCAGTTTAGTCTTTTTCTACTCATATTGTTAAATTAATTGTACATAAGAAGCAAAGAAGAAAACAAATGCTAATAATATAGTTTTGAACTCATCCAATCTTCGCTTACAATGTATACAGTGTTGGATGCATCTTACGCCCTAGGCCATCGCTGTGTAAATGTAAGTAGGAATTGTATACAGACTTCGGAGGGGTCACGCTTACATTGTCAATGTCTTAGATCGAAGATATATGTGACAAAAATTTCACTGGGTTCATACCTCAGACAAACAACCTTCTATGTTATAGAGCCAAATATACATAAGAGCTCCCTTGGCAGCTTTACCAAGTACAGACACTACTAAAATAAATACAACACCAGAAAACACCTCACGTATTTTGTAAAGAGAATGTAATAGAGTAACGTTCAAAAATTATGTAACTTGCTGCCAAAGTGGAGGACTCGAGAAAACAATTATATATGAAACTCAATTCGTGTGTTAATTTTTCCTTTTGTACAAACCATTCTCCGTCTTTTGTACACTAATTTGATTTGGGGTCTTTTCAGGGTATGTAAGTGTGTACTTAAAAAAAAAAACCGTTGTGGATTCAAATGGTGTCATATCACGCATAATGTTTAATGTTTTATGACAGCATAAAATTCTTGTTGTTAACTGTGTTTTTTAATTTGCCATAACTAAACCGTAAACATGGCCGCTGACTCAAATTTAAAATAACAGCCTAAATAATGACAGCATGCTCACAGAAGTCATATTGTTTCATGCTATAAAGACACATGACTTTTATAAACACCCTTTAAATTTGAAATTAATTTTAATAAAGTTTTTATAAAATTTAGATTTAAACATATTTCAAACTAATTTTAATTTATATATTCATAAATACACCCATTACATAATCCAAAAAAATTAAGAAAGGCGAAAAGTGACTACAAATAGCAGGCTGTTATACTTAAATGTCAATTTAAGTTATAACAAAGTTTCCAAATGAAATGTTTTAACAACCAAACTTCAACACTTAACTTTAACTTGAAGTTAGCGGTAAAGTTAATGTTTTCATGCCAGGTGGAGACCGCACTGAAACGTTCATAAAACTAGAGAAACTAAATAAACTATTTACTTGAGTTGCAATAAAAACCAAAACTGATTTCGCTTTTCCTCAGATATGGCAGTAATCAGATAAGCCTTTTTAATCATATTATTTTATGCTTAAATTGCTTTCTTCAGCAGCCATTTACGGACAGTTGGTTAATTAATTATTAGAAAAATTAATGAAAATAAATTTAATTTACAGACCTTGAAATGATTTTTGATTATACAAAAATATATATCGCCATCTGGACTCTCTTAAGAGGTAACTACAGAGATATACATAGTTCAGATTTTTAAAGAAAAAAATAATTTTTAAAGGAGAAATAAAAATAATTAGAGTTTTGGTGCTATTAGATTTATATAATATGGTTTCTACAAACATGCCATTTGATTCTTGTTGCAAAATATAAAAAAAACATTTTCGTTTAGAAGAAAAACAAAATAAATGAAAAATATTAAGGCGTGTTTTTTCCGATATAGTCCAACCAAGTTTACAGTTTAAACTTAGCTTAAGGTGAAAGTGCTGTTTTCAGCATATAAGTTAATTTCGGTTTCAACTTAGTTTAACAGAATTGCTTTGGTCGTTATATGCTATTTAGAGATTGGCTCAATTGTATCTTTTCTGACATTCATCATTTCCATTCATTTTTGAATTTCTTTTGACGGACTGTTTTTGGACATTTAATGGTTTCAGCACATTTTTTAATATCAACAAATTTTTGAGTTTCGGTAATGCTGTAATATTTTTTATTAAATTCAATATTCGTATTATTTGATCTTGTTTATATTAATCTGTTTTGAATTCTTCCGGCTAAAGATCTTTGTTCTTATTGTTGTTTATAAAAAAGGTTTAATAATTTTTATTTCGATATTTCGAAAATGTTGTATCATTTTTACACCTTTTTGGAACATAATGCATACAATTATACATAAAATGGAAAACTTAGTGTGTGCTTATTAACGAAAAATATGAGATCAGTGTAACTTGTTTTTATATATATTCGTAATTGTTTATAGAGCTATATACTCGTATTAAAAGTAATTATTATTCTACGCTGACAGATGAACATTATTTTTACCACTGGCTTGCTGACTTTCTTTTCACAATAATTTAAAATAAACAATAAACTTTTATTTTAATAGTAATTAGAAAATTAATAATTTCGATCTCAATTTGGATTAGAGCTCTGAAAAACGGGACCATATTGTAAAAAATTCCAACTAATAATTGAATTCAAATAACTAAAAGTGGGTCGGGTCTTTTACCTTCAAATCTCCTACAACAAAAAATTATAAACATTTACAAATTTCCAAATTAAATAGATACAACAGTACAAGGCGAATTCATAACAGGTGAAATTGACAGCGCAGCTGATAACTTTTTTTAATTTTCATCTGTTTCAGATGTCAATGGCATAATTAAAACAAAATTGGAAAACAAAATTTAAAACAATTTTTTAAACTATGTATTCTATTTTGAGCGCCAGACATCATCCAGAATCTCCGCAGTCTGGCTGGCCATTTTCATCGTTTAAAGTGCTATGATCTGAGACTTTAAGTTTCACGAAATAATTAAAAGTTTCACAATATAATTAAGTTTTTCTTTCATTGTAAATTTTTTTGTAATAGAAATTTGAAAAAAAATTTCAAAACAATTTTTAAATTATGTATTGCGTCTTGAGCGCCAGCTGTCATCCATAATCCTCCCCAATCTAGCTGGTCATTTTCCTCTTTCCAAGCTCTATGATCTGAGACTTTAATTTTCACGAAATAATTAAAAGTTTCACGAAATAATTAAATGTTTGTTTATTATTATAAATTTTTTCTATTATATATTTTTTTTAATTCCTTTTTGTGTTTATATTTTTTCCTTGACATTTGAAAAAGATTTATTTTTTGTAGTGCTGTATTAATTGCTCTTGCATTTACCTAGTATGCATTCGCCTTGCAACAGTATTTATGCACTTTTATTTATACATGACTATAATATTACATATAATATTTTAAAAATCCAGTCGTTTACAGTTTTTGACATATTATTTGGCGATATGTATTTATTTATGTATGTATCTATATATGTGTGTGAATGTGTTGATCTGGCACTTGAACCGAATTTAATAGATTCCTAAAAAAAGAAATGTGTGCGAGTTATCATTTACATTTCTTATTACGAGTACAATTTAAATAATCTCAGCAATTAACAATGTATTTGTATATCTGCGCATGTTGTTTACTATTTTCTATTATGTAAAATAAGTATTGCCATTTACATACATGTTTTTACCATTTATGTTGGCTATTTTGTTTATTTTTGCCTTAAAAAAGCTGAAAACTTAACGGAAGTTATAGAAATGTGTTTCCGCTTCGACAAGATTTGCTGGGCGAATAATTTTATTTTTGGCTTTAAGTTTTTTTTTTTAGTTTTCAACGCATAAATAATTTTTTCATTTCATTTTGTATCTGTTAATCAATTTTAATTTGAACTAGTTAGCCCAACCGATTTTTCTTTGTTAAATATTATCTGCCTGTTTCTACAAAAAAGTAATGAATAATATCTCGTATTTTAGAAAGACTATTTTGTATAGGTACGTGTATGACATTAAACAAAAACAGAGTAAAAACTATTCTTTTTTTAGTTTAAACTATTTATTTCTTATTATCATTGGATGGGATGTGGCTCTCATCGGCCACATGCACTGCGACCAGTGTTGATCTATTGTGGGTCTCCTTTTTAAAACTGAATGAATAAATCGGAGTATAAAGGTCTTTTTACTCAGAACTTCTTCGTCATATAGCATATTTTTGTTTGAAAAACATCGCAATAAACCAAGGTGTAATTTAGACTGCAGGGTATAGCTGTGCAATAACAAGATGGTGTTTTAGTATTTTAATTATATATCAACCTAGTAAGTACTCGTATTTGCGTATTATAAATGTACCATATGTATGTACATATATACAATTATACGAGTATATAAATATGATATGCATTAGCTCTAGAAAATTTCAATTAAATAATTTCAAATTAAATTGTTTACTTAATTATAAAGACCTCGAATAAAATAAATTACAAATTTCAAAAACAAACATATTCACATCAATATCAATGCCGAAAAGAAAATACAATTTCCTATTTAATACCAAAAATGTTATTATAAATTTATAAGTTTTCAAGTGGTGGGCGCCCAACTACTTATCAAACAAATACGTCATTATATAAATGCAAATATTATTTGGCCTCTCCACATAAATAAATTCAAATATGTTTATTGGTTTGCATGTATGTGCATATACGAGTATAGAATTTTTTTTATTCTTAACTTGTTATAACAGGCATTCAAAGGCGTTTATTTATGTAATAATAATTGCAATAAATATTCTATGAATATTACTGCACTTGTCATTATCATTCTCTACAGCCAACGAACTTTCATAAGCAGTTAGTTTTGAAAATATGTATGTTTAAGAAAAATTAATATGCAAAACCAACTTTTATTTATGAAATGAGGGTGTTGTTTTGTGGTATGTGATTTGAATAAGGAAATTTATGTAAAGAAGGTGTTAATTTGCAAAGTTACACAAAATGAATTTTCGAAAGGTATTTATTATATAAACTTAAATTTTTATTCTTTTGAATTTTGTATTAGACTTTGAACATGCACATGCATGCTGGAAAGTTATCTTTTTTGAAAACTATAGCAAATTCAATAAATGTTATTGACACGCGAGAAAAAATTTGATTGAATTTCATATTTGTAGGGGTGTAAATTGGGCAAACAATAGGTAGCTATGTATGTATGTTATGTATGTATGTTATAAAAATATTTGAAAAGAAATGAAAAATACATACATATTTATGTACATAATTGGAAAACTGCCAATCTCAATGCTTAAGTTGGAAATTTGGTTACAACACGTTACTGGCGAGAAGCAAGAGAAGTGCAACTATGTATCATACGTGTTTATACCAGTACAGTAGAGTCCCGAATTAGTTAACCGAAAATTGAATGCAACTCTCATGTCTGGACTGGTGCCACAAAGTTTATTTTAGGGTTACTCGACCGTGTGCAAGAGAGAGCAAAGAAGCTTATCGATGATTTCTAGCACTATTGACTCACTGGATTATCGCCGCTACAATGGATTTTGCTCCATCGAGATTAGAGATCTTGTTCCCGAAGCCTACGTATTTTTACGCAATGCGAGAATATCGTCCAGGGCTCCTCCATTTGTGGTCATTTGCTCTGCACTACACAATGCAGGTAGAATTCGTTTTGTAGCCTTACGGATCGTCTGTGCAACAAATTGTCATCAGACATGTTTCATGTCACAGATAACGTTTGAAGCTCAAGTCAAACGTTCACAAACTCTGCTCCATATTTTCTCCTCCCTATAGTTCTAATACAATACGCTGTAGAGTAGTGGCCCAAGATTTAAAAAAATTTAAGTGTTTTAAAGTAATAAACTTTTTCGAATTATATATTTAAGCATGTTCTGAGAAACACGCGATCTGAAACCGTAAACCGTTCTGAAAAACGCTTAACACACCTTTAGGTGTTCTGAAGAACGTACGTTTTACTGGTGTTTCGGAGTTTTTGCCGAAAAAATAAATATGTGTTTTACAAACGGATATATGTATGTGGTAGTTAAATAAAACGAAAAAAACAAGTAGATAAATTTTTTAATTTCGTTTTTTTATTTGAAAATATGTAAAATACTTTAAATTTTTTATTCAAGTAAAAAGAAAACATATTAAATTTTAATTGTCAATAATTTTATTTCCTTTTGCATATGCAGGTTTAGCAAATTCAATCAGTTTACTTCAATATACACATGCGAGTTGAAGTCGCAAATTTTAAGCGATATGCGCTTTCCAAAACACCTACTTGGCGAGTTCATATCGCAAAACCATACTACTTGCGTTATACGTTTGTCAGAACATCTCTTTGGCGTATTGAAATCGAAAACGCTAAATTTAAGCGATTTGCGTTTCTCAGAACATGCCTGATTAACTTTTCTAAGCGGTTACAACATTAAAAAAATAATTAACCAATTTTTGTTTGTAATCTTAAACTAAATTTAAAGACTCACAGTCACTCTTGATTATTTACATACGTAATTAACGAAATTTGATATAAAAAGTAATTCAAACTTGTATAATTTTCTTATTTGTGTAATAGCTCTGGACTATTTTTGGAGGAAGTATACATCGACATAGTTTTCATACCAATTTATCTTTTATCAAGGTATGTTTTTGAATACCTGCTCCAATTTCTAATGTCATGCTAATGTCAACATTATCCCCCACCTTTGACATCAACAACTAAATTTCTCGAACTGTGTGATTGGAAGCACTATTTGATGTAATATATTTAAAGAGTGGGGTGTCTTAATTATCATTTCACTTGATTCAAATCATTCCACACATGACAAAATAGTTAGCCCAGGTTAACTGAATAGTTAACTCGGGTTAACTGGTTGTTGAAATTATTCTTGCTGATTCAAGCGATCGACTTTTAAGCGAGTTAACTTTTTCGAGATTCTACTGTATTAATGTACATATATGTTTACAAGCATATGTGTGTCTACAAACAATTTCTTTAATCTTAAAACAATGCTATTAAATTCACACTTTCAATTTTATTATCGCTTAATTAAATACAAATAGATTGCAAACTTGAAGTTTCGTTAAATGCATTAAGATCATTAAAATCATTAACGTTTTCCGCCGATTCGTTTCTAGAGCAAATTTGTTTCTTTACAAAAAACATAAAAACACTCCTTAACATCTATTAATGAATAAAAGAATCGACAACTGCGGAAGTGTGGAAAAAAAGATACAAGCTGATGCTAAAAACATAAAATACAAAAACAAATGTGCAAAAATGAACATATACGTAAAATAATTATAAATAAACGAATTTAAATAAAAAAGCCTGATTTACAACAAATATATTTATATACATACGTATTTGCTATCATCAATAAAACTTTGAGAAGATGACGACAAATAAATGGATTTGGTATTTAGCAGTTACAATTTTTGGTAAGTAAACATGTTGTTCGAAAAATTACTGCTAAAATTCTTTTTGAGTGAAAAATATCTTGTAAAATATTGCCAAATAACTAGATTGCATAACTGAAAAAAATATTCTATTTTTATTTATAAGCATAAATAAAATTTCTAATTTACACACAAATAAATTATATTAAGAAATAATTTTATAAAAATAGATATAAGTATATAAATATAAACATAAATATAGTGTTTTTAAGAATATAAACATAAAAATAAAAACATACATTTCAAATAAATATTTATTTTTTAGGAAAATTATTAGATTATTTTTCTAAAAATATTTCTCACACGTCACTCTTGGCGTACGATTTCTTTTTGTTTCGGCCGAAATATTTTAGAATTATTAAGCATCTGAATGTGTAATGATTTGTTTTAATATTAATATCTCAAATCAAACTATTGAAAATTTATGTCTGGATTTGTTTTTCCATCAAACTGTTGGCAACTTATTTTTCTATTTTTAGTCCGTGAGTTTATTTGACTTTGGCAATGAACGCTGGCAACAGACAACAGTCTCCACATCCATGCGTACGTACATAATTTCATGCGAATAAACTAGGGCGATTGAACGGTTATTATTCGACCGGTTTTTGGTTTAACTAAAAGCGATTTATTTTATTTTCTGTTTTTCGAATATCTAATAAACCAGGGGTTTTAATATGGTTAACCTGGAATGAAAAATATAAATGTAATCTTTTTGTATCTCTTTTATTGCCAAATATGCTCGTAACTCAAGAATGATAAAACTAGAGATTACGCCATGCACATGACTTTTTGTGAGAGTTGTCGTAACCATGAATTCTATCGTCCTTGCTCTTCACTAAAGTATTTTGATGAGAATGTAGAGTGAGAATTTAATGTAATCGTTTGTGTACTGATAAATATGATACTGTGAGAGATTCTAAAATTGAACTGAGTAATTCTATTAATAGTATGCAAAAAACAAAAATCTCTTTTTAAAATAACATGTTTTGGAATGTTAAGATTTGAAAAACTATTTAGATTTTTAGGTTAATTTACTATTAAATATGTACTAAGCATACATATGTACTATATTTTTTATCTGTATAATAAGTTTTGCAACTAAATATTCATACACATACAAACATATATACGTATGAGCAATGAAAAATAGTGGTTTCCAACTCTGAGAACATTCAATTCAAATTGTAGAAGCTTTACTTGTGTCTTCAAAGAATTCTATCTCCATGATCAGATTAACAACATAAAACCAGAAGTTATGTTTTATTCTCTTTTCATTCCGTTTATTTGTATATATTTTATAAATATCATTTAGTTAGAAAGAAACTTAATTTATTAAAATATATCAAGATTCGATAGACTCCTGTCAGTTTCTGAAGAATACTTTTTTTACTCTTTTTAAAAAGTTTAAAAGCAGCGAAACTCATATTAAGGTATGATATTATACCTGCTTTTTTAGTTGGTTGCTTAAGCATAATTTAATAAAACATATTATATTACAACAAATGCACTAAAACCTATAAAATCGACCGTTACGTATTTTAAAGTGAACTTGTCAACAAATGATTAGAAAAAGCCAAATTAAAAAGAATTAAAGGATTTGTAGAGTTCGCCATGCAGGTTTTTTTCTTTTATGCTGTTTGGGAAAAATCCCAAACACAAGTTATTTGCATCTTTTCATATGTTTCACTCGAACTGATATTATATATATTTATTGCATAATAATTAAAATACATAGAGCTTTTATGTCACAAAAGCTTGTAGGATGTAATTTTCTTCATGGTTTTGTCTCTGGAATGGTGGCAGATACATATGAGTACTGCGGTTCATCGGTACACTAAGCATTTATTTGAAAATTCCGTTTTGCAAGAGTATTCTCGCCGAAAAATCATAAAGATCCCTCCATGAACTACCATCCAGCGCTTCTACTGCTGGGAATTTTCCAGATGTAAGCATGTTGACAAAACTATATGTAATAAATAAAAAATATTTGAAATTTCTGTTTTTAGAAATTAAACCATTTAGAGAATCATCTTCACGAAACTCATTTCGCAAATATATGTATGTCATATTATTTTATACTTGTGAGAATTTGTTTTTGTTGTGAATTACTTTGTTTTTTTTTTCAAGGAATATTTTACTAACAATTTTGCTTTTAATTATTATATTGTAAAAATCCTTGTTAATCGCTTTTTCTTTAATTATCAAGCGGAACCCGGTTTTTTTTAAATTGCAACTATTCAAATTATTCGACAACCGGTTTCAGAAAAAAGTCAAATAATCGATCACCCTATTATAAATATAATGCATTCATTTGTACTTATTAGAGCGGGTCAATTGTTTTACTTGCAACAAACCATTTCAGTCCCACTCAAAAATGATTTCTTTATGAAATAATCTCTATTAAATTCAAGTAAAGAACGTTCCAAGATTTCAGTGATTACGAATATTATTAAGCCACTATACAATAACCATAACGAAAATAATGAGCGGCAATCGTTTCTAAGAAAACAAAGATGATATCTCCAAAAAATAGCTAAAATAATCCTTCAATTCACAAGAATGTATTCTTAGCGTACTTTTAGTAGAGCTTGTTGCAGGATTTTTGACGTTTTTTCTTAAAAATAGCAATGGACTCAAATAAAGTCATTATTGATAAATGGTTTTCTGTAAGTTCTCCATTTAAGCATTAGGGGGAGATCACCAATCTATTATTCGACCGGGTTTTGATTTTACTGAACCGCTTTTTTAAATATCCATTTTTGGAATATTAAATTTGCACGAACTGAGATTTTAAAAGTCGTAATTACGAGTTTGACGTGGTAATAAATACAGAGCCATAAACATCGGCATAAAATGTTATGATTAGACTAAAAGTGGCGATGCAGTGAACAAAGTACTAAAAGGGTGAAATTTGTAGCGGTGGCAATAAAATAAAAAAAAAAATATTTGTGGAATTGTTTTTAGATCTTTAATCCCAGAGAGTGACTGACACAATTCTTTTTGTATTGAAGGCGAACCACTCTAATGTATATTTTATATGTAACCAACTGAGATTATTCTTACATACAATACTTTATTAGCTACTAGTATTAATACGAAAAAATATAAACAGCTTATTTTATATGTTTCTTAGCTGTATATATATATTGATATATCGTAGTAATCAGTAGACTTGGAACTACATTTTAAAATAGTTTCCTTCGTTTTAGTATATATCCTTTATTCTACATAAAACAATGAGAATTTAAATAACAAAATATTATAAAGTAAATGCCATGTAGGAGTTTTCATGATTTTTGACCATTATTATGACTTTTTCCAAATTTAAAATTTTTTCCAAAAATACTAAAAGCTTGAACAATAAATAGCAACTCAATGTGCGCTAGTCTGACTCTTATGTTGGAGGATTTACTAAACATAGTATTATAAATATCATTTAGTCCTATTATAAAACCGGCAATTAAAATTAAAACTTAAATACATTACAATTTAACAAGTTATAAGCCACTAAAAATTTGTGATAAATTCTATTGTTTCATCCGAATTTTGAATTTCTATGGTTTTGGATCTTTAGCACATGTAATTTGGATCTGAAAAAATTGTTAATGGCTTAAGAACAAGTTTGCTTCTATTCCTCAATCAGGTTTTTACAAAAGTAATAGTGCAACCACTTCTGTCCAGGAAGTTCACGGGCGCTCCCGGCACATTTCCTTATTTTCTTATTATTTTTCCTGTAGTGTTTTTGAAACCGCTATTTGAACTTTACTCAAGTCCTAGACGTACTTGAGTATAGGTTGCGGGTGTCAGTGACAAGCCGAAACAGGGTGACAAGATTGAAAAAAAAAAATCAAAAAAAATTTTAAATAAAAGAAAAGAATTTCACTGATTTGAAATTTTTGTTATTCGCACAGGCCCTTGTTTTTTTCTGCTGCTTTCTCTCATGATGCTTACAATCAATCTTGTCGGCCTGTTTCGGCTTGACGTCGAGCTCTACACCCTGTATACATACCATATTATTAAAAAAAATTTTTTTTTTGCTTATCAATAACAATTTATATTGCAATTTGTCAAAAAAGAGTTTAATAAACATAAAATATTTTTTATGAATAAGGCTGAAAGTTTATACTCGTATTTCCCTTATAGTTCAGTCATATGAGCAACTTCATTCAATTTCAGCATATAATATCTATAAACTCTCACCAGTTATACGCATTAGTCTTTTATATATTAATTAACTTTATTATAAAAGCTTAAATGTCTGCTGGAATATTGAACACTAATCATCCGAAGTGAATCATTTTATATTTTTGGCACCTCACGGATTCTATGAAAAATTTCACATAATTATTTCTCTGAAATGTTTCAATAAAATGTGCAAATTTTAAAAAATAAATAAATTTTTAAATATATTTAAATTCTATTTTAAAATTTGTATTGTTTAAAACATTTTGCTTTTAATTTTATAATGCATATATACATATATATAGCCAAGACGTTCAACATAAGAATAGTAGTTTTCAGTAAACAAAAATCATAAAAATTCAAACATGCTTTAAGAGCATTTTGCTAAAAGGGTAAATATTCTAAATTAAAAGTGGGCTACGCAGCAGTTCAATATTTTTTTATAACTTAATAGTATAACAGTTTCGATTTAACAGTTGATATAAGACCACAAAAATTTTTAAAGTGAATTACAATGAAGAACTACTTTCATCAAGAACAAATGAAAATAAATCAAAGCTATAATAATGTAATATGTTAAATATTAAAAATACGAAAAACTAATCAAATTAAAATAATAATCAAGTTAGATAGACTTTTTAAAGTTTTAAATCTCGACTTAAGATATTATGATAAAACGCCACAGATTTATTTTTATGATTATTATTTTCTAAGAAAACTATCAGTATATTTATATAGAGGTACAACTTTGATTCGGCCGATGCTTTATTGTAAAAACTGCTTATGATTCAAAATATTGTCCACCGCTGGCCACTAATATCTCCCATCCTTCCCGCTTTAAAAAAATTGGTAATATTTTGAAGCGATCCACGAATCGATCCAATTTTTTTTTACCAGCCAGGCCGTGTGCACCGATCGAAACAGGTAATAGTCTGGCGAATACGGCGGGTGGGGTAAGACTTCCTATTTCAACGTTTCCAAGTATGTCTTGACCACTTTCGCAAAATGTGGTCGAGCATTGTCATACTGTAAAGTCACTTTATCATATCTCTCGTTGCATTGCTGACGGATCGCTTTTTAATGCTAGGCTCAAATGTATTAATTGCATTTGATATCGATCGCCCGTGATGGTTTCAGTCGGTTTTAGCAACTCATAATACACTACGACGAGCTGGACGGTCGGTTTGGCTGTCGATATCCCCATGATTTTCTGCGCTAGGGATTATCGTAATGAACCCATTTTTCGTCCCAAATCGCAATGTGATGCAGAAATCCCTCCCGTCTTTGCCTTGCAATCAGCTCTTTGCAAGCAAACAAACGCCGTTAAACATCTTTCGGCTTCAACTCATACGGCACCCAATTTCATTGTTTCTGAATCATTTCTATAACTTTAATGGCTTGTTGTATTTGACACTAGTCTTATCAAGTAAGCCTCCTATTCTACATATTCGAAAACCGTCTTTCTTCCACCGCCATGCTGGTCTTCGACGTCAAAATCACCGTTCTTGAAGTTTTGACACCACTCTTGGCATGTTTTTCTACCAATGGCGACTTAGCCGCAGGTATCCTCATAATAAACCAGAGAATTAAAACCTCCTGCAAATGACGAGAGTTGTGCTCATAAGCTGACATGTTTAATCAAGAATAACTTTATGATGCAGACATAAAGCGACTAACATTTCGATGGTGTTATGTGTACAAATACCTTAGTTTATTACTCATATATGACATCTACGATTTATTTATTTCGACTGCCACTAACCGCTACAGCCATCTATTGCAAAGCGGGGGAGACAAAATTGTTCACCTAATATATGAACAATACGTACAGTGGACACCCTGAACGCATTTAATTTTCTCACTCATTTATTTCATCAGTATAACTCTGTTCTACTGGTTTTCAGTTAAATTCTATTCGCAGGAGCTCAAGTCCAATCGGTGCTATTTTTGAGCATTTAATTCATATTTTAACTAAAGGCTCCAATCTCTGCCTAAAGATTACATACCAGGCTAAATGAAAACTTCTGCTTTTATCTCCAAAAGAAAAATAAGGAATAGAATAGGTATCTCTTATTGATATTGAACTTATTTCATACAAATATCTAATATTTGAACTTTAGCTTCGAATATTTTGGAAGCTAACACAAAAAAAAAAAAAATTATAGTAAAAATAAAACCAATAAAATATATGTCTGAAAACCATAAATAATCTTAACAATAAAAAAAGATTGTATCCTTGAATAAAATTTCAGTATTAAAGACAATTCAATTCCTGGAGATCTTATATAAGTTTTCCGTATTTATTGATGATTTTCGTTTATGCCTTCAACTTTGTCTATAATACTTAAGAAACTGTCAGTGTGGCAAAGGTTTATGTCGCAAAACCTTCCTTATGTAAAATAATTGTAATATATTTGTTAGAAAAAAACGCGATAAGTTGGACAAAAAAAAGTTGACGTTAAGATGTGACTCACAATTAGTATCGTACATTACGGAGTGGTCCACTCTTTATAACTAAAATTTATTTTTACAAGCTTTTAAACAATAGTTAAACAAATTTTTCTTCTTGTAGTTTTACTAGCTTTAGAAGTACATGCTGACACAAAGGGATTTGTAAGAGAAGTGTGCAAATATAGAAAATTGGTAAATGCAAAAAAAGAAATAAATATTAGATGAGTATTTTGGAATAATAATTATCCCTTTATCGCTAGCTACAACCAGTCAGTGAACATCGCCGGCGCCTATTTGCCGTGCGGGAGCAAATGCAAATAAGAGCCTCGCTGCAAGGGCCTGAAATAAACGCGTACATTTTACCTTCTTATGATGAACATCTAAATCAAGAAGTTGCTGTAAGAGATCAACGTCTGAGTTATTTGACTGGCTTTACTGGTATAAATGCATTTGCTGTTATAACCAATAAGGGAGCCGGACTATGGGTTGAAAATCGTTATGTTCAGCAGGCTGATGGTGAATTGGGTTGTGAATGGGAAATCTATCGTTTGAACGATACTACCACAATAGCCGACTGGCTAGGTGTAAGTGCACACACGCATATTTCCAAATAAAAAATAGAACTACATATAAACAAATTTGCATCTTACAGTCACAACTTTATCCAAATCAACGTGTTGGCGCAGATCCCCATTTAGTACCCCACCATTTATGGATGAAATGGGAAAATCAAATAGCAGACAAATTACTAGAATTAACAAAGATTAACAATAACTTGATTGATTTAATATGGAAAGCAGAAAGACCAGAACCAAATTTATTAACAATACAAGTACAAGAGAAAACATTTGCAGGTGAAAGATGGGAGGATAAAGTCAAAGAGTTAAGAAAACGTCTACATCATCACAATTGCGATGCTATGATTGTAACGTCATTGACCGAAATTGCCTATTTGTTAAATATACGAGGCATGGACATTCCTTTTACACCAGTGGTCAAGGTAAGGTTTTATATAAAATTACTATCATATTGTTTCGGTTAATATAATTTTTCTATTTTAGTCTTATTTGATTATCAGCCATCAGGACATATTCTTTTATGTGGATCGTTTTAAAATCAATTTAGGCATTGATTTGCATTTGCATACAGATTGTTTTAATGAAATGTGTGTCAAGTAAGTCCAACCAAAACAAAAAAGCAAAATAAGTCAACTTTAAATTAACTAATCACAAGAAAATCCAAAAAACTATTGTGGAAATCAAAACAATTACCAAAATTTTAGTCAACACAAAACATAATCATCAAGTAATAACAAGGCAGCAGCCAAAGTAAGTTATCTTAATGCTTGCAGTGGTTGTCCTTCTAAAAACTTACTTTTCGTTGTAACATTAGGTAAATCATGATTTTTCCATGAGAAAATTACAATTCAGTTATATTTGCTGTTTAGTATCAGCAATAATGTAACGAATTGGAAAAGTATTTATGGTGAGAAGAACAAAGGAAGTAATGCTGTATATCAATAAAAATCGTTGCCACAGGCGATGAATAATTAACAGAATTCCCACTCTGAACTCTTAAGTCTTTTTTTTTTTTTTTTTTTTTTTTTTTTTTTTTTTTGAGATATATCGAAACTGTTATGTACAGTTTAATTTAACACTCATCGACGACTTCCAAGTCATTCGGTCAGACCAAAGGGTGTAAAATAAATAGTCATACAACAACTAAACTTTATAGCAGTTTTGAAAAAAGTGGTAGCTAATACAGGCTTTAAATCTTTCCGGCCTTCCAAAGATTATAAGCCAGGAAAATCGTTCAAACCAAAGTAGGTTTTAAAATATCACCGAAAGTTAAGAAATAGTTGTTGAATTCACAAACTCAGTCGTATCGTGTATCGATGTATTTGGAGAGAAAATTTCAAACACAAAACTTCAAAGCAAAAACAATTTTCAAATATATTTTTTGCGAGTTTAATGTTTGTGTTTGAAATTGTCTCTCCAAATACATCGATACATGATACGATTGAGCTTGTGAATTGAAAAAGTGTTTTGTTTTCTATCCTGTGCAAACCTATTTTTTGCTGTCATCCGTGTTTTATTTATACGTTCATTATTAATTTCATGTAGTGTAGCGTATATGGTGTTGAACTAACTTTTGTTAGTCTGGGCAGTGTGGTAGGTATATATACTGGGCACTGATGAGTTTTAACTAATGTAGTTCCAACAATTTAATGAATAAACTAAGTTTGCTTAGGCCCGTGTTGTTAATGATACGTTCATGCCCAACGTCAAAAAACACTACTATCTCTTTCCTCCTCCACATGACCTATTTTCCTAGTTCCAGTAGAATGCACTGCATAGGTAAGTGTCATCGCCCGACTACTGCTCTAAGAGCAAAAAAAAAAAAAAAATTCTTCGAGAAGTCTGAAGTTCTAGCGAATACTACATTTTAGAAATCGATTCATGTGTGAGTGTGGGAGGTGGCTGGTTAATATTTGTTAGTCTGAGCAGCGTCAAAAACAGGGTACTGATCAGTTTTAACTAATTTAATGTAAAAGTTTTAAATGCTGTATTGGACTTTCCGTGTTGTTATTGATAAGTTACATCTACAACCACTACTTCCTTTGTCCTCCTCCTCCTAATCTATTTTCCTAATTCATGGTTTATGATTTAAAAAAAAAGTGTACTACTAAAAGCTGAAGCTCTTCTTTTAAGTTAAACACATGCACATATTTTGTTTGTTAGTGTTAGTAACAAATTAATAGCCTATTACTCCTAATATATTGAGCCGATCAAAATGAAACTAAGCCCGTCCACTACTGTACAGAAAGGACTAAAGTATATATATGATATATGATTTATCTATATGTATATATGATTTTTCTAAATCGGCTGAAAAAGGGACTTTAAAAAACGTGTTTGCCTATCAATTAAATAGATACTTATCTTTTTACAGAATCAAAGAATATCACCAAGTATGGAATGATATACGCACTTATTCCCAAGTCTGGAAACGTGTTTTAGTTCCAGCACCTTGTGTTCAGGAACCGGGAGCATCAGAGGCTGTTTTCTCGTCATTTCCTTTAAGAAATGTCGTCGAACATATATCTCCCATTATAATGATGAGAGCCCAGAAAAATTCCGTGGAGCAGAAAGGTATGCATATAGCCCACATAAGAGATGGTGCCGCGCTTTGTGAGGCTATGAGTAATCTAGAATCAAGAGTAAGTGAAAACTGAAATATATATGCACATACATAAGGTAAAATAAAATCTTCCGGTTACAGTTTTTTACTGAACAATGGACTGAAGAGAAAATTAAATACGAAATAGAACGTTCCCGTTTATCGCAAAGAGCTGTCAAAGGGTTATCATTGCGCACTGTGGTAGCATATGGCGAACATTCTTCATATCCCTATTATATTTCTAGCAATGTAACAGATATTGAGGTTACCGATCAAAATCTGTTAGTTATTGAATCCGGCAGTCAGTATTATGACGGTACAACAGACGTTTCTAGAACGTTTATCTTTGGCGAACCGAGTAAAGATATGAAACAGGCGTATACAAATGTATTGGCGGGAATTTTAAGGTTGGCGCATTTAAAAATACCCTCTGATTTGAAACTATCCGAAATAGATGCTTTAGTCAGAGGTCCTGTTTGGTCTTCAATGAATGACTATCCGCAAGCGACGGGTCACGGTATTGGTGCCTATGGAGCTGTACAAGAACGTTAGTAAGAAGCTGATTAGATGTTGAAATTCTCATTTTGTAAAGATGTTGTTTCGAAAACTTTGATATTTAGACTGGAAGAAACAGTAAAAAAGAAACAATCAAAATTTGCAAAATTTTAAAAACGATATTTTTATTTACGAACTAAATATTTTACAGTCAATTATTTATATATGATTTATTTTACCTTTTTCAGCTCCCATTGCCATTGCTTATGGACAGGATAGCCATTTTCATTTCAAAGAGGGATATTTCTTTTCAAGTGGTAAGTAGGTTGATTTGATGGTGGTTCTGCTGCCAGACTTAAAACTTTTCCGCCAACAAACAATTTCTACGATTAATAATTTCTAGGTTTAAATAAATTCCAATTTAGTAACTCGTAAGAGATAATGGCAGAGTTCTTTGCTAAAAACCGCTTCAACATCGTAAAATAACGTAAAATAAGTTAATAGCCCTATTCACGATCTTGTGCAAATGGCCTTGCATCATTGCATTTGCAAAATATTGGAGCGTATTTTTACTTTACGAAAACAAAGCACACCCAAAAACGTCACTTTTGCAATTGATGGAATATGCAACCTCGAATGCACAAGATTGTGAATCGAGCTATTGTGTTATATTTTGCGTTTGTAGCACGGTTTGTGTAAAATATCATATATACGACTATTAGTTAAAACGTGAGCCTGTTCGAGGTCAATTGTGTGCTGATGAGTAATGTAACGACGACGTCGTTCTAAGTCCTTAACTACTTTTATTATCCTCTTTAATAACAACTATTAATAAAAAACAAGTTGTACTAAAAATCACACTTTTTTGAAAGTACAAAATTAACTTGAAAGCGAAAAATGTACTTTTCTTTTTTTACAACTATTTTTATATCTATTTTTTAAGAATCCGGCTACTATAAGAACGGAGACTATGGTGTGCGTCTTAAAAATGTGTTGGAAGTGCGAGATACTGGACGTAAACATCCTTCAGGAGCAGAATTTTTAGCATTCCACGATGTAACATTAGTGCCTTATGAACCCAAATTAATAGATAGTACTCTATTAAGTGCCTTAGAAGTGAGTACAATGGCAAATTAACAGTAGTTTTTAAGATCTAATTGAAATATTTATAGAAACGTTGGCTTAACGAATACAATGCCAAAATACGGCAATATGTCGGCGATGAATTGAAACGTCAGGGCAATATGCAAGCGTTTTATTGGATGATGAACAAGACTCGTCATATACGTGAATATTTACCTGAAGAAGAGTATCGTGCTGCTACGGGTTCTAGCACTCGAATTCGAGCCTTTTTAACTGTAACAGTTCCGCTTATGTTACTAGCACTAACGGTATTTGGCAGCTTTATACGTTGGTTAATATAGGAGTTAGATATTTTGCTTAAGTTTTAAATAATTAAATACTAAAGAAATCAATAATATAATTGAATATTATTTAAGTCGTATGCATAACCAAATCTCGGCAGAAGATTCCATATATAAGATTATGTATTGCAAAGAAACTTTTTTTTGTGAACTTTAGTTCTTTTAAATTTGGTTACTCTTATATAAACATAATACTTATTTTTTGTTATGCATATGCCCTTTACATTAAAGTTTAAGCTAAATGAAATTCAAAAATGTAACCAAATGTTGTGAAATTGGGACCAAGTAAATTATCAATCTATTCGTAAATGTAAATTTGTAATATTTTTTTAGATGTTAATTATATTAATTTTAGCTAGATAATACAGATATTTAAATTATAAACAAGTTGTTGATAGATAAGTTTTTAACTTTGACTCATATTTTATATATACTGTAAATTAAATTATTAAAAATAGTTTTATTTTGCGAAATTGTTAAAAAAAATGTATTATTAACTTAAATAAAAACAAACATATTTTTTTATATTATAACATTAGCATATTTTAAGAACCACTCAGCCGCCTTGTGGGATATTTTGCAAAAATGCAAGGAAAATTAATTATATATTTTATGTGATGTTGAAGGGGAAATACAAATATAATTGAGTGAATCTCTTTTCTAATGCCTTTTTCATGTTTGTTGAGAGTATGGTAAAATATTTCTTAAAATAAATACATACATTTTGAAATTAAATCTACTTTAGAGTGATAATAAAAATAAATGTACATAATTTTTTTTATACAAGACTGTCTGTCTGTCTGCTAAAAAACCGATGATGCTTAATGAAAAATCACATGCTTGATTGTATATAGTGAAGCCCATCAAGCACGAACTAAGTTTTATTGTTATTTTGTTTTCACTGTGAATGATTGTCGGGAAAAGGAAATAATGAAAAGAAAAAAATTTAAATATAATAATCAAGGCAGCTTTATATAGGTAGTGGCAGAATTACAATAAATACAACATTAACAAACATCAACATATATTTTGTTGTTAGAATTCACGAATAGTTGTCAAAATTTTGTTTGAAAATGCAAGGAAGTCTATGTGTTTTTGACAAATTTACGCAAAGGAAGCGAAAAATAACTGCGCTTATACCACTACCATATTAAAGCTGTCTTGATAATAATAATATAAAAAAAATTAAAGAACAGAAAGTAAAACAAAATAAGTAAAAAATAATAAAAATGAATTTATTGAATTTCAAGCTGTAACAAATTTTCATTATTATTTTTATACATGAAAAACTTTTTTAGAAAATACAAATAAAAAAAAAAAATGGGGGATGATAATTAATATGTTTGAATTTATTGAAGTTTGTTGGTCATTGCCTACCAAATGCACACTGAAAAATCCATATTAAAATGAATGCTTGATGGGCTATCTAGTATGAAGTTATGGAGTATCAAGCACACGAAGTTGACAGCTTAAAGTTTCTTTCACACAAGGTGTGCCATAAAATGAATTATCCAATTCCGTTTTGGTATCATAACTTTTTTACTAAATAAATCCAATTATTTTGAGTTTAGAAAATCTTTCTTTAGACCAGTACAATTTTTTTCAATGGGAAAATATAACCAGCCAAGTGGATGCTGCCAGCGTTGATACACATTCGCCCGTTTTATCGTATTTTGAGGCGTTTTTCCTGAATTGAGCTGTTTTAGGGATTCTACTACGTTTCACACAAGTACATAGAGTAACAAAGATTTAATTTAATAATTTCATACATATCGCTCTTACAAGCAATTGAGAAAAATTTTACTTTAAGATGTACCTAGGTAAACATGTACAGCTTCCATTACGATTTTTCCTTCACCTGTAAAATTGTAACTATGTTTGTGAGGGCATTTCTACATGAGACCAACGATATGTATGTATACTAATGATAAATAGTTGAACTTATTGAATATTTTTTAATATTATATGATTGTATTTTCTGGCTCAAGTTCTAATCCGGCTTTCGCCAAGAATTATTTTTATTTTTAGTTATAACAATCATTGCCGAGATCAATAACTCTTGATCACTGGAGCATCGTCGTAGTGTGGGGTACATTACTCTGTTCTATCGTCACTACAATGGAGTCTGCTCTGACGAGATTATTGATCTTGTTCCCGAAACGCGCACATTTTTACGTAGCACGCGTTCATCGTCTAGAGCTCACCGATTTGTGGTAGATTGCCCGGGGATTCGTACTACGCATTACAGAGAGAATTCGTTTTTCAGCCGTACGCTTCGCCTGTGGAATAAGCTGCCTGCAAACGTTGGAAAGTTCAAGTCAAATGTTCACAAACACTACTCCCTCTTTCCCCCTCCTCATAACCTATTTTCCTAGTTCCGGTACAATGCACTGCATATGTAGGGGTCATCCCCTGAGTACTGGTCCAAGATAAAAAAAAATATAAAAAAAAAATTAAATAAAAATAATTGAATACATTAAGCTGAAGGCCAACTAGCTGTTTCGTAGTCGCTACACTACTCATCAGCACTCACTAGGATTCGAACTCGTTATTATGGAAACATGATGTACTCGTATTTAATACGGCCAACCAACCAAATAACCAACTCAGCTACCGATTTTGGAAGCTCTCAGATTTTAAGACAACTGCCTTAAAGTATGCAAACAAGAAAAATAATAAGTTATTCAGCATTAGCTACAAAATAGCTTAAAGTGTTGCCAGAAGATGGTAAACAGCCCCTGTACCTAGAGTCAGCGCAGCCATTGTTGGTCTTTTCTGGCCAAATTTGCTCGGACATTATTCGTTTGGTCGGCTAAAACTTATTTTGGTCTTTTTCAGAAAATTCAACCCCCTAATTTTATTATTTTCCAACCTTGTTGATTGTGACCCTGATATCATTATTACACAGTAGAATTTTTTGCGCTTAACAGAAATTAATCTTTCCGCAGAAGTAAATCAATATTTTATTAATTCTATTGTAAACACACTAAGCCAGAAAAGCTTTGGAAATCTTGCTAACTTTGTATTTAATTTAGTTTCGCTTCCACATAGTTCTGGAGCTGCTGAGCGTAAGTTTTCAACACTTTTTTAAATAAAACAAAGATGAGGAATAAACTTGAAATAAATACACTTAAGAGTATTATGCTTTGCAAAGAACTTTTGAAAAATACACCATGCACCATGCACGCAAACAGAGAGTTGTGAGTTATTAACCAAATAATTATTTATGTATATATGTGTATAAAAGAAAAGAAAAAACACATTTGAGCCGACCTTGATCCTTGAACCCCTGGGATTGATCCTAGTTGCTTTCACGTTTATTTAATTTAATGTTTGGAATAATTTTTTTTTCAGCTCAAGATCCTATTTGGAGGTTTTTTAATTTGTTATTTTATTTTTCAATAGACTTCTTCAGAAAAATTTGTTTGTGTAGTCAAATATTTTATTGAATTTATAGTACACAAACACATTTTCCTGAAGAAGTCTTTCGAAGGAAGACGAAATATTGAGAAATAAAATAAAGTTTTTTTTTTAAACCAAAAAAGACCTAGAGTTGAAAAAAAATTATTACAAACGTTTGAGGCAACGATTGGCGATTAATTTTTACTATTTGTTCTCATAACATATAGATATTGTGAGTATGAAACTAATGTTAAATATTGGGAATGGTCAATAGTAATGCTATTTTACGCGCATACGTACGAATATATGAGTATAAGCGTTATTAAATGAATTTTTATATTTTAAAACTATCGATGGTTTCGATAGTATCGAACTCTAACATATTAAATGCATATACTACAACTAACATATCATTATTTTCAATATCATTCGACCATATAGGTCGAATATATTTGACATGTTGTCGCATGTTTTAAAAATTTTGCCACATGAATTGCATTTAGCGTAGTTTTTTTCTATTGTGCGCTTAAAAAAGCTGCAAACTTCCGGGAACACGCTGATCTCAATATTTTTACCGCAAGCATCTACAAGCATACATATATAAGAATAATTTTTTCAGAAGCATGCAATTTTAATAGTTCATTTACCATTGAGTCTTGCAAAAACTTCTCCATAACAATAAAACAAGCTTATCAGAACCGTCAACTTTTAATAGTAATCAGCAGCTTAAAAAAAATTATTGTGAAAGATTTAAAATTTTTAATAAAAATGTATGAAAACCAAATGTGGTGTCAGCAGCAATTTGTTAAAAGAAATCAAAGAAAATAGCATATTTTCAAATTTTATGAGTTGCTTATGGGACAAGAACGAGTGAGACGTCTAGAGAATTTGTTTGAAATACAATCAGAATGTTGAGTATATTTCATACAAATTTTCTAGATAAACACCACATTAGTCGGTGTTAAAGCCTTTGGATTTTAAGGTGATTATTTTGTTATGCTTACTTTTAGTAATAAAAAAATCATGCTAAATGTTTATAAAACAAAACATTTTTACCTTATTTTTCAATTTAATTTACAAAAATATGCAAGCCATCGAGTATTTTTAATGAACTTTGCTTTTGCTTTTTTCTCACCTATAGTATTACTATCGGTTAAAAAATATCGATAGTGGACCAAAAATAAAACTATCGACAATATCGATAGTACTATCGATGGCAGCTCTACCGGTACCCCAATGAACCAAAAATACTAGATTACGCTTTGCGCTCGTCCGTTATATTGTTTACGTCAGTGAGCTGCCGAATGTGTCATAATCAGTGATTTTTCTATACTATTGTAATAGAAAATATAATGAAGAAACAACAAATTATAGCAAGAGGGAATCAATAAACAACAAATTGTAATCCCGTGATTACAAATTGTGATGCGCAGGAGAAAATTATTTTGTCCATTTTTCGGTGTCATCTTAGTTATTTGCTTCATGCGGTACCCTTACATAGAAAATTAAATCAAAATACATGAAGCTTAGAACAAATAGATTAAAATTCAATTAAGATAGGTAAGTTATTATCAGAGTACAGGCTTGTGCATCCTTTTGCTCATTACGCAACACTTTCAAGCGTATACAAATTTATGTTGTGAATATAAGGCATTGCGGTTCCTTTCATTTTTAACCGCTGTTCTCTGAGCAATGTAAGTTAATTTTTTGTGGTTTTGTTATTCGGATTGAGAAGATTGGTTGTTGCATTAAGAATGCAAACTTTAATAGCAACAATACTGCGTCTGAGCTTTATTCAATTAAAAATTAAATAAGTTTCATGTGTAACGTGGATTATATGGCTCCATTTTATTATATATTTAATATTTTTATCACATTGTAAGTCATCTCGAAAAGCTAAATGTACTTTTGCTCTATAAATAGAGTTAGAACATGAGAGCACCAGAATATTTTTTTTTTCAACTTTTGTGTCACGGTGTTATTTATCCATAAAGTGTTTAAACGTTATCAGTTCCGGCTGATAAACCAAAGATATCATATAAGTTGTCATATATGAAAACATTTTTTTACAGATAATTTTTTTGAACGAGAAAACTCATATTTGAGTGGAAATCAATACAAAAATTCGGTTAACAAACAGTATGTGATAAGTTCCAAAGAGAAGCACACCGATTGCCTTCAATATAAAATTATCAATCCCGCTAAAATAGGCATGGAAATATTTTAGTTTAGTATAAAAGTGAAAAGTATTGCGAAATTATTCTTATAATTATAATGAAGTATATAAAAAATTTGTTGTTAATAATATTTTTATATGAAATACATCAAGATATAAATTGTGAAAAAGTTAAGACAGTTAATTTAAATACTTGGAATATAACGAATGAGAATGGAAGTAAGTTTCAAATACATTATATCTACCATAAATTAAATTTTTTAACACAATAATTTATAATTAAGTCAGAATTACGGTAATTTTCTTAAAATGTTATTTATGATAATCAATATGAGATATGAATCATACTGAAAAAAATAATAATTTTATCAATACCAAGCATTATAGAGAGCCAGAGAACAAGCCAATTAAAAATTGTTTAAATAAGTGAATTAACCTTTTAACAATCAGTTCTTATAAAAAATCAGTTCTTATAAAAATATTCTCCACGAATAGCAAACATATGATATTGTTTATTTTTTAGTTTTTGATGTTGAAATTTAGTAAATATTTTATTGAGTAAATCATATTTTTAAACCAGATTTTTGTTGTTTAAACCTTCAACCATTTTAATAAGAAAGTTTGTTTAATAACAAAATTTAATTTCACTTGCAAAATTAAAGAAAAAATCAGTAAAAACATTAAACCAACATATTTTTTTTTGTGTTCAATAACGACATTCACTTAATAAATTGTTTGAATGCAGACCTGCAATGGAATTCGTGGATTCAAACAAAAATTCAGTGAAAATAGTTGTTGAACGAAAGCAGCTATTTTGTCAACAACAACATCAAAATGCTAGGTATCGCATTAACTCAAACTTATGTATGCAGCTTTAAGCGGAAAGTGTATAACATAAAGAACCATTGTAGAAATTTTACAAGGAGCAGAAAAACTAGGGCAGGACTATATTTAAAGGAAACTGTTGCTGAATCAGGGAAAAACATATTTATTGAGAATATATTTATTTTTTTTACGTAAAAAGCTTTTTTGTTATAATTTTTTCTGTGAATATTTTCTTTCTCTTTGAAACAGAAGCCAGAAAACATTATAATTTCTGATAAAACTGTTTTCTAAGAGAAAATCTTTGCAGGTTAGCATTCGCATAAAAATTTCGTAGTTTTAACAAAATTATTAACCGGAAATATTTAAGTTTTAGAACTATGTAAAAATATGTTAATAAATAAAATTCAACAAAAATTTTTTACTGAGTTCATTATAATTTCGACAGGGTATACTTAACCTTATTGTGTTAATTATTGCACGTTTATATGGTAATACAAGATCTTTAGATTTTGTAGGAGCAAAATATTATGAAATTCTTTCCGTATGTCAACAAAACTGATTAAAAATGTGTTGTAAGTAGTTTTCTCATTTACATTTGTTATTACAATTCTACAACATGGTTACAATTCTAGAACATTTACAAAAACATGCCATATTCTTGAACTGCAATTGTTTGGGTTTCTAAATGTTGTTGCTGCCAATGTAAATTTAGAAATGCACCTTTGATTTGATGAGAATACAGAGTTGTCTGATATGGTTTAAAAAATGAAGATTTACTTACCGCTTGTCAACTTTTGCATTTGAATTTCTTTCCTACTGAATACATTTTGTTTTTACAGGGAAAGATATCCCTTATTCTTCACAGATTTTTGACAAATCTAAATATTTGTATTACCATGTAAAAGTGCCTTTAGAACGATATGTAAAAGCCCCTTTCATTTAAAGTTCTAGAACTTCAATCAGACACTAACAATAAACACTCAACTGGAGACATGTTCTCTTTCCTCTAGGTAAGTTACTTTTTTCTTATACAATATGTATGTGATTGTGTAATAGGAAATTGTTGATCAAAATAAATTACAGGATTATATATATAGTTGTAGCACACCAGAATGATAAAAAAGATTGATAAAAAAACCAGACAAATATGTTAGCTCGAACTAGCTTTGCTATTAATTAGCTTTACTAACCACTCATGCCAAATAAACAACGATTTAATGATTTTTAAGAAGAAGAAAAAAAGGAAGTTTATGAAAAAAGGTTTTTATGTACCTATTTCGACAATCATACTATGATTTCCAGGCCAAATGAATGCAAATTGTATACGAGTATACTCTTTTTTAATAAACGGCGAATTTATCGTTTCAATATATAGGTACGAATTTGAATCTTAAATAACTCTTGAAGCCATTGCACTACTGCAGCTTTTTAGCTTTATGTTGTGTGTGCACACAACATAAAGCTAAAAACGTAATACGCAAACAAACGACGTACATGATGAACGTAAGTAAACAAACAATCAATAGCCCTATTCACAATCTTGTGTAAATGGTCTAGCAGAATTGCATTTGCGAAATATTGGAGTATATTTTAACTTTACACTAACAAAATATAACTAAAAATTTCAATTTTGCAATTGCAGAAATTTGCAATATCAAATGCACAAGATTGTGAATCGAGCTAATGATTTTATTGTTATTATTGCATTATTACTGTTTCGCAAGCATGTATGTGTGAGTATACGCGTAGTAGTTATATTTGTACATTTGAGTCTAAAATGATCATTAGCAATGTCGTAATAAAGAAGTATAAAAAGCTAGAGCACATTGCTGCATTTGTGGGTTAAATGTCTCCTAATTGTACACGTAGTAAGTGAAATACTCAAGTATTCATCAAACAAACATAATACTGAATACTGCATCGTACACATTGCGATGTGGTAGGCATCGTTTGCTGCAGGATAATAATATTTCCTTGCACTTATTCTGTAACGAACTGGCAAAAGTAGTGGTCTGTTTACAGTAAGGAGACTTTAATATTGCATATGAAGAATGTCCTGATCCAGGTTACCTGGATCAGCGAAGTTAACATAGCCTGTATATTTTTTTTATATTGGACCAGTAATCAGGGCATGCTCGCTACATATGCAGTATATTGTACTGAAACTACGAAACAAACAATCTCTATTACAGTAATGAAAAAATTGGAATTAAATTAGCTAAAACTGTTCAGTGCCCAGTATATATACATACTTTTAAAAGACATACATATAGAAAACACGGACAACAGTAAAACACACGTGTGCACATGATGGGAGACAATGACGGCACTGAGGGTTTTCGCCCGTGAAGGATATATACTTTGTTGGCGGTTGTGACAGGTTATTACCACATACCGACGCATGCGAGGAGGTTAAATGTTAAAGTAAAAAATGTAATTATTTCTGCCGAAGTTGTAGAGATGAAGATGAGAAAGAGAGTGTCGAGCACTTCCTCTGACGGACCTAATTTTTTTATATAGTTTTCGGTTTCATTATGATTGCTTATTTCCCTTAGACTACAAAACGGACTCAAGAAAGAACCCAAGCGGGCTGGGTTTATGAAACTAGCAGCCTGGACAAACTAACCTAATCTACCCTTGTTATACATTTTTGCTTTTTAATCTTAATTTTTTTTTTTTCTTTTAGCCGTTAATATAAACAACATTAAGAGCCCTATTGGAGTTTATAGTGCCTTAAGTGATTCATTTGGCTGGATATTAAATTCCAAAAATGATGAACATCTAAGATGGATTGCCAATGATAATTGGACATTCTCCACAGTTTTTAGGGGTACACAATTTAAAATTTTTAAGAAAATATAAATATATGAATGTAGATATCTAAAGAAATTATATAAAAAATGAAACATTTTTTTTAGCCGATTTTGATAAAGAACAACAAATTAATATCACCTTTCATGGCATAGACACAGTATCAATTGTATATTTAAATAAACATGAAGTCGGCAGAACCGAGAATATGTTTGTACGCTATTCGTTTGATGTGTTACCGTATTTACAAACTGAAAATCTTTTGGAAATCAAAATAATATCACCTGTACTAGCAGCAAAAACTCGAGCTGAAGAGTTAAGCAAAATGGGTATAATTAATCCTCCAGAGTGCCCAAGCAATGAAACAAAAGGTGTCTGCCATCGCAATATGTTGCGAAAAATGCAGGCTAGTTTTGGTGGCAAAAACAATATTGTTGCACTTTCAATGGGCATCTGGAAGCCGGTTGATTTAGAATACTACGAAGTGGCCATCATGAGAGATGTAGATGTTGCATTACGTCACAATGATACGCATTGGACTATGGATATGCGTATGTTTCTTAGTTCAGGCATAAAGCAAAACTTTTGTTGTGAAGTGACTTTTATAGCCGTGTAAGTATTAAGAGCACCAAAATTAATTGTACTAGTCCTTGTGTTTCTAATAGTTTTAAAAATTAATATGATGTTTCCGCAACACAAGCAAGCAACTTATAAATGTTTGAAATTTTATATTGTATTAAGAGCCCCAAAATTAATTATACTAGTCGTTGTGTTTCTAATAATTTTAAAAATTAATACGATGTTTCCGCAATGCAAACAAGCGACTTGTAAATTTTTGAAATTTTATATAAGGAACAATTTTTTAATTGTGTGATTTCTATACAAATACTTCAAACAAGTCGCATGCCTGTGTTATGGAAACATTACATAAATATATGTTGTTGACCTTTCAGAGATATTTTAGACAAGCCGTTGATTTTCAAACAAAATGTTTCATATAATTCGCTAAAAATTGACTTTAAAGTAGATGCTTCGAAGGTTAGTTTAAAAATGCTTTTAAAACAATCTTTGCTTTCCTAATTTTTCTTTTACTATAGGATAAAATTAGACTATGGTGGCCGAATGGTTATGGTGAACAGAAATTGTATCCTTTGTACTTTGCTTGTAACTGCTGGCTAAGTCCGAATGGCCCCAGGCTAAAATCCCGGACAAACTCATATAAAATCATAGATATAGGCTTTCGAACTATTGAGCTGGAAGAAGACTTAGATGGTTTATTTATGAATTAACTTTTTTTTAAATATGCATTTTAATAACTTGTTATTTATAGATTTTGGTCGTAGTTTTTACTTCAAAGTTAATGGTCAACCGATATTTATTAAGGGTGCCAATTACATGCCAGCTCATATTTTACCAGAATATTCTTACGATGATCCTAAGTTGGTACATCTGTTAAAGTCTGCTCAGGAGACAAATTTGAATATGATACGCGTTTGGGGAGGGGGACTGTATGAATCGGATACGTTTTATAACTTAACTGATTCTTATGGTATTTTGGTCTGGCAAGATTTGGCGTTTACATCTTCTACCTACCCGTTAACCGATTCGTTTGTGGAGTAGGTTTAACATTTTAAGCGCAGACTTTTGTTTTTTTCTATTTTCTTGTTTCTTCCCTACAAGATCTGTTCGCAAAGAAACCTCCCAAAATGCCAGGCGCTTAGCTTATCATCCTAGTCTATGTATTTTTGTAACCAATGATGAGATTGAGTTGTATTTGGCACAGAACAAAACAGAATTGGGACGAGAATCAGGACGTCTGGAGGAGGAGTATAAGCAAATGTTCATGGGCACTATAAGGCACGAGCTAAATGTTATATCACGCAACGATTTTAACCCCAGAGCTGGGCCTATGATATCCTCACCTTCAACGGGAGTGGAAGAGGGCAAAAAGGAAATACCCACACAGCCACAGAATCCAAACTATGGAGATGGTGAGCTATAATTCCTTGAAATAAAGATCTTAAAAATAATACGAACTAAAAAAACAAAGTCGACATGCCTGACGCAAACAATATCAGAAAAAAAACATTTCTAAATCGTTCTACTAATGTAGCAACTTTGAATTGTATACTTAGTTTAGTCGGATTTTCAAACACAAAATAAGGAACTACACTGCTGGTAGTCCGATGCATTATCTGTTCGAAGCTAAAAATATAATATATCATATCAAACAGAATGTTTTTCTGACAAAAAAGATTGTCTAGAATAGTGCAAAGTTACTGATCTCCAGCGGGTATCAAACTTTCGAATATACTCACCCCAGTTACTATGGTTATTTATAATTACCTTTTTTTCGAACAAGACAGGTTTGTTAACAGTCATATTTAAAAACTTGTATTTGCAATGAACTTGAATGTGTATTATCGTTCTTTTTGTATAATTTTAAAATACTAGATGAAAGAAAATTGCATTTGTATTATGGTGTTAATTTTAAGAAGGCACGATCCACTTGCATTAACAGAGACATGCATAAAGAGTTTCCCAAAATTAACGCAAGATTTGTGTTAAATGGAAAAGACAGTTTTTAGTCTTTTGATGGGCCTTTTTATTGAAGCATAAAATACATAGGAATTTATGGAATAATACATGGGGCAAATGATGTCCTTGGCTTTGCACGCACACAGTCACCCGTTTGTCGAAATTTTTCATCAGCATACAAGTGGATGATTTTTTAACATACACCTATGATTTCAAACTCCATAAAAAGAAATCTAATGCTGCTAAATTACATGATCTAGAGAGTACACGCAGTGGAAAAGTCTCATGCAGTACTTGAATTGTTGAAACGACATTTAAAAACTGCTCGGTTGCGCACAGCGCGCCAAAATTTTTTCATCTACATGTGCTAATGTGACACCGTAATTGTTTTACTTCTTAAGAAAAGAAATACACAAGATAAAAATTCAACGTGCATTGGCGAACTACGTGTGAATGCTGTCGTTTATACGTGTCTATAAAACAGGATACAATTTGTACTGTAAATTTTCGCAAAACATAATTTGTCCTACAGAAAAAAAAAACGAAGAAAAGTTTTTTTGTATGAGAAACTATAAATATTTTTTTCTGTTTCGATAAGATGCGTGGGTTAGAATAAATAAAATCAGCGTCGTACAATATATTATTATACTTTGTGCGAAAAGTAATGCTTTTTTTACGCTAATGTCCGCGTTTAAACAACATATCAGTCACATCAATATCATCCAAATTCCCAGAAAAAATTGTCGCAGTATCGAGCATCAGCAACAGTCACAGCATGATCAATCTCATTTACAAAAAAGTATGGTCCATCATGCCTTCAGCTCCAAATGCTCACCAAATGAATTAATTTGTTTTTCGATAATCATATGTGGGTACTCAGAAAGCGGCAATTTTGGTGATAAACAAAGCCCTCAAACCACTGGGCTTCAGTGCTTAGAATGATTTTAGATCCATTTGTTGATGTTCAATGAAATATGCTCTCTGTGTTTATTCAGTACTCTTCAATTGTTGCATTGAGTTTTACAATCTTGGAGATACAGCTGTTTAGTTAGTTGCACTGCAGAGAGCAGAATATGTAATAATAAAACATAACGATCATACTCGTTGCAGCTCTCTTCAGATGGACACACAGTGTCACTTTTGCTCTAATAAATTGAAGATAAATGGTGTTAGGGTCCGAAGCCGATGATTTTAAGCAAATGGTTTGTTAATAAAAAAACGGGGGTTAATTTGTGGTTTTAACTATTTTATTTGTACGGGTATAATTATTATTAATTAGCAGTGTAAGTTTACCAATATTTCATTTCGTTTGCTACTTTGTAGTAATCTACAAACTACAAATTTATGGAATGTTGTCAGGGAGGCTGGAAGTTGGTAGAACAGTTGAGCTTAAAAATAGGATTATCACTTGCACTTAAGCAAATGTTTTGAAATTTGAAAAAAGCTACTTAGGAAGATATGATTCGCCACCCGACCAGAAATTTGTAAGGTTTCAAAAGCGGTTCTCAGGCTGAACAACAATTGACAAAGTTATATGAGTTAATAACTTCTCTACTTTTAAAAGTGGGACCAAAAAACTATTCACAAACAAAAAAATGTACGATTTTTTGAAGCCGGTTAAAATGAACCGGCAGGCTAAAGCTTTGGTATTTAATCTTTGGAGTGAAAATTTATTTTAGTTCATTTTTGGGAAGATGAAAAAGACGGCTGGGATCCTGATATTTATCCGCGTGCACGTTTTATTACCGAATATGGCATACAGAGCTTACCGGCCTTGGCATCTTGGAATCGCACTATTAATTCCGATGAAAGTTTCTCAAGCATTGCCCAACATCGTCAACACGACCCGAAAGATTTTAAACATATGCTTCAATTGATAAAAAAACATTTTGCAATACCAATTACGTACTGGGAAAATAATTTTGAGGCCTTGATATATTTATCACAATTGTCACAAGCCATGACTATAAAAACAGCAACGGAAGTTTTTAGAGCTCATAGACTTCATAAAAGAACTATGGGTGCCATATATTGGCAGTTTAATGATAACTGGGTCGCACCTACTTCCTCAAGCGTTGATTACTTTGGTAACTACAAGGTAGGTCATAAAAACATTGTTTAAGCTAAATTAATCTAAATTGTTTTTAATATTAGATCGTTTGGAATTGGTCCAAGAAATTCATGGCTCCTACCACTATTATAGCTTTGATGGATGTTAAAAATTCAAAAATAAATGTAACCGTTACGAAAGAAGAGTTGGTCAACGATATTGAGAGACCGGAGTTATTTAATATTACAATGTATACATATTTTTGGTCTGAGTTATATCACAGACGAGCTATAAGTTGGGAAATATCAGTGGTATTTTATTTATCATAATTTTCAAACCTGATTTAATTTTCATATAATAATATTTTATATATTTCAGAGTACGAATGGCATAACTACGGATTTTTTAGACATGAATACAGTTTTCTATCAGCCGTTTACAACAAACAATTGTTTTTTAATATTTGAATTGACTCAATACAATAAGACATTATCCAGCACCTTTCTGATACCGGAAAATATTGGTAATTCAATTGGAGTGACAGATCCTCAATTAAAAGTAAGCATTTACTATTAAAAACATACATACATATTTGACAAATGTGAAATTTTATTTGGTAATTGAATTCACTATAGAATATAATCAAACTGGTAGACAGAGAAAAATACTACGCCTGAAAGCAAAATATTATATATTGTTCATAGCATAAGTTCTAAAGTCATTTATAGTGCAGACATCTACCTTTGATTTTCTTCGAAAATATTAGATTAATTAAAAAAAACTAATAAGGTTTATGGATGTGCTCAGTTCGTGAAGGCAAGAGGGGATGTGCACTATCTCGTCTTGTCGGCCTTATCTGATGATGGACCAACTCCACTGAGTTAATTATTCACAATTTTCCAGCGCCTGATGGGGTTTGGAAGGCTCACGCAAACCGCAAATATTTGCCATAACCTTGTAGGCATATAGACCCCTTGCTTAATGAGTTGGTAGGCCGAGGTCCAACTCTAACCATCGCAACTGGTTTTTTATTATACAGGTATCTGTTACAAGACAACAGAACCTCGGCGGATTTTTTTAGCTCCCGAAAACCGGGAATGCACCTTGGTTTGCAGGGAAACAAATTCCCCTTCCTAAAATTTTAGGTTCAAATCACAATGAGAATGTTTTAGCCGAGGCAAGCACCTCAACCATAATCACCGCTGACGTGGCCTGCAATCAGAACCTCTCTTATTAACAAAATTGGCGGAAAAAAGTACAGTAAAGTTTTTTTTTTATTTGTATGTGCCACTGTATTGTGCAAATTATCATTGTGATTTAGCATTAGAATGTGTTAAATTGAACAGGTTTCTAAGTGAACGAATTGAGCTCTTCGTATAATAGACTACCCTTCAATTTAAATAGCTTTATTTGTACTTGGGTTTTAGTTTAAGGGTTCCTTTCTTAAGAAGGAATTTTTACAATACAAATTTGCTGTGATCAATAATTTTTGATTGAAGAAGACAAGAAAAATTAATGATCAAACCTTTAGCACAACTAGCTGTTTCGTATTTGCTACACTAATCATCAGCACCCATTTTCGGATTTCAGCTCGGGTCATGACGTATCATGAACTGCCTGCCTTAACCACTTAGCCACTGAGCCATTGAATTATTCTCTGTCTATACTCATCTCATATTGAATCACATATGCATTTCGTTAAGTGCCCGCATTGTTTGTATATCATTTTTTGCTGTCTCTGAACAAGAGGTTTTTTTTTAATTTGTTAACATACATATTTACAGATATGAAATTGTTTTTATAGGACATATTGCTTCTAAATGGAAAACAAAACTTTCGTATGCTTTGCTTATTAAATAACATTAGTTTTTCCTTAAATGTATTGGTATTCGCTCTTCCATATAGAATTTTATGGTACCCCTGGTTTAAATGATTAATATTATTAGACCAGAATTTGTAAAATAGAGCAGACGTTGGTATACATTACGATACAGTACTGATAAACGATATGGATGCCGTAAAGTGCCGAGTCATATACTAAGGCTTTTTACTTGCTTGTTGTCTTTTTATATTCTCTTTTATTTGATTTTGACAAACCGTTTTTAGTAACATTTTTGTTTTTTACTTCCAGTATACCATAAGTTCGATTTATTCGTTAAATAAAATATTTTATCAGTACTACACCATTACTATAACAGTGAAAAATCCAGCTATATTCGTTTATTTGGAGGTCTATCATCCCGCTGTGGAAAGATATAAGTTTTCTGAAAATGGTATTATAATAACAGATCCAATTAAATTGATAAAATTAGAAGTGAAAATACACACAGAAGATATTCTGACGACAGAAGATATACGTATTAAAACTATAAACGATATCTTATTTAAGGGTGCACCAAATTATGCTAAGAATTCTACAGATAATTCAACTAAAAAAATGTCAACTGCTTCCGAAATGGCAACAGATGAACCGGTCTATGCTAATATTGCTGATGTTGTTGTTGAAACATTATAAAATATTAATTTAAACTCAGTTTAAGCAAAATTCTTATATAAACAGACGTATTAATATATATGTATAACTAAATATTTTGAAATACATGTTGCATTTTTTCCTATTAATCCTCCATATTCCAAGAGGCGTCATCGTCGTCACATCAAGACGACATCAAAAAACACTCGGTTACACATTCGTTTTACGCAGTAATTATGTATTCTTTGATAGGCCTTCGTTATTTCCTGGACCTAAGCGATAGACAGAAGCTTTCGACAACATTCAATGTTTTTGACACCGAGTAAATAAATGAAAAAATATTTGTGTCGACTTCATGTGGCTACGTTGACGCCTTATAGAATATGGGGGAATATCTCACTAATTTATAATTATTGTGTTTCATGGGGTTTTCGATATTTTACCGACAGCTTACACAGATGTTAGTAAAATATCTCGGTTTGCGACTCGAAGCATGTCCTATGTACACGAATCAAATATAGTGTAAATCCACGAGGGTTAAGCGAAGGGTAAACAATTTACTGGCGGTTCAATGGACAGCGGCGTTAAGAGTCTCATCAGTGCATCGTACATTATCAGACCCCGAAGACTTTTTTAGGTGGCTTGGCACAACAGCATCATGAAATCTATACGAGTAAAATTTAAAAAAAGAAAATATAACGCCGGCTCGTCAGCTATGGCGGAAATAAAACACTGATTCCTAATATCCGCAGTGTTTATTAGGTAAAAGGAAAGGAGAGGTACGAGTAAACTACTACCACACCGAACATGGTTATTTAATGAAATACAGGCTGACGTACCAATTGTGCTACTATTAAAAATTCAAATAACTTTTTTAATCGAAGCATTTTTTTCGAATTAAAGGAAAGGTAAATTTTATTTTATTTTCTCATCATGCTTATGTTAATATGAATATATGTAAATAACGGCATATACGAGTATTTATTACATTTTGTTGTTGTTTACGACGATTAGTCGAATGCAACGAATGCAAGAATTCGATTTGCTGTACTGCATATACGAAGAGAAACATATTTCAAATGACGTGGAAAACACTTTCTTTTTTTGCACACGCTGGAAAATTAAAAGAGAAAGGTACATTCAGGGCGAATGATAAGCGGAGAAGATGCTTGCAAATAAATCCTTATGTAGCGTCTCCACATAGCAGTTTTTATTGTTAAGCTTAAGCAAAAACGTCGGCAGGATGACAGTATAGCGATTGCTAATTGCTCTAGGTGTCGTAAACGTATTACTGCTTCAACACAAATACTAACCAAACTCAACGTGAGGAGTTGTATGAACAACATTGTGTTTGTTGTCTGCACAGCACTGTGTTTGTTATATTTTTATACCAACTGCAACAACTGACAGCTACTTGCTTGGCAATATTTGCTCAAGCAATCAATAGAGCAATCATTGCGCAATAGATTGCTACCTATAGCAATTTGCGGTCTACACATCGCAAGTTTTATAGACGCCATCGAAATTGACAATTATGGCATTAAATATTGCTATGTGGAGACGCTAGGTAATGGTTATCGGTAATGAATTCCTAAGCACGAGTTCTGCGAGAAAAGAAATACACACCTGCGATTTCATTGACTTAGGTAGATGTCAGATTGACGGGGGGCAAATGGGAAGTCTGAACACGGACAAATGCGTCAAAGCTAAACAGCCCCATCGAAATAATAGGTAATTTTCCCCAAGCAGATAAGGGGATTTTTCAGTCGGCATGCACTGCATGCGGATTATGATACATCATAGAGATGGCGGAGTGTTGAGCATGCATAATGGATTTATCTTTAAAATAACCGTTTCATTAGGATTTCTGAAAAGTATCGTGTTTAAATTAGCTTGTAGACTTAGTTAAAAATCCTTTTAGTCTGTTCATGAAATTAATCTTTACGTAAAATGTCTAGAAAACCGTAATTTCCACATATCATTAGTTATCTCATATTTTCTTAATATGACTGCTTTGATACTTATACGCTTATTTAAGTGAAGTATTTGTACAAAATTTATGCATCAAGACTAAAAATGTTATGTTTGTCATTGAACTGTGGAAAATTTGTTTCAAGGCTCAAATAATTATGAGTTTTCTATGCTCTCCAGTAAAGTTCAATTAAATTAAATTTAATTACATAAGTATTTGTTTATAAGACTATTTCAATGAAAAAAGCCTTTTTATGATATATTTCATCTGCAGATGGTTTGAATATTTTTATGTGTTGAATAATTGTTTGGATTACGTCAAACGATCACTGTTTCACAAAAAAAAAGCTCGTACTAAATTTAAGTATTTTCTACTTGCTTCAGAACGAGTCGTACTCAAACATTTAAGTAGGAATAACACAAAAAGCCGAAGACGGGATTCTGCACGAAAAGCAATCCTGAGATGACGTTTTTTTTTATCTTGGATCAGTGCATTGCACCAGCACTAGGGAAATAGGTTGTGAGGAGGGAGAAAAAGAGAGTAGTATTTGTGAACATTTGACTTGAACTTTCCAATGTTATAACAGACAGGAGACAAAGCGTACGGCTGAACAAATAATTCTTTCTGTAATGCGTAGCATGATTCTCTGGGCACATAAATGGCTGAGCACTGGACGATGACCGCGTGCTATATAAAAATTTACGAGCTTCGGGGACAAGATCCCTAATCTCGTCAGAGCAAAGTCCATTGTAGTAACGACACAACAGAGTAACTATAAAGTTTTTGAAGCATGTGCAGAATTCTTACACCGAGGAAAAACAACCAAAGTTAAGACGCAAATACATACATGTGAATGGGCTGCTAAGAGATAGGAGTAAAAGGTTCTTTGAGAAAAAATGGTGTTTGAGAAATATTATTAGAACAGTTTTCTTTTTGAGCTCTCATTCATTTGTTTAAAATCATGGAATATATAGTTAAATGTTTGAAAATACTTTTTAAAGTTTTCCAAGTCTAGGTCTGTCAGGGCACATGTTGGTGAGAACTTACGGCAAAGATTCGATCGGTTGTGATATTAACTTTTTGGTACTTCTTGACCATTCAAAATCGTTCGACCTGGTCAACCATGAAATTATGGCGATGAAACTGAAGTTTTTTCCGATTTTGACTTGGCAGTCAAAGTTGTTTGCTCCTACCTATCGAACCCCATACAATCGGTATTGGTGAATGTTTGGTCAAATAGATTACTAGAGGACTACCTCAGAGTTACATTTTAGGACCGCTACTATTTCCGCTCTATGTGAATGATTTGCACGAAAAACTCTCCAAATGCATTATACTTGTATGCGGATGATGTGCAGCTCACACTAAGTAAGACTGTTTGGGAAATTGACTGCGGCATATTTACCTTTAAGCAAATGCAAGTCAAAATACATTATCATATGTAAGGGAAGCTTGCAGCCTGTATTGTCACAATATATTCTATTGACTATGAGAGAATTGATATTGTTAAATCCGCAAGGAGCCTCATTATAGTATTCAATAGCAATCTAATAGACTGATCATGTGAACATGCTGGTAGGTCAATCTTTCGGTAGTGAATGCTGTATTTTTCTCCTCTAAAGATACGAATCTTGCTTGCTAAGACATATCTTATATTTTCTCTGCCGTATGGGTGCAATGACTCAGTCAGTAGGATGTTATGTTCAACAATATTGTAAGATATGTCTATGGACTTAGACGATTTGATCACATATCCCCAGTTTCTAAAAATCTTCTTGAAATTTCCATTCAGGGACTATTGAAGATTCGTACGCTTTTATTATTGCATAAAGTAATTGTTAAAAAAAATTACCAAATATTTATTTGAAAAAATTCGTCCAATTTCTTCCAATCACCAAGGCACCGATCATTTTCCTGCCACACCCCTGAACGGCAATTTTATATAAATGTTGCTCATCTCCGGAATAGTCTCCCACTAAATCAGCAAATGCTTTATACAATTATTTCACATAAATTATTATATAATTTGTTTGTCAAAACTCATCAAAATAATTTATTTCATAGTATAACAAACTTTTATAATGTTATGCGTTCCTGTACTATAAATATAAGATACAATCTTGTGGCACAGGAAGCGAAAAAATTAAAAAGCTAAATAAAAAAACAACAATTAATGTTTGGAAGTGCATTCGCGTGAATGTTTTGCTATAAAGGTTGATAATTTTTGGAAATTTATCTAAACGATAACTACCTCATTATATTAAACGTTTATTTCCCAAATTTTTATACAAAACTTGTACAATAAGAACTTCATAAACATAAAATACTTAAAAAAAAAGACCATACGACTTTTTATCAAGCTCGTATTTTTATAGAAGAATATAAATAAAAATATTAAAACCACCCGTTGAGTAAATCGACAATTTATGCTGTTTGTTTTCGTGGTATACGAAAACGATTTAACAAAACTCATTAGATTTCTTTGTCACAAAATTCAATAATAATCTCAAAACTCGTGTGATAGTCTGAAATGCCCTTTAATAAACACACATAATTGTTGGGTAGCATACTTTCCAGTCAGCCGTTTCAATGATTGTATCTGATAAGTGAATACACTTTGATCTCTCTTCAAGTATTCGTATATTAACTTTTCTCTCACACACAATTTCTCTTATACTCATGCCAAACTAAATAAAAAACAGCTAGTTTTCTTTATCATACCGCAAACAAACATATTTATAATATATTTTCGTTGCAAATTAATATACAGTCAGTCAGTCGCCCGGTACATGTAGGCATCGTAGTCATTCGAAACTTATTACCTAAATAAAATAAAAATTTATTACTTGAGCATAAAAGAAAATAAAGAAAATTTAAGTGTTTTTGTAAAAACTTGAACTTAAAAAATGCCTTCTATTAAATAAAAAAATTGCTTCATGAGCAATAAGATTTAAAAAAAATAATTTGCAGTGAAAAGTTCTTTGAAAAAGTTTAAAGTGATTGAAATACATTTAACTACGATGATATTAATTAAAAAATTACCAAAGCTTTCTAGAATTATTTATGCTGTGGTGTTAATTATTATTTTACCAAAAACGTATTTAATGGATTCGGTTAATTTTGTTAATTTAAACCGGCATTGGACGTTGACAAACCAAAATCATTGTAAGTACATATTATAATATATTAATATTTATTAAGATTATAGAAAAAAACTTAATTTTTTGTGTTAATCAATTTAAAGAATTTTTTGCCAAATGAAAACATTTACAGTTCGTTTAGCTAAAAATATATATTTAAATCTCATGTTTCTTTTTACCTGCAATGAATAATGAAAAAGTAGTAAAAATATACAAAAGCTAACCCCATTACTTAAGGTAGAGCATTGATCACCACGCAATGCCTTCAAGGGTAATAGCACTTATATTGAGTATTCTCTTTGTGGTTTAAAGTATCAGATCATGATAAATTTCGATTCGAATAATTCTTTTAACTATCGTTTTACTCGATTACAATATCTCGAATATCTGTTTTATTGTGAATGAAATTAAAATATTTTTATTTCACTGCAATGGTAACCCGGTATAAGACATTTGGTGTCAATTTCATGATTTCGACGTTAACATTCATAAATAAAAGCCAAGATTATGAGTTGCAACTAAACATGTGCTAGAGTATAACAGTAAGATTTGTGAAAGCAGTTTAACTAAGATGATACACATTACTCTTTGTTCAAATAAGAATACAATGTTGTATGCTGCTGTTTTGCTCTATTCTTACTACCACACTCAAACTTATTCAGAAAAAAAAAATATTTATGGTTACCTGTTGTTTTTTGTGTAACACAAACAAAAATTTATTGTATAGGGTGTTTTTTTAAGCCCGATAGAACTTGAAATTGTAAAAAATAACACAAAAAATTAAATTGTAATCAAAATTTTTTTTTATTCGAAAGATCAATACGTGACATTAACATTTGAAAATGATTTCGGGCATATGGGCACCGCGGCTGTTCTTGACGAAGCGCATTCTGGACGTCCAATTTTGGGCCACTTTTTCGAGCACTGCTGGCCGTATGTCACGAACAACACGAACAATGCTGGCCTCCAAGGCGTCAATTGTTGCTGGTTTATCAGCATAAACCAGTGACTTCACGTAGCCCCACAGGAAATAATCGAGAGGTGTCAAATCGCACGACCTTGGAGGCCAATTGACAGGTCCATTTCTCGAAATCAACTTATCGCCAAATTTTGATTTCAGTAAGTCGATGGTTGCGTTCGCCGTATGGCACGTAGCGCCATCCTGTTGAAACCACATCTCCTCCGGATCAATGTCATCCATATTTTCAAACAAAAAATCATTGATCATGGTGCGGTAACGATCTCCATTGACCGTAACGCGAGCTCCGGCCTCATTTTTGAAGAAATAAGGTCCGATGATGCCACCAGCATGAAAACCGCACCAAACAGTGCATTTTTCTGGATGTAATGGAGTCTGTAGGGTCTCTTGTGGATTAGTCTCACTCCATATGCGGCAATTTTGCTTATTAACAAACCCGTTAAGCCAAAAATGCGCCTCATCGCTGAACACAATTTTGCGTCTATAAGTTGCGCGAATCGACGACTGATTTTCAAAGTAAATTTGGATAATTTCGTAGCGTTGTTCAAGCGTGAGTCTATTCATGATGATTTGTCAGAGTATACTGAAACAAATAAAAAAAATGTTTCATCAAAATTTAATTTTTTGTGTTACTTTTTACAATTTAAAGTTCTATCTAGCTTAAAAAAACACCCTATACAAGTTATCTTTGATGCTTTGTTGGCACGCACGCGTAGACATATTGTTTATACACATGTACAAGTAGTTCGTCAATGCACGTGTAGCAATATATTTTATATATTGCTTAGAAACGATCCACAGCCGACTAACTACCCTAGTCCTTTATGTAATAAATATATATAGATTTATTATTAATACCATATTTGCTTTACGTTGTGGCAACTTTGTGTCATCTTTATACACACATTATCCTGTATATACAACTGAGACAACTGAGCCGAAAGGACGTGAGTTTTATTTGATTAAACGCCCCACACACGTGACATTTTGTTCATACTTTTTATTTTGTTTAAGTCGTGACAAGAAGTATAGTTCCCCACTTTAATTTATACAACAAAGTTTCACACTAACTTTCATCCCCTATTTTATCTCCTTGAGAGTAGAATAAATAAAGATCCATTCTTAGCGGATGTCTACGTCATAACATCTACCTGCATGCCCGATCAGTCACCTTTGAGTTATATATATTTAGATTTTAGGCGTTGCTTCGGCGTTTTTGTTCCAATTTAAAAATATTATCAACTAATTTCGTTTGTTTACTTAATCAGCTAGTAATATTTATACCAAGGCAGCTTTAACAGCAGAATTACAATAAATACAACACCAAAAAACATCACATGTATATTGTTGGTGGAAATTAGGAAAATTTTCAAAGTTTTGTTTTTATTTTGTTTGAAGAAGCAAGGAAGCCTATGTGTATTTGCAGAATTATGTAAATTGTAAACAAAATTTTGACAAATTTACGCAAAGCAAACGAAAGACAGCTGAGCTTTTACCACTACCCTGGTAAAGCTGCCTTGATCCATCAAAAAATACAAACAGTTTGTTTTTTATGTTTCTAACATGTCGACATTTCATAGCAGCTTTCCTACTCATCAGTATACTTGGAAATTTTTGAAAAATATTTTTAAATATTTAACTATGTATGGGGTGATCCAAGCCAAATCGGACAGTTCGAAGAAAAAATTTGTTTGGTTTGTTTTAGTTTTTACTGTTCTTTTTGAACAGTACACTTGACCAAGTTTTCAGATTTTTGACTTATGGTTTCAGAGATATAGGGTTAAAAAAAGCCGAGTTATAAGAAAACTGTGTCCGAATAAACCCTCATAACTTTTTCAATATTAGTCCAAATAGCATAATTTTTTTGCATTGTTTTTCTACTATCTGATAAAGATTAGAAAAACAATTGTGCACAGTGGGCTTGGATGCGATTTTCAATATTTAATATTTTAAATCAATTTTTCTCACAAAGTGATTTTCATAAACATTTTTTGCATTAAACTTTGATTTTTTGCACAATTTTTAAGACCAATTTGGTAGTGGGATTCGAATAATTACTATTTTTCCCAATTTGTTAAAAATAATTTTTCGTGTTAAACGACTGTGCAAACATTTTCTAGAACTTCGCAGGATATATATTATATACTAATCCATATATTTTATTGTTTGTATGTATATATTACAAATGTAAAAATATAAACAAGTGTTATTAAAAAACTTCCATTGACTAAAAAATGCATTGGGCATTATGGTATTAACAGTACTTTTGTAGCGTCGCTGTGACTTACTATAACGACCTATGCCTTCACAAAGGAAGTTTCCACGTGGTTAAAAATGAATAACCTCTAAAAAAAACTGTAAATTAATACAGTTAGTTGAGGCAAACCGTTAACCAGTGCGAGTGAGACGCAAAACTCTCGAAGACCGAAAAACAAATACAAGAAATAATTACGATGACGCGAGAGCTGTTCTTCAGCCCAGAGCTGTTTTACGACTGATTTTTAATTTTATATTAACAAAAAATTCTACTGATCGTAGGCGTCAATATCAAATAGCAGCAAATTTTATTGATTTTTTGTTGACCTTATTGCTAGCCATAATATTGGCCTAACAAGTGATGAGTCGTACTAAAAAAACCGGGAAACATGAACGATTTATAAGTTGGTATTTTTTATTACAAATCTAAGCTGATTTGGAGAACCTAGCGGCCAGCCTACCTGGTGTTTTTCTTTTTTTTATTTAAAACAAAATATTTTTACAGAGTGAAAAGTAAAAAAAGTCATTAGCCATTAAGTTTTAATGTTTATCGTGATAGTTTCACATAGAGTTTTATATTAAAGTCTTATAAAGCTTTCCGTAAATATCAAATTCAATATGGAATACTAACATCGATAATCAATTCTGTAATTTATTATATTTAAAAAAAACCAGCTTCTGCACAGTTGTAGCAATCATGGGGTTTAATTTTAATAAATATACTTAAACAAAATAAAAAATAGATATTGATAGACTAAAAAATGTTTTAAAACATCAGAAAAAGTAGTTTTTCAGATCTCATAAATAAACGGATATTATGATTTTTTAAAGATATTTAATGAAAGTTTTTCAATAAAACTTGCTTATTTTCAATAAAACTTGCTTATAAGTTTCAAGAAAATGTTATGAGTATTTATACGGATAGTGTTTTTTTATAACTCGGTTTTTCTAAAACCCGATATCTCTGCAATCATAAGCGAAAAGATCTGAAAATTTGGTAAAATGTACTGTTCAAAAGGAACATCAATACAGATATTTTTTTTATTTTATTTTTTTTTATATTGGACCAGTACTTAGGGGATGACCCCTACATATGCAGTGCATTGCACCAGAACTAGGAAAATAGGTTGTGAGGAGGGGGAAAGAGGGAGTAGTGTTTGTGAACATTTGACTTGAACTTTCCAATGTTGTAACAGACAGGAAACACGTTTGCAGGCAACTTATTCCACAGACGAAGCGTACGGTTGAAAAACAAATTCTCTCTGTAATGCGTAGTACGATTCCACGGGCAATCGACTACAAATGGGTGAGCTCTGGACGATGAACGCGTGCTACGTAAAAATGTGCGCGTTTTGGGAACAAGATCCCTAATCTCGCCAGAGCAAAATCCATTGTAGTGTTAAAAATAAAGCAAATCAATAAAATTTGTTCTTCGAACTGTCCGATCTGACTTCAATTGGACTAGCCTTTATATATCCCCATATTTTAAATGAATGTACTTTTTTATTTTCAGCCATTTTAAAACCAGAAATAACTGTGCCATCCGGCGTCTATTCCATTTTATTTGGTGAACAAGTTCTGGATTCGTATAACGACGTTAACTTGAGATGGGTTTCCTACGACAATTGGACCTATAGCAACTCTTTTACATGTAATTTTCAAACACATTTAAGCTAGATTTCTTAATTAATTTATCTTATTATAGTCGATCTCAATCACTTAAAATCTACTCGTTTTGTAAATCTAACATTTCATGGTATCGATACGGTAGCCGAAATCCGTTTAAATCATTATTTACTCGGCAGAACGGATAATATGTTCGTACGCTATAGCTTCGATATAACCAAAATTTTACGAACTGAAAATTTATTAGAAATAGAAATAAAGTCTCCTGTTTATGCTGCCCTGCAGAGAGCGAATGTTTTAAAGAAGCAAAATAAAATCGTACCACCGAATTGTCCAAACCAGCGGTATCATGGCGAGTGTCATATGAACATGTTGCGTAAAATGCAAGCAAGTTTTGCCTGGGATTGGGGCTTAGCTGCTCCGTCAGTGGGTATTTGGAAGCCCGTAACAATGGAGTATCATGATGTGGCCATTTTGAGGGAAGTTGATATTGCCTTAATGAAAAATCAAACACATTGGAATATGAATGTCCGGGTGTTTATGGACTGCAGTGGACAGAAAAATTTCTATGCCGAATTAACATTTTATGCGGTGTAAGTTGTAATATAAAAAATAAAACTATATATTAATAGAATTTTGTTTTGCATCTTAAAACAGGGAAATACTGGAAGAAGCAATGGTTATCAAGGAGACAGTCAGTTACAAGGCTCCTATGATAGTATTCGATCTAGCTGTACCTTTAGTAAGTTGAAAAGTTTATTCAAATATACATAGGCCTCTATCGTGGTTAGAGAAAAATGCTTACGATGGTTTTGTAATAGATTAAAGAGAACTATTTTGTTCATTGGTTTTATGAAATGCACCTACCACGATAAGAATAATAACGTTTTACTCGATTTACAGAATCAAGTTACGCTTTGGTGGCCAAATGGTTATGGAGATCAAAAGCTTTATCCTTTGCACTTCACTTTAAAAACTTGGTGGAATATAGCAACATCTAGTTTAAGAGATAAAACCACTTCACAGAAATCTATAAGAATTGGTTTTAGAACAATTGAACTGGTGGAAGAACCAGTTGTTGAAGGTAAAAGTACAAAATTTAGCAATTGAGTTTGATAACGAAACTTTTGAAATTATATAACTGCTTTCCAGGTATTGGGAATACATTTCTTTTTAAAGTGAATGAGAAGGAAATATTTATGAAAGGCAGCAATTATATACCCAGTCATATATTACCTGAATTTAGCAGTGATAAGACAAGAAGTAAGTTGTTTATTTATAAATATTGTTTATGTTTTGGTTGCTTAGAGCAATAAATTAAATTGGTTTTAAATTTATGAACTTTGATTTTTATTAGTTAAAATACAGCTGTGTTTTGCGCATTTCCCATATTTATTGGCCATGGTATACTTGTTAAAAATCCTGCCTTTTATCTTTTCAAATTAATTGAAAGCATTTTATATCAGAAAACAATTTGTAAAATAACGTAAAATTTTTTACATAAGTGCGTAGTTTAATTGGTGTTGTGCCCAGGTAAAAAGGTAAACGTTTGTAATGTTGAATAAAATTTGTTTATTTGAAGTTGTTTTGCTTATTAGCAGCAAATCACACATCTTGTACAATGGGTTACTTTTGCCGTTTTCTAGATAGGGCCTTATTAAGTCAAAGCTATATTAAAATTCAGTTAGACGTATCTTAGCCGAAATGCCGTAGCTGAAACCATAGCAATAATTTGCAATCGATTAGTGGTGCAACAACCATAAACAGCTGATCTTTTCTCTATATAATATATATAAAAAATGTATAAATAGCTAGTTTTTTTTTTTTGTCTATATGCCAACGTTTCATAGGAGCTACCCTAATCGTCAGTAGACTTTGGAAAGTTTTGAAAGATATATATCTATAATACGCGGTTTCAATATTTTGTTTGATATAAAATAATAAAATGAAATCTGAAAGGTTTCTCAGTCTACTGATGATTGGGTTAGTTCCAAAGTAGTGTCGGCATGTACACAGCTACGAAACATAAAAATTGCTGTATGTATTTTTGATTGGTATAAATATTAAAGTAAATAAAAATAATAAATTCAATAACGTAAATACAATATACAGCGTATCCCAGAACTCAACGTTAAGCCGAAACAGGGAAACAGGGTTGATTGTGAGAAAAATTAGAAGAAAAATCTGCATAGAGTAAAAATGTGTAGAGTAATTTGTACTCGTAGTAGCTAGTTTTGCAAAACCACCGCATTCGCTTACTATTTACAGATCCAGTATAAAAAATCGTTGCCTGAGTACTGATTCATTCTGTGAAAATAAGATAGAGAATCAGGTTGATTAGTCGAATTTTCGGAGTTTTGTAATAACCCAAAAATCTGAGACTTAAAAGAAGACTGTTTCTTCTTTTCGTTGAACGCTTAAATTAATTGATAATTATAATAGGCAAGGAAATAATTTGGGGATAACCCATCCATATAGCGACCACGTACAAGAACTAGTCTCTAGTAGATATGTATATATTGTCTTTGACAACCATCACTCATTTACATTTGCATGGAAGCTATCAGTTTGGATGACAAAAATTCAGTGGCATACCATCTAAAAGGAAAGTTAACTTCAAGTCTACAAGTAGATAAATTTGCCGCAAAGTTATTTGATTTTTTTTAAAAGGCAGAAACTGCGGTGTTTTTGCTTGCCTTTGAAAGGAAACGAGCCAGCAATCTAGAAGCTTTTAGTCGAGCGTTTTACCAACTCGTCTATCGAGACATGGATGCATGGAATTAAATATGAATTAAATTTTAGAACCTTTAAGTTTTTTATATCTGATACGATCGATTTCAAGTGATACTTACTATAAATTTCTTTTTAATCATATTCCAGTCGAACATTTACTTCAATCAGCCAAAGATACCCACCAGAATATGATACGGGTATGGGGAGGAGGTATTTACGAATCTGATCATTTCTACGACACTGCAGATGCTTTGGGTATTTTAATCTGGCAGGACATGATGTTTGCGTGTGCCATGTATCCGGCCACCGAGGAATTTTTATCATCCGTTCGTCTGGAGGTTTTGCAAAATGCACAAAGAATTGGGCATCACGCTTGTTTGGCAATAATTGCAACAAATAATGAAAATGAAGTGGCACTGGTACAAAATTGGTACCAAACTAAATACCAGGAAGAAAAATATAAAGCCGAATATAGGCAGCTATATCTGGCTACAGTCCTACATGAACTAAAAATATTAGAATATCCGAGTAGACCGAGGCCTTTGGCATCATCACCATCGAACGGACTGGAATCGGAAAAAGACAATTATATATCAGAGAACCCTCAGGATCCAAATTATGGGGATGGTAAGAAGTTTTTTGAAATGGAAGACTTAAAAAAAAAACTCGTTAATTAATTTATTCGTTTAGTTCATTTTTATGATATTTTCCAGGATGGGTGGAATTCGAATATATTTCCGCGCCCTAGATTTGCCTCTGAATACGGGTTTCAATCGTTACCATCCATGCGTTCATGGTTGCGAACTGTAAATGGCTCTGATAGTTTAGAGCAGCTGATTAATCATAGACAGCATCATCCTTTAGGAATGTTGGTCATAACTGGCTTAGTAAGAAGGCACTTTCCTTTGCCACTTCCGGAAGATCCAGATTATTTAGAGGCTTTAATATATTTTAGTCAAGTTTCACAAGCCATGGCTACTAAAATGGAAACAGAACTGTATCGCAGCTTACGAGATACTCAACACAAAACTATGGGGGCATTATTTTGGCAGCTGAATGATGTTTGGGTAGCACCTTCTTGGTCAGCTATTGATTATTACGGAAATTATAAGGTTTTATTAAGTGTTTTTTAAATGTTTTCTTTTAAAAATTTAAATTGTCTTGTTTTAGTTATTATATTATTGGTCTAAAGAATTTTTAGCTCCCATATCAATAGTGGCTTTGTTCGATACTAACACGCAATCCTTGAATATCTCCCTTATATGTGATCTTTTACAAGTGGATAGTAGTAATTTACTAGTAATCATGAATATTTACCAGTGGACAAATATGTATCCCAGGCGAACACTGCAATGGCCGGCAACTTTGGTGAAAAACTGCTATTAAATTTGTTTTTAATATATTAAATAATTTCTTTTTCAACAGAAACCTAACGGTGTCCATTATGACAAGATCATTCCTATTGCTGACGTTATCAAACAGCCCTTTGACAAAAATAATTGCTTTTTAGAATTTATTCTACAACAAAATAATGAAATGATATCACGAACGTTTTTCTTCCCTGGCCTATTTACACAAGTAGTTAAGGACCCACAACTAGAGGTGATGTGTTAAAAAATTATATATGCCTGTATTCTTTTTTTAAATATCTTCTGTCCGATTTCAGCTTAAAATTGCCTACACTAATTTGTGTAAAACTACTCAAAGTTTGAAAGTAAATAATTACAGCTTAACTTTAACCGCAAAATATCCTGCAGCTTTCGTGTATTTGGATCTGACTACGGATCAGTACAATATAACAAGATATTCATTTTCGCATAATGGTTTCATGTTAGTGTCCCCAATTATGGTAATTTATTTGGAGATCGAAGCCACGCAATGTATAACCAAGTTAAACAAAAACGATATTAAGATCTATACAGTAAATCAGTTTAAGCCATAGAAAGAAATATATGCATAAACATATGGATAACAACCATTTTAAAAATATTTATTTCAAAAAAACGAAGACTTGCGAACGTCCGCTGCATCTATTATTTAGGTTACACACATTTTTTAATATAGTTATATAGTATTATACCATAATAGCTTAGGTCAAGATAAGGACAAAAAAATCTTTTAGCGAAATTTCAACTAAGAGTTACATATATAATATACAGTCACTCAAATGACTGTTCCAATGTTTTTTAGTTGGTTACGAATATGGGTGTAACAAAAAAACTATTCTCTTAATCACTCTGATATTTGGTACAATTATTATTTGGAGTCTTGTTTATAACTACAATTAAAAAATTTTATTGTAACAATTATGGTTATTAAAAGTTCTTAAGACATGTGCTAATTTTTATTGGGACAGTTAATTGAGTTTATATTTTTGTACACATTTAATGATTATCTTGAAATTTAATACTGTATATAGCCTCCATTTTTAGTAATAACGGCTGTATATAGCCTCCATTTTTAGTAATGCGGCATACTCTCTACTAAATGTTTGCAATCACTTGGAGGAATGTCGTTCCAAGCTTCCACCACATGTGCCCACAGTTCATCTAAATTACTCGGAGTTCCGATAACACCTCTCTTAAGAACACCCCAAACGTGTTCAATGGGGCTATGATCAGTGCAAGATATATAAAATACTTAGCAAAAAGGAAAAAATAAAATAAGCAAAAAATAGAAGAAACTAATTTAATGAAAGACTCCAAAAAAATTGCGTTTGAAGTGCGCAGTACGTTTTCAACCTACTTACAAAGTAAGCGAGATCTATTCGAGCTGCCTACTGCCGACTTACAAAATATGCGAGATTGTATTAGAACAAAGTATTTGAGATTGTATCCGAGCCGCCTACTGCCGACTTACAAAGTATGCGAGATTGTATTCGTGCTGCCTTCTGGTATGTTAGGAAGTAATGAGGTTTTGTTGAATGAACACCTCACTACCTCGCTTACTTTGTGTGCAGGTGGTAGGCGTTTACTCTACAAGTGCGGCAATGTGTATGAAAATGTATACTAGGTTCGTATTAGAGGCCTACTCAAGCACAATAAAAATGTCTTACAAAACATCGTAGTATTTGCAAGTACCAGCCAACGTTTTCTTTCATATTTCAAAACAAACACTTCAGTGCCAAAATGTTCTAAACACATAAACGAAAAAATAGAACAAAATTGAAGTAGAACTTCGAGCATTGAAGTAATGTTCTACTTCAGATTTGTTTATATATTTTATTTTTGATGTTGTTGTTCATGGTTTTTGTCTTTGTATTAAGCTCAAATATTTATGACGCAGTATCCTCAAATGCCAATGTGCTTGCTGTGATCCATCGTTTATTTGCTTTGTCATATTTTGTTTTGGATTTTGCTGTGAAACTGAATTCAAGTACAGTCAAGCACTGTCGTGAAAGCGTTTCAAAACTCTGAAGTGTTCGTTTTGGTTCTAAATGTGCTTGTTTGTTTTGTTTTAAGAATTGTTTTAAAATACAGTGCTTGGAACTACTATAGAGTTGTGAGCAGTGCTCTTTAGAACATTCTGTGCAGCCCTTTAGTTCGTATATGAGGTGGTGCACATTACTGACATACAAGTGTGCATCGGAAGCGAAACTTTGGCCACTGGGAATAATTCACTTTAAATACTATTTTTTATGTGAGAAAAATGGAATTCCAGAAATAAGTTTTATGTTTTGCATAGGAAATAAGTCTTAAGAAATAACTAATGTGTTTTACAGAAAATTCTGACATTAATATATATAAATTCTGACATTAATATTTATTATTATTTACATCTACTATTATTATTGTTTATTGTATATTTGGCTTTAGCAAACTTGATCAAATGGTACAATGCAAATATTTGAATAATCACAACTATTCATCTATTTCACATTAGGCTAAAGGCATGTTGACACAAAACTTTCATTGACTAAGAATAAATAAAACAAAGTCCTGTTTGTATAACATTTATTTATTATGTGTACATAATTTCTCTTATAGTCTAGGCTTTATAGTAACTTACGTATATATGCGAATATACGAATAATAAATAACAATTGCTTAATTAATTAATACAACAAACTATTTGCTAAATATTAATGACAGGAGTTATTTATGTAAGTAGGGATTTTATTTTTGACAAGATTTAAGCAATTTAATTATTCCAAAATTGTATTTCCACATACGAATGAAAAATATTTTATCTATCAAATTTCTGCAATTGCACTCTTGGTGGAGTATAGCCTATAGGATATGGCACCAATTGGTTATTCAAAACACGAGCATTGCGCCAGGTTTTAACTTCGTCTTCAGGTGTATCTGGGACACGAACGCCTTCAATAACGGTAACAGCTGGACCATCAACCACGGTCGCCCGTGCAGGTATACTTTGAGGTTCCCTTTTCTGAACCACAGCCGCAGAGGTAATCGTGATCGGTTTAGGTACATAAATAGCTTGCGCATTGGAAGTCGCATATGAAAGTGTTTGTGCATACGGGGTACTTTGTCTGCCTACGGGGAGAACAAAATCATTTGATCTTACCAGTGGAATATATGAAAGATTTCTTTTATATAACTTTGGTTGTTGAGGTACATAGATGAGGTTTTGTAAAAATTGGGGGGAATTGTAATTTTCTTCTTCATTTCTATATTGTATACTGCGACTGTCTCTGTTTTGGTTTTGCTGCCATAAGTTTATCCCTTGCACCTGTGCATTAAGGGGCTTAGCTAAACCTAATATTTCCAAAACATCTTGTTTAGATATCGGTGCATCAAACTGCTGGTACCGTTTTGTTCTTCTTGACGCTTCAGCTTGATCAAGGAGAGTTTGAGTGTGTAAGAAATTTAAATTATTTTCCACATCAGGTGAGCGCCTTGAAACTTCTGGTCTTCCGATACGTGAAGATTGCAGAAAGAAGCTTTGGGAATCGCCAGCTCTTCCTTTGCGACTATTTCTACCCACTACCAATTCTACATTTTCTCCTCTGCTACCCTTAACAGAAACCACTTTTTCTTTCTCCGGATTTAAAACGCGGCTAAATCTTATTTCAGTTTGCACTTGAGCAGGACGATAAATTTTGTTGGCTCCGCTCGTTGGTACATTATCAATTGATATATTGCCCAGCTCTTCCAGCTTCTTGTACGAGCCTATGCCGATTTGTCCATGAGCCAGTGCAACACTTAAAAGAATTAGTACAAGCTGAAGGTTGGACCTCTTAGAAGACATTACAATGATTTTGAGTTTTGGGTTGTTGTTTTTAAATAGCAACAAAATATGTAATTTAATTACACTTGTATTCTGTAAATATAAAAATTATTTTATTTTTATGTAGTTAAAAAGTAAAACGAGTATAATTACTATTTGTTTCACCTCAAAGTGCTTAAGTGTTTAACTGATTTTTTTATTTACTGAAGAAACGTGCGCTAACGGTTGGTTGCTATAGTTTGTCATGCTCCAATTAAATTGTTAATTATTTATATGTAAACAAATAGGTTATAAAAACTATTTGTGGGTATTTGGTGCCACATGAATTGAAGTGATTCTAAACTTTATCTAAATTATAATATGTAAATTTGGTTTCAAAAGCCTATGCATATTCCAAAGCTTTACTTTATATTTTTGAGCTAATTAACACTAATCTATTTTTGCTTTAAAACAAAAATTTTTTTTTTTAATTTGGTAGGTATTGTTTATAGTTATAGCTAGAATCAAGGCGAATTAATTATTAGATGGATGCATCGGCGAATTCGGTTAATATGGCGGCGCTTTCTCTGTCAAGTTTTGTTTACCTTTTTCGGCGCCATTTAAATTTTTTTACATGATACTTTTGACAGCTTGAGTGTGAATTCGCCATTTACACAAACAAAATACCTGTTGTTTTTTTATTGTTATATTGTTGTAGCGAAGCGGCTACCTTGTTTTTTGTATCATGGCTAGAATAAATAAACCACATTCTGCTTTAAGTCCTTAACTCGTATATCACCTTTTAAGTAATAGCTTTTATAATTAATTATGTTTTTAGTTTGGCGCCAATTTTTTGACTTGATTATTATTTTTGAGTAATATTTCAAAATTCTTTTTCTTTTCGAAAGAGCTTTTGCCAACAAAAGCTCTTTCAAAAACAAATCTTGGTCAGACAAAATATTCTCATAACTTTTATTGTGAACCGATTTTTTAAGTGTATGGCTGTAGTAGTGTGGTTTTAAAAAATTGATGTCGGGGAACCCCTCTAAAATGTTTCATTTTGTTAGATTTTAAAATTGCCAAAGTTTGAGCACAATTGGAAGATGTTCACACGATGTTTATTGACAGTTTGGCGACTTTGCCGATCCATATCTACACACATAATATTGAAGGCGATACGGTTTATAATATTGTATATGAAAGAAAATAATACGTAAGTAGTACTGAATTCGAGATAATGAAGCCAATGTTCCTAAAAACGGGACTAGGTGCCCCTGAGAGCGAAGATGCATTATTTGTATTATTATTGGTTATTAAGGACAAATACTTGTACTCCTGGAGCAAATGTTAGGTCCAGAGCTTTTAAAAATACTGCCCACAAAAGAAGCATAGAATAACAGCCGCTGTATAGTTCACAAAAATTCTTTGAGAAACAAGTAGAAAAAGTGTGTTGTCAGAATTCCGATAGCTTCATAACTCAGTTATTTTTTAAACCATATTGCTTTTCTTTTGGCTTAGTTTGTGCGTATAATTTTGTAAAACGAGCAGACAAGGTTCTTGTCCAAAATGTTTACTTTTTTATGGGTGTATCTTTTGTATTATGTTTTCACTAAAATTTATTTTTCCGTACTTTTCTTTATGTCCGCTTTCACATTTTATCTGTATGTCGAGTAGATCTCTTATGTTATCTTCATTAGTTATGGGTGGCTATTAATTTCTTATATAGATATACTGCTTTGTTTGGCAACCCATTTAGTTTGGTTTGCCATTTCTTTATGGTTATCAGAGACAATTAGGCGAATGGGCTGAAGCATAAATTGATACTGAATCTTCATTAAAAATTTTGTTCTTCGATGAAGACCATTTTATAACCATTCAATAAGCGCAACTGTTACATTTGGAGTGAAAATAGTTCACAAGATTCTATCGAAACTCTATTACAATAACAAAAAATTACTGTTTAGTGCCGGTTTAGTGTCTGCAAAAAAGATAAAAATGTTACTAAAAAAGGTGAACGCCACAGGGGTATGATTAGAATTTTTTTCGTATTTCAATTTCTTGACATCTTGCTGACATTTACCTCTAACACATGATGTATAGTGCACTCTATAATCGATTTATTCTAAAAAACTTTTGATGAAGGAATAATTACAGGTAATGGTTCAACAAACTGCCGCTAAGATCATGTGACTTAACTCTACCCCGGAATGAGATAGGGTGTAACCATTGTTACAAATTATTTTGATTATTTCCAAATTAATTTGTTTTAATCATTAAATAAAGAAGAAATTCTGATTAAAATCTCTATCAGGTAAATTTTGTAGACGAGAATGTACTGTATAAAAATTTGTTGTACATTGTGAATTATTTAAACCACTGATTCACTTACAATAATCACAAACGGGCAAGAGTTTACATATGTTGAAGAAAAAATGTCGTCGACGGATTTGAGCAGCTGTTGTTGGAAGTCATTGTTCACATCTCTGTTAAGATAGGATCTCATGTTAGTTCGCAAGTTCAGTCTCTAAACAAAACTATAAAGTGGAGGATTTAGGGCAAACTTTTATCATTTCTACTTTTGTTCCTTTTATGATCACGAAAATAACCAGCAACAGCAAAAGTTACTCCATTCATAATTGCGCCAGAATATCTAATGCTCTTCAACATTCAGTATACAGCTTCGACGTGAATATTTGAAACTCATTTTTGTTCTTATAGTGTTTTCTATGACTTAATTTTTAAGGAACTTTTTTAATTAAAAGTTATTTAAGTTTTAATGCTGGTTTTATAAAGGAAAATACCTGTTACAGAGCTTAGCACATTTGACAAAACAAGTTATGAAGTATACGAAATCAGTTTTGATTTGTACGCCCATTTTCGAAAAAGGTTTCAATAATTTTAATGGGTTGCTCAATTGTGTACTTCTCCATGGTTAAATTTGTCGAACACTGATACAAAGAAATGTAAAATCGTGTTTGGCAAAAGCCATGGCATTATTTTTGTTTTATCTTCGACCAGTACTCAGGAGATGACCCCATTATACTAGAACTAGAAAAATAGGTTATGAGGAGGAGAAAAGAGGGAGTAGTGTTTGTGGATGTTTAACTTTGCCAATAACAACACGAAACACCAAAAGAAACTCTATTACAGCTTTTAAAATATTGGAATTAAATTAGTTAAAACTGATCAGTACCCAGTGTATATACCTTCGAAACTGCTCAGATTAGCAAACTTATGGTTTATCCTAATGATTGCTTGTAATGTTTTTAAAATTCAGGGGTCTAATCACCGCATACGATATCGAAAAAACTATCGTATCGAATAACATTACGATACATGAAGATTATTACAAACGATGCGTATCGGATCGTAATATAAAGAAAATGAAATAGATTTAAGACCACATGTTTCCTAAAAGTACGAATACAAAAAGAAAAATTGCTTAATTTTTTTATATTACTACAATACAATTCATTCGATATCGTATGCCATGATACCAAAATGAAAAATTTCGATCAATCACTGTTTTCTAAAATATTGCTTGCGTATACAACGACTCACACATGTTGTATTCCTTACATTTGTTAAAGTGTTTAAAATTTAATAGTGTTAATCGCCAAAATTGCGAATTTGAAAAATGTAATCAAAATGACAAAAGCTTAATAAAAACTAAATATCCTGCAAGGCGACGTAAATTAATCTAATATTTAGGTTGTGTAAAAATTGGTTCGATAGTTTCGGACATTAATTCTACCATCCAATCAGTTCTAGTTTGAAAAAATATAGTCTTTTAGCATGTATATCTTATTTTTACTTTTAATTCTATTAAAGTTTTTTTGAACAGCTCAGGAGAAGAAGACACTGTCTCTCCAAATACTCTTTGTCCTAGCTTAAAAGAAATTAAAGCCTGCGTTTCTTTTTAGACGCAGTAGACTTTCATAATAATGAGTTAGAAATTTTTTCAGACAAAAAAATTTACTCGTGATCCCTTTCGGTCAAAGTTTTACAATAATTTAAAGTTGTTTTTCTTTTAATGCAAAGAAATTTCTGTTTATCAATAGAACCGACTTTTAAAAAGTATATTATTTTAGACAAACTTATTTCTTTTAATTTCATCAAAGTAGGTTGCACAACTCAGGAGAAAACCAAACTCTCTCCCTCGCACTTGTATCTATGTTTGGAATTTCATAAATATGAGTTTAGATAGTATTGCAGACAACAAAAAAAAAAAAAAAAAAAAAAAATTACCCTTGACCCAAACATGGCCTTACTTTTGCAACAATATATAAGCTGTATTCCTTTGTACGCAAATCTATCTATATTTTAAATTGCATCAATATTGAACTTTCGCATTTGGTCAGAGAATGGATGTATTGGAAGCAAAATAGGGTCGTAACGCTGATTGAGTATCATTTTTCCTTTTTTGATTCCTAAAACTATTGTTTTAATAGAAAAAAATGTAATAGAATAAGAAAAATTTTCTGTGTGGCATACTTTTTCTTGACCCTACCCTAAACACTATAATGAATTTTCATATAACCTATGTACGTCAAAAAGCTACACTCTACACTTTGTTGAAAATTTTTTTTAAAATCGAATCAGTAGTTCCAGAGATTACCTTTTACAAACGTATAAGCTTTTCTTCTTTATATTTTATTAAAGATATAAATAAGGAAAATTTAAACTTATTACTTATACCACAGCGTTGTCTTGTCGATATAACTTTTAAAGATCGTTTTGAAAATTTACCAAAGATATCTAAAGTCCTTTTTCACTTTCTTGCCGTTCAAAACATTAGTTTAGTTTGGTTCTACAAAGCTAAAGTTCGAAATTTTAATGTTCGCATAACTTTGTTATTTCAGAGCCGATTTTTACAACTACGAGTACTTTCTACTTAAAAGCACATGATTATTGTTCAGCTACCTAAAATATCGTTTAAAGTCGGCGAAGATTAAGATGCTTAATCTAGATGTTTACAGCCAAATTTTTATAATTCATCTTTTCTTTAATAAGTTATTGTACAAAAAGGACTGCTGTTTCGTGCGTTTTTCCTTCTCCTTTGTGCATGGACCTATCTTGATTGTTGCGGCGGGTTTCTCTTATTTCCTTCCCATCAGTTTTTTATGTAATTTTCACCTAATGAAATATGCATAGTAAAAATTTGTGTGCTTATCGGGTGGCTCTGGATACGAGTGGTGACTTAATATTTTATGTCATTGCCATATTTGAATAACCCTGAAATATCGGGGAAAAGTGTGATTTTTTACACAATCGGAGTTGCATTTTTTGCTCTTAGTTTCAAAATTTGCTATAAAGGTAAATATTATTGGGTGATGCAAAAAAATCTCAACAAACTCAATTGAAATTAAAAAAATCATGTTTAGTAAGTGTAGTAGCGGCTAAGAAAACAGCTCTCTATATTACTATTCAGCTCTCTATATTACTATTCTTTTTTAAAAACTATATATATTAAACACAAGCAGTAATTTAAAAATATCGCTTCTTAATTCTAAATTTAAAAGTCCATTGCACATGAAATTAGTTTAATATTTATGTGGCTAGAAAAACACATAAATTGTTAAATTATTCGTAGTTACGGATTTGAATTCACAAGATATAAACATGTTGTAGAGAGAACTAAATTTTTCTGATGTCAAATCACTTTCATATAACATTTTATAAATTTTTTTAACTCGAAGCTTTTTTGAACAATTTTTATTTGGTGTAATATAAAACCAAATACAGTGGAATTCTCACATGAAAATTAGGTCACTTTCATATTTGGAAATACGTACATATACATATGTATGTATGTATGCCAATTATTTTTTGTACTGCAGTATTATCGAAAATCATCATACCATTAAAAATATATTAAATTTAAATGAGCAATATTATGATTAATTCCGGTTTTCGTAACGTAGTTCACTTCCTCTTTAGTTCGAAATTTACTGTTATGTAATACATGTTTAACAAATGTAAATAAAATAGAGTCAGAGCTCTCTGTACAAAATCGAGAGCAAACAATAAAAGCCAACTTAAGCCAAAAGCGTGAAAAATAATAATCAGTAAGCAAACACTGAAACGTGATTTCAAAAGACTCTGGTCAGTTTGTTAAGCAAAACAAAATTACATAAAAAAAATATTGCAGCACTCACATAACAAAAAAAAAAAAAAACTTAATGGAACTGAGTAATTTGAAAAAGAAAACCGTACGATTATCATGAACTTTTATTTTGGCAGTCATCAATTGTTTTTTGATTCGATTTGATAGATATTTCTTCCGGCCATGTGGTCAAAGCATATTAATCGTGCCTTAATTTTTTTTTTTTGACTTATAATAAAAGCAATAATCAAAAGTTGTCAATGCTCGTTTTTACAAAATTTATGTTTTAACTAGAAAATAAAATCATATAACAATTAAGTTTTTTATTCGCTATTTTAGCTTCTAACATTTATACCAATAAAGCTATCTATATATATGCCGACATTTCATAGGAACTACCCTAATCATCAGTAGACTTTGGAAATTTTTGAAAGATATTCTCAAACATTCAACTTTATATCCCAACAATCTAAATAAATTGATGAGAATTTAAAAAGAAAAATGCTCTAATAATACCTGTCAAAACACAAAAAACAAGCTTTTTCATTTATACATTTACAAAAGTAAATGTCGACATATATATAGCTGGGAAACATAGAAAACAAGCTGTTTAATTTGAAAATTATATAACTGTGCATCCTAAATTAGCGCGTCATGCCTAATCTACTGGTATCTGTCAAAAATCCTCATGTACATGCAAAATCTATGAGGAGCGTAGGAGAGAAAGATTTACTGTCTCTTAGTAAAGTTCGCTTCAAAACAAATGTTACTCATTTTGTGCGGCCATTAGTTTAGATGCTTTCAGACTAATTTAGCGACTTTATCACTTATTATTATTTCTATTCAGTGATTTTTGTTAAACAAGGTTAGTGAACAATACTGTTCATGGCACAACTTTAACGCTTTTGTTTAAGTTACTTACTACAGCGTCAAATTAAAGCACTATTATGTTGCGCTTTACGCTTTAATTTAGGTTGCACTGTAAGTTTTTGATCTTGACCTCAAAGTGTTGAGCGACTGCAAGTACGGCATTAATTATATATTTATATTCGTAGTTATAAACATCCCTTGACATGCACTTCTTAAGGCGACACTTATGAAAAAGAAACAAACCAAATTTTGAAAAACAAAATTTACAACTGTTTTTATGTGTTTTTTTAGCTGTTTATACAACGTTCAAATTGGAGCTTTCTGGGGAATAGAGAGCAGGGAAATCCTTAAATAATTTTTTTTAGGAAGGGAAAGTATGTTTTCGCTTGTTCTGGAATGTCAAAAACCTTCACCAAAGACTAACTAGCTGAACGGGGATCTGCAAGCTCTCAAAAGATTCTGCCTGACAGAACATACCGGCGCTGATCATTGGTTATGATACCTTCATCTCGAGTGAAACGAGCTAGCTGCGGTTTAGATCTAAAATTGCATAAATTTTATGAATTATTTGATGTAGTCTAGATGCTGCTGCCTTGCAACAGATACGTGCAATTAATATAAAGCACCACAAAACGGTTAAGTCGCTTGAAGGCTGGTGCTCTTTACGGACTTGTGACTAATTGTCTTTGAAAAGTGACTTATCATAAGCCCAAATCAAACAACCCAATCTTAATTGGATTGTTTGATAATTGTGATTATTTACTGTTGTTTTGCAACAGATTCTTTTATTTTAATGTAAAGAACATTATGAGTCATATTAAGGCAAGTCTGATTAAGGTCTGATGCTGCAGATCTTGCTCATGCCTTGACATCTCTCATCTGTTTAGGAAATTGCATACAGGAGGGACTAGAAGACCCGAACTCTTCTAGAAGTGCATGGTTTTCTTAAACAATATAACGTAACAATGCTCATAAGAATTTAAAACTCTGCAGTACATTTATTTTCTTGCAGATTTAAATCATACGCTATACTTTATACTTTATTCTAAGTATGTAGATAATACTACGTTTTCTTATTCTCCAAACAATTGAGTTTTATTCACTATATTAGCTTCCCAGTGAAATTTTTGTCACATACATCTTCGATCTAAAACCATTAACAATGTAAGCGTGACCCATCCGAAGTCTGTATAAAATTCCTACTTACACTTACACAGCGATGGCCTAGGCCGTAAGATGCATCCAACACTGTATACATTGTAAGCGAAGATTTGATAAGTTCAAAACTATATTATTAGTATTTGGTTTCTTCTTTGTTTCTTATGTACATTTAATTTAAAAAAATGAGTAGAAAAAAAGACTGAAAGTCTGAATCGGCTGCTAGTTGTTTGTTGTGTTTAACATGTTTATTTTGATTTTTTTCTGTTGACACAATCGCTTACAATCGGATGCTTTGCAAATTGTAATAACTTGTGGACAAGACGAATTCATTACTAGGTGAACTTAACAGCATAGGTGATTATTTTTTGCTTCTCGCGATTTTTCCAATGAGACTGTCAAATTTGTTTTCTTTTGTTTACAAACTTTTTCGCGCCATTTTTATCTGAAGATTTTTTTGTATGATTTAATGCAATTTCAAGAAATTTGTGTGAATTTAAAAGTGAAAAACTAATATAATCTATAATTTTAATTACAAACAATTATAAAAGTTTATATTTAACAATTATATAAAGTTTTTCCCCAGCTGAACAATTTAGATTTTGACATTCACGATATGTTTTACAATAACAAAATAAGTACGTAGTACTTATGCAAGGTGAATGCAAGCCTTTCCGCTTGCATTCACCTGTATAAATTCGCCTTGCTTGTGGACTGCTGTGTTCTAATATTGATACCAATCAAGGCGAATTTATTTTACCAGCTGAAACTAGGATAAAAATAAATACAACAATGCAAAAACAACATGGTGATTTGTTGTTGCTGAGCGATTCGTGTGTCAAAAAATTTGTATAGAAAGTTTGTACATGCATACACACACTTACACACTTTACTTGCTGATATGTTTGTATGTAAACAAACCACCCTGTCGGAAACTGAGTTAATTTTAAACTAACTTTAAGTTAACTATTTCTCAACTAGTGCTGACCGACACTTTGATTGCTTTTCAATGGAAGCAACTAACTATTTTAACATTGTGAAGCTTTAAACACATAGACGACAGCAGAGAGCAAGCAGCAATTTGTCAAAAATAAAATACATGTGTTTAAATGCACACGACTTCACAACAGCATTTGCAGCTGCTGCCAACTTAGATTAATTTCTATTTTCGTAAGCAGCAAAAAGTGAATGCAGTGCTGCCACTATAAATATAAATTGACAGTAATAAAAACTAAAATTTGTTTGAAATATTTAATAGAAATAAACTTCACATAAATAAAACAAACAAATAAATTGATTAGTTTTTACAGTTTTACGTGATATTTTTACGTTTTCAGTCGGTAATTTTAATTTTATTCATGTAAAATATATATGTGGCACCTCTGAAATTTGCATTGTTTAAATACACATGGTGCTGCTGCTGTCTTTAAAATAATTATGTTGCTGATGAGACGGCAGCTTTTGAAGCTAACTTCATTTGTAGTCGTGAAGTTGTGAAGTCTGCTGTCGTCTAAGTGTTTAGAGCTTGATGTCGTAGGAAGTAGACATTTGTCCGTTTTTACACTACTTTTCACCTAACTTTTTGAAGCTAGCAATATTTTCACTATTCTACCGTTGGCTACAAGTAAGGTCTTTTTAAGTCAACCATAAATTAGTTTTAAATCAATGAAAAGTTTATTGTTGAGACTATAGGTGAAAACCAACTTTTTGTAACTAGCTAACACCTAACAATCATTCAATTGTAATATTTTCTCGTAATAAAATAAATTAGTCAACATTTTTAACGTATTTATTTGTAATTTTTCAAAAATAATTTATTAAAAACTTCATTTTTATATTACACATTACACTAGAATATTAAATTGCATGTTGTAAAATACTTAAAAATTTCAGAAATAGTTTAAATAAATAATATTGCATCAAATGTTTGTTTGTTGGCGTATACATTACATTCTTTTTTTAAAAAGGCTTCTTAAATGTCTTTCGCTAACGACTTTCATTCTTGCACTTTTAATTAAAATTAAAACAATATTGATATCTTTATTATTTGACATATGTACTTACATACAAAATTTTATTTTAGAAAATTTCCACAGAATTGAAAAATTTATATGTACCTATATAAAAACCTTCAATATTACGCAGTAGCATTAATAATAAAAACTGAAATCTACGGCGCCCACTAGATGGCGACATTGGAAATACATTTTTGCATTGTATACATGATAGCTTAAAATTGGTTCATAACAATTAATTATAAGCTGGCTATTATTGTAGTCAGCTACTAATTATCCGACAGGGCAGAAACAGCTTTTGACACTTGACAAATAGAAAAAAGTAGAACATTTCAGTTTCACCTGGTAAAATGAATTTGCCTTGATACCAATCAAAAAATTATATAAACAGCTTGTTTTTAAGTTTCCCCAGCTGTCAATAAAATGTCGACATAAAAAGCAAGTTGTTGATAATTTGTTCTTATTCTCTTTTAATAAATTAAATAAACTTATTTTGTTGTGTTTATAAAAGTAAAAGAAATAATTTTTTTTCACTTATAATAATACAAAGGTAAAAAAAAACCAAAAGAGTTGCTTAATTAGAAATACAAACTATAATTTTATTTATTGAATTTTTGTTGAACTTTATAATTTTTAAATTAGATTTTTGGTTTGTACATTTGTACATCGGGTTTTAGTTCAAGTTTTTTCTTAAGAAGGATTTTTTCCAATACTAATTTTTAATTGAAGAAGACAAGAAAAATAATAATCAAATCTTTAGCTAAATAATTTTATTTATTTAGTTGATGATACGTTATTTTGTTTCAGAAATTCATAAATCAAAATAGCATATGACACATATCACTAAACTTTGATGAACGAGTAATTTTTATCATCTACGTGTAGATGAAGCATTCGAAAGCTTTATATGATATTGTATGTTTGATATATTTTTTTCTACTCGTATACCGCGGTTACTTCTTTAAAAAATTTTTATCAAAATTATTATTCCGCATGTCCGGAAAAAAGCTCGTACTGAATTTAAGTATTTTTACTTGCTTTTAGTACGAGTCACACTCAAAAATTTAAGTACGAATAATATACAAGTATACTTAAGATGAGCCGATTGATGAAAAAACCCACCATACAATGTCTTAAAATATGTATAAAATCCTTGAATCAAGTTTTTGAACCGAATAAAAAACTAAAACAACAACACAAATTAGACAAAGACGCAGATAAGATAATAATAAAAGGTTCCCTTTTTTTGTTCTACTTGTGAAATATTTGAGCATTTTTCTTTTTGAAATCTCATTAATATCTATTTAAAATAATGGAATATATAATAATATATTCACCAAATAAAACAGATTTTATTAATTCAAATGACTTCAATACACTGGTATTTAAATTTTTTAAACTATTATTATGCTGATTTGAGTACATACACATATGTACATACATACCCAAGTTCGGTAGCCAGAAATTTGTGTGTCATTGATCTAATGAATTTTACTTCATAGGAATTATGAAACTCATAAAACTTACATTTTAATAAAAAAACTTGACATTTTTTAAACTTGTGCTTAAGATTAATAAATGCCCATTAATATATCTTACCAAAATTCAAAGAATTAAAAAAAAAAATTGATTTTGTTTAATGAAACTATGAAACTTAATGAAACCATTCTGATGGAACTATTTCCTAATATATATGAAGTTTCATGCATATTATGAAAAGTTTTCATTGGATTAATGAAAAATATTTAATGAAACAGTTTCATTAAATATGTGACGCATTATTCTTTCAATGTAATAGAGCAAATAATAATAAACTCAATTGTTCTTACTTCAAGTACGTATTCGGGATTGAATCAGCTCTAAAATATATGAATCAATCGCATTTTAAAATTGATTCGATCTCACATTTTCTCAAATCAATCTTGTCAATTACGGATTCGGGATTAAATATGTTTAAAAATAAGCATTTAGGGGTTGAATAATCCGTATTTGATTTAAGAAAATCCATACTTTCAGTACTTTAGACACGACTTGGGATTGATTTAAATACGGATGGATTGAATTTTCTTATCAGTGGGTAATTTTATGACGTATAGAACATAAAACGGAAAAGTTCTTAAGGAACACGTCCTTGGCCACATTAGCAAAAAAACTGAAATTTTTTGTAAAGAAAAGAAGATGGAAGGTTTTCTGAGGTATGAGATTTTTTGTTGAAGTTAAAGTTTTAAAATTTATTGTTGTTAAAGTTTTAAAAACAACATTCACCTTTCTTCGATTTACTAAAAACCTTAGTTTTGTTTATTTTTATAAAAACAATAAATACTTATAATTAGCCTCATTTAAATGCACCAAAAGAAAATCTTTGTTTAAAGTGAAAGTATAGGCTGCTTTTTAAAATTTTTTGTTTATGAGCAGTTAAATTTGCCAGATCTACTAAAACTGTTGCATGAATTCGTATAGAAATACACTTTTATGCACATATGTACTCGTATGTATTTGGATTTGTAAGATTTCTGATTTTCTTCTTCGTTATGCAAAAGATACGCTTGACAATCTTAAAAGTTTTCTTATATACGAATGCCTCAAATAAATTTTGTTTGGCTAAAATTAACGCTCATAATGAAGGAGAAACATGATATTGGGCTTTGAAAAGAAAGAAGCTCAACATTAGTGTTGCATGTTGTAAAGTTTTCATGCTCATGCGTGTATTTTGCAGTCTTAAAAAATCACGAAACCTTTTTCTGACAAAATCAGTTAATTTTTAAAAAGATTGTTATCATGAAGATCAAAACTCATAAACACTTCACTGCCTGAAAGATTTAACAATGACGACAACTAGTATTAAAATTTATGGTTTAGTTTTGTATTGTGCATTCTGTTAGTTATCAGATGAAAAAGTGGATCTAAATTTGTTATATTTTGAATTACAAATCAACAAGATCATCAAAATGGAAAAGATTTAATTGTTTTTATTTTCATAAAAACATGAGACCTATTCACAATATTGTACATTTAAGTTTGCAATTTGCAAACAAACATTTGAATGATTTTTGTGTTAACTGACTTTACTCTCTGAGCCTTGCACATGTGCAAGCGTAAAGAAAATATATATTTTCCCATTTTGCGAACGATAAAAAGCAAGGCTTTTTGCATAATTTTAGAAATAAGGCTTATTAATTACTATATTTTTTGCACATTACTATATTTTTAAAAGAGATGCTTTGGAAATATTTTTTTGTCCCGGCATGAAAAGCTTCCATTAAAAATATTGGTTGGCAGAAGACGTCTTTACGTGTAAAATTGTTGTGACATATACATATTTATAATGATTGTCTTTATAAAAATTGAATACAACACTGCATCTATAACGAGAAAGAACATCGGCGGAATAAAATTTAAATAAAGTTTTTTTAATATACATTAGAAATGTAGGCTTAAAAAAACTAAGGTTATAAAAATACCGTACAAAACCAGTTAGCCAAAAACACACGTCAAAAAACTACAGATTTCTTAAGGTTTATCTCAATACCGCACAAGGGCAAAAATTATTTTTCTTATAAAAGCCGGTGAATGATTGACAGCCAAAAAAAAAAAAAAAAATACACTTGTTTGTGATCAACAGAACCTATGGCTGCTTTTCTATAAGTCTGTATGTAAAGTCCAAGCAGTGTTTAAATCAAGCAGTGTTATCTGTACAACTCTGCAAATCAAATGATTTGTCAACTTAAATTCCCACCGGGGAGCTAGTTTTGCTTTGGTGTACGCCTAACCAGTGCACTTTGCTTTTTGGGGCATAGAGGGGTAGGAGTTCCTCGTTTGTTATAGCAAATAAAACTCTGGAAAGCCGTACGATTTATGTTGTGTTGGATTTCTGAAGCCCTCATAAAGTGTTAATTAGCAGAGCAAGGATTGACAAGGCTTCCGGGAGTTTATGCTTGCAGATCATTCATGATCAGCACGATCATGGAGGCATCTACATATTGGGTGCAACGTTCTAGCTGTAGCTTAAATCTAAAATCGCAGGGAGGGAAATTAGTATTATAACTAATACTAAGGTGCATACCGCTTTTTGGAGGCTAATATTCCCCGAGGTGCTGTTGTCTTGCAACATATAACTGGAACGTAAGGAACCGGAAGAGATGATTGGGCGCACAAGTTGGTTAGGGGCTGATGCTCTTTATGGAATCCGGCTAAACAACTCATAAGCCTTGCCTTCCATTGGCTGTCTGATAAACATACAGGAGAGATTTTAATCTCTCCCGAGCCCGAGCTCTTCAGTAAGGTGTTTAGTTCATACGACTACAAACTTATGGCATAAGTTTCGACTTGTGGGAGCCGTTAAATCTACATGAACGCTGTTTAATCGCGAATGAGTTGGCCCATAATCAGATAAGATTGTAATGGCAGGTGTTGCTGTAAATCAATGACAGATCCTGTCAAATTAAATAATAATAAATAATATATAATCATAATAAACTTTGCGTTTAGAAGCACCTGTATGCTTTGCATCGTTACAAACAATGGCAGCGAAAATAGTTTATTTTTTACATTTGTGTTGTGAAAACAGCTCCAAAAACGATATAACCAAAAGTTTTTGACGTTCAAAAAGAATGCATTTTACATTTTTACTACCTGAAAAACGTGTTCCATGTTTCCCAAAAAAAGAAGTAATAACAGAAATGCTGGGCGACATATTTTTTAGTTAGTTGTAATATTTTATGGCACAACAAATTACATTTTTTAAGATGTCTCTTTTTTACTAGTTCTCCTTTGGATACACTATCATACAGGCCGTCCCGCACGGACTGTCATGAAAAATGAGCTTTTATATTATGGTATGCAAGTAGTGCATTTTTTGCACTACTGATAACTTTATAGCATGTTCACACGGACACTTAAATTCATGTTTTGTTCCTCTGTTCGTAAGTTGCACCCTAAATATGATCGAATCGTAATACAAAATTTGGTGAATGAAACATCTTGTTTCAGATACTAGCAAATTACCGCTAGGTTCATCTAAACTAGCTCCAAAAAATAAAAGAAATAAAAACAGCTTGTTTTCTATGTTTCTCAGCTGTCTGTACATCGACATTTCATAGGAGTTACCCTAATCATGAGTAGACTGGAATTTTTTGATATATGAAACAAATATTATTGCCCTGAAGAAGCTATCCGAAGGAAAGCGAAATATTGGCAAAAATATTAAAATAAATAAGAAGAAAAAGGACCATAAACTCAACGAAATACTACTTAATTAAGAAATAGAGGTCGAATAAAAACCAAATACTAAGTTTTTAAAGAATCTTGTCTACATTTTATACAAAGGTAATCACTTATTTGGTTTTTTGTACATATACACATTCGGTTTTAATTCAAGTTTTCCTTTTTCTGAAATTAAGAAAGATTTTCTTATTACCACACTTTGATCACCAATTTTGATTGAAGTACATCAAAAAAAGTAATCATAAACTTTTTAGCTTGTACCCTGATGCCGAGATAAAATACAACAAGGTGCTGATGAGTAGTCTAGCGGCTATGACACAGCTAGTTTTCCCCTAAAAATTTATGGTTATTTATACTGGTCTTCTTCAAATAAATGGATGCTAATAATCAATGAAAGTAGGTTTTACTCATTGATAGAAATATACATTAGGGCGTTAACATAATCATGTACTAACTGGTTTCTATTAAATCGAAATTAAAACGATTAGCTGTTTTATCATTTCACCTGATTTTGCTGTCTGTTTTTCCAGAAAACAAATCAAATGTACATACATATAACTGAAAACGTGATTATTATGACCATAACCTACCTTAAACTTAAAAACACAAGTTAAGACTTGAAACAGGTTTTTTCAAAAAATGTATCTTCTTCTTTATAGCATGCAAACACACAGGTACGTACATACACACATAGAGATTTTCATACACATATTTAAATACATGTTAATAATTATAATTTAATCAGTTAACACGTTAAAGTTTTGTTTAATTTTCTTCATTCTGCTTTCAACGACACGTGAGAAAGATGTTTCTTCTTTTTTGTAATGTAAATAAAATTATGTATTGCAATTAGTGCAATTTTTATTTTACTGGGTAACTTATTATTACAAATAATTACGAGTTTTCTCTCACTAAATTATAGTATTTTGGTATAAAACAAATAATTATGCTTTCATTTTTCTCATTTAATTTTTAATATGTAGTGTTTGTTTAAAGCTGATATTAAAAAGTAATTAATGAAAGACTTGAAGCAGGGCGCCTTACTATTTAAAATAGAATTCATGTCAACAATTTCGAATACAGTTGATGTTACTAAAGCAACAAATTAAGATTTATCGGCTTTTATATATTACTTTCCTTTTTCGTGCTACTGTTTGTTTTATTTGGACTTCGCTTGTGAGCAAATAGCTTGAAATAACGAAACATTATAGTGCTACCTACTCAATGTGAACAATTTATCCTCAAATTGGTTTATTTATGGAAAACATACGAGTGGAAAACCTTCACCAATGACTAACTGGCTGAACGAGGATCTGCAAGCCTTCAAAAGATTCTGTCTGACAGACCATACCGGAGCTGATCATTGTTTATGGCACCTACATCTCGAGTGAATCGTTCTGGCTGTGGTTTAGATCTAAAATTGCAGGGAGGGGGAACAGGTTATGAAGACTTGTCAAAAGAACGAATTTGCGAAAGAAACCCAAGGTAAATGCAACCTCAAATTAGTTTATATTTGGGAAACATATGAGTAGAGTGATATCTGTGTACTAAAGTATGAGTATACAGTGAAATTTCCGTATAATGAACTTTGTTGGAATAAAAAACTCAAGATCACATATCTGAACAACATCAGGCTTTCATTTCATATTTATGGAAATGATATGAATAATATATTCAGTCTAAAGAGCTATTTATTTTATACTTAACACCTAAATATTAACGTAAAATTATCCAACACGTATTAAAATTCAATTCCGAGTTATTATTAGTCTTTCTTTTATATAAGTAAAATTCCTTCAATCAAATGTAAAGTGTCAAGCCTATATCTTCATATGTATGCCAAAGGTTATAGCAGTTGTTCAAAAAGTATTCGTAATAACCACCCTGCCGGCAACTCAGCTTAAAATTAACTTTAAACTAATTTGTTTGCAGTTGATGGTGGGTGACACTTAGATTATTTTCAAGGGAGATAACTGACTATTTTAACATGGTGATGTCCTAGGAGGTAGTCAATTGTCGGACTCTGCATTACTTTTCAACTAACTTAAACTTAGTTTTCTAAAAAAAATCCTAGTTTTTTCCTCTATAACGTATGATTTCGTTCAAAAAACATATATGGATCTTATAAGAATATCATTTAAAAACTAATACCGAAAGATTTTGACCGGCATAAATAGGTAAAATAAAATTTATTTCTATGTTTTAAATTTTGTAACATGCATGTTTGTCATTTTACTCTATTATAGAGAAACAGTAAAATTTTTAAAAATAAATCCTATCTTTACTAAGAAAATCAGGAGAAGTTGAAATTTCTATTACCGGCTTCAAGCCGTCGTGTATTTAAAAACATCGTCTTTCAACTTCTGCAAGCAACTGAAGTATATCAAACGATTGACTAATGAAGGAACGAAAGCAAAACTACACCATTAAAATAAACAAAAAAAAAAAATAAAAAATTAAATAACTGCGTAGAATAATAAATTTTGGAAAATTCCGCATTACATTGTAGCTAGCTTGTAGTTAGGCCAAAAAAGTGAATTATTAGTTGATTTTAATTATAGTCGACTCCCAATTTACTGGCAGGGCATGTACTTACAAGCACATACATTAATAGTTATACGCTTGTATTAGTAGCAACAAAAAATTAATGTGTTTTTTGAAAAGCTGAAATCCTTCTTCTGTAAATTATAAAAATCAACTAATTTCGTGATGTTTGTTGAAATGTAAAGGAAGCATAACACGAATATTTTTATATTATGGTCGTTGCAGCAGAAGCAATTTTTATACTCGCGAGTATTGGAAATGGCGAGCTTGGCCGCCACTGCACTGTACTCAATTTTATTTAGAAAAGAGTCAATCCGTGTTTTGGCTTTTCAGCAAAGGAAAAACTGACAAGTTTTAAAACAAGTTTTAACAGAAAATAAAAATTTCATTCTTGAAAATAAAAAAAAAATAATTTAATTTCGAAATACTTTTTAAATTTTCGGGTTGTGATGTTAGTCATCATAACCCGAAAACGTTTTGAATTCATTCCCTTTTCGACCGGAACTGATTTTTTACATGGCCGATTATACAAACAACTCATAGTTTCTTTGGCATAAAAGTATACATATTTATATCAATTACGCAGTTTTAAACAAGCTAAGAATTATGATCTTTTGTCAAAATTTTGCAGCACAGAAAAAAAATATTTTTTCCACACTTCTCTTACAAAATCTTTACTGGGGCCTTTTTGACAGAAAAAAAACACGCCGCAAGTATTCGAAACAAATAACATCTACGTTTTCCAGCATATGTATCATATTATATTAAAATTAAATAGGTATGAGAAATATTTCATATTTAGGCACATACGAGTATTTTCATTGGTATCAATTTACAAAATGAAGAGTGTATAAAAAAAGAAGAAAAAAACTAAACAATAAGAATTATAATATATGCAATTTTTTAATTAGATCTATTTAATAAAAAATGTTAATTATGAACAAAACTTTATAATGAAGGTTAATAATATATAAAACAGTAATCATACACTACCAACACACAGTGTAGGTCAAAACAAACGACACGTCTTATAATACATCGCACTAACTTGGGTTTTGTCGTTTTTCGATTTCAGAATTATTTAGAATAAAAGTTAAGATTTCAGGTATGATTAAACTTAATTTAATTTATCAATCTTTGAGTTTAAACTGAGAAATGAACACAATGCGTTTGTTGCCTTTAGGTTTCAAAAGTAAAGCGAATTATTTAAAATATATCTATGATTTTGACATTTTTATTTCATTAAAATACACAGAATTTGCCATAGATGGGCTCTCGGCAGTAACATGACGAATGTCCAAAACTTTTGATTTTGCTGACCAAGTGACTTCGCCAAAATGTGAAGTGCACATTGCAATGATGCACAGGCCTCGCTACCATTGTATTCAAATATATTTTCATCTTACCAATTCTTTGCACAGTAGGTTGATTGGGACTAACATAATCTTCCGATAGTGCTCAAAACGTGACCACATTGAACTATGGTATTGTAATAAGCTTTAGCCGTTCTTCAGCTGCTAAATGATCCATCGTATGATAAACATTGCACTAAATATATTTTAGTTTTGTAATATAATTTTAGCGCAAAATTTTCACGATGAAACAAAATTTTTATATTGTTGAAAAAACATTTCTGCATTTCAAAATGAGAATAGGCAGCACTGGATATGTTTTTATTGGAATATTTCCTTCAAACAGTATACATTTAGTGAAATAAGCAAAAATATACAAATTAATGAACTGGTTTAAAACCAGTAAAAACAATTTTTACTAATATTTAAATATATAATTTTTCTTTAGTTGTGGAATATATTGGCAGCTAAATACTGGAACACATTTACAACCGAATTTTCAATATATTACCTCCAAAAAATTCAATTGATAGATAGATAATTCTCACAAGGGATGCACAGAAACTTTTATGTTTGTGAAACGATTTCTGATTGTAACTCACATCGGCGTATTTCAATTTCCTTTTTTCATTTTTTAATACGAAAAAAGCGGAAATGAGGTACGGGGATCATATGCAATGCAAACTATAGTTTGCATTGCACACGCATACATGTTTACTCTTGAATTGAAGATCTATGTCTTGTTATTAAAGTATTTTCCATAATTGATCGATAGGGTTTACCTGCAAAGTCTACTCTTCCAAGATGTTCTGCACACAAGTTTTTTACAAAATGCTTTAATAAAATCTAATATACTTGTATGTGTGTATATTGATATTTTTCCTTAAATTTTTCTTCAAGCTTTACATATGATAAAACTATCTATCTTTTGGGGACGAAATAAGTGTCAATAGAAAATGGAAAAGTATATTTAATATTGAGCCTCTTGGCTCAGTTGATTTTGACCCACACTGTGTATTGTCTCACAGAAAACGTTTTGTTTCTGTGAGACAATACGTACTACGTACGTGAATTATATGTGCATGTTCATATGGATGAATTTATATTTCAATGATGGTGCTGGTGTGAAAAATTTCTTAAAAGATTTAATAAACCAACAAAATAATTAAAAGTAAAAGTGACAATCACCCATAAAACAGGCGTCAGCATCTGTCATGAACTTTGCAAATATGAATTATGTACATATATACATATGTACATATAAATAACTAATTTATATTTAAATACTATGGACATGTATGTTTTTAGTTACTTACAAGTAATATTTTTTTATATTCACATTTTAAAAGAGTAAAAATAAAAAAATATGATATTTAAGATCGCAACACCTAAGAAAGGGGAAAACAAAAAAATAAACCTTGCACCAGAGTCTAGCATTTAGCCACGTACATATACATACATATAAATAAGTTCGTCTCGAACGACAATTGACTCCTATGTCTCCCTTTTACTTATGAAAGTACAGTAATACATTACTGTTCATTACAAAAACTTTTGCTAGTGCCTCTATACATTATTTCCAATTATTTTACCATATTGATAGAAACTTTTATTTATCAATATGTAAAAGAAAATACGTGATTTGATATTTACTAAAGGCCGTGTTAGATAAAACTTTGTCGCTTTGCATGAAGTTTAAAACTTTAACAGAAATACGCAAAGCAAAAGGTATATGTCACAATATAAACATTTGCAACGCTCACGATTTGCTTATTTATCTAAAAAAAATTGTTGGTAATTTTTATAAATAGCTTGTTTTCTATGTTTCCCAGCTGTCTATATGTCGCATTTCACAGGAGCTATTCTAATCATCAGTATACTTTGGAAATTTTGAAAGATATTCTCAAACATTCAACTTTATATCCCAACAATCTAAATAAATTGTTGAGAATTTAAAAAGAAAAATGCTCTAATATACCTGTCAGAACACAAATACAAGCTTTTTCACTCAGCCAAGATCATGGTACGTCATGACCTGAGTACAAATCCCAGTGGGTGCTGATGAGTAGTGTAGCGACTACGAAACAGCTAGTTGTGCCCCAACTAAAGATTTGTTTGTTATTATTTTTTTATCTTCTTCAACCAAAAGTGATTGATCACAGCAGATTTGTATTGTAAAAAATCTTAAAAACTTAAACTAAAACCCGATGTATATTACTGATAAAGCAAAGAAATGTGCAAAATAAGTCCATATATTTGCATACATAAATGCTTTACTGAATTGGATTTTTATGTAAAAAGCAATAGTAAAAATGAAGAAATATAAATATACGAATAACCAAGTTTAGTAGGAGCCTATTTCAATTATTATAAAAATCATTACGATCTTTCTGCCTCTTACTTAACAACTTATCACTTTCAGACCAAATTGACAGATTGTCGTATTCTTCACAAGTATATCTATTTATTGTAACAAGTAATATTATTTATTTAAACGTTTAATTTTATAGTTTATATATTTTATAGTTTATATATTTAAATAATACTATTTGCATAAGAACCAAGGCCCGTCGGATAACTATACAAAACTTCTCATCATTTCTTTGTTAAATTTTTGGGGAACTTTATAATTTTTAAATTAAATTTTTTTGGTTTGTACATATCGCTCCTTTATTCCAACATAGTCATATCTCAAAAAATTAGCTTTTCGAGTTAACAATGCAGAATTGTTAATAGTAATACCTTTTATATTGTGCCAAAATTTTATTTAAATTACCTTTAAGCTGTTTCCTTTAGGATATATTTTCTAAAAAAAATATCTAAGACTTGTATGGAAACTAAAAATTTGAAATATGTCTTTCTCGAAACAAGCTTTTTTGCGTTATGACTATGTTGCAATAAAGGAGTGATATGTACATCGGGTTTTAGTTCAAGTTTTTCCTTTCTTAACTTTTTTCTTAAGAAGAATTTTTTACAATACAAATTTGCTGTAATCAATAATTATTGATTGAAGAAGACGAGAAAAATAATAATCAAATCTTTAGCTGGGGGACAACTAGCTGTTTCGTAGTCGCTACACTACTTATCAGCACCCACTGGGATTTGAATAATTCTCATCATTTCATCAGAACAATAATACCTTTATTTTGTTAACAATGTTGTCTTTAATACATTAGCACTAGATAAGCGATCAGCGTGCAATAATCAATAATAATCGCTATAAAAAAGTTGTTTTAATTATATACTTATGTATTAGGAATGGACTTATTCCACTTTCAAAAGAAATCTGTTTGCGATAACATTATACAGCAAAACTGTTTTTGCTCATTTTATTTCAAAAAAGAACTGTATTGAAACTGTGATTATTACTATAGAGAGAAGGTGTCTGTAGCTCATTAAAACTACCGTTAACTTAGTTTTTTTAAAAAGTGGACTTATACAATTTTCAAAAAAAAAAAAAAAAAAACAGTTCATATGGAATATTAAATTGTTAAAAAGCCTATTAAGGCTTCTTAAGGTAGCACGCATCCGTTTGGTTCAATTTTCAATGACAGAGCAGGCTACATTTGCAGAACGTTCTTGATTATGTTCAACTTTAGATCATTGCTTTTTTACGACAAATTGGAGTAACTGCAATTTCAGGAAACAGAGCATTAGACCGCACTAGACATACTTGTAATGGTGATCTTGCTGAAGAATACATGTTGCGAGAGATAACCATTTCCTTAAATCGTTCATCGTAGCTTCCGCGATGTGACGACGTAGACAAGTAGTCTACGTTCATAGCATTCTATTTAGATAAAAATAAATCAATTATAATCTCGCCGTTGGCAATACATATTGGTATAATGATCAGTAATATGTTGTCGAAACAGACAATCTGGTCAACATTGGGAGGTTTAACCCGTTAACATATATGGCCATTCATTCAAAAATATTACACGTTGCTAAAGATAATTTTTCGGAAAAAATTTATATTAAAGACGTGCTAATCAATCGTGTAACTTGTCCTGGTACTTTGACATCAGTAATTGAATAACTAACAGCAGATTATATACGAGTATAAGCCACCAAAACAATATAACGAAGAAAGGCCGCCAACTTGTAAAAGAACAGATTGAAAAACTCCATACTGTAAGCATTTTATATAGTAGATACTTACGGCAATAAATTTCTCAGATAAGTAATGAGGACTATCAATAGGAGAAATTTGGATTTTTAAAAGTTTAAGATATGAAAAGTTAATCGAAAATAATTTCCAAATTCTTCCTTAAACAAAGTTTATGAACGCGTGCTCAAAATATGATATACAAATAGTAGGTATGTTGGGAAACAGTGTAAAAGTATTAGGTATTATCATAAAAATAAGAAAGGAAAATGTAATCATGACGCCATCAGACAATTTAAATCAATTTCATTCAACTCTGATATAAAATGTCACATTAATACCAAAAAACAATTCAAATCATATTTATATGAAGTACGTACGTGTACACTATTAGATGTTTATTTATTTATACTTTTTACACATTTCTTTTTAATTTATATCGATAACTCAAATAGTTGCATTGACAAACTCTTACACCAACACCCACTGATTTTGTGGTTCATTCATTTTCAGAAACAACTCTTTAAATGCAATCATACTGTTGCATTGAATTACAATTACTTAATTAGTTGTATTAAATAAATCGAAGTGTGTACGTTCATAGTTATTTAAATTTGAATTGTAAATATGTGACTTTGCTATTTATAATGACCAACCGTTACCTTAAGTGTAACTCAGTGTTCCTGTGTATGTTTGTGATAGTATGATGTATATTTGAAGTACTTATTGTCTTAAGGTTTCATCATGGTGGTGTGGTGGCATGGTCTTTGGTCACATACTGTCACTTCACTTTTTTTCTCAATAACGTTTTCTTTCCTTACAAGCAAATGGAAAAAGAAAGTGTTGTTAACCTTAACCAATAATTTTTTAATGTTCATTTCTTTAATTTATTTACGGTTGAATTGTTTTATTTTCATTACACGGTAGCAGCAGATTGTGTTTATGCTCATATGTGTATATCTGAGTACTTGCCGCCGCCGCCCATCAATCTGTACTCATGTTGCTGTTACTTAAATAAAATAATTCAAAAACTATTTAATTTGGTAGCATTAATGTCCATTTATTTTTCTAGTTATGCATGTGCATTTGTGACAATTACAAAATTAATGACTTTTGGTTTGTTGCCTTTACATTTTTGTAATGTTTTTTTATGGCTTAAAGCGTTTAGCTTGCCAACATTGAATGCTTTTAAAAATGAATGCGAGCAAGCTTTGCAATAAAGTTAAATATGCAAATTAATCTGTACATATATAAATCTTAAACTTAAAATAAATTTAAAGATTTGTATGCTGTGATTAGATAAAAATTTGAAATCCTATTTAAATTTCAATGCATTTCCTTGCTTTTAACAACTGCTTATGTTAAGTTTCTATAATCGTTCGTGCAATGCCATAAGCTTGTAAGAGAAATGAAATTTCAAAAATCTGTTACGTTTCAGTTTAAATGTTTCTTTCCTTAATTTAAGTGTTAGAGAAAAATTTACAGTTCACTTGATTTGTTATTATACCCTTTTAAATTGAAGTTGGGAAAAACCTAAAGTAAAATTGAGAAAATACAATTCGATATTGAGAAACTGAAATTACTGTAAAAAAAAAACAAATTAAGATAATTGAATTTTTTCTCTTTATTAGCTTTTAATATTGATAACAATAAAAATATTATAAACAGCTTGTTTATTATCTATCCTAGCTATCGACATTTCATAGGAGCTACCCTAATCATCAAAATTCTAAATAAATTACTGAAATATTTTTTATTTTTGCAGCTAAAGATCGTTTTCTTTTATATAAAAAATTCAGCAGTATTTATTTTCAATATTTCGATAACAATTTGTTATCATCGTCAGGAAAATTATTATGTTATTAAAAAATTTCAAATAATAGCATATTAATTTTCCTGACGATGATAACAAATTGTTATCGAAATATTGAAAATAAATACTGTTGAATTTTTTATATAAAATAAAACGATCGTTAGCTGCAAAAATAAGAAATATTCACTTAAACAAGATCAAATAATTGATGGAGCCAAATTCTACATACGCTTTTATACAAGCTGTCCCAGAACTTAATGTCAGGCCGAAGAAGGGTGACGATTGATTCTAACCATTATGAGAAAAAATAAAATAAAATAAAATAAAATAAAATAAAATAAAATAAAATAAAATAAAATAAAATAAAATAAAATAAAATAAAATAAAATAAAATAAAATAAAATAAAATAAAATAAAATAAAATAAAATAAAATAAAATAAAATAAAATAAAATAAAATAAAATAAAATAAAATAAAATAAAATAAAATAAAATAAAATAAAATAAAATAAAATAAAATAAAATAAAATAAAATAAAATAAAATAAAATAAAATAAAATAAAATAAAATAAAATAAAATAAAATAAAATAAAATAAAATAAAATAAAATAAAATAAAATAAAATAAAATAAAATAATATAAAATAAAACAAAATAAAATACAAGGTCCTGAGCGAATAATAAACATTTAAACTGAGTAAAATATTTTTTTAGACTTTTTTTCTGACTTTTCTCGCGATGGTTACAATCAATCTTGGCACCCTGTTTCGGCTTGACGTTGAGTTCTGGGACTCCCTGTATAATATTTATTGAATACACGTAAAAACAAAATAAAGCATATTCAGTTACTAAACTGTTTTAACAGTGTGGACATTAAAAGCTTATACGTGAAATTTACGTGACGTAATATGTAGGTAATAATATATTTTTAGTACGTAAAATTTATGTCAGCGTTAGTATTAAAGTAACATAAAATAGCGTTAGTTTTCTCGGGTTAGTACACCTTGGTAGCTTGTAAACAAAATTTAGACAATATTCTTGCACGGAAACAAAAGATAGCTACCACTACCTGCTAAAATCGCTTTGACATGATCATTACTACATGTGCGCCGTCCTGGGCCTAACACATAGATGGCGCTAGTTTTATTATAGTCACCATTTTTCAATTAATATTAACCTTCAAAAGACAACTGTTAAAATTTCATGATATTTTATTCATTAGCTTGTGAGTTGTTGTGCTAAGAGTGGTGCTAATTTTGTTATTTTTAAAACAATGGACCAAAAACAATTTCGTGTTTTAATTTTACACCGCTTCTTGATGGGGAAAATACCGTTCAAGCGAAACAATGCCTTGAAAGGTGTTATGGGGACTCCGTTTCAACAATAAAACGTTGGTTTGCTGACTTCAAACGTGGTCGTAGAGACACCGATGATGCAGAATGCAATGGGTGTGGTAACACCAGAAAATATAAAAAGAATCCACAAAATTGTTTTGAATGATCGAAAAGTGAAATTGGGTGAGTTAGCTGACATCGTAAAGATATCAAAAGGACGAGTTGGCTTTATATTGCATGATTATTTGATTATGAGAAAGCTCTGTTCAAAGTGGGTGTCGAGTTTGTTCACTGTTGACCAAAAATGAGTTGATGGTTCCGAGCGTCGATATATGACAATGGATGAAACATGGATCCATCACTTCACTCCGGAATCAAAATGATTGACGTCTGAGCAAATAGTGAGCCTTGTCCAAAGCGCCCGAAAGCACAACAATCGGCTGGAAAGGTTATGACCTTTAATTCTATCAGCCATTTTTGTGATGTGCATTTAATGTTGTTTTGCGCTCAATATGTTGTACTGTTGCATTTTAGAACTTAAGGTTTTGATTTGTTTAATTTACTGCGAATTAAACCATTTCCAAAAATGCTCTTTAAGTTTTTAGTTTTTCTAGATATTCCAAATAATTAATATTCTTCTTAAAGTTAGACACTTATAGTACTTTTATACGTAACTAGAAACTATTCATGTATAATTAGCATGCGCTTAAAAATTCAACACGAAGATGGATTTCAGTATAATAAGTAACTAGAAAGCCAGACATGACACACGCGAACTTTTTATATGTGGAACAAACACAAATGTCTGGACTATTTCCCCAACTCATAAATAATACACCTAAGTCTGTTTTTACACGGTCTTTTTGTACACGGTTTTGATATAACACGGTTTGAAAATTGAATATTTTTAATTTTTTTACACGATTTTATTCCATTTAGCACGATTTGAAATTTTATGTACTTAAATTTATTTTGTCAAATTTAATTTTTGCGAAGTATGTTCATATCACAAAAAAGTATTTATGAAAGAAAAAAGTCTGAAACCATCGATAGTATCGATAGTTTGCGAACACTAGCTTAAAGATTTAAGTGAATTCCCCTTTAGCGCGTACAAACAATTTTTACTGGTCAAAGCAAATGTGAATAGCACTAATTTAGGGGAATTCCCTTTATGTGCATACAATAAAATTTACTGGTCAGAGCAATTGAAACGTGTTAATATTTTGTGAACTGTCAATGCAATAAGACGTGTTTGGTAAAGAAATTTTTTGCAGGCAAATTTGATTTTCCATTAAATTTAATTTTAACGCATTAAGATAAAAGGTAAGCCAAAAAATATTTTGTATTTTTTGAATAACCTATTCTTTTCGTTCACAACATTAGATTAGATCTTTTTATCATTAATTACTATGCTTGTGAAAATAAGCATTATATATTTGATTTAATAAAATAAACATGAATTCTTGTTCTTAAAAATTCTTGTTTTTCACTAATTTTAATAGGTTTTAGAGATTAGGAACAAATCACCCATTTTTGTATAAGATCAATGTCTTTTTTTACACGGTTTTTTTTTTACACGGCTTCTTCTGGAACCAATCTACCGTGTAAAAACAGACTTAGGTGTACATAATTTAAAGGGTTTGCACAAACTTCATATATAGCAATCAGTTCAAGAACAAAAGTGGTCGCACTTTGGCATGTTCACTTATTTTCGATAGTGCACTCACTGTTTTATTTTCAGACATAATAATATCAAATAAAATATAAATTAAAAATTCATGCTGTCTCAAAAATGACTTCATATGCAATGAAAATATTTTTATAATGATAAAAAATCAGCTTATTCTAAATTAAGTAAATTTAGAGTAAAAATAAAAAATATACCAAATTAACATTTCCTAGTTACATATATTAATAATAAAAAAAAACAAATCAATTAATTTTTTGACACTTTAAGCACTTTTCGGCGGAATAAGAATATTATACTCGTATTTTTTATCTTAACTCACTTTATACACTTCAACCACAAATTTTTGTTTCTTTCCTTGAAAAGGGAACAGGACAATTTTTTTAGAGTACAATACAAAATACGTTATTTATTAACTTTAACGATAAAAAAAAATTAAATTTTTTATTATTAAATTCAGCACGAATTTATACAACAGTTCAGTACCCGTACCATAAGGTTACTGAATAAAAATGAAATTTGTTGGTGTCTTGTAACTACAAATTTAAAGAAAAATCAAAAATAGTAAACAAATGAAACCGAAAAGACAGCAACCATCAACAGTTAGATGAAATATGGTTGAGTAAACTAACAACGGATATAAATACTGTTAACGACAGAAACAACTTCAATATCAAAAATTAAAACTGAAAAGCTTTGTTATAAAAAAAAAAAACAATTTATTTGTTTTTAACTGAACAATACTTGTAGAAAAATCCACTAACTCACAAATGCATGAATGAATATTTTAGTTTGCTAAAATTTTGACGAAACAGGCCGAAGAGATTTTACTAGTTAACAGAGAGAGCTCTGAGATGCTTTTAAGGCAGTGAAGTGCATTCGATTGCCTGAATAACGAAGTTGTAGTTATAGTGTTATTACAATTAAATAATTAAAATGAATACTTTGAACGCTACAGAAACATGCAACTACGAGTACACAGAAAAAATTATAGTAAAAATATAATCAACAAAATTTTTGTCTGAAAAAATAATTTGTATGCATATACATAAATATCAAGAAAATAACCTTGGATATCGTATTTTGTTGTTGTTTAAAAAAATAGTTGTTTTCGATCAATAATTATTTTTACTAAACTTTTGTTTGAATCCACGCATTCCTTTACAGGTCCACATTCAAACAGTTTATTAATTGATTCAACGAATTTCGTTATTCAACACGAAAAAATTTCCTTTCTGCGTATTCGCAAAATTGCTTGTTTTTTGAAGAACGAAAAATTGTTTTTATGCAGTAATTCTATTGTAATCCCGGCTGTAAGCGATGTTGCACTGATTTGGTTATACCACATGTTAATCAGACCCAAAGTAAGCAGTTTTAATAGATGCAAATGATGGTATTCACATATCCATTCGAACGAAAAATCCGTTCATGAAAACCGATTATTGATTTTGAAAAAATGTTTTAACGATTAAAACACGTTAGTTTATCGAATATATTTCGGTAATAAATTTGCCACATGTCTACTTCACGATTGTTAAATATGAACTGTCAATACTAATGTTTACCCAAATGTTGTCAAAACAAGTACCTTTCCGTCGAATCCCTGTACTTGCGTTTTAATATAATGACTAAATATTAATATAACAACTCTTTAAATATATTAAATATCACTTCTAGCGATCAAAACAATTAAAATATAAACGTCTCACAGTTAGGAGAATTATTAGTAAATAAAAGATTAAAAACTGGTTGTTCAGTGACAGAAAATCCTGCACAAACATCTGGGTTTATAACAATTGCATATATGTGATCAATATGTGGCAAACATTAACGTAAGAATAATTAAAGAGCTCGATGGCTAAGTTGGTTAAGCGGCCATATTAAAAATACATAATGTTCATATGACTCCGACTTTGAGTCCCAGTGGGTGCTGATGAGTAGTATATCGACTACGAAACAGCTAGCTGTCGTATTCAATTATTTTTTCTGTTCTTCTTTGATCTTGTTGTTTCACAGCAATTATTGTTATAATTAAAAATAATCCTTCTTCTTGACTGAAGTTGGACTTGAACTCACAGCTAGTTAGTTAATATCGTACATATGTATATAATAACTAAAACTTCACTTATTAATGATTTATACACAAAATAATTCAGCTATATATCTGTCTGGCTCATGATGTCCTTTTGTTAACTTTCGCTAATGTTTTATATTAAAAATAAGTGACTTATAGTCAACTATTATTCAACTAACGGATATATCGGAGGTAGACTAGCAATTTTGACGAAATCTAGTAGGTTTTTGCAAGTACTCTATTTCATAACAGTACTTAAAAATACTGCAATGCTATAAAAATAATATACTTTCAGCTGTCAAACTCAGTGCAAAAATAATTAATAGCTTTGGATGAAATGCGCTATAAATGAAGTAAAAAGTAACTGGTATATTTCTAACGCACCGAACTAGCACCACTGATGGGCAACAACCTGTACCCCTGTTATCTTGCTATTGTATTCTTATTTCTATGCATGTATATATATGTACATGTATTTGACACGTCGTAAAGCAGCTCTGGGCTCTCGCGTCATCGTAATTATTTCTTTTTTTGCTTTCAATAGTTCTGCGTCTCGCTCACACGGGTAACTATATGCCTCAACTAACTGCTTTTTCGCTGTTACACTGTAACTTCCTATGTGAAGGCATAGATCGTTATAGACGCTACAAGAGTACAGTTAATACCATCTTGAACATATAGTCTTCGTTACTCCGCCTATCATATACATTGCAAACTTACTTTGCATTTGTATAGTTACATAAATAATATATTTGAAGTCGGTAGTCTGCTGGTTCCAATGTGTTCAACGCATTACTCATTATGTGTATTTTAACCACAGCTTCTATAAAACCAAAAACTTTCCTAGCAAGGTATCACTTACAATTTTCCAAAACATATCTTACTGTTTTTTATAACACGGATTTTTAGATTAAAAAACTTTATGAACTGCTCATCAGCAAGTGAGTTCAAAATATATAAACGCGATTCATCAGCAGAAATAAAAAATTTTTTTTTGACGTAAAACCTACTAAATTTTAACAACTGTGCCTCTTACCACATACACATTTGCGTGGAGGTGTTATGTTTTTACTTATTTACTACTGCCAACAAATAGAACCTTGTTTATTTTTCGTTTCATGCATAAATTGTAACAATACTACAACTAAAAAAGCTAAAAAAATTTACAATTAAATATACATATCTTTAATTTCTTGCTCTCCGCGCTTTGTGCTTTTATTCGTAAATAAAGAATTATGTTTTGAGGTTAAAAAGCGTACGGCAATAATTGTCTCTGTTCTGACATCTCTGTGAATATGCATTCAAAAATTTTAGTTTATTTTAATGGAACGTGACTTATTTAATCTCTGTGTACTTTGTGGTATCTTACTAATTTTTGTTTTTTTTTTTTTGTTTAATTACGCCTTTTTGTGGTTGTACATTGGCAAAATAAAGATTATGTTCAAATCAAGTTGCCTTTTGCATAGTTTTTTAGATTCTTTTAAATTTATCTCAGTGCTGCAACTTATATACTCTATGTTAATCAACGCGCTCTAACTGCCCGTCGCTGTTCTAAAGTATAAGCAACAATTTATTTAATACAAAAAGTAAGAGCTTTTATTTCAGCTCCTTACTCATATTCGCACAAAATTGAACAAATTGAAGACTTCGTAGGAAGCTGCAAATTGAGAAAATCCTTTCTCATAAACACATGTATGTATGTGTACATATTCTACAATAAATGTTTGGTGTAAAACGAATTCTGTTGCATACTATATATGATAGGACTTTTCTAAAAGCTATGTGTGTTGTTTAAAACTTGGGCTGTAGTCAAATTTTAGGTCTCGTTTTATTTAAAATTAAAGTAATTTAAAGCTGTGTAATAATAGCTTTAATCATGTATTGCCACTTCTAAGAGTTAACACTTTTTTATCCAAAATTGAAAAGTTCTATTGATTTTTCTTTACAATATATATCAATAGGATACCTCTTAATCCAATCATAGCTGCATTTCGTGTGTTACTTTTTTTAAAATATTGCTTTCGTAAAACCGATGAACAAAATCATCTCACATAATTTCAATTACATACATACTCGTACATGATAACGCTCCTACTCGTATTTTAGGAATAATCTTATGTTTTTGAGGATTCGTTTTGTTCCAGCGACCTAGCAGTAGGGAGTGTTGAGAATACACTCGCATAGTACATACGTAAATACAATATATGCAAACAATTCAAAAGATGCAAAAGTTTATTTAATACAATGCCAAAGCTTGGGAGCGAATACAATCATATAAATGACATAATATCCAAGAGTTGGTTTCGTGCATGCATAATGAAAGCTTGAGTGAATGTGTTTAAAAACATATGTTTGGCTTAGGAAAAAAAAAGTTAAACTCTGTTATTTTTATTTCATTTTAATTTTTTGTTGATTCGTTTATTTTCTTTCTTTTGCTTCAACCAAATCAAATGAAAAATTAAGTAACTCGAGGTAACATCTGTTATGAGCTGAAAGATCATGCTTATAACAGATACGAATGTATTGTTCAGTATTTTAAGCCCGAACATATTGTACGTGAATGTATGTATCTATATATGTATGTATGTATGCAAGTTGTTTATTGTTGCGCAATTTTGACACTTAAGAGTTCAACAATGCAGAAAATAAGCACAAAAGCTTTTAAATTTGTTTTAAATAAAAATAAAAAAACAAGATCTTGAGCGATTGTGTGTTAACAGTGACAAATAAAACTGATAATAAAATGTTTACATTAGAACAAGAAAGTTTTATGTGTTGCTCTTTGTCAAAAATTTATTTGTTAGATTAAACCTTAAGTTCTGAGTCATATTTCTTACGATTGGACACTTTTTTATACAAACTGTAGCCCGGCAATTGCCCGCTCGGAATTAATTTGGTCGTTAATGTGTCCTTTAGATCTTGAATTGTTGTTGGCTTATCGATGTGCACCTTTTCTTTCAAATAAACCCAAATAAAGAAGTCCAACGGCGTCAAATTACATGATCTTGGCGGGCAATTGACATCGCCATTAAATGAGATAACACGGCCAATGAAATTGTCGTGTAAGAGCCATTGTTTCGTTAGCAGTGTGGCAAGTGGCACCATTGGCTCAATTTGGGCCATAAAAAGTTCATTATCATCTTTTGTATTATCAATTTTGAAAAAAATCCTGTCCGATGATGTCGCCAGCCCATAAACCGCACTAAATAGTCGCTCTTTGTGGAAGAATTAGTTTTTCGACAATCACTTTCGGATTATCATTCGCCAAAATGCGTCAATTCTGCTTATTGACGAATCCACTGAGGCGAAAATATGCCTTATCACTGGAGATGATTTTCTTCGAAAACTTATCATTCACTATTTCCATTTCTTGCCACATGGTTACATTCCATTGTTTTTTCTTATCACAATGATTCGTGAAATGCCGATGTATGAAATAATTGATATTAACGATTCGGAACCATATAGCTCTGTTTGGTTTTAGTTCTCAAGTGTTACATCAAGTGTTATATTGTGTTACTGTTTACTTTAGTAATTGTGGTGTTTTTACTTTAAAGCATTTAAAATATACAAAATTGTTAACTACATAAATTTTCTCTAGTCGTTCTTTTGTTAAGAGTGGTGTTTAGTTTTCACTAACCAGCTTAAGAGCTCCATATTTTTGGCTTTAATGAGCTTTACATAGGGAATGTTTATAGATGAATTTGTTGTACTGGGCGAAATTCGCCCGATTGTACTCCTAGAATAACGCCTCCGAAAATTAGGGGCCATCTGTTCCGATATAAAGGGAGGTGCTAAATTAATCACCATATCGTAAGGTGTAATTTCTTTTGCAAATGGCCTTTTACATCAATCATATTTGACATTTGTGAACAAGACAGCTGCAGAATAGAAACAGACAAACAATGGAGTGCTATACTTCGCAAGAGCGAGGAATTATTGTGTAGATTTTTTAACCAATAATCGGTTCGTGGTGTTAGAACAGCGTGAATTTCGTCGAGTATATTTTAAACGTGTCGCACCAACTGGACACATATTAAGCCGCTTACGAGTAATTTTAAGTTATTGTTACTGGCGAATGCTACAGGACCATCAGAAGCAGCGGAATCGAATGATCGAGGCTAGATGGACATGTAGTTTCAACAAGATGGTGCGCATACAGCAGAAGCGAGCATATTGTGAAGAATGCATTTTCAGGTTGCGTAGTTTGGCGTTTTGGCTTGGTCAGCAAGATCGCCCATTTTAACCATCCGAGGCTTTTTCACTGGGACTATTTGAAGTCGCGGTTTTATACTAACAAGTCCCAGACAATCGCAGACCTGAAGGAAATTAGTCGAATAGAATATGAAAGGAAAGCGAACAGTTGTCGCCAGAAATATTGCGAAAACTTATGGATGTATTAACACTGGCTGATATCGTATTTTCCTATTAACACAATAAAAATTGTATAGGTGAAAATAAAGATTTTCAAAACTCAAAAAAAAAAAAAAAAAAATTGAGCACTGATGTCATATTTTTCAATTAACAGAAATTGTACAGGTCCAAATAAAGATTTCCAACACAAAATTAAAAAGTTATTCAAAAACGAAATTATAGTTTGAGGTCACCTTGTGTTTAAGTGCTTAGCATTTTTTTTATGTATACATTCGCACATACTTGTAATATATTGAGATGGTGTATAATAGTTCTAGTATTAAGCTAAGTCATTATAAATATATTGTCTTTTGTATTTTCCATAGGTTTGCAGTATTTTGTTAATTTGTATCAGTCAAAATGTATATACAGCTATTGTTTGTGTTTGCTGCCTATATGTCGATATTTCATAGTTTGTGTTCCTAACAACTTAAAAATGAGAAAACTTGCTGTTTATGGGCTTGAAAAGTATTATTATAAAATGTTTCTTTTATATTCTTATTATTTTATTTAAAATAGTATTCTATGGTGTTAAAAGTTGGAATATGTTTTTTCAAGTCTACTGATGATTAGTCAACGTTTAGATAGCTAGGAAGCACATAAAACAAGCTGTATTTAGTATCTTCTGGTCCATAACAGGTTAAAGTAATATCATTTAATTGCTTTTTGCTAGATTTGGTTTTGTTTTGTTTGGGGTTTTCAGTTGTTTCTTAAATGAATTTCTGAAGATGCTAGGTGGAGCATTAAAAATATTTTGTTTGTAAAATTTATGTTTCTTTTCTACTTGGTTTTTCATTTATAGCTACTACGAGTACATACGAGTATTGTTATAAACAATATAATAGTACGAGTATATAATATTATTTTGTGATTTTCTGTTTTTGCAATTTTGTAATAATTCGCACCAGCAGAAAACCTTTAACATATTAATTTTCTTTAATGAGAAAAAAGTGAAATTTTTTTTTATTATTCCTTTTTAATTAAATTAATCTTTATTTTAAGAAAAGAAAAAAATGTGAAAATATTAATATGTTTTAATCTCAATCACATCTTTCGGTTTGCCGTAAGTGAAATTTTTAATTCAAGTGGCGCTAAGGAGAGTGCATGAATGTGTTTGGGAACACAGTTTGTTGGGTTCATTAGACCAAAACTTAATTGCATGTGTGTCTTCAATTAAATAAGTAAATCGCTTATTTTTCTTCGTATTTTTACTTTGTTTTGATAAAATGTTTTAGATTTTAATAATTTTTTTTTTGCTTAACAAACTAACGTGAGCAAATAAAAATGAAAAGTGACGGAAGTTGAAAGTTAGTAGGGGCTTACACGTGTTGCAATTTAATTAATATTTCTTTCAAACTCAATTAATTGCAATTAAACGAAAATATTTGTTGAGGCACAGAAAGTGGAAAAAATCAATTTTTATTTCAAAACGTTTAAAAGCATTTGTAGCAACAACTTGTTAATCCAAGGGTTTTGTAATCAAATTGAATTTAATGCTTTAAATAAGATTACATACACATTATAATTATATATTAATTATTATTAAGTCGTTGATTGCTTGATTTTTGTAATGTTAAGTTTTTGTTTATAAATATATAGCTTTTATATAGTTATGTAATAAAATAAAATATATTCATGCAAAGTTCATTTCACTAAAATTTGAAAAGTAAAACTGATAAAAATTAGTGTCAGACTTAAACTAGAGGGTGTTTTTTTAAGCCCGATAGAACTTGAAATTGTAAAAAATAACACAAAAAATTAAATTGTAATCAAAATTTTTTTTTATTCGAAAGATCAATACGTGACATTAACATTTGAAAATGATTTCGGGCCTATGGGCACCGCGGCTGTTCTTGACGAAGCGCATTCTGGACGTCCAATTTTGGGCCACTTTTTCGAGCACTGCTGGCCGTATGTCAGGAACAACACGAACAATGCTGGCCTCCAAGGCGTCAATTGTTGCTGGTTTATCAGCATAAACCAGTGACTTCACGTAGCCCCACAGGAAATAATCGAGAGGTGTCAAATCGCACGACCTTGGAGGCCAATTGACAGGTCCATTTCTCGAAATCAACTTATCGCCAAATTTTGATTTCAGTAAGTCGATGGTTGCGTTCGCCGTATGGCACGTAGCGCCATCCTGTTGAAACCACATCTCCTCCGGATCAATGTCATCCATATTTTCAAACAAAAAATCATTGATCATGGTGCGGTAACGATCTCCATTGACCGTAACGCGAGCTCCGGCCTCATTTTTGAAGAAATAAGGTCCGATGATGCCACCAGCATGAAAACCGCACCAAACAGTGCATTTTTCTGGATGTAATGGAGTCTGTAGGGTCTCTTGTGGATTGGTCTCACTCCATATGCGGCAATTTTGCTTATTAACAAACCCGTTAAGCCAAAAATGCGCCTCATCGCTGAACACAATTTTGCGATAAAACAACGGGTCTGATTTTCAAAGTAAATTTGGATAATTTCGTAGCGTTGTTCAAGCGCGAGTCTATTCATGATGATTTGTCAGAGTATACTGAAACAAATAAAAAAAATGTTTCATCAAAATTTAATTTTTTGTGTTACTTTTTACAATTTAAAGTTCTATCTAGCTTAAAAAAACACCCTATATTTTCTTCAACTTGTCAAACGAAGCAAAAGGGCTATTTCCATACAAGAAAAATGTTTATAACAAATTTTTGCAAATTAATTAGACAGCATGATAGTAGTAATAGATTAGATGTTAGTACGGAAACAAAAGTATATAAACCGTTAGCTTATGTATGTACCTGGTTTGTCTGAAAGGTTACAAAGGACTAGTATATTTGATAAAAGAAAGTATAAAATAGCACATAGGATTTATAAAACAGTGGGTGGATTATTTAGTAAAACAAAAGATAGATTGTATAAATTAGATAAGTCAAATTTAGTATACAAAATACCTTGTGGCGGTAATGATAGGGAACGGTGTGATAAGGTTTATGTAGGAACAACAAAGAATAAATTGAAGACTAGATTAGCAGGACATAAGTCTGATCAGAAATATAGGAATATTAATTCTCACAGAAGACGGCTTTGTCGATACATTGTCGTGATTTAAATCACAATCCGGATTTTAATAAGGTTTCCATATTAAATACAGAAACTAGTTATAGAAAACGGTATATGTTGCAGATAATTGATGTACCAATAGCTAATAGAATTAATTTTAGAAAAGATACAGAAAGTTTAGCTCAGAACTATAGGCATTTAATTAATAAGAATAGGGTAATAAATTAGCTAATTAAAATATCGATAATTATGTATAAAACATTATGTTAATAATCTTTTTATGTACTTTAACTTTTTGTTACAATGTATGTTGAATGTTTTTATGTATGTTAAAATTGTTTTCAATATGTTTTCAAATATTTTTGATTTTGTAAACAAAACTAAAAAAAAAAAATTTTTCCTGAAGAAGTCTTCCGAAGGAAGACGAAATATCGAATATAATTAAAACATTTTTATATAAAAAACAAAACTGACCTCAAGCTTAAAAAACATTTCAATTTAATTTAAAAATAAATAATAAAACCTTTAAAACCAATCGTGGACCTAATCGACATATTAATTATTTTCTACTCATATTTTTCATTCTACTTTAGGCATGATGGTGAAAAACGAAATATAATGGCGTGTTAGGTTTTTTGACAGTCGCAGGAAATCTAATAGATTTCTGCTCCATATTATCCAATGAAAATTTTAAGGCAAGTATGATAGTCTGAAACAACCTTATGCAATAAGTGTATTTTATTGCGGCTGCTAATTCAAATGCAAATGCCGATGAAAGCCATTCACATATCAAAACTAGAAATAATAATAATTTTCTTCTCTTAGTTTATACCTACTGTAACTTATTATACATGAGCATATGACCACTCTATTTCTTTTTTTTTTTTTAATGAATTGAAAAATGTAAATATGTATTTTCAGTTTTTCTGTTGATATAACCATTTTTTATAAGAATTTGTACTTTTACTTATTTATTGAGGCGTATTTTTGCAGTGATGACAACTGAATTTGACAACGTATATTCAAAGACAATTGCTCAACAATATTTTCTAGCAATAATCGCTGAAAATATTGTGTGGTTCACACGCAAATATCTTGTGTTGATAATCGATTTTGTCAGTTGACACGACAATAACTGATTATAATATGTAATTTGACAATTACATATGTCATAAGTGATATATGCAATATGTGATGCGGAAAGAATGACATGTGCTTTTAGCAGGATAGCGCTATCTGTCACACAGCGAACGCTGCGAGACATATTCTGCTAGAATATTTTGAGGGTGCATTGTCATCTCTCGTACAGGTAATGTGAATTGGCCACCAAGATCAAGCGGCTTGATCTCACTAGATTTTCCTATAGGTTTTCCTCAAGTCGCAAGTTTAAACCAATAAGCCGTGATTGACCGCTGCTCGCAAAATCAACATAGCCGAGACCATAGTTCAAATTCAGCCTGTACAGACCAGGCAGAGGAGATTCAGTTACAGAAATAAGCATAAATTCAGTTACAAAAGTCCCAAGAAAACTCCAATGTTGTCATAACATTTTCTATCCCTTGACATATTTTAAACCTCATGGATCGTTTTTCCACTGCGAACTTATAGAATGGTTAAGCAATAAAATGTATCAATATTTTTTGTTTGTGACATTATCTAATGCATATTTATTTTTGAAAGGTTACAACTGTTTTTAGTTCAAAAAAACATAAAATATTTATTTAACGCTATAATAAATACATATGTAAGTCGCCAATGCATCATTTCATAAACGATAAGCTTAAAACTTAAACAATAGTTTAAAAAGGCCTTAACCTAAATATTTCTGAAATATTGAATAATATGAGTATTTAAAACAAATACAACTGTTATCACAAATTCTACATTTCAAACGAAATAATAAAGTTAATTAAAGTTTTTGACATGAACGTAAACAGAACTAATGAAGTTCTGAAAAGTTTTCAGGTGAGTAAAGAATTTACTCAATAACAAAAACAAACATTTTTGGCAGCTGTTTTATTCTAAAATATCAATATGACATGTTGAAAGATCCAAAACTATATTAAATCAATAATGTGTAGAAACAAAAAATATATGTATATGGCAAATGAAATTAGTACTCGTAATGCTTTTTCTGAATGCTTGATACTACGTATTTCACAAGTAGGGTGTTCAAAGTTGGGGTAATATTTTACTATTAATAAAAATTAGAAAAAATACATCGGTAAAGTGTAGTAGGACGTCTACTGTCCATTACTATTTACTATTGTAAATGGTTGATATATGTTCTATAAATTTGGTTTTAAGCTCTTGAATTGTGGGACTATTGCTGTGCACTTTCATTTTCAAAACAAACAAAAAAATCTAAAGCTGTCATATGACACGAGCCAATTTACTTCTTTACGATAAATAAAGTGATTTTCTAACTTTTATCTCAAAAATCCACTGTTTTTTTATTTTAATTAGTTTTTGGTATAAAAACAAAAATCTAATTTTAAAAAGGTTTAAAAAAAATTCAAGAAAAAATCAATAAATTAATGCGCCATGACCCGAGTTCAAATCCGAAAATTGGTGCTGATGAGTAGTGTAACGACTATGAAACAGCTAGTTGTCCCCCAGTTAAATAGGTTTGATTAATTTTATACTCTTCTTGAACCAAACATGATTGATCACAGCCAATTTGTATTGTAAAAAATCCTTCTTAAGAAACTTAAGAAAGGAAAAACTTTAACTGAAACCCGATGTATATTCAAAAACCAAAAACTAGTTTTAAAAAGTTATCAAAAAAGTTAAAAAAAAAATCAATAAATTAATATTTAAAATCAAAAGACATTTGATGGTTACGCTATAACTTAGGGTGCCTCGATAGCTGATTTGGCCAACAGTCTCAAGGTCGCTGGTGTTACTGCAGACAAACAAGATAGCTTCGCAGTTTTTGTGTATGCTTAAAAACAAAAAAAAAAAAAAAGACTTTAAAAATGCCTGACGAAGCATGTCAAGGCTAGCTTGTTTTCCCAAAAAGATATGAAAATTCGCATAAGCGTAACTGTTTTATGCAAAATTCATTCACTAGTATAGTTCCCATAGGTTAGGATATAACAAATACTAGGATACTTAGGATATAGCAAATCAGGTTAAATAACTCCCTAACGGTTTTTTGTTGTCAATATTTACTCCTAACTACTTTTTACCGTCCAAAATTCACCCTTAAAGCAGAATAATGAGTTTGGAATGAAATTACTAACTTTATAACACTGCTCTAAAGGATACGGACAGCGTTATTCTTGTGGTACTAAAGTATTTTTTTTTCATATTCAAGACACTTTTTATGACATCTTTTTTAATAATTCGAAATACTTTTTGCTCCCCTTTCGAAACATAAAACTTTTTGTTGAGACTGATTTTTATGACCCTTATTGTCCTTATTATTGCTTATTGCAGCATATAGACTACACGACTTCAAGTCAGCAATTACTGCAACCGTAAATTATAGCCGCATGGCGGACTACTGAACTATTCTGAACAAATCAGTAACATAAGCTCATTTACATAAATGTGTGGCCAACCTTAGAGTTTTTAGCTTTATACAATTCCGTTGCTTTTGTGCTGTTCATAGTACACAGACGAGCGACTTGTCTAAAAAAGTTATAGGGAAATCACTCAGAAAACTGAGTAACTTTCATACAAATTTCCTGGACGAGTTGCTCGTCTGTGTTCTACGAACAGCACATTTATATCAACTTGTCATAAAAAAAGTTTTTCTCTCTAAAAAAGAAGTCTTAATTTTAAATTTTAAAACATAATCGGATGTATCTTCTGATCTACAATGAGAACAGTATTAAAGAATTTAAACCTTACGAATATATACCGAACTTTTCAAAGTGTAGAACGAAAGTAATTGGGCTCGAGAAACGAGAACTTATAGTCGTCCCGCTGGCCACATTGTTCTTATTTTGTATTAAACAAAAATATAAATTAGTTTAAATTGGCTGCGGCAAAAAATCAGCTTGCACAACACCCTATAGTAGTGTCGTCTGGTTCTTGTCAAAATATGATTTCGAATGAAATGAAACCTTTGCACCGATACACTTAAGCATAAATTTTGTTGATTATATATGTCTTTATGAGCTGTTAAGTGTTATCCACGGCAGCTTTAATAGGTAGTAGCAGAATTACAATAAATACAATACCAAAAACATCTTACGTATTTTGTTGGTAGAAATTACGAAAAGTTGTAAAAATTTTGTTTTACTTTTGTTTGAAAAAGCAAGGATGTCCATGTGTTTTTGACAAATTTGCGTAAAGGAAACGAAAGACAGCTGTGTTTATACCACTAGCCTGGTATAGATGCTTTGCTGTTACCGAATAAAAATGTTACATATTTTTGTCAGATTAGCTAAAGTCCCGTTATTTTACAATACGATTTAATAATTATATTAAGTATATAATCGTTTACCCTATCCTTAAAATTTCTTTAGACTAAGAGCAAATTTTTACAATGATTTAAACTATGTCTAAAAGGCATGTCTTTTTTCTGTACTGAACATTTTTAAAAATTAAAAAAGGCATATGTATATGTATGTATTTTGCCACGGCAGCTTTAAACAGCTAGTGGCAGAATTATAATAAATACAACACTAAAAAACATCACATGTATTTTGTTGGTAGAATTAAAAAAAAAAAAATTCGAAATTTTGTTTGAAAAAGCAGAGAAGTCTATGTGGTTTTGACAAATTTACGCAAAGGAAACGAAAGACAGCTGTGCTTATACCACTACCGTATTAAAGCTGCCTTGTATTCTGCTTATTATGTTTTTTTATTTCTTTTTGACTTATTTCTTATTTTTTAAAATTGTTTTATTTTTAAATATAATTTTTTGTTACATTTTTGTGATTTTGGCATCAGCCAAAATTATAAAAATAAGAGTATAAAAATACGAGCTGACTTTAAATTACCGTATAAATCACCTCAAAGGCGGTTAGGGACGATTTTGCCAACTGCGGATTCAAAAAAAAAAAAAAAAAAAAAAACAATTGTAATGCTAAATGAATTAGTCGCGTGTGTACTGGATTAGAATAAAAATTGTTCTCGTGTGTTCATTTCTAGAAACTAAAACGTATATATGTAAATACAAATATGTACTAAGAGTATGTAAATACAATTTTATCCTGTAATAATTATAATAATAGCCGAATTATTTGTACAATACTTCAAAAATATGTGGTTTGTTTTATCAATAAGTTAAAAAAATTGTTTTTAAACATAGTTCGTGAAAATTTATGTTGATATAATTCAACACATTTGAATCGTTTTTCTACTTGTATTCATTATATTATAGCTTTATTCAAATACATTTGTATTGGAAGAGCTTTTGTTTAGTCTGTATTCATAACATTTTTTGTACGTACTCGTATATAATTTTAATGTTATAAACTCTTTGATTTTTATGCAAACTCCAATATATATATGTGAAATATATATGTACGTATATCGTTCTAAAAACATCTTATTTTTCAGCACCCTTTTTGTGGCACTTTTTGCTGGCAACGTTGATTGTGGACCATATTTAGTGTTACTATATATGAGAATAATATTTTAAGCCAAATTTCGAGATTACTTTTTGCGAAAGTAAGTTAAGTACACAATAGGCGTTTTTACACCAAATAAAGGTTCTAATGCCCGATAAAGTGTTTAGCATAGGCACTAGCCAGAAAATACCGAAATGGGTTTATGCCTGTGTTTGGTGGATGATAATAATATACTTTTCCTCCAGAGGGTAGGACGGGTTAATATTACACAATTATGTATGTGAACACGTTAGTTTTAAAATTTTTAATTTTTTTGAATAAAATAAATTTTTAAGCAAATACTTATATGGCAAGTGAATTGAATTGAAGAATGGTTAATGAGAAAAATTCGTTGGTCACGAATTTTTTTGAGAATGAAAGCAAACTTTTCATAATTAGATACATACATACTGCCTGGCTCACGAAGTCGTTTCGTTAACGTTCGTTAATGTTTTATATTAAAGATAAGTGACTTATAGTCAACTATTATACAACTAATGGATATATCGGAAGTAGACAAGGCAAATGACACAAGATGAAGGAAAAATAAAGTTTATAAACGGCACCAGAATAGGTTTTTTGACCTTAATAATCAAGACGAACGTAAACGAGCCAGGCAGATAATTTATATACAGGTTGCGATAATATTTTAAATAAACCATTATAACATTCTATATGTGGTTTTTAATAAAATCTTTTTAGAAACTTAGCGCCTTATTTATAAAAATTGTTTCATGTTTATTAAGGTCTTATTAGACAAATTTTGTACAATTTTTTATTATTTGCCTAATAAGAGTTTAATAAACATGAAATATTATGTACAAATAAACCAGATATTATACTGAAGTTTTTTCTCATGTTCAAAAACAGAATTCGCTGAATCAGTTGTTAAATTGTATAAATGAGGACCTGTAATTCCTGACGTACAATTCGTGGATTCAAGTAAATGTTTAGTAAAAATACTTGCATTAGTTGAGCAAATGCGGCAAATTATAAAAAAAAATTGTAAACAGCTTGTTTTCTATGTTTCCCAGCTATCTATATGTCGACATTCCATAGGAGCTACCCTAATCATCAGTAGACTTTGGAAATTTTCGAAAACAAATTTTTGAAATATTTCCTGTTTTCCAAAATCTGCTGATGATTAAGGTGGCTCCTATGAAATGTTGACATATAGATAGCTGGGAAACATAGAAAACAAGCTGTTTATAATTTTTTTTTATTGGAAATTAATGTCTAATTGTTGTATTGCTTAATTATAAATATAATATAATATAATATAATATAATATAATATAATATAATATAATATAATATAATATAATATAATATAATATAATATAATATAATATAATATAATATAATATAATATAATATAATATAATATAATATAATATAATATAATATAATATAATATAATATAATATAATATAATATAATATAATATAATATAATATAATATAATATAATATAATATAATATAATACATTTGTGTTTAATGTTGTAAAATCTCAAAAATACAAATCCCCTGAAGAAGTGAACATAATATTCACAAAACTTTGGGAAAATATGTAATAAAGATTCGCATAAAAAAACAAATAACTTATAAAGTTAAAATTTGAGATACCGCGTTTTTTCTCCCATTTCGGTGCGTTTTGAAATTTTTAAGTTGGTTACGCAGATATTTAGTAAATCTTCAATATTTAACAACCATAATTTCATTTTATTTTCAAATCACAATATATATTCTTTCTACTGTAAAATAGTGAAAATGTTAGTTACATGGTTTTGCATTTCAGTTAACGGTATGTTATATGTTATTGGTGAGTATTAAAAGTAATGAAACAGAGCAATTATATTTTTCTCTTATTTTAATATTTAACTTTTTTTTATACACAGACCTTAAATAAATGGTTTCTTTGCCTCTTGTAAAAATAAAAGGTTATATGAAATAAATATGCATACAATACTTATAAAATTTAATTAAACCATGTGTTTTACAACACGAGAAAAAAAAACAATGATTACTATTACTTAAAATTTGCATGCTTCTGACACATGTAAACTTTTTTTCTGGTGTGATCGATTTTATTTGCAATTCTCAAATAAGTATGAATGTATGGATTGTGTATTTATTAAGCCTTAAATCCACATTTATGGTTCGCTAACAGTCATCAAAGTGCGATTCTCTTCACTCGAGTAGTTGCTGCTGTTGCGTTACTTTTATTTTACAAACAAAAGGCGGTCTATATTACAAACGCAACAACGATTGAATCATCCAAAAAAACTACGGGAAAAAATAATATCAAATGAAATGAACCAAAAACGGTGACAGACAAACACATAAATTTATCAATATTTATAACAAACATATGCAATATCCGCGATGATGACAACAATGTAAAAACTAGTCCCATAGATTTTTTCAATATGGAACAAGTGCTATAAAAGGAATATCTGTGTACACAGATGCATACACCGAAATTTTTCAGAGTATAACAAAATGGACCAGTTTAAAAAGTCTCTCTATTGAACTAAAACACCAGCCCGTTGTATTTGATTACAAAAAGGAATATATAATAGAATACATTTTAAATTATTGGAATAGATTGAATCAAACCAGACCATTTTTGCAGAAGAAAGTTGTCCAAAAACTAGACGTTAATATTGTAGAAATCTTTAAGCTATTAAAAATTAATGCCTCTTTATTTACTTAATGCTATTAAAAATTAATGCCTCTTTATCGTTATGGTTTACAAAGCATAATTAGAACTCAAATAAGTATACTCTAACAAAAACCATAATATACGACGAGAAATTTTAGTGGTTTTAATATAATTAGCAAAAAAAAAAAAAACAAAAAAAAAAAGAAGTAATTAAGCATATCGTAGAGTGCCTATGCGGGACTTAACTACTTTTTTTTGGCTAAACTCAAAGGCACCTTGTTTTATACAAATGTTTCTGTTAGATTGCTTGTGTCCTGAAAATTTTGTAAGAAAATCTCTAAAATATTATTAGTAATATAAACTGCAGGAAAACTCCATGTATTGATAAATTTACTGATAATACGAGTATGCCTGCTCGTGTAGCTAGTAGTGATTCCAAGTCTTGAGAGTTAAAGTTGTCTGTAACTTCATGATACTTAAGCCAGGGAAAGAAATGTAAAATCTACTACCAACAATGTCAAAACTGCTCGAAAAGTTTCTAATGAAGAAGTTGACACCAATACTCCGTATTTATCAATTCGGCTTGCGGATTAACTCAAGAATTTACTATTCTTGAGGTTATTCTGTATAAGAAATGCGTTTGAAGACAACAAAAAAATATTGCTCTTTTTACTGATGTTCTTAAGCGTTTGATGACTTCAAGCGTAATATAATGTTTAACTTGCCTGCCAGCACTAACACTTTTGGAAAGCTACTTATATGGCCACAAGTTTATCAGCAGAGAAGGTGATTTTATAAGCCCCGTCCAGCCAATCGAAGTAGGAGCTCCGCAATCATATTGGGCCTTACATTATATTTCAGTTATAAATAAACCTCACTTCAACTTTTTCACGAAATTTTCAGTAAAATATTGTATATCAATATTAGATAAAAATGTACTCATGTTACATTCACACCGGGTAGAGAAACATGGTCGCTTATCAAAATTAATAATCAAATAACAGTCTTTTACTTTGGTATTAAACTCGTAGACTAATGTAGGAGTCTCACACTAATGTACCAATAAACTCACTCAGCTGAAATGAAAAGCTATGCTACTGAATTAACTTATTGACAGACATTCTAAACTTTAACATATAATTCAACTATGGGCATCCAACGTTGAAAAAATTCGAAAGTGTCAAAGTAGAATTCTCCGAACAATTACTGAAGCTTATGGTATGTGAAGTAGAGGTAAATTATCTAAACCTAGATATGTCTTTAGCAAAAGACGAATTTTCAATAAGGTATATAATACGCAATAAGGTATATAAAAACCAGTGTACTTCACCCCAATCCTGTCGCACGTAACATGGCAGCCATGTTGAGATACCTTGATGAGATGAGAAGGTGAGATACCTTTATCATTATCATAGCGTTAAGACAAGAGTAGCACCCACAAAAATATTTTCTTAGATAATTTTTTTTTTATTATATATTAAGATTTGTGCTCATTTTTAGCTCATATTTTGAAGATTCAATAAATAATGTTTCATAATTAATTCAGGAGTACCACAAGGCTCCGTTCTTTCTCCTACCCTATTTCTTATTTTTCTCAACGACCTTCTATATCAAACTTCCAACCCTGTCCACTCCTGCGTATGACAATAGTCCCCGCCTATCCGATATCATTGCCAAAAGGCAAAATATGGATGACTCACTGATCTTCTATTAATCTCCGAAGGGGGTCGAAAAAACAGGGCCGCCTTCAACGCTCCCAGTATCAAGTGTTGTTTATTGACACACAACCGCAAATGTTGCTTCATCTGTACTTATGGATGGTATAAATATTGAGGCATCGGATGTTCTTGGAATAAAAATACTGTGTGATGCTCGGTGGAGGGAACACATTTTTCATGTCTCCAAACAAACATGACAAGCTTGCAGAAGTATGTATGATAACTGGCTGTATAGATGCAGGAGAATCATAGAATAGAACTGCAAGAAATTTTGTTTTGAGCACTACGATCGGATTTTCTATTTGTAAACGGAACATGATTCGAGATGTTATATTTATGTTTTTAACGATGTGACTGATGTGTTCATTACGCAGTATTTTTCTGTCAAGCAGATCACCGAGGTATTTTACACTACTCTTTCAGGGAACATCAGTTCCATTAGTTTTTAAGTTTAGATTAAATGTTGCTTATTAACACACAAACAAACGACCACAAATGCTGCTTCGTCTGTACTCATGGATAGTATAAATATTGAGTAATCAGATGCTCTTGATGTTCTTGGAATAAAGATACAGTGAGATGTTCGCTGGGCTGAACCCATTTTTCATGTCTCCAAAGAAGCATTCAAGTGCGTCGGGTTTTGGAAACGGTGTAAGATGTACTCGTACTTCACACCATCCGATCTCCTTTCTATTTATACCACCTATATCCGACCGAAAATGGAATACAACTCCCATGTTTAGGCCAGTGCCTCTAAGTCTATTTTAAGGTTACTCGACCGGGTGCAGGAGAAGGCGAAGAAGCTTATCGATGTCAATAGGGCATCCAACCCTACTGGCTCATTGGAGCATCGACGATGTGTAGGGTGCGTTACTCTGTTCTATCGTTACAACATTTTGCTCTGACAAGAGCAAAATCCAAAATCCTTTTTCCCGAAACTCGCACATTTACACATAACACGCATTCATCGTCCATAGCTCATCCGTTTGTGGTCGATTGCTCGGAGAATCGTACTACGCATTACAGAGACAATTCGTTTTTCAGACGTACGCTTCGCCTGTGGCATAAATTGCCTGCATACGTATTTCCTGTCTGTTAAAACGTTGGAAAGTTAAAGTCAAATGTTCTGGTACAACGTATTGCATTTGTAGGGGTCCTCATTTGCTTTAGCAATATTCATTTGTGAAATATGATTTTTCGCCATTAAAACTGTTGTGATTGAGAAAAACTTAATACAAAAGAATATTCATAAGTCTTAGTTTTTATCGCGACAAAAATTTTTGTCTGCAGTGTCTTGCAATCCCAATATATTTTTTAACTGATTTTATAGCATTTCTCCTCAGGTTTTGTTGCCGTTTACATAAATTTCCTTCGGCTTTTTAACTCAATAATCATTTAAAAGTTGAATATAACTTTTTAATAAAAGTCTTTTCAACACACGATGCGAGTGCATGACATTGGGTGTAAACAATTATTAAAATCAAATTTTTAATTACAATACAACTTTAAAGTGTTTACACGCATACATTTAACTAATTAAACAAAAGAAAACGAAAAAGAAAACGACAAATAATTTACAAATTCAAATATTAACACATTAAGGCAAATTCCAAGGACGACAAAATAACAATTAAATTCCATACGCGTAAAGCGGTACATATGTAAGATGTATAACATATATACACATATGGGCATTAGGGTGGTGTAATATGGAATAAATGTTGTACGACGCCAATTTTCTGTTAATTAAATATTATTTGTAATTGACCAGGAACGCCTAAAAATCACATAGGCAGTTATTTATCAAAAAGCTTAAACAGGCATAGAAATCTTTAATATGCAATGAATGAAATGTATGTGCGAGTACTGCGTTGCGCAATATTAATCACCCTATCGCAAAGTGAAATAAATAGGGTTTGCAAATGAAGTTTAGTTTCAATCATATTCAGAAAAGCAATGGAGCGCTAAACTTTGCTAGAGCGTGAAATAATTTTCGAAATACAGTTACTTGCGAATGCTACAATGCCATAATAAGGGATTTATTGCTGCCGGAATTGATTGGGCAGGGCTTGATGAATATGTAGTTTCAACAAAGCGGTGCAACTGCATACATATCAGAAGCCCCAATGAATACTGTAAAGTAAGCATTTCCTGCTCGCTTAATCTCCCGTTTTGGCAATTGGGTATGGCCAGCAAGATCGCGCGATTTAACCATCACATCTTCCCAAAAACATCATATCTTTTTTTAGGGCGACTTGAAGTCGTGGGTTTAAGCCAACATGCTCCAGAAAATCACAGCCCTTAAAGAAAATATTCGATCATCATTAGTTATCACCAGAAATATTGCGGAGTCATGGAAAATGTGATAAAACGGACACAAATGTGTATCAACACTGGCGGCAGCCACTTGGCTGATATCATATTTTCAAAAAAAAATTTTACATTCCCAAGTAAAGACCGACAATAAAAATATATATTTTTTTTTTATTTAAAAAAATTTATTCAAAAACTATTGATTAATTTCGCAGCACCTTGTTTATGATACCATTGTTATGGGAATTTTGTATGAAAAACAGAAATGAAAATACATTGAAAATTTTCATATATATTTTTAATAAAATCATAAAACTTATTTTTGCAGCTAAAGATCGTTTTAATTTATATAAAAAATTCAACAGTATTTACTTTCAATATTTCGATAACAATTTGTAGTTAATTTTCCTGACGATGATAACAAATTGTTATCGAAATATTGAAAATAAATACTGTTGAATTTGTTATATAAAATAAAACGATCTTTAGCTGCAAAAATAAGGAATATGTACTTACACAAGATCAAATAATTAAATATTAAATATCAAAAAATCATAAAACCTTAATAAGTAAAATAGCATACAAATGCGATTTTCAGTATGCTTTTAGATAAGCAACCTTTTTAAGAATTCTTACATTTAAAACATGTCGTTCTATTATTGCAACATAGTCATAACTAAAAAAATCTTGTTTAGAGAAAAACACATTTTAAATTTTTATTTTCCATACAAGTCTTAGAAATTTTTTTTAGCAAATGTCTCCAAAAGGATTGTGAGATTTAACGATCTCCATAATTAAAAGAATCTTATTGTATTAGTTCAGTTTATTAGTTCATTTATTAAGAGATATTTTCATTTATAAGCTTCATTATTTCATTTATTACGTCTATTAACACTACTTTAAAGGTTTAACTTAAGGATAATTTTAAACTTCGAATTGACACATTCTTTTGCGAAACTTAAGGTCTATTAATTTAGCGCATTTCCTTATAAGTATACATACAGTGGGGAGCAGAGGTGAGTACATGTTTGTAGTTTATAGATTTGCAGACGCATAACATTTTTAATAATGAAGCGATTTAAATTATTTTTTATGTATTTTATTTATAAGTTAGATACTTACAAAAATATATATAAATAAAAACAAAAAACATTCAGACAATGATCGAATATTAGACGAATATACATTGCAGAGCATGGAAGAAAGGCAACTAGCTGAAATATTATATCAAAATGTCGATATGTTTTTAGTGCTAAGATTTGTTTTTCTATTAATTAAAGGATATGAGATTTTAATGACAATAAAAGATTTTCTAATTATTTGACTGGTGCACTGATTAAAAGTTAAACTTCGGTCTAGAAACACTTCCAACTATTTAACACTTTTAGACCAGCAAATATATTTATCACTACCAACATTTTGTATTCAAATTTGAAGCTTTTATATCTTTATATATTATATATTTCATTTCATTAGTGAACATAGCTTTTTCAATAGCTGCCTCTACTGAGAAGCACACTGCTTTCACTTTGAAGCTTTCTTTGGGCATACCCTTTATTGAAATCCAAGATTCATTTGTTCTTTTTCAGCATTCAGCTGTAAAAATATATTTGTGAAAATTTATTGCAAGCTTAGTTAGAAATTGCATAAACTTGCAATCAAAGACGCACAAGATTGGGAATGCGGTTAATGAATTTTTGTCTTGCATGCAATGGGTTGTAAAATGTGCATAAAATTGTATCACCTGCATGCTCGATCGCACGTTATATTGCAAGCTAGAAAAAAAATCTATTGTTTTCTGACTTTGAAACTTAGCGAATTATTGCAAACACTTTCGATTTTAATTATTCTATGCTCTTATACAAATTTCAGCATGGCAAATCAAATCTAAAGGGAGAGTTATCAAACGCAAAATGTGTTTTACAAGATCTCGGTTCTTTGAAAATTTAAAAATAATCATATTTTAGCACAAGATTAGGCCACAATTTAAACACAACATTTTTTGCATATGCTTTAGGCACGTAAGTGAAGTAGAAATAAGAGGATACAAAACGAAAATCAAATTAATTTAATTTCTATATTTTGCAAGTGGCATCATAATGAGCGGCATCATAAAGCAGTAAAACATGAATTAAGTTATTTTTATCACACAGAAAATACACACATATGTATGTATGAATTTGCAGTAGAGACTTTAAAGAAGCCATTAACACGCGATGTCTTTTATTATTATTAACTTTTCGTTTGGCTCTGATGTGTTTTTATGGATTATGAAAAAGCAAAATAAAATATACAACTCTAAAATACAAAAAAAAAAGAAAAAAAAAACATAAATTATATTAACGTCTAAAACAATACTTTTATTATAAAAGAGTACGAAAAAGACATCATAAAAATGTCCAGCCTACTGAAAGTTTTTAGCAGAAACTTTACTCTTCGTTTTATTTATATATCAAATGATTTATAATGTTAACACGCGATTAAAATTATATAAAGTCATGTTTACTTTTACTATGGAATAACACAAGTTGAAAAATTATTACACCGAATTTTAAAGCATACTTTTGTTTGCCAATAGAACTAAACAACATGTTGCTTACCATCAGGCGCAAACTCACCACTAGTTATATTTGCCAGTAATGTCGTTAAAAGTTTAAATATACGGCTAAAATTTGCTTCTTGTTCTGCTTATGAATTGACTGAGCGTTTAGTTGCAAACAAAAGAGCTTAAATTTGTTGCTTCCTTTGCAGGATATTTACGGCGAATTTCTTACCAAAAATTTGTTTGCCACGACAAACCGTGTAAAGGACCTGACCTACTTTAATTTGTTGATATCGAAGCAGTGTATTTGTTCTAGTCTACACGAACACACATTTCCGCAATGTTCATATGCACAATCATGAGTTGGTCTTTTTAGGTTTAAGCAATCTTTGTTCTTAATCGACTTCTAGGAATTTTATGTGGGATACAAACAAAACATTTTTTTTACAACACTAATTTCTTGTTGTCTTTAAGTGTTCACTTGACTTTTTTTCCGAAAATCATAAATAACTAATTTCTGTAGAGGTATGACAGAAAAATAGTAAGTAAAACGATATTGCAGTAACACAATTTCGTGGAAATAAACTTATTTCTTATAACTGACAGCTAATTGGCTAAACCAATTTAATTTTACAAGGAATTTAAGAAAAAAAAAAAAATAAATAAATATTAAGTCCATTTAAGCATACATTTCATTATTCATGAAATTAAGCCAAACGTTTTGTGAGAAGTGGTGCATTTGAGCAATCTAAAGCATTGACGTTGCGTGCTCACTGTTGCTAAAATCATGTGCTAATTTTTGATTTAACTTACTTCTTACTTACTTTGCAAATATGACAGTATATCTGGAAGCAGGTTTGTAAGCGAAAGAAGCTGATTCGGCATCACATGGTTTTTATTCGGCATTCGCTACGTGCAAAGCAAACATCCACAAACACTCCTCCTCTTTCTTATAACCTATTTTTCTAATTTCAGTATAATGCACTGCAGCTCATTCACTGAGCACTGGTCCAAGATAAAACAACCTGATTTGCTTTACTAATTACAATATACAATATTGAAAATGTTTCTAGACTAAGAACCACGCTTTACTACGATTTTTCATATACTAAATGCTTTCATTAATAAATCACGAATCGTGTCCTGTAAACGCAAATTTTTGTTTGTTTTAAAAATTTTCTAAAAGCACACCATTAATAAAAGTTTCCAAAAACAACTTTTGTCTGTCCTTTACGTATACTATACGAATTTGGATGCGCTCAATTTTAATCTGTTTAGAGCTTCTCTTCATTACGTAGTGATTTTTTTACATGTCTCACCACAAAAATTAGTAGACTTCTCAAATATATTTTCCATAGATCGTGAATACCTTCACCGAATTCAATAAGAAAAACGCCAAGAGATACGTTACAAAATTACCCAAAATCATAAATCATATACACAATCAGTTGCTGAAATAATTGTAACCTCGTTAAGGCCTTGTTACAGTATCAGATCGTGCGATCTACCAAATACAACGACTGTGCTGAAAAAGTACTAAAAATGCAACTGTGTGGCAGAGTGCGATTTAAAAAATTTTATGAAAATTTTCATAACATGATGGTTTCTGTGCGATCAGTGTGGTATATACATGTGAAAAATGTGAGAAAATTGCTCGCTCAATTTTAATATTATGGTAATAATAATTTTTAGTTACTTTACTAAGTAAGATATTGTTCGTGCAAAATAAAACATTTTTGTCTAGCATTGGCTGGACTTAATTAATTTTATGTATATAGTTTTAAGATTTGAATACTTATTGTTAGTTCACTTTGTGAAGATTCAATAAACAAATGAATGAGAAAAAAAAAAAAAAAAATACTTTACTAAGTATATAAATTATTGCTATCATACTTGTATAATAGTTTAGCCTACAGTACCATTTTGAGGTGATTTTATAAAATCAGCCAGGCTTTTGCAACATCTTCCTGTAAATGAATTGTACGATCGAGTGTCAGGCCCTTTAGCGATAGGGGAAAATGAAATGTAACAAATGAATTTGATAAAAAAAAAACTGATTTAATCAATTCATCGTTTGTCAAACCATTTATGATGGTTTGACAAACAATCAAATATTTTCGTTTTGTATGGAAGTGTTTGCACAAATATTTGAAACATGTTTGCGAGAAAAATTTTTGACTTTCGTGCAAACGTGTTGAACGTTTTGCCAAACCGTTTGTGATAGTTTGACAAACCGGCAAACACTCTATATTATGTGTGGAGATGTTTGCACAGATATTTGAAGTAAACATGTTTTAAGTTTTTCAACAATTTGTGATGTATAGTATTAAGTAGTAAGAAAAGTACACAAAAGGGGTAATAAAACGTTTATTTTTGTAGAATTATATAGGAGGTGAAATAAACTACACGAACTACTAAAATTTTAAAATAAATTAAAATTTTACATTATGTATGGAGGAGTTTACTTGTTTGCACATATATTTGAATCATATTGGCAAGAAACTTTTTGACTATCTTTCAAACGTATTGAACCTTTGCCAAACCATTTGTGATGGTTGGAAACACCAGCAAATATTTTGTATATGTTGTGTATAGAAGTTTTTGCATTTTGCATGTTTAAAGCAAACATGTTGAACGTGTGTCAAACTACTTGTCATGTATAGTACTAAGATCTATACTAGAAGAATACTAGAAGAAAATGTACTCAAAATATGTAAGGAAAACGTTTTTCTTTTATCTTGGGGGAAATCAAGACGAAAGACTATTGCTGTAGAATCTCAGACAATAGGCTCCATAATATTTTAATGAAAAAGTTGGAAGAGAAATATTATGAAATCATCAAAGGATTATCAATAAAAAAATTTTTATTTTGCGATTTGTATATGGGGAGCAAAAATCACGTGCCACAACCGCAATTTGCTCTTTTTGAAAACAAAACATTATTTCATTTAGTGGTCTCGTACTACGATTTTCATTAAATGTGGATCTGTGAATAGATTTCGTGGATATTATTTTTCAGCAGTGAGTTTCACTTTAAATCAACAATAGTTGCTTAACAAAAATCATCGCACACTTAGTGTAAAAATAGATTTTGGTTTCTTTCCTAAGAAAAGCTGTAAAAAGAGAACTATATCCACCTTACATGAAGTACAGTGTGTTGCATACTACATTTTTATTCAGTTTTATGTTCGACATGTTTTGAAGAGAGCATTATACCCTTTAATAGTGCATCAAATTTTTCAAACAGAAGAAAAATTGATGAAAATCATTTGGAAAACAAACTCTTTCAATTTGATATATTTACCGCTATAAAATCACTTTACGAAATGACCTAAAGAGACTCTAACAAAAACAGGATTAGTATATGAGAGCCCCTGAATAAGTTTGTTGTATTATAATGATATTTTCGAAAACTGTATGAATGAATAGCTTTAAAATTATATCGCTCCTATATTGCAACATAGTCATAACGCAAAAAAGCTTGTTTCGAGAAAAATACATTTCAAATTTTTATTTTCCATACAAGTCGTAGCAGAATTTTTTAGAAAATATCTCCTAAAGGAAACAGTTTAAAAGTAATTTTAATAAATTTTTGGCACAATATAAAATGCAGTACTGTTAACAATTCTGCACTCTTAACTCGAAAAGCTAATTTTTTGAGATATGACTATGTTGCAATAAAGGAGCGATATGATTATTGTAGAAATAGTAATGATGGTTTTGAATAATAGTTTTTCACATATCGTTCTCTAAAAAAATGGGAAAACATGGCAGCCAAACTTCAATTTCATAGAACCATACAGTTTAAAGCACGCCCCATTCTGTTCTATACCAACCTTTTAGGTTAAGTTCATCTAAAAAGTATAAATGAATGTTGCGTTCCTTTAAACATTGCACAGTATGTGGGGATAGGTTTAAGTATGCCTTAATAAGTATTATGACAATCATCATTTGTTTGTTGATTTCCATTATGAAAATCAAATTTATCTTCCAATCTATTGAAAAGGAATCCTGAACCACAGGTGTTCGGTTGTCTTGCACTTTACAATAACAAACATTTTAGAACAAGCAACTTAAGTTGAGCACATTAGAATTCCTAAATAATAAATACTTTGATGTTGGTTTTTGATTGCAAATTCTAGTTTCCAAGTTTACCCAAACTATATACTGGGTGGCCCAGAAAGACCGAAGTGGTGTGAATTCCTTATAACTTTTTTATTATAATTTTTTTTTCTTTTCTTTTCAGTATTTTGTAAAGAAGACTTGGATAATTTATAATGGAGCAATACACAATTGAACAACGTGCCCAAATTGTTGAAATTTACTTTTCAAATCAACGGTCCATTGTGTTGACTCAGCGTGCATACCGTCGTCAATTTAATGTGCACCCTCTCAGTCAACAATAAACCGTCTGGTTGCAAATTTTCGAGAACAAGGAGCAGTAAGGAACCTTCCTGGTCCCGGCAGACACCGAACTGTCCACACGGCTGACAATATTCAAGTGGTACAGGAGAGTATTCGGGAGGATCCAGAAACATCAACCGACGTCCTCTCAAGGACGTCGCTGCAGCGAATTTTGCACACCATAGGATTGTTTCCATACAAAATTCAACTTGTCCAAGAATTGAAACCAACAGATTACCAGCAACGACTTGACTATGCAATTTATTTCCAGCAAAAAGCACAAGAGAATCCAAATTTTATTCATAACTTAATAATGAGTGACGAAGCCCATTTTCAATTAAATGGGTTCGTTAACAAGCAAAACTGTAGGATATGGGCTACGGAAAACCCGAGAGTACTTCATCAACGACAATTGCACCCAGTTAAGTGTACCATTTGGTGCGGTGTTTCTTCAGAAAGGATCATTGGCCCATTTTTTTTTGAAAATGAACAAGGTGTCGCCATTTCCGTCAATGGTGATCGATATCGGGCCATGTTGCAAAATTTTGTAAGGCCAGCCGTGGAAAACCATCCGCAAATATGGTTCCAACAGGATAGAGCCACAGCGCACACTGCGAGGGCCACAATGACTCTTTTACGCGACATCTTTGGTGAAAGAATAATTTCTCGTAACAGCAATTTTAATTGGTCTCCGCGTTCCCCGGATTTAACCGCTCCAGACTGTTTTCTTTGGGGCTATTTAAAAGGAAAAGTTTATGTTAATAAGCCTAGGACTATTGAGGAGTTAAAAACCAATATTCGAGAAGAAATTAACAACATACCACCGGAAGTTTTGCGAAAGGTCATGGAAAATGTGTTGGAAAGAGCACATTTGTGCGAAGCAGAATATGGCCACCACTTGCGGGATATCATTTTTAATAACTAATCCAAAAATATTCCCCATAAATTTAATGTATTTAAAAAAAAAAAAATTAAAAAAATATCTCTTAAATAAAAAGTTATAAGCAATTCACACCACTTCGGTCTTTCTGGGCCACCCTGTACTATAAATTTGATTAATTATTCCTATGTATATACTTTTATTACCAAAATTTCATATAAATTTATATAATAAGGCCTCATTTTAAGCTTGTTGTTCTTATATGTTTTCTTTTTTGATATTTTATGCAAAAATTATTACTTATTCAACTCAGAAGTTTTTTGTCGTTAAAAATATCATGTTTGTTTATACCCTTGTAAATAGAAAATTTTGTTATATCATTGTTTAACCGCATTTCTAAATGTCGAAAGTAGAAATCAATTTAGGCATGAAAGCTTAAATTTTCTATGGAATGGTTTTAAATTCTTCGTAGCAATAGTTGAAATGGTTTAAAATTTAAACTGAAATCAATTAAATATGTATTAAACATTAAGAAGAATTAAATTTCTATTGTTAGCTATCACTAAAAAAGATTGGGCACGAAAAAAATGTATTTTTAATACTTCAAAGTAAAAAAATACTCCAAAGCTTGGAGTTTTCATGCATGACATAAGCTCGATATATTTTTTTAATTCAGCTATTATTTTTTTAGTTATAAATAGATAAAGAAATTCGCTGAATTAGTTAACAAATTTTTTGTATTTCTGTGCAAAGACTCGCTGGAGGAGTCATCAGACCTTTTTTCTTCGAAGACGTCGCGGGCCAAACGGTTACTGTGAATGGTGAGCGCTACAGAGCAATGATCAACGAGTTCTTTTTGCCGCAACTTGATGAATTGGGATTGAAAAACATCTTGTTCCAACAGGACGGTGCTACTGCACACTCTGCACGTACCATAACCGATATGTTGAAGGATGCATTTCCCGGGCGCCTAATCTCCCGTTTTGGCCATTTGCACTGGCCAGCAAAATCGCCTGATTTGACCGCTGCAGACTTCTTTTTGTTAGGCTTTTTGAAGTCGCGGGTTTATGTCAACAAGCCGCAGACTCTTGCAGTTCTTAAAGATAGTATCCGTCAAGAATGTGAGGACTTACCGCCGGAAGTTTTGGCCAATGCGATGGAAAATGCTATAAAAAGGGCTCAAATGACAATCAACTGTGGCGGTGGCCATTTACATGATATCATATTCTTGACTTGATGTAAAAAAATTAAAAGACCAAATAAAAATAATCCACAAGAAGAATCAAAGTTTTTCATTTTTTTTTTTAAATTACAGCCAAAAACCATCGGAAGGTTATTTTTGCGCCACCCTGTACAAAATACATATTATTCTTTATACAAATATTTCATTGATATTTTTCTATAATTTTTTTCTTTTAATTTCCTACTCGGTTCCAATAATAAAGGTTAAAGTGTAGCCAGATTTATTTTATGTTTAACATTGGACCCAAAATTTGTGTTTATATTTACACATACATTCATACACTCTTGTAACAGTAGCAGCAAAAGAAAAAAAAAAGAATGTGTATCTTACTCCTGTAAAATCTATATATAATAATATATTTTAAATATTTCTTACTTTTGCAGCTAAAGATTGTTTTATTTTATATAAAAAATTCAACAGTATTTATTTTCAATATTTCGATAACAGTTTATTATCATCGTCAGAAAAATTAATATGTTATTAAAAAATTTTCAATTTAATCATGTTATTAAAAAAATTTCAATTAATCAAATTGATGTCAGCTGCAAAAATAAGAAATATTCACTGAATAATTAAATATCAAATTTATATATTTTTTTATCTTGGAATAGTACTCAGGGGACGACACCTACATATGATGGCCCAGCTACACGAAGTGAATTATTCACGATTCACCAGCACCACCGTGTTTCTTGCAAGGCTCACACAGACCGCAACTTCTGTCATAAGTTTGTTACCATATGGACAAATCCTTTGCTGAAGAGTTCGGACCTTTTATTCCCTTCTGTATGCATTTTCCAGACAGTCAATGAAACACAAGGCTTAACGAATTGGTAGGCCGAAGCTCACTACTGAGCCCTTACATTATAGGTATCTGTTGTAAGACAGTAGCGCCTTGGGGCTTATTAGCCCCCGAAAGCTGGCACGCTCTTTAGTTATCAAGGAAACTAATTCACCTTCCCACGATTTGAGTTTAAAATCACAGAAGAACATTTCAGCTAAAGTAAGCACTTCAACGCCAATTAGTGCCAGGATGTTCAGCAAACAGACCTCCCGGGGCTTTGCCGATTGCCGGTCTGTCAATTAACCGTTGGTAAGAGTTTCCGACGTCCAACAACAACAAAACTCACATGACTTCCTAGAGTTTTTTATTCACTACAACAAACGAGAAACTCCTACCCCTCTACGACCCAGAAAACGAAGTGCCCTGGTTAATATAATAATATTTTTATTTGAACAAAAAGGAAAGCGTAATACCATGGTTAAACTGTTTTCGTAATACTTTCAGTTACAGTTGTGCACGCCTATAATATGCACAGCATTGTACCGGATTTAGGAAAATACATAGATCATAAGGAAAAAATAAGATGTGGTTGAGTAGTCCCAAAAACAGTCCAGACATGGGAGCTGTATTACATTTTGTATTTTATTTATTATAGTTACATTAGCAGTTTCATTGATTAACATTCACTGTATGTAAACAAGCAGAAATAACAATTGGTATATAAAATATTGGAAGCCTTACAAATAATCACAAGTATAAGAAATTTCAAAAATTTGTGTTTTTTGAGTGTAACCGTGCAAGTGTTGACTGCATATATGGTAGTCATCTCCTGAGCACTGCCCCAAGATAAAAAACTTGTTAATGGATAGTGTAGTGTGGTACTTTATACTAAAATTTAGTGGTCCAAATATAGAGCAAAGGGGAAAGTATGGTAACTTGCTTTATTTTATGTGCAAGCTGTGTTGTAAAGTATTAATGTGATTTTATGGTCAAATAACTAAATAGATTTAAATTTTGACTATAATCGTAGAGTGCAAAATGGATCATGGCATATATATTACACCGAAATATATAGATACGTTGAGTTAATTGCTTTGGGTACCGAATAATTTGCTAAGTGAAATTTAGCATATATCTACGTATATACATGGACCTTTGTCTAACAGGAGGAAAGAGTAGTGTAATCAAATAAAAAATATAATAAATGCATTTTAAGAAAATTTATTCAAGTTTAACTATTGGATATATTTAGGTTTAAGCAATTTTACATGACATAATGAAGTATTCAACAGAAGCCAACTTGATTCCTTTTTCGTGAAGTCATAGCTTAAATGCATAATATAATTTAAGGTAACTTGTATAATATTTAATACAGATTGGATTATAAAAATGTTAAAAAATTTTCAGGAAATAATATTCTCTTAAAAATTAATACTTAAATATATTTTTGTAAACTGCATTTGTTAAAATTTAAATTGAAAAATCATTTCGCTCATTTTTAAAATCTCCCACTTATGTTCCTTCTTTATATATACCTCACTTAATATATACGAGTATGTTGTTTTTTCAAAATTAATTATTTCTCTTAAATTAAATGAATACTTCATTCATTTCCATTAAAAACATTTCAGAATAAGGTATGAGCAGTAAAATGTTCAACATTAATCTAAATTACTTAAAAACGTTTTGGTCAATAACTTCAAATTAGTTTAGTGTGAAAAAATAAAAATACTTTTTAAATCAAAGCAACTGCACACATTTACAATACAACATTACGTAAATGTTATTCGAAAAAAAAAAATGCACAAACATACACAATATTATTTCAATTACACTCAAATAACAATTGGAGAAAAATAAACTTCGCACTCAAACCACATTAGTGGTAATTTTATTTTTCAATTTCCGGCTAAAGAACAAAAAAAGAAAAAAAAACTACAACAGAGATTTTAAGAAGTATACGAAACAAAAAATAAAATAATGTTATAAAAATTAAAAACTTTTCTTACAATTTCTTTCCACATGAAATGATTACAAAAATAACAATATGTAATTAATAAAACAAATATTTAATAAAACAAATATTTTTGTTGCAATTACAACAAAAGTAATTTAAAAAAGTTTTTCGATTTGATTTCCAATAAATTAAATATCAATTTATGAATTTCAAATTCAAACTGTATACACCACGAAAAAAATGTCAAAATAAGATGTAAATTTTGTTCTTTAAGGGTGCTACAGACTTTCATACTAGTCTTAAAATTTTGACTGGATTTTGTGAGACAGAAAGAAATCTCTTGAAATTTGCTTCGAATGTAAAAAAATCTAACATACTATTACATTTTGTTTTCACACCATCACACCTGAAGTAAAATGAAAAATACATATGTGTAGAGAATAAACAGCCAATTTGGTCAACGTCTGGATTTATTATTTTATCTATTTGTTTTTGTAAAAAATGCAACCCTGATCCAATGAAAAATCTTATTGTTTAAAAAAATCTCTAAAAATGGTCAAGTGTTATGGGATGTCAAACATATTTTAATGTTTTAATGCTTTACATCGGTGGTGCCCAAAAGTTCTATATGGAAGAGTAAACACCAATGCATTTAAAGAAAAACTACTTTTATATAATATTTTTTGTTGTAACAAGCAAAACAATTTACAAAAACAAAATTCACACTGATAATTTCCGTCGTCAATGTTTACCAGCAAAACATGCGAAAGTGTTGTTGCTTAGCTCTTGTGAACGACGAAAAAGCTATATATAAGGCAAAGTTGTTTTTGTATTTTTCATTGCTAGTGCTGAGCGCAGTATACAGCGTTGTCAACTTTGAAAATTTAAAACGCAACAAAATGGGTTATCTCAAAGAAAACGCACCAAAAATATTTTTTATTAATTATTAAAAATCGGTAATATTTTCACTAAATTAACTTATTAAAAGCATAAAAAATTTCCGTTTCCGTATTTTCAAACAAATTTTGACCATGTGTTGTTACCCCTTACACCGCTTTCACATACAGAAAGTTTACTTTGCAAAGAGAGTGACTTTTTTCCCTTGCTATCACTTAGTTCAAGACAAGCATTGCCAAAACGAAGATTTTACCTTAATTTTGACGATTTTATAAGTAAAATAAAATTTGAAGACATATTTCCCAAAAATAAGACTAAGAAAAAATGTTACTCAGCCCTTTTAAGATTTATTTCTCAAAATTAGGATTTTTTTTCGGCAAATGAAAATTTTCCGATACAAATATCTGGCACCATTGCTCAAGATATTACAAAGTTAACTTTCCGTGTGTGTAATTGTACGCTGTTGTTGATGAAATCTGCAGCTTTTGCATATTTGTATAAAATTTTATTGAACGTATTACAGATTTATAGTGCAAGCATGTTTCTTATACTAGAACCGAAAGTTATGTTAAAATTGATATGGTGCCACCGAAAATTGAAAAACGCACCGAAAATTGGAAAAAACAACGCACCGAGCACCGGCTAAAGATCTTTTCGCAAAAAAAAAGAAAAAAAAAAATTCAAAAAGCACCAAAAACGGTGCGAAACGCACCGAGTTTATAACGCTGGCAGTATGTGTGTATTAAAGAGCTCTTTTACATGGACAATTGACCATCAAGTGCATAGGGCTGGGTACGTCTGCTTTACATTCAAACTATCACACTTGCACGTATTATTTAAATTTTTGATAAGTCTTAATACAAAATGTGATAGTCTGAAGTGCCACTCTAACTTAAACGATTTCAAATAAGTTTATTTTTTACTTTTACCTATTAGTGTAAATATAAACATTTAATACTTTCAGCTACTGATATGGTTATTTTGTACTAGATGTTTGCTGCTGAGAGAAATGATTTGTGTTTGCCAGCCTTGATATTTCATAACGCGCCAAATTGAGGAAAAATCCCCTTATATCGAGAAAAACGCACCAAGCTTAGATTTTTTATTTTTAAAACCCCATTTCGTATTATAAGAAGTATAATATTTTTATATTAAAAACACGATAACGAAACAGCCTTTTAAGCGACTATCAAACTGGGTCTCAAAGCACAGACTGACAACATATTAAATTAATTCAATAGCTAGAATTCGTGTTTGTCAAACTTGGCCGAAAGAACCAACAGAATAATTAAGATAATGGTGTCTTTAGAATAAATATGACCATATTTTATCAAATTTGTTATTCACCGATATTATTTAATTATATTTACTGTCGACCGAAACTGTCTATTATCATTTACACAAAAATACATTACTTACCGTCGTTAAAATTATGTTGCAGAAACATACGAGTACAGTCTTTACTACAAGAGATAAAATACTCGTATATGAAAAAAAATCATAATTATAAGATCATTCAAAGTTACAGAATCGAACTACAATCCATTAAACTCGATTAATAGAAATTCCATCAAATCATCAGTTGGCTAGCTTGGGTGTCTTTAAACTAATTTATACGAAAATTTACAGAATTGTAACAATGAAAATAATATTTTAACTTGATAATTTATAAATTACCAAAGCTGTAGTGAATTCAGGCGCCTTCATAAATACGAACTTCACTATTCAGTATCTGCTTCTATTGCATATAATATTTGGCAAACTTAACTTGATCGTTTAATATCAAAACACTGTCTACAGCAGCAAATTTTATAAAACAAAATGTTTCTTTCGAGAATGTGTATAATATACAACAGCAATATTGCTTTACTTTGTGCTTATGATTTGGTGCGTTTTCTGTATTATTACTCCGTGTTCGTATTGTGTTCTGTAAAACGAAATGGTAATTTTAACCAAAATAGGTAATATTTTTCTTCAATGTGGAGATGGGAATATTGTTTCTAGTTTGGTTAATTTTTTCTTCCATTAATACAGTGAAATATCTCAGTGATTTACAAAATACTATCCTTTCTCGTCGCTGTGTTTATTATATACAACTCTAGTTCGTGAGTTTCAAGCAAAGTGAATTAATTTTTAAAATGAATTCACCATATTTTCAACGCATCTGACCGCTTTTAGGCGATATTTTGACCACAATTTTTTTAAATTTAGTATCCGTGGTAACTGGTGAATGACAAGGCCTGAATCGAAGCGGGCTTGTCTGCATAAACTTTAGACTTTACATATCCCCATAGCAAAAAGAAACGGTGTGATGTCATACGACCTTGGTGGCCAATCAACCGGCCCAAAACGTGAAATTATGTGCTCACCAAAGTGCCCTCTCAATAAATCGATTGATTGATGTGTTGTGTGGGAAGTGGCGCTGTCTTGCTGAAACCAAATGTCGCCCAGATCAGGAGTGGTTATAATGGGCCGATGATTCCACCGGCTTACAAACCACACCAAACTGTTTTTTTTCTTGATCAAGTGGCAGTTCTTGAATCTCTGGAGGTTGTTCTACGTCCCAAATGCGGCAATTTTGTTTGTTTACATAGCCATTGAGCCAGAAATAAGCCTCATCGCTTAACAAAATTTGCCTCGAACAAATTTAAGAGCCCATAGAACGAAGCGATGTCGGTTGGGAAGGTCGAGCCTCTTCAGTTGCAGTACAAGTTGTATTTTGTACGCTTTTAATTTAAGATCTCGACGTAAAATGCGCCAAGTCGTTCCATAATTCAGTCCGAGTTGCTGTGAACGGCGCCGAGTCTACACTCTTCGAGTATAATCTTAGATGCGGCCGCTATATTTTCTTCGCAGATGTGTTTCAAAATGGGTGATGGTGTTGCGAATAGTAGAAAATAATTTAATTAAGGAATTACAATCCTTTAAAGAATTCCGAATGTTTACAGCCAAGTTAAAGTTTTCTTGCCTTGTAAATATAACATTATTTAATTACAAGGTGGAAAATATTTTGTGTTAATATTCGATTAATTTATATGTTTGTCAAGCAAAAAATAATCTTATTAATTTTGGTCATTTTTTTTTTTTTAAATTTGAGAACTTTTTGAAAACTGAACTAGAATTGAATGCTATACAAAAACTTTTTTATTGCATCGAATATGATTTGGTGCCACATACACATATTTACAGCTACTTCTTTTGCTTTACTTTAGTTGCATATTACCATTTTGCTGCGATACGAATTAGAACAAAAATTATTTGCTTTAAAGCTTTTCTTGTGTGTGAAAGGCCATTTGATTAATAATTTTACTTTTCTAATTAAATGTCACGTCTACGGTATTAAAACTAGAAAATATATTTTCATTTATCTAGATATTCAAAGCCAAATGATGACTGAAGTTGTTAACTAATTAAGAATAATTCTATTAATCGATCAAATAGAACTAAACTCTTATTCGAAAAATTTGAAAATAATCAATTAATTAATAAATCGGTTAATTAATCGAACAATTTATCTAAATTTAAATAAATAAATAAATAAGGGCTTATAATTTGATTTATGCTCATACGTTTTAAATGACTACACAAAAAGTAGGAAAGTTGATAAGTATTGTAGCCATATCCCTGATTGTAATTAATTTCAAAGGTAAGACTTTTAGTTGAGTTTGTTTGTATTTAGTTCGTTTGCAAGAAATACGATAGTTAAACGCGCTGTTGAAAAACATGGACAAATGCTCATCTACTATTTTTGATTGTAATTTTTTGCCGAGAGAATACCATAATCGTACCTCAACCAGATTTTGTCCCCTGCAACTTTTCCTGTTCCCACTTTTCCTGTTGCGACTATTGAAGAGATAAAAACTGAACCGATTAGAGACCTCAAGGCGTTACCAAAAAGAGCATATCAGAAAGAACTACATCTAGAATTGGAAAAAAACGTTGGCTTTAGTGTGTTATATCTAAGAGACTCCCCCTTTCATATAATAATAAATGGAAATTGATATAGTAATAAAAAAATTCAATCTTTAAGTTTTTTCATAAGAGTATATATATTTTAATAATAACAATATCTATTTTATGTCAGTTTTTTTTGGTTTATGCACATTTTTTTTTTTTGTTAATAACTAATTACCTATTTTATTTTCAAGGCTTTTGTATGAATTGGTTTTTTTTTGTTACTGTTTTTATCTTTTTCACTCGGTAGTCTGATCGATTATTCGAACATTTTTACATTATTGGAACAAATTTGAAAGGCGTATAATTGGCCTCTAATGTCGGCCGACCCTATATGAAAAAAAAAATTTTATGTTTTCTGTTTCAAATTTATTTAAAAAAAAAAAATCCAAACCCAATATTAATCGGCATATAATCCAGAAAACATCTTGTTAAAAAATATAATATAATATTGTGATGGCTTAGGACAGAGGGCAAATAGTATTAAAATTTCACTTAAATTTTTAAGAATTTTGTTAATAGAAATATTTAATTCAGTAGCTTCGCAATTTCTCTTTTTTTTATCTATCCCGAACCCGCTTTCAGAGCAAAAGTTATTATTAGAAGCAAAAAAAAAAAAGTAAAATTAAAAATCAACATATGTAAATGGTATTTTTATAAAGATATAAAACTTCCGGTAGCAATACCTAGCTGCTATGCTAATATAAAGTGTACTATGTTAACTCGCCAAGCCTAAAACGAACAATTTGTAACATAGCAAATAATTTTTTTTTCTAAATTCGTAGTCTATACTATGGAACGATTCCTAACCACATTTACTAAATGGAGTAATATTAATCTCATAATCATGCGCGTACCGTGACCTATTACACGTGATTTTTTATTTTCCATATTATTGCAAATAGTTTGAAGAGGAGATGGTTCCAAAAATTCACCGCAAAATTTCATACAGCGTGTGAAATCATCGCTTTGTTACACGAAACGTTTGGTGGAGGAAATATCTCAATAAATGGACCTGTTAATTGAACTATGTTGTGATGGGACTTTAGACTAAAAGTGGGGGAAAATCGAACCGACAGGCTGGCGTTCGTGTGGTGCAGTCGCAGAGGCCATATGCCAAAAATGATTTTTAAACATTTATTATCATGGAATTTGTGAGTTACTAAAGCGGGAATTTTGTTAACAGCAATGAAGTTCATCATCATGAATAATTTTTCTCTCTAATTTTTTTTTTATTTTTCACGAAACAGCAATAGTTTTTATGAAATACTTTTTTATTGTAACTCACTTGTGAATAGTACCCTGAAAAAATTCCCCTTATCGCGAATAATATTCTTATTGTTTTAGAACAAGATCTGTTAATAAAAATATCAAAGCGGATTGAGGATTATCCTCAATAAATTACAAAATAACAGATCAATTGCATCGAAATTTCGGAAATATCTTACAAATGAGTTCAGTCTAATGCACTTCTTGTTATTTTGCACACAAATAAATCATTACAGCCAATCCTATTATCATATTACTATCATAAATCTTCCAATCTTTATATTCACAAGTATATAACAAATATGTAATGATACATACAAGTGCTTTCTGGTTGTAGTACAAGTGATTGTTTTCCTTTGGGGTTACACTGTTGATGTGTGTTGTACTCTACTACACCAGATGTTCGAAATTTGTAGAACTCTACTCTCTTCTTCTGACGGGTAACATATCCATCGACCACACAGGTGTTGTTCAAAAATATACAATACTTGTGAAAGAATCCCACAGAAAGTTGATTGCACCATTCCTACTTGGGTGACTCTATCCACTCTTTCCTGATATCTTCCCTTTTTTGAAATCCCCCAAAACTTACTTTTATTTGAATGTATACAATGTGCACTGATATTTTATTTAATTTTGTTTTATTTTATTTTATATTATTTTATATTATTTTATTTTATTTTATTTTATTTTATTTTATTTTATTTTATTTTATTTTATTTTATTTTATTTTATTTTATTTTATTTTATTTTATTTTATTTTATTTTATTTTATTTTATTTTATTTTATTTTATTTTATTTTATTTTATTTTATTTTATTTTATTTTATTTTATTTTATTTCACTTTATGATTAAAATCAAGTTTAGATTTCATTTGATTTAGGATTCAATATAAAATTTTAATATTTGTTGTTTATCTTCTAAAATTTCATTCGAATTCATATTTTCCCCAATATACATTTCAGCTTCTGTGCTAATAAAAATATTTGAAAGATATGTTAATTTTATTATTAAAATCGATTTCAGCATTTTTACAGAGAAATTTTTGCCATTTGCTTTTCATTCTTAGAAGTAAATAGGGTTACCGAGAGCTTAAAATTTTTGTGGTGAACAATGTTCGGAGTTTTCTAAAATGTAGAGTTGAATTTTTTAATAAATACCAAAATAAGGCTTAGCCGACCGGCCGACCAAACGAAAAATATCCGACCAAAAGTTGGTCGGAAAATACCAACAGTGGCAACGCTGGTGACAAAACTATTCCAAATTATACAATATAAATCTCGTAAAACTGTACTTGGTTTAGTTTTTTCTTTGAGTGTATTGTTATTTAAGCTAGTTGTTTGTAAATTTTAGCAAGAATACGAGTATATACTAGTTAACAAATTTGTTTTCTGTGTTTAAAGTTTGAACTCACCACAAAAAAGTTGAAAAATTTGAATTTCATATCCACTGTGCAAACTTTTTTTTAATCTCTTACCTGCAAAAAAATACAAAAATAATATAAATTTAATTCATAAAGGCTTAAAAAATATTGTATTTTATTGTATTTGATTTTAGTTTAATTAAAAAGTTCTCCATTAAATGTAAGTTAAATATTACTGTCAATATTTATAGTAGAACAAATTGTTTAGTTGAGTGGAAACTCACAAATAATTCAAGATACACACAAAATTCGAAGCAAAAACTTTTTATTGATACTTCTATTAATAAAAAAAAACTAAAACAAAACGTAATATGTAAAGACTATTAAAAATTTCCAAGTAATTTTTTTTTTATAAAACTGAAAAGAAAGAGTAAAAATAGTTTGTGTTTATACCTTTTGTTGCCCCGCAAGAGTGTGTGTGAGTGTATATCATGGCTTAGAAACAAAAGGTGCATGTAATAAATACGAGAAAATAATATTGAAAACAATTTTCAATTAAAAGCATATTAAAACAATGTTGCCAGGAGATACTGGAAGAAGTTTTACTAAAAAATTAAACAAGACTAGCAGAGAGATAGTTTCTTTAAACAAAATTCATAGACGTTTAGCATTTTAATTTCAATGGAGTAAAACTAAGACCACACTTTCGATGCAAATTCCATATTTACATATGTTAAGCGGGATGCTTAACATATGTAAATTCAAAAATTTTCTAACAAAATAAATAACCATTTCAATATTTTTACAGCATTTTTTCGGCTTGCATGTTAATAGTAAGTTTGTATATGTAACACCGCATGACGGAAAATCGAAAATATTTGATTTTTGTTAAACACTATAGGTGTCACACCACAAAACACCAGCACAAAGATTAAAAATTGCTGCTTAATCATGTCTAGCCTCATTAAGATAGAAAAATATGTGAAAATTCACAGCGTATTTACATGCAATCTTGTTGCTTTTAAAATTCCATGCTTGATGAACCTCATTTTGATTTTAAACTTCTTTAGCTTAATAAAAGGAATCTACTTCTCTATAATATTATTGATAGATTATTCGACCTTTATAATTGTTAAATAAAAATGTCAGGAAATGCCTGAAATTTTTATATATCTACTTCTCTTTATTTCATTTTCTGGCAACCAATTCTAATGCAAACTAAATAATACTCAAATAACTCAAATAAACTTTTGATGAGAGAATAATACCACGTAATTAGACCCCAAGATCATGCTAGTTAATCCCATTGGATTATTTTCTTTGGGCCAGTTAACCTGAGGCAACTGAACAGGTGTGAAATTGTATTGCATTAGTATCTGCCATAATGTCTTAATCCTACGGGGTGAACTTGTTCAGGGCTCACAAGTGCTACCATGGGGCGACACTCTATTTTGTTACATGTTTGTAGCCATATTACTGAACCGCCCTGTTCTTCTAATTCCTACTGTACGCAGTTCTCTAGACAGTCAAACGAAGTTTAGGCTGTGCGAGTTTGGGCCACTTAAAAAGCATTAGCCAATAACCATTTCACACCTCTTTAGTCATTGCTCCTTACACTATAGGTATCTTTTATAAGACAGCTATCCTGGGTACTGCCATTATTTGCCTTTAAAGTGAGGCATGCACCATAATGAATACTGATAACCTCTTCAAGTAATTTTAGGTCTGACAACCAGAATCTTTCAGTCAAAATGCAGGTACCGCAAATATGACTAGTTCCACTAGTTGTCTGTAAAACATAACCTCCTTAGATCATTCTGATGTCAGTTCTGCTAATTAACTCTTAATGAGGGTTTTCGCACGTACCAATACTACTTGAGTTATGTAGCGACTTCCTAGAGTTAAATGACTCTTGTTGGGCGAGTTTATAGTTTTTCTTTTCTTTTTTTTAAGCGTTTTTTATTTATTGAATCTTCAAAATGAACTAACAATAAGTATTCAAATCTTAATACTAATTATAAAAAAACAATAAAAACTTAAGTCCGGCCAATGCTAGACAAAAAGTTTTATTATGTGCGAGCTATATCGGTATGGAACGATCTGGTTTTTGTGTTCTGACAGGTATTATTAGAGCATTTTTCTTTTTAAATTCTCAACAATTTATTTAGATTGTTGGGATATAAAGTTGAATGTTTGAGAGTATCTTTCAAAAATGTCCATAGTCTACTAATGATTAGGGTAGCTCCTATGAAATGTCGACATATAGATAGCTGGGAAACATAGAAAACAAGCTATTTATACTTTTTTATTGGTAAAAATAAAATAAATAAGAAATACTTTGCCAGCTGGGTACATAACGCTCCTTTATTGCAACATAGTCATATCTCAAAAAATGAGCTTTTCGAGTTTACAATGCAGAATTGCTAACAGTACTACCTTTTATATTGTGCCAAAAATTTATTCAAATCACTTTTAAACTGTTTCCTTTAGAAGATATTTTCTAAAACTTTTTTCTAAGACTTGTATGGAAACTAAAAATTTTAAATGTGTTTTTCTCGAAACAAGCATTTTTGAATTATGACTATGTTGCAATAAAGGAGCGATATGTACATACACATGTATAGATTTTTGTAAATACATAATTCTTAATAGCTCTCAAACTGTTTTTGCGCCATAACTAATTAATATACTCCTATTTACTTAACCATAATTTTATGCCAATCTTTATTTTCATCATTTCAAGGGCGTCTTTGTTCCACTTCAGGAAATGAATAGGCGAAAAACTTCAAGCTATTTCTCACTCAGCATGTTTTCATGATAAATGTATTAGTTTTTTAGAACATACATATATCTTCCAGGTTGTGTTTTTCCAAATTACTTCGAATGAAAAAATTGTAAACAAATCTAAGATTTAGCTTCACAAATCGCGTGTGTTACATTCACATTTTTATTCGAATACAACTTTATTATTTGAAACGCTACGGTTCTTTTTCTTAAAGGATGTTTTCTTAAAGGATGTTGAACGTTTACAAACGTTGATCCAATTATTAGAAATTTTATGTTTGAATGTTTAGTATGAAATTCAAATTTTGAGATTTAATAATTCTGGTTTAATTTGTATATAAATATAAATAAAGAGCCTTAAGCTTTCTATACATAGTACTAGCATGAATAAAAATAAACTGGGTCATAAACTATATGACTAATAAAAAACAGCGACAAAATAAAAAATTATTATCAAGAATATCAGGATAAAATTTGTAAATAGTTGTTTTAAATTTAAATTTAAGACAATTTATGGGAAAGGTAATGTCGCCAATATTTTAAGTTATTGAGACATATATTTTAATGAGTATGGAATTGCTAAAATTAAGAGATTTGATAATATTTTTTAAATTTGTGTATCAGCAACAACAATAAATAATATTTTTAAACATATTTGATATTGAATTATTTGATCTTGTTTAAGTAAATATTTTTTATTTTTGCAGCTAAAGATTTTTTTTATTATTTTTTATAAAAAATTCAACAGTATTTATTTTCAATATTTCGATAACAATTTGTTATCATCGTCAGGAAAATTAATATGTTATTAAAAAATTTTCAAATTGAAAAATTATTGTCAAAAATTCCTATATTAAAAACAATCCATACACCAAAAAAAATTATTAATTCATACACAAAGAAAAATTCTTAACAATACTATCAAACTGAAAACTTAATTTTCCAGCTTAAGATCTTGACTGATTTTTGTTTTTTATAACGGTATTTTATTTTCAATATTTCGATAACAATTTGTTATCATCATCTGGATGATGGAACTTGTTCCTGCCGGGTAATGGTGCGGCCCTTCGGGGAGTATCGTGGTGGTTGTGGTTTAAACCCAAATCACGGGGAGAATTCAATTGAAATCGGAGTTGCATTGCAACCGGGCGCCGTGACCCATAGATCGGAAGGAGCTTTAGAAAGGCTCTGCTCCTAAGCAAGGGGGAGATCATGTCCAAATGACATGTGATCGAATTGCATGACAGTTTTGCATATATGGGGGCTCTGTATTCACCCGATGATTAGATCACCATACTGGCAGGTACTCACGATAATCGTTTTCACAACTGTCTGGTCATGGTTATACAATAAGAAAAATATAAAAACAAATAGAAATTTCATTTTCGCTTTGTCGGTTCTAAATAATTGTCACCAGTGTTGTCAACTATTTGTAACGCAAAAGCGCCGCGACCTTATCCAAAAAGCGCTAAAAACTGCCATACTATACATGTTCACAAAAAAAGGTTTATATAGGTTTACTTTAAAAGGCTGCCAGCTATTGAAAACGAGCCCAATTAGGTCTAACTTGGCCCTGTTGCGTTCATTTGTTTGTATACATAAAGTATAATTTTACTTTATATATAAATAAAAGTATATTACTTTAAAATTTTGTAAAATACAATTCAGCAGCAATTTGATTGCTATAAATATTAAACTAACAAAAAAAAAGATAATAATGAACTCAATATTATAATGTTTAAAGACGTACAATAAATGCCAATTTCATGATAGTGAAGCTGTTCGTTCGTTCGCATAATTATATTTAAAACAAAAACAACATTAAAAATTTTGTTATTGTTTTAAATGTAATTATGCGAATGAACGAACAGTTTCGTTATAGTGGAATCGGCACTAAATAATCTATTCACTTCCATACTCCAAAAAGGAAAAATTAATAAGTTAATAACAAAGGTAGAAGATTTTATTTTTCGTTCAATAAATTTTTAAAACTATGTACTACAAATGAGTTTTGTATCTATTTTCCCATAAATCGAAAACAATTTTAAATTTCATCACTTTTGTGTACAAAATCATACAACTTTTTAACAATTAGTAATTTTAACGTTGTTTCATAAGATATTGTTTTAAAGGGTCTTTCTGAATGTGGCTAAATTTGTTTTAATTCTTTTTCAGTACTTTTAAAACTGTTCTTAACAGCAGACTCCTATATCTCAGAACTTTCTAAATCACAAGAATTTATTATAAACTTCTTAAGATTGTAAAAAAGTAAGTGCATACGAGTAAAAATGAGCCAGTTTAGCGTATTTAAAAAAAGCGCTGACCCAGACTTCTAGGTATTGAAAAGCGCTTAATCTAGCTTGAAAGACGCTAAATCCGCAACGGTGATTGTCATTTAATAATTCTTTATATTATTTGCTTTGACCTTTATTTAATTCAATATTTGGAAATAATTCATAATTTCAAATTTTGTATTGAGTTTACACACAAAAAAACAAATTTTCCTGAAGAAGTCTTCCAAAGGAAGACGAAATATTGAAAAATACATTAAATATCTTTTAAAAAAACAAAAAGAACCTTGAGCTGAACGAATTATTTGCAAATATTGTCATTTAATAATGACTAATCAAATGATCACATATTGCCAAAAGAAATAAGAAAGCAGCATAGAAACGAATAAAAAAATATTTATTTATTTTTATTAATAATATAAATAAAATTGCCTTAAGACTCAACACTTAAGCTAACACAAACTCAACAGTATTTTGGCAAAAAAAAAAAAAAAATAATAAAAAATAATCACATAAAGAATTCATATAATATGTAGCTCTATATGAATATATTACATATATACTTGTACTTGCTTACGAATATGCTTGCCCAGTTGAGCAAAGGAGAACAGAAAAACTCGGAAAATAAATGTGAAGAGCTAAAACCAAATTCCGTTCTGTTACAACATTCATTAAAGTGTTTGAATATGTGTTTTTGTGCGTGCATGTGTACTCGTATGTCTAAGCATGTTTATGTTTAACAAGGACATTTATAAAAATCATTAACAAACATATACATACAAACACTTGTGCTTCACCATAATAGAGCAGTATGCGATCTAAAGAAAAATTACGAAAGTAGAGACCACATTAAGGACCCACAGATTACTTTTTTTTCTACTATATATACTCGTATAATTTTTTTGAATATGACATTGAAGCTAAAAGTGCGTGCCACTGTTACAAGTACAAAGTTTATGGGTAAAATGTTTATGGGTATGATTAGAATGAGGAAGACGATGGCTTTTGGTTGACAACAATAGTCACAATAATCGTAATAATAAATAAAGTGTACATGGAAGAAAATCTTAGTGTTTGTGTGAATTGTCTTGCAAACACATATTAAATATCATTAATATTATAAACATTGCATTATAAACATACACACATTCCTTTATATACACATATCTATCTCAGTATTTATGCATTGAAAATGTTTGTTTCCACATCTAGCTGAGATACTCAGCATGAGCATAACATACTCCAGTTCACTAAAATATTCGAATTCATGTTTGGACTTTAGCCTTTGGGTTAGTAAAAACAGTGCGGTATAAACCTTGTGATATATTTTGGGACTATTTTGTAGACTTGAAAAGGATTCTATCTGGTGCGACTATTTCAAAGATACCTTTAAAATTTTTTTTCCAAAAGTCAACGTTTTATTCGGTGCAAGAGTATTTTTCTAGCAAAAATAAAACATTTTTGGAGATTACAAGTATAGTTGCTGATTTGCATTATTTGGTATTAGTTCGTGAAACCAAAATAAAATGTGGAAATTTAGTGCCAATTTCACGATAACGAAGCTATTCGTTCGTTCGCACGATTACATTTAAAACAAAAACAACATTCAAAATTTTGTTATTGTTTTAATTGTAATTGTGCGAACGAACGAACAGCTTCGTTATCGTGAAATTGGCACTAAATTTGTTAAAAGTGATCATACTACTGCAATCGATTATTCGACTTTTTTCAAAAACTCGTTTGAAATAATTCGAATAAGGCTAATTTAAAAAACCCCGGTTTTCGGCTAATAATGAAAAAAAATCGGTTAACCAGGATTTTTACAATACATTAATTAAAAACAAATTTGTTGGTAAAACAATACTTGCAAAAATAAAGTAGTTCACAAAAAGAATAAAATGAAAAAACTTAACGAGTTATTATATAAATGTGTCTTTTATTTACACTTTTGTTACTCACAAAAAAATATGTCACATACATATATTTGACATAAGTATTATGAAGATGATTCTCTAAATGGTTTAATTTTTAAAATTGGATATTTCAAACATTTTATTAGGTATTATATATAGTTTTCTTTCTAGAAAACTACCAGTAGTAGATGCACTGTATGGTACTTTAAGCGGTGATCTTTATGTTTTTTGAGGAGAATACCGTAAAACACGGAATTTTAAAATAATTGGTTGGTGTATCGACGAATCGCAGCACTCATATATCTCTGACATCATACCAGAGGTAAAACGATTAATTTATGTGGGAATTACCAGTCGACGATATCGACCGCATTATTTTTTTTACCGCTCTTAAATAATGCACTCAATTAAAATCCAATGTTGAAACCAATGTCACCGTGAAAACCCACAATGTATATACGAGGTCTTATAGAAAAATAACAGTTGTTTAAAAATTTTTCAAAAAGTATTTATTTATTCATCAATAACTATCTTATCCCCTTCTAAATATTCCCCCTCAGATATAAACACTTATGCCAGCGTTTTTTCAAATCTTCGAGAAACTTCTGATTCGTGCTTTTTGTTATCGCCAACAGCTCCTATTTCGATTTTTCTTTTATCTCCTCAATCGTAGCAAAACGGGTTTCTTTCATCGGTGTCTTCAGTTTTGGGAAGAGGAAAAAGTCAGCGGAGGCCAAGTTCGGTGAATACGGTGAAAACTCACGCACAAGACTTCATGTGTGAGCTGATGCGTTATCACGGTGCAAAATCCATTTTTTCCTCTATTCTGTGCGAATTGCTTCGTGCAAACGGCGCCCGCATAACTTCATAGTAGTATTCTTAATTGACTGTACGGCCTTGTGCAAGAATTCATGATGCACCACGCCATTGCAATCGAAGAAAACAGTGAGCAAAACCTTCACATTTGACCGACCTTGATGTGCTTTTATCGGTCTTGGCTCTTCTGGACGCTTCCATTGGGATTATTGGGCTTTGGTTTCAATGGCATTACCATACACCCATGATTCGTCACTAGTTATGGCGTTTTCGAGGAAATCTGGATCGTATTTGACGATGTTTCAACAGCTCCTGAGCGATTCCATGCGACGTTGTTTTTGCTCAAAATTTAGCAATTTTGGAGCAATCTTCGCAGCCGCACGTTTCATGCCTAAAACATCCGTAAAAATTGCGTGACATGGCCGAACGATATGTCAACATCATCAGCAACCTTTCTGATAGTGGTTGAATGATTATCCAAAATCATTTCTTCGCTGCTTAAATATTTTCATTGGTTATTGGCGTGCTCGGGCAATCAGGATCAGCATCATCATTGACATCTTCTCGGCCTTCCTTAAACCGTTTACACCACAATTGTTCTGCTCATAGTAGACTCGCCAAGCGCCACAGTCAACATGTCAAATGTTTCATTTTCATTTTTTACACAAAATTTAATACAGTTTCTTTCATCTGTTTTTTCGAATAGTACAAAATCAAAGAGCACACCAAAACACGAATAACCTTTTTATCTGTTAAAAACAAACGGACAATCCAAAATGGCTGATATTGCCAGCATATATAACAGACATGTGTATCAACATGACAGAAAAAAAAAAATGCGAAAATTGAACATAAGTAGCTCATGAAATTGGAATAAAACGATTATTATATTATCAGACCTCGTACACACAAATGTTTTTTAATAAAATTTGGGCACACTCTAGTTAAGTCAAACGGATATTTTAATTTATTGAATTTTTGTTGAACTTTATAATTTTTAAATTAGATTTTTTGTTTGTATATTTGTACATCGGGTTTTATTTAGTTCAAGTTTTTTCCTTTCTTAAGTTGTTTTCTTAAGAAGGATCTTTTACAATACAAATTTGCTGTGATCAATAATTTTTTATTTAAGACAAAAAAAAAAAAAAAAATTATAATCAAATCTTTAGCTGGGGGACAACTAGCTATTTCGTAGTCGCTACACTACTAATCAGCAGCCATTGGGATTTGAGCTCGAGTCATGACGTAACATGATCTGCTGCCTTAACCACTCAGCCACCGAGCCATTTAATTATTCTCTATCTATGTTTATTTCATATTGACAGCCTATTATTATATAGAAGATGGATCATGTCACAGCGTTATATTTATCAGTACACTAACGATTATATAATTGTGCACTAAATGTTCAATTTACACTATCATAAAAATTCTTCAGTCATATTTGGAATTAAGAATATAGTATATTAAATTGGCGGTTTCTTCCAAAACAAAAATTCAAACACAAGAAATGATCGCCGAAGTTTAAACGCATTCATTTATATTCAAGCACGAACCTTAACGATGATTGCACTCACATAACGAAGCTGGCGCTCATTGTGTTTACTGATTAAAAATCAACTGCTTATTTGTGTTGCTGAAGACAAAATCATATTTGAACGAAATGAAATGGGTTTCATGTTGTTGAGCAAGTATTTTTTTGCAATCACTCAAAGTTGTTCTCTGGTTCAAATCCTAGTGGGTGCTGATGAACAGTGTAGCGACAGCTAGTGCAAAACAGCTAGTTTTCCCCCAGCTTAGTGTATTCAATTATTTTTTCTTATCTTCTTTGATCAAGAGTTACTGATTGCGGCAATTATTTTAATGAAAAATAAACAATGATTCTTGGCGAAAGTCAGGTTTGAACTTGAGCCAGACCAATAATACCATCATATAATATTAGAAATATTCAATGAGTTCGACTATTAATCAGAAATATAAATACAAAATGCTTTTTGTGCCGCGATGGTCAATTATTGTTACAGTTAAACATAAAAAGATTTCTTGGCGAAAGCCAGGTTTGAACTTGAGCTAGACGAATAATACCATCATATAATAATAGAAATATTCTATAAGCTCGACTATATATCATTAATATACATTTTTTTTTTTTAACAAACACAAAAACTGCGAAGCTTTTTTGCTTGTCTGCAGTAACACCCAGGGTCTGAGGCTGGAATCGAACCTGCGACCTCGAGACTGCTGGTCGAGTACTCTACCAAATCAGCCATCGCGTCACATACATTATTATTATTGAAGATACGTGTGAATAAGAGAATTTACTGATATGTATGTATTAATTATACATACATTCACACAGCAGGAAAGTTTACACGATAGCTTGCAAACACTTTCACACGCGGAAAGTTTACTTTGGAAAGTCTTGAGTTTTAAGGTGGCAATAAAAAAGAGAGTGGTTTTTTTACATTCTTTATTTTCCCTTGTCACCGCCAAACTCAAAACTTTCCGCGTGTGAAAGCTATGTTGGCCTATCTGAGATTCAAACCCTATTTGATTGGTTGGTTTCATGTTTACTGTTTTGTCACACACTGTAAGTTATGAAGAATAAAAGATTCTATTTCGTTAACATCATAGAAATTACTGTTATAGTTCTTTATTTAATTTATTTTTATCTCAGCAGGTGTTTTATTATCTGTATGTTGTTTAAAATAACAGCTATTGCAATTTTCGGAAATTTTAATTTTACAGAAATTTTAATTTTCTACTTAGTAAATAGTTAAATAGTATAAAATTTTGGCAATAATTTCATACAACAGTGGTGTCATGGTTACGAATAAAAATATTTGCTTCAAATTAAATACTAATAATATGTACAGCTAAAATCCTTTAAAAAAAAGCTATAGGATAAGAAAAAGATTCTATAATAAAACCTAACATTTTTAGATATTGACAGAGTAATAATTGGTCTTGGAATACTAATATTCATTTTGTCATCCAACCTACGTATATACATACATACTTACTACTCATGCATTGTCTGTTTGTACTCATGTGAGTAGAGATATGGTTTGCTATTTATGTCAATGGCATAGATCGAAACTCAATTGTTAATTCCAAACATTTGAACATTTTCTCATTTTTACACAAAATATTGGAAAGGGCTTACATTTCTTGTTTCTTCGTTTTAATTGATACGAAGGCAGTTTGATAATTTCTGGACTTTTTGGATGTGTGTGCATAATAATGTCAAATACACAAGTTACACAAAAACATCTTTATGCTTGAAAAGGCACCTGCCTTGATGGCCTTATCTGATGATGGAGCAGCTTCACGGGGTAAATTATTATTAATTGTGTGGCTTGTAAGGCTCATACAGGTCACAATTTTTGTGATAAGTTTGTAGCTATATGAACAAAACACCTTACCCTACAGCTCGGTTCTTCTAATCCTTGATAAATGCAATTTCGCAGACAGCCAATGAAAGACGCAAAGAAAAGGAAGTTTAAGTGTATTTTCAATTTAATTTCAGTTTATTGCTCTAAAACTATGTTACTGTGTGCATTTCTGTAATGCTATTTTTACCGTCTATAAATTTCGTGATATATTTTTATACAGTAATAGCATTTATGAAAATTTTGTTGACACCAACAATAGCTTTTATCTATCAAAAAAGTGGTTATTTTTAGCATCATTAATGATATTTTCGATCTCGTCGCTAACATATAATACTCCTTTAGTTTTATTTTTCTTTGAAATTAAAACATGTATTGTGTGCTATTTCATATGAAGAAAATTATCTCTATAAATGTACATATTTTGACGTAAACAAAAAAAAGAAAAAAAAAGATAAAAAGTGTACAAAAAACTCCGTTTTAAGTAATATGCGGCTAACCATATTATGGTTGTATACATCCATACTGTTGTCACAGTCATTACAATTTCTATGGTCAAACATACTATGTTAAATCCAACCATATTAAAATGGTAATATATTGCTCTTAATTATTTTGTATCATGGAAATATAAATTTATATTTTAGCTTTAATTTATTATCATATGTATATTAAATTATGACAAAAACATGGTTCTATTAAAATAAAATTATTTGCAACATTAGTATAGTTCTTTAATGAAAGTAATGTGGTTATATATGACAAAAATATGGCTTCATAGTATCGTAATATGGTTGAGTATGAATATTATATGGTAACTCCAATTAATACTATTATAATAATATGGAACCAAAATATAGAATAGTTATTTATAATATTATTTTACAATACTATGGAGAGACATATAAATGGCCTTTTAAATTAACAATTATGAGCTACAACTATATAATTCAATAATACTATGTTGCTTGTTATTATCATACCAATCATTCTATGTGAAGGCATGACCTGTGTGTTGTTTGGCCGAAGTCCATTAAGTGCAACACATCCGCCAAGCCATCACCACTGGTTCTTTACCTTGGGCGTTATTAGAACCCGAAAACCAGCATGCACCATAGTTACCAGGCAAACTAATTCCTTGCAGGTTTCAACCACAGCCAGAACAGCCATGATCAGCGCTGGGATAGTCTGCAAGTGGAATTTTCTGAGGGCATTGCCGATCATCTTTCTGACAATTAACACTTGACTAATGCGGCTTCCTAGAGTTTTTTTTTTTTGCTACAACAAACGAGGAATTCCTACCCCTTTATGCCCAAGAAAACAGAGTACCCAAGTTAGGCGTACACCAAGACAAAACTCCGGTAGGAATGATAGTTGATAATCGGAGGAGGAAATTGTGGGCGATGGTTGAGGCTCAGGCAACTCACATATTTTTTCCAAGAATATTTGGATACGAAGAGTTGAGGTTTTCGAAGTGGCTCACTCTATACATCAGTACTTCCTGCAAGGGAGTGTTTGAGAATGTTAAGACGTAGAGAATAAAACCAGTCAATACCAAAAATTTCTACTAAAAATGTATAAGGTGGGTCCGTCAGGTATAAAAATTGTGTTAAAAATTTCTTGGGACTAGGTCCTATTTACATCGGTTGGATTGAATGATGAAACAGTTACTGGCAAATATTACAAATTAAAATGATCTAAGCTAGCGAAGAAAAAAAGTATTGTTCCATTACGACTATGAACGGGGGTTTAATGTGAACAACTTGTTTGTTAGAATATTTAACATCAACTCAGTAACACGAATCTTGATAATCTTTATGTATTTCTCCATGTATTCTTTACCTTATCGCACAGCTGTGCTGGTGGATCTTTTTCTATGGTCGTATTAATTGGATTGGAATCCATGAATAGATTTCCGGTTTTCCATTTTTAGTCCTTTAGAGCTATTTCCTGTTTCCAAAACTAAATTAGACAGCTTGATTATGAAAGATTTAAATGAACTAAAGAATTGATCATCAAAACAAATGCATACTTTAAGGGTATTAAGAAATCTTATTACTTAAAGGGAATGAAAACCCAGAGTATAAAAAGATTTACTGAGCAGAAAATTGTATATTATCACAGAATTGTCAAACCACCGTCGTATTAAACATCAGTAAAAATTTTTGTATAAAAAGATTAAAGTTGTTTTAATTAAAAGTTCTACAACTAAAGAGTTACTAAGGAAATGAGAAAAAAAACCTGAATTTTGTATTGTACCACTTGAGGATAAAACTTTACATGAATTTAATGGAACAACTTGCACTGTGGGTTATTTTGATTAACATGACCAGTAGCTAGGGGGGGAAAAAAATAAAGTACACTTCATGGAGATATTTTCAAGACACCAATTTGAAATAATTTTCCGAAGGAAATCAAAATTTTTTGCGACATGTTAAGTAGTGTTGGCAGCACTGAAAAGTAACTCACAAATGACAAGAGATTGTGGCTGTATTCACAGGTCACTATACCTGCTTTGGGCACATCTGCAGAATGGAAATTTCCAGCACAGACGTTTGTGGATTTCGAGATGAAGAAGAGGAGTCAGTGGAAGGTTTGACCACTTACTGCAGGGCATTGGGGCACATGAGTGAGAGACTTCTAGTAGCCCATAAGTATGTTAAGCGGAACTTAGCATACCCATTAAAAGAGTTGGTATGGTTTCTTAACGTACTAGGCCTTTTTGTGCCAGACATTATTATTATTAGTTTGGAAATTCAATGAATTTTTTAATCTAATATTGTCATATTTTTATTCAAATATATTATCAACGATTTTTGTTTCAGCAACCAATCCGTAATGGGGTTGGGGTTGGGGAAATAGATGATGCAATCTGAACACATCCAGGGAATGCAACTTATAATCCGAAGCAAAACAGATTTTTCGAGCATGCTGGCAATAATAACTGAACATTTGGTGCTAGTTAAACATTCAAGTATACTATTCTTAGGGGAATATTGTCATAATTGTTATGACCGGGGGAAGAAAGAAACGATCTTGTTTTATCTGCCAAAGGCAAACAGTGTGGTTTGAAAAAAAAATTGTCAATTACCCCGTCGAATTAAAGATAATGTAAAAAGAATTCGAACATAAGTATTTTTACTTTTCTGCCATGCCTACAAATATCGCGCTTTTGGCATTTTATTCACTGTGTCACCATTTTTAGAATGAACATAACATAAGCGTAAGGACTACATTTCTGTCTTTAATCGTTTTTCACTACCACGTCAAATTCTAGTAATGACTCAAAAATTCGTCGAGCTATCTACATGTAGTTGAGTCTAGCTATTGTGGTATATAACATTTATGAATCTGATTCCGCAACAATAATTATGTAATATATTTAACGAATACTGCGACACTGTAGAAATGAAAATTTCGACTTCTCTTGACTGTTTATGGGCACAGTCACTTACCATGAAAACTAGCACTCCAAGCAAGCAACCCTGTTTCATATCATCGTGCCAAAAGGATGAAATTTGTCTATTGTATTTGCTAAATATTTACTTCCACTTTTCATTTAAGATATTTTTGTTTTGTTTTCGTATATCCTCCGGGGTTCCACAGATCTTTTCAGCGTTTGTTCTTTAAAGAGCTGCACTGTACTTAGCCTACAGCAAACAAACAAATTAAAATTTGTGAGTAAAATTCTACAAAGTAATGCATACAAATGCTCTTAGAAGTTTTTTTTGTACACATGGTTTACACTGGCAAAAATACATCTAAAGTAAAAAGATTTTAATAATTGTATAACCTAATAAGGAAATCAATTTTAAATTTCTTTTATTTTCCAACAATTACTGCTTTTTCTAGAATGATAGTCTATCTTACAGTTCGTTTACATTGCAATTTTCTTTAAACGTGTAAATAAACATATAATTTTTGTTATTTAATGCATTTATGCACATATGCGGCAACATGTGTACTTGTGGGAGTGTGCGTGTGTGTTAGTTTATGTCACCGTAATCTCTTGTGCCTGTGTTCTCTGCTATGTACGATGACAACACCCCAAGACAATAAAAGGCATAAAGTGCACAATTTTCTCGAGATAATACTGTTTGTAATAGCAGATTTAACTACACATTTACACAAAAAGAACTTGTTAAAAAGTAGACAGAAAAAAAAATTACAAAAACCAACAACAGTTTAAGCAATAATAATTGTAGTACACATTAAACTGATTGCTAGTTATCGATAGGTATTAACTGTTAAACAACTTCTAATACCGATCGATAGAAAAGCCACAGAAAAATTCTTACACACACATACACATCGTCATAAGTTTCACATAAAAACTTAGGTTCATTTTAATGTTCCCTGCAAGCAATGACGATGACATCGAACCAGCCAGTCAACCAACCAGCCACCAATCCCATCTTATCTATTTTTTATGTCATTTTAAAATGTATGCCATTTACATGAGTGTGCGTGTACGAGAATAATACCCATTGCATTTACATGAACTATAATTGTTAAATTGATTGTTTTCCAAGAAGTTTAAATACTTGTTATTTTGAGAATTTTTCTAGACCTTGTTATATTGTTGGCATTTTGTGGTGCTTACAATTGTTAACAAAATCCATTTTTTGCTAACAAGAAAAACACAAGGAGTATTAATAGAAAAATATAATATATATATATAATATATATATATATATATATATATATATATATATATATATATATATATATATATATATATATATATATATATATATATATATATATATATATATATATATATATATATATATATATATATATATATATATATATATATATATATATATATATATATATATATATATATATATATATATATATATATATATATATATATATATATATATATATATATATATATATTTATATATACATAAATGGTGTAAAAAATGTATAGTAATTCATAAAACGCGAACGGTTGGGCCGATGTCTGTAACATTTTAGAAAATCCCTCCGGAAAAGTCGTATAATTGGAAAAATCGAAAATCAAGTTTTTCTATGAAATTTTTTGTGAAATTATTCCTCAATGGCTTTCCAAATCAAAAAATAGAAATTTCTTAGTGTAAATTATGGAAAATGTAAAATGCGGAAAATTCCAAAACCTCTCCGCAAAAGCCGGAAAAATGAAAAAATCTAAAATTTTGGCGAGGCGCAGTCCGCCGGGTCTGCTAGTTTAATATGAATTTTGTTTTAAGTTAGTTTTATACTACTTACATATGTAGCATTATATATATGTAACATACATATATCATTATAATAGAAGGTTGTCCAGTTCTTTCTTTCGTAGCTGTGTTAACGTTCTGACATTCCAGAATTATTACAAATCGTGCTAACCAACTTTTTACTGAAATTTAAAAGAAGACTGTATTAAAATTTAAGTCTATTCTTTTTTTTTTTTTTTTGTTTGTTTTAAACTATCACCAAATATTGAATAACTGAAGTTGATTCTTATGAAAATAAGAATCAACTGGCCATTATTAAACATGCATTCAAAATGGTTTATTAAATACGATTATATTGAAAGAAGTTATTATTTTAAATATGTTTACCACGCCGCCATTCCTAATATCAGATGACCTCTTAACGTGGAATGACCCATATCTGTTACTGGACATCTAGAAGATATTCGGCCATCCAATCCGGGCATTGCACCTGTATAATCAGAAGATACCAGTTTAATTAAATTATAGCCAGAATTTTTAAGCGAACTTAATCACCTCCAACACCAGGATTCCTCTCGCAAGTCATCGTCATTGAATGACTCGCATCCAATTAACCATTCGTGATGGTTTAGAAGTTCCTGTAAATCTATGTCATGCAATCTCGTCGTAAAGTTTTGATAGTCAAGTTCAATCGTCGTGCCCCTATGCCAAAAGAGGCAGGATGCCAAAGTTTGGGAATGCCCGTCAAGGAAAAAACCAGCATGATGCGGATAAGTTGACAACCTTAATTATCAGATACGCTTTTGATACGCTATTGAAACATAGAAACAATAGCCATAAAGATATGCGTTACAAAAGATAATGATACAGTTGATTGGTATTCAGTTACATCAAAAACAATTATAAACTTTTATTATATGTACATCTTTTTTGCATCGTTTAAGAATAACTTAAAACAATAATGTTTTTGATCAAGTTTAAGTTTAACATACAAACATTTAAAATCACCAACACTCTTAAGTGTATGATCTCGAGAGTAAACTTATTTTTTAAAGATAACATTCCAATCAAATTTAACTGAACAATCATCTGATAAAAAAGTGTACAATAAAAATTTAAATAAAATACTGAAAAATAGTAATATCTAAAAAATTTCATTTTCCATGTTTGGCTGTCATTTCACGTTTCAACTCCCTGTGGTATCATCACCATCATCGTGCTGATGACAATGATGAGCTCTTTATTTTAGCGCTTTTGTGAAGTTTTCCACTTTTCGGTTTTTCATTGTTGCCATTGCCATCAAGACAATTATAAAAAAAGAAGAAGAAAAAAAAAAAACACAAAATATATTAAAAGTAATAGCTTTCGGCATTATAATATCAACCATGTAGAAATGTATAATAAAGTGTGAAAACAATTTAATTTTTCAAACAAGCATTTTTAGCTCAAATTAATGCATTTCAGAATAATGAAAAATAACTTTCAAAACTCAACTGCACAATTAAAATAAACGATCTCAAACAGTTTTCATAGAAAACGGTTACTTGTAAGAAGCAAAGTAATTTTTATGATTCGAAAAAATAAAACACAAAATTAGCTGCATTTTGCAAAATTTTTAATATTATTGTAATTTTTTTTTATTATTACATTGTAAATTAGGGTATAAAAAAATATTATTTCTTACTTATGACATATTTTCTATTTTTCTATACACATTTTGTTATTTTAGTACATTGTACATAGCAGAGGTTGACAACGAGTATGCACAATAAAATTATAGTACCTATTTATGCTTACCTTTCTTAATTGATAATACAGATAGTAATATCACATTCCAGTTGTTCAGTTTGGTGTCGACGATATTTCTTGTCGACGAGGGTTTATCGTCTATACAAACAAAATTTAACTCAAATATGATAAAAAGTACACTCATCTGCTGCATTGTCTTCAATGAGACACATGCGTGCAAATTGTCGTGCTTGACGACAGCATGATCACCAGTCGCCAATACTTTGTCGTCATGTAAACTATCGACGATGACTATTGTAACGACAGTTTTATCAAAATTGAGTGAGCGTGGAGTGCAATGCACTGAGTGACTTGATGGTTGATGTGATAGATTACTTGACCAACAGTCTCTAGGTTCGATTCCTGCCACAGACCCTGGGTGTTACTGCAGACAAGAAAAGAAGCTTTGCAGTTTTGTGTGTGTGTGTTTAAATCTACATAGGTCTTTTGTTCAAAAAATATGTTTTGCACAGAACATGTAGAATAAATAAACGTATTTTCCCCTACATTTTTGAAAAATAGAAAACACCTCCTACTCACACAAATTAAATTTTTTTATACGTTTTTAGCCACATGAACAAACCACTTGGTTAAGAGTTTGGTCCTGCTAATCACTTCTGTATGAGTTGGTAGGTCGCAGTTCATTAAGAACATCAGGCCTTAACCAACTCACCCGTATTACCATCATCCCTGGTTCCTTTCAGTACAGGTATCTGTTGCAAGACGACAGCACCTCGGGATTATGAACCCCCCGAAAACCGGCAAGCACTACCGTTATTATGAAATCTAATTCCCCTTCCTGCGGTTTTAGATTTATACCACAGCCAGAACGTTTCAGCCAAAGGCAGGCATGTCAACCATAATCCGCACTGATAGATCTGCAAGGCAGAACCTCCATGCAGCTCTCTAGAGTTTTATTTGCAACAACAGCAGAGTGCCTTGATTTGGTGTACGCCAATGCAAGTCCTGCTCCCCGTAGGGAAGTTGAAGAAAACAATTAGAATGCGTTTCTCGTATATGTATCGTTTCTGTAATATTACTGAGAAGTTTTTTACATCGAAAACTATGAAATATCAAATTCCAACAGCGTTTCTGTATATTATATCGAAAAGAGGCAACACTAGTTACATCTTTATTGGAATATTTCCATTAAGCAGCTGTCAAAATGCAAAAAGTAAACAAATAAGAAGAAGCATATTGGAAAAAATTATCAAACAAAAAGAAAATATAAGAAACAAATGTTTAGCAATGAATAAATAAAACAATTAAATTTAGTAGTGTTATAAATAAAATGAAATTGTGTCAATCAATAACATATGTATGTACATAAATAAAAACACATTCAAATCATAAATAAATTTCATTGCTCCGGAGTTTTTTCATCCAGCCAAAGAGCTGTTTTGACAGATATTTCTCGCTTATCAAAGATACAGAAACATTTGTGTGAGAAATTCCATTTTTTGTTTCAATTCGCATAGTTTTTCTGTCAATTCCTTTATTTCTTGTGAGAAATTTGTCGATGCGAGTAATACAGAAACGAGGCACTGTTAACGAATCGATTTTTTTGTTTATAACTATAAGTTTAAAATCAAAATAATTATATGAACAGGAGAAAAAAATATAGTAAAGGCTTTGAAATAAAAATGGAAAGGGGTTTTCTAATCACCATGGCAGTTGGGAGTTCTATCTAGGCAGGGAAAGTTCTATATTTTCCTACAGAAAATAATGCAGGAACATTGGGATTTTCGGTTAATGATATAAAAAAATTGAGTAAAACAACAGCAAATGTTTTACATGCTATTATCAGAACCACAACAGCCTTCCTAATTCCCATTCATACTATTTCTTTTAAGGATATTTTGCTTTACCATTCGTACTGGTATATTCGGTGGAAATGAAATACATAGCTCCGCAACCATAGAAAATTTGTTTTCATTGATAAAACAATGTATATCCTCAAGGAAAGTTGTTTTAATATGCAGATAATTGACTCTGCAAAGGAAATTCCAATATTGCATAAGCCCAAGCCTCCTAATGCATAAAACCAATATTAAATCCTTATAGCTTATAAGAAACTGCCTCCATTTGATAGAGCCACTTGTAAAAAGTTCTTACCGAATGCTAAAACCGTACAACATATCGCTCCTTTATTGCAACATAGTCATAACGCAAAAAAGCTTGTTTCGAGATAAACACATATAAAATTTTTAGTTTCCATAGAAAATTTTTTTTAGGAAATATCTCCTAAAGGAAACAGTTTATAAGTAATTTAAATAAAATTTTGGTGCAATATAAAAGGTAGTACTGTTAACAATTCTGCACTGCTAACTCGAAAAGCTAATTTTTAGAGATATGGCTATGTTGCATTAAAAGAGCGATATTACCTCTTATTTCTAGAGCCGTCATCGTCTTCAGATTCGAAATTTCGCGTCTTTTTACTACACAGTGATGAAAGTTATCTGACCTAAATAGATATATACCTTTTATCAGTTGTGGACAGCGATTGCAATGCTAACAATTCTATGCCGTCGAGTTAAAATGATTATGATGACGGCTATTGGATTAAGAAAGATTCAATAAAACTCTGGCTAATAGCATTATAAATTTTTTTGCTTATATTTTTTTGCATCATTATTTTGCTTTCTTATTTTGTTTTAAATAAAACATAAGTCTACAATTTTTCATAATTTTAAAAAATTCAAAATATATTGAAAATATGCTGACGTTATGCTGACTTCGAAAATACGATATTAATAACACTTCATTTTATAATGAAAATACTTCGACATTTCTTCCTCGAAACAATATCATATGTATTCAATATGTATTTATATACATGTTACACCTAAGAAGATGATACTTTTGCCATTCTCTGGTATAAATAAATTAAGAAGTTGCATAGTGGTGAATCAAAAAGTTATATTTTTAATTTAATAATGATTTATGAGACTTTATAGTTGAGGATATTAAAATTAAAATTTAACCCGTCGGACCAATTTTGTCTTCAATCCTAATTTGTGTAACTTTTCATTAAATAAATCAAATTAATGTAAATAAGCCCCACCTTTTGGTTACTTTTTCTAAATGTTGCATTATGTTAAATAAGAAAAAAATAAGCGTCAAACATATAACAATTACTGTGCATACTTTTCTTAAACCTTACTAACTTTCCCTGATTTTGTAACAATTTTGCAAAGTAGGAAACAATTATGTGGTTTATTTAAGGAAAAAGAGTTTGCAAAAAATATATAGGAAAACAAAGCTGCAATGCGGACAATACAGCAATTTATGCCAAAGTGTTTCTTTTCTATAAATGTTTCACTACGCTCGTATTGAGATTTATCAAGCTAAGGCCTAAACAGCTTCGAAAGTGCAGTCAATACTCAGCACAAATCATGACATTCAGAAAACTGGGCAGAGTTAGCGAATATTTACTTGTTGGCATATTTTGTACCCTTTAAGTGATTTTTATTTTGATCCCCTTCAGTTTCAATTTACTTATTTCGTTTTTTAATTAAATTGGACTTAGTCATTCACTTCAGTGTTCCTTCATTCACATGCATGCATTGCAAATGCATTTTATATAAACATTCATTACAACAACAGCAAAAAAAAAGAAGCCAAAATCTAAACAAAATCCCGCTGAAACTGTGCTGCAGGTGCTCTAACGCCACGAAAAAGGCGTTCACTTTTTTCTGTTTTATAAATCAAACGGCATTCAATGCAGTTTAGCGGCTAAATAACACTATTGTTTTCTGTTTTTTATTTGGGCTAAAAAATATAAACAGAATTAAATCCGCTTCGTATTTTGTTTTTTGAGAGGGATAAAAACACAGAAAAAATTAGAGCCAAAAATATTCAGCAAATTGTTTGGAAAATTGTAACAAGGAAATTAATTCATGAATTCGACTACAAATTGAATAATTATAGATCTAAACACTTAACAAAAAATTGGTGCCTCAAAAGAGAGCAGAAAATTTGCCAAAATAAGAATTTATTGCTTAGCAATTTTTAATAATGTTTCTAGAGCTCAAGTAATTAAAATTTGTAATGTCGCGAGTATTAACAGATAATTTTATGAGTCCAGAGGGCAGCTGTATTGAGGGTAACCTTAAAATGCCGCATTGTAGCTACAAGTGCATTATTGGCCATTGCAAGGAAGATCCCAATAGATCTGACACGAGAGAGCCACCCGGGAAGCAGGTGTAATCCTAACCAGAGTACTCTGCTTTCTGAAGCATAGAAGAGAGGAGTCTCTCATTTGTTTTAGCAAATATAACCCTAGTAAGCCGCATGACTTTTATTGTGCTCGACTTCCACACCCCCACCACCAAGGAGTTGTTGTCTTGAAACAGACAAGAGCTAATAACCCCCAAGGAGTTGTTGTCTTGAAACAGATGTTTGCAATATAACTCATAAGCCTTGTCTTCCATTGACTGCTGGGGAATTGCATACTGGAGGGACTAAAAGATACGAGCTCTTCAGCAAGGGCAACAGTTTGTTTATGTGAGTACAAACTTCTGGCAAAATATGCCACCTATGTGAGCCTTGCAAGCCACATGGGGGTGCTGGTGCGTCGTGAATACATCACCTCATAAACTTGGTCCATCATCAGATTAAGCTCTCAAGGCAGGTGCTGGTAGAAATAAATGTCACATTATGTACTTGAGAATGTGTCACTGAATGTGGCGATACAGTCGAATAGGATCGCTTAGAAATAGAAAAACTTAGGCGAGAAGATGGAACACTGATACAAGTGAAAAATGGATGATATTGAGAAATGGCAGCTTTCGTGAAAAGGGAACCCACAGAGGATTTGGAGTGAAATTTCCCTTCTGGAGACTTTTTTGTGGTGCAAGTGAATTCACTGAGTTAAAATTTGTGTTGGCATTGCATTTCACGTGAACAAAATAAACAATAAATAAAGAGCATTAAAGTGAATGATATTGAATAGGTTTCCTGTTTTCTTATCAAATCAATAAATTTGTGGGAGCGCTAAACTATTAAAGATAGTGGAAAAACACGACGGTTACAATGGCGGAACTAATTTGCATATAAAACTGTTTTTTAATTTATCGGGAACTTTTCAGATTTGCACATTTCTTTAATTTATGAAACTGTTTAGCTATAAATATTTGAAACAATTAGGCGAAAACTTGATATTGCTCTTAGGTTGGGTTAGGTAGGCAGGCCGCTGGATTCTCCAAAGGGTACCTAGATACTCCAGCTCACTTGGGTCCTAAAGGTCGTTCCCTTTGTGGTTGCCTGAAAAGTTAGGTTAAGAGAAGAAAAAATAAAAGTTATAAGGATATAGAAGGAGTGAGGAAGAGGGAAAGGAAAGGTGGGAAACTGCTTAATGTGACATTACTTGCTGATTTACTAGCCATCCGCTATTTCTTATGAAAGAAGCTATAACCGGCGGCTTGACCATGGCCAGACATGATAGGCTATTGAAGCTCCTCTCGCCTAAGCATCTTAGACGATGGTGCTCCAATGCCTGGCATGTACGGAGGAGATGAAGGAACGTCTCCTCCTCCTCCTCCTTTTGGCAACTTCTACAGAAGTCGTTATAGGGTAGGGCCTAGTCTCCTGGCATGGTTCCCAAATGGGCAATGTCAAGTGATGACTGCTACCGTCATTCTTGCGAGAGATCTGGGAAGTTTTAATAGCTCCCCATTTTCTTAGAGTTAGTGTGCGGCCACAGGTTCCTTGATACAAGGCATGTGGGCTCTGTAAGCCACTTTTCTTGGGCTTGTTCCAGCGTGTGGAATTTTATTCCTTTCCAACACGCTGATATGGGTTGTCCGCAAAAGGGGTCTACATCGCTATCCTCTAGGGCTGCCCCTATTTTGGCTAATTCGTCAGCGATGTTGTTGCCATTGTTGGACCCATGCCCACGTACCCATTCTAGGGTTAGGTTAGAATGTCTCACCATCCTATTTAAAGATGTCCGGCATTTCTGGACTAGACTAGAATTGGTGTATATTCCAATCAGGGAATTGCTGGCGGCCTTGCTGTCCGTTACTATTATGATATCCTTTCCGAATATCTTGCGATACGTCAGTCATCTGGCCGCTTTATTTATAGCCGATATTTCAGCCTGAAGTACACTGCATACGTCTGATATTTTAGTGCTAAATTCCTTTATGAAAACGCCACCCCCAACCCTTTCTCTCCTTCTGGACCAATGCGTGTAAACATAGAAGTATACAGGTTCTAGGGGAGATTGCTCAATTTGGTAGCCGAAGCTCCTTGTGAGGAATGGTTTTGGGTTGCAGTAGTCTATTAGATCGGGGACTAGGTCTCCTCCAATCTCCAATATATTAGCATGTCCACGTTCTGTGGGTCCTGTCGCGTGATATTGCTCTTACCTACCAACATATTTTTCAATAAAATACTATTTACCGTCTCTATTACTAGGAAGTAGTCTATTAATTCCTTGATTATTGTCTTATATAATATAAGTAACTAGTTATTCTTGACAAAAATATATTTATGAGTTGAGTAATACGTTAAGTAAGAACAAACGAAATGCTAATAGAAACCTATTTTAACATGTTATCAGAGTCGTTGGTTCCGCTATCGCATCAACTTACCAGTTATGAACGAACACTCACTCGGTGCAAAGCTTATAGAACGGAAAACTGAGAAAAACGAAATATATAACTGAGAAATATGAATTTTTATAACGCTAAAATTAAAAATTTTCAAATTTTTATGTATTTGTAATTCAAACAAGTTTTTTTTTGGATTTTTTCTAACTTTATTCTATGCGAATGATGTGTCACAATTCAATTAAAATACATAAGTGTATGCGAACGAATAATAGTGACATAGACGAACCCAAATTGATTCGAATGTGAGTGACTAGATTTCTTTCGCATAAATTTTCATTCGATATCGCCGAACAGGCTGTTAGAAAAACTTAAAATTTTATTGCCAGAAAATTGTCCGACAATAAAATCGTCTGCCCATAAAAATTGTCACTATTTTCAGACTATTGTATGGCAAAAATTGTAAGAACAATTGTAAGAACTTTCAAAGCCTGGAAATTACATTTTGAAAAGTAAATAAATTCAAAATATGGGCGATATAATGACTTTTTGTAATGACATTATGATGTAATAATGATATTTTGAGATAGTATTCGTAAGTAGTTACCTTCAATATCATCGCCCTGTTAGTTACTTATAGTGCAACCTAAATTAGAGCGTAATTGAACGCTTTGATTTTACAGCCTAAGCTATAGTAATAAATTTAAAAAAGAATTTTAACGCGTGCCATGAACAGTAATGTTCACTAGCCTTATTTAATAAAAATCTCTGAATAGAAATAATATATGAATTAGTATGAAAGCGCCTAAAGCGCTATCACTAATTGGCGTATAAAACGAGTAACATTTGTTTTGAAGCTGACTTTACTCACAACGAGTAAAGTTTACCCTCTTACGCTTTGTCAAAATTGGATTTTCCAACTGCAAAGCTTTGACGCTGTGCTCTTTACGCGGATCTCACACATTTTGTAGGCGCATGAGGATTTTTGACAGAAAAAATACGCTTGGCGCGCTGATATAAGTTGAGCTGTTAAAATGCCAAAGCATAAGTAGTTTTGAATAATTACTTTGCGGTGAATTTGTTACTTAGAAGAAAGAAAACACTTGTTTTTAAGCTAAGTATGTTAAGATTTCTCTCCAATACTCCCAAATCCGCTTACGAGTCTAAGCGCAGACTATATAGACCAAGTTGGAACCCCTTACAAGAAAGGCGTTATTTTAATCCGTGTAGACAATATCAAACCTCTTTAATTCTTGTGTTTGAACTATAAAACATATTTTATTACTTTTCAAAATTTTTTTATTTGTAAGTATTTAAATCAGGTAGTACTTTGATATTCCAAAGAGACTATTTTCTTCCAAAGCAGGTGATATTTTTTTCTATTACAAAATAATGACTTTGCACATGTCTGAATACTCGTATATACTCACATAAGCTTGGAATCTTTACTTCTGTAACAAAACCACTACTGACTCAAGTTTGCCACTTTGTTTCGTATTATGTATGAGTTGCAAGTAAATAAGTGAAGGTCTTTTCAGTTACAATATTGTTTTGAAATGATTGTTTGCTTTTTATGACTATTGTCTTCAATTATTTATGGCTCTTGCTCTTTTTATGACTTTGAACCTTTAAGGTTTCAAGTGCTACTCATAAGTCATGTCTCAAACGATTACAGGCAACGGGAGCAGCGCATGCTGGTAACGGGACCAGCACATGCAGCATGCGCCATCAACTTGAAAAAACTGTATAGATGGCCTTTTTAATAGTATTATTAAATTACGACTGGTTTTAAAATCTTTTTTTTAGTATGAACTCTTAAGATTATTTTTTTTACTATCTTTTATGAAAACAGTTTATGATTGAATAAGTGTAAGAGGATTGTGCTGTAATATCAGGAGTACTAAAAATTGTCTTTTGGTTGTATTTGTTGTATTTTCAATTTTGTAATTTGGGTGAAAGAAGGAAGGAACTAACCCAGCTGTTTTCATTTGTCAGTCTGTGGTTTATTTTTAAGTGTGAAAATGTGTCAAATGCAAAATGATTTTGCTTGATTTAGAAAGTAATAAAAGATATGAATGGATAGCAATTTTCTATCAAGAAAAAAGAAAAAGCGCAAAGGTGTTTATGCTGTGGGACTTTGTTAAAAAAATTATATGCAGTTTCTCTTTGAAGTATAATAAAACGTAAGAAGTCTTATAATTTACTTATATAAAGGGTGTTTTTTTTTGAGATTCACAAGTCTAAGTTGGCAGAACTACGTTATTTGGGAATCCAGCTGACTTTTTGTTTAGTTTATTTTAACATTTCATCACAAACAACACAGATTTTAAATGTGACTTTTACAAAAGGCTCAAACCAGAAGCTAGAGAATTGAGCTGATTAGGCACCCATATGGTTTACTGTGTACTAACACGATCGTATTCGAGTAAAGTAAACCCAAAAATAACACGTTTTGTGTGGAAATTGCACCACAAAATTTTGTATAGAATAGTTTCGAGGTTATATGAAAGTAAAATTGTTGATTTAATTGCCAAACAAAATGTTATTATTTATTATTTATTTATTTAGTAACTATACAGTTGCAAAGTAAATTTGCAATGTATAGGATGCACAGCATGGGCGGGGTGACAAAGACCATAATATACAAGATGGTGTTAACAGCACTTTTGTAGCGTCGCTGTGACTGACTATAACGACCTATGCCTTCACATAGGAAGTTTCCACGTGGTTAACAATGAATAACCTCTAAAAAACTGTAAACCAGTACAGTTAGTTGAGGCGAACCGTTAACCAGTGCGAGCGAGACGCAAAACTCTCGAAGACCGAACAACAAACACAAGCCTGACCGCACTTAAGAAATAATTACGATGACGCGTTACGAATAGAGCTATCTATCACTTTATTCTGATTGGAGAATGATATAGAATTCTAATTTAAATTTTGTTCTCCGATGAATCGTATTTTTGGTTAAATGGGTGATAAAGAGAGTTGTTGCATCAAAGGGCCTCCTTTATAAATGATTTTGTCGAAACGTCATTACATTGACTGAAAGTTATTGTTTGGTGTAAGGAATTGAACAGAACATGTCATTTGTTTACATCAGCGCCTGCTTTCACTTTTATCACATTGTACTGTGTTAAGCACACTCATGTGCTCTGTGTTGGTCACATTTACTTAATAAAAATAATAACTCACAAAATTGTGACGTAATGTGCTTAAACGGAATTGAATTACAATAGTTTAATAAAACCTTGAAATTGTTTGGCCACACTCAAGAAATGTAAATAAAAATTTGTATAACAGAAAATTGCAAACAATAATAGTAAATTTGTGTTTTTGTATATTGGCCAATTCCTTATGTTAGGTTTTTTACTCCATATATGGTTAAGCTAGTAAGGCCTAATATCTTTTATAATTAAAACAATATTTAAATTATTGTTGCACCGGATGCTACGTCGATTTTTTGTCGACATATTCAAGGGGTTTCTCCATTTATAATAATAATTACTAGGTCTTAAACCAAATATTGAATAGGTCATAAAATAAGTAATATGTTAAATGCATTAGAAATTAGTATAGGTTATGTTAGGTTTAATAGGCTGCCAGCTATTGTAAAGCTAGCACACTTGGGTCCAGTCTGATCCCGTTGGGTTGCCTGGATGTCATATGTATCTCAATGGATCTACACATGTATTCCTGGTTTAGAACCAACCCGAGGATGGGATAAAGTAGTCCAACCCACTTACATCGCATTCCGATACCTCCACCAAATCTGCCTAGATATAATGCCCTTATATAAGAAAGAGCTCGACACTGACAGAGGAAGTGATCAACGCTCTCTACTTCAGACTTCTACAGAAGTCAATAAAAGGAAGATTTAACCTCCCCGCCTGCGTCCCTATGTGGCAATGTCAGGACCGCCACAGCAGAACGCAAACTCCGTCGGGGAAAGCCCTAAGGATGATATACCTCCTGTTATCATATATGAGCCATGCCAGTCTTGATATTCGATAGGTATCCCCACTAGACCATCTGTCCTGAGCGGTCTGAAAAGGCTGACGCTGTACTTGTTTCTTACAGCTCGCAAGTGGGGTTCCAACGATCCCATATATCTCTTTATTGTAGCAGGACATATATCTCTTTATTGTAGCAGGACACCAGCCTTTGCCAGTTCATCCGGACACTTCACTGTGCCCTCCTACCAAGCAAGCTCCGGCATTCACGAACCAACCTTAATGTCGTATAGACCCCAGCTAGAGCATACAACGCAGCCTTACTATCAGTACGAATTCGGATATCATCCCCGTATATTCTGTAGTACCTTTACCAGTTACCTTTACCTGCGCAACGCTACATTCATTTTGCAGCCTGAAACTCATCTTCCTCTTATACTTGAGGATAAAGATACCCCCACCAACTCTCGAGTCCGACTTGGATCCATCTGTAAAAATTGCAAGCATGGTCTCTGGACGATCTCTGCCAGTCCTCTTCGAGACCGTGCCTGATAAAATGACATGAAATCTCCTGTCGTGCAGTAGATCCGGCGAGCAGTAATCAATATTAGTATAAATAGCTGTAAAAATTGTAAATAAAGGTCAGAATTATGGACTTGTAATCAAAAATCTTCTCGCTATTCTAACTGAGCACTTTAACCGGTGGCCTAGCGGAATTAAAACATGCTGCATTTAAAACTTCTTAGCATATCACAATATGTTTGTAATAATTCATTTGCTGAAGGGCTCGGGCCTCCCATTCTTCGTGTATATAATTTCCAAGACAGCCAATTTAAGACAAAGCTTGAAAAGTTGGTAGACCGTAGCTAATTAGAATCATCAGTGCTTAAGCCAACTCACCTGCCTAACCATCACTACTAGTTCCTTAGACTACAGACAACAGCACACCGGGGATTATTGGCCCCCGAAAACCGGCATACAATATAGTTTTCAGAGGAGACCAATTCCCCTCCATAAGATTTTAGATTTAAACCAGAACATATTAGCCAACATGTAACCTCATGCGGATTACTACAGCGAACACCTGCAAATCAACATTCAAATAGCTTTAGGCTAAATACGGTTGTAAATGTTGCGGAATGTTTATTATATTGATGTCACAGTACGCTATAGGCGTGGCGGTTACATGATCGGTAAATTAATCCTATATAAACATGAAGGTCATTAAATTTTCTATTATGTTTCATTGATATAAAAAATATATTTAATGGTTTTATTATAGTTTAATATAGTATAACTCTAAATAAGCACCCAGTACAAGTCGGAAGCAGAATTTAATCTGAAAAAAATCGTTTTTTTTCAATAATGAAAGTTAAGTAAAGTTATGTCTTAAAATAATAGCATAAAAAATATGACTATGAGTCTACTATTATAATTTGGTGTGCTATTTTATATCTGAGACAGCTTCGACGTGTAGGGGTTGGTTCTGATAAATCAAAAAACACAGTCTATTACTTTATGACTTTTTTGTTAGAAGCAAAACAACAAGATTTTTATGCTGTCATAAAATATTGGGACATAACATCATTTGAATCACCTAAATATGTCCTGTTGGAAATGATGCCATTTCAAATAACATTTTAGTTGTTGATTTTCTGACGAAACAGAAAACGGATTCAATACGGCTTCCAAGCTGACTTAAGCTCAAATTCCACTACCAGGATAATGGTAGTAAATTGGATAGTATTGAAATGGTACTGATACTCTCTATACACAGTTTTGATAGCAATGTAAAGTACGCATACATATATACATAGATATTATTTTAGGTTGGCAAGGGCCGTTGTAAAAAGAAGAAATTATGTGTATATTAGGCGTACACCTTTGTTTCCACTGTTTTGCAATAGATGACTGTACCCGTAAGAGGTACTCGAAATAAAAAGATCATAGATCTCATACAATAAGCTTAGATATTTGTAAACATAACGCCATCGAAATATTAGTCGATTTGTATCTGCATTCTCAATTAAACGTGTAGGCTTAAGAGTTAAATTCTCTTCATTTGCGGGAGGTTTTAATTTTCTGCTTTAATATGAAGAAATCTGCGGCTGAGGCTCGTACATTGCTCTCCAATAGCTACGTTGAGACGCTATTAGTAAAAGAACATGACGAGTGTACTTTCGACGCTTAAAGAATGGTGAAATTGGGGACGAAAAACGCATGGCTGTGGAAGAGAGAAGGTTTGGAGCCATTACTTGAGCAAAACTCGTGTCATACGCAACAAGAACACTTTGAATCATATATGTGTAGTGAATAATAAATGTATAAGCAGGTTTTTATAATAAAGCCTCGGATTTCGGTAAATAGCGGAAGCCAAGTTGTATACCAATTATAGTACAAATTTCTGAAGAAACCTATTTCTATATTCTGACTTGACGATGATATGAATCAGAGGGCAAGATACAAATTACAGCAACAACTGTGGAACTAACTATTAAAATTTCTTTATATGGGAGTATATACGAAAGATATTTTTCAAAGTAAGCTTGTTTCAAGCAATTACTCTTGACCCTAAGGAAAAAATAAACTCTTAAGCTTTTCAAAATTGCATATAAAAACCACTTATTTTTTGTGCTCCGTGCTAAACAACTAATTCGCATGCACACAGTATTTTACCTTTTTGAAGCACTGACGCGCACTTGTAAGTCAGTAATGAACACAAAAAATGCTAGGCTTTTATTTACTTTTTTGGTTTTGCTTTAATAAAACAAAATTGTTGGATTAGGTGACACTAATTGCGCGGTTTATTCGTTTGAAAATCGTACTTTTAAAATTATTCGAACGAGAGTTTGGTTTGATCATTTAATCGAATTATTTTTAAGCCTAGTTTTTGATTTCATATAAATATACAAAATTAGTTAAAAGTGTTCTATTAAACTGCTATTTGTTACCAGAAGAATAGAAAAATTTTTGAAGAAAAATATTAGATTTATCAACGGCATGGAAAAACTTAATAATTGTACTTCGTACCATGTTATTTTTAATTAAATATCATATTGTGCTATTGTTCAGTATACAATTAGCAACTAATTTAAAATACCTTCAGACAATATCATATAAGTTTAAGAATTAAGTGTGATTGAAATAAGATTGACATTTAAATACTAACTCAAAAACTGGGCTTTAGTTGGTTTACAACTGTAATATATACTTTTGATGCAATGTTTTGAAATTCTACAAAAAATTTCCTTATCTGAAAAAAAAATTGTGATAATTTTTCCTCCACAAAACTTCACAGAGATAACCCTATATCTCTTTATTTAATTTTGCACAAAAAAGACTACATACACGTTTGTTTCATGCGTAAAATGCATTTGAACCATTCTTTATAAAATAGAGGTTTCAGTTGGCCGCCTTCAGTGGACTTCAATGTTTTTCATTCGTATTTAAAGACCAAATGTCTAACATCATGTCTGCCTGGCTTCCTTTCTATTGAATATTGTTTTTCAAAATTTAACTCTTACACTTGTATTTGTGGGTATCTGAAGTTAACTGTATACAAAACTTGGCTCTCAACGAGCAAATGAATGAGTTGTACAATAATTTTGTTAAGCTTGCATCCGTTCATCCCATGGCGCCAAAATCCCGAAATTGGCGAATATACATTTCTAATTCTCTTGTAAAATATACACTGGCATTGCAAGAAAGAAAGAAAGACAGAAATGAGAGCTTTTTTTTGCCACCACTTCCATTAAAGCAAACAACAACAGCATACAAATCAACTATTTGCCACCAAAATGAGTGCTTTGTTATGCTTCATTTGCTTGGCTGCTATATTTAAGCTTTGAAAAAATAAAAAATTAAAAAAAAATGCAAGAAATTAAATGTTCAAAATGAAATGTTTTCCTCCTTAAAATAAATATTTCCAAATCATATAAATTCAAATGCAAAATATACATTAACCACCATTTACTTTTCAACCACAAAAGGGATAAAGTTACAATTTTAATAAATAAAAAGTTTTAAACCAAAAACGGTGCTTAATAAATTCAAATAAAATGAGATTGGAAAATTTGGTAAGAAGGGAAACACAAAATATTGTTGGTTTACCAAAAAAGAATTAAGTGAACATTTTTTAAAGCCTGTATATAAAACAAAAATATAAAAAATCAGTAAATTCCATTAAATTTATCTAAAATTTTGTCGAATATTGAAAAGTAAACAAAATCGTTAAATCATACGGGCAGTCATGCACATCTTCATCTGAGTTTACGTGTTTAGATGTATCTATTGAATACATGACATTGCTCTCAAAATTATCAACATCATCATCAACGCCATCATCACTGGTGTTGCATGAAGTCAAAGTTTAAGTTACAGTGAGTGAGTGAGTGAATGAACGAATGAGCATAACAAATCCCCAACCACATGAGCTCCAAACTTAAATCAATCAACTACTATAAGTAAACATAAGCTAACATAAACTTTACGAGTGGCTTTAAGCAAATGACGATGGCTGGCTGATAATAGTCAGTACATGCATAATGATAATAGACAATAACAAATGTAGGAGCGTTCTAACATTGAGGTTATATGGGGTTAAATAAGAGAGCTTAGTAGAGATTCGCAATTTATAAAGGTGGTTCTCGATATTTAGTCACTATGGAGAATAAGTTTTCAAACATTTTATTGCATCATTAGTATAATTAAATGAATTAAATGAATAAAAGTGAATCAGATACAAAAACAGCTTCAATACTGAGTAGCTTAAAAATACAAAACAGACCCAGTAAACCATTCTCTAGTCAAAAACAATACTCCGAATACTTTACGAAATGTGCAGATTTTTACCTGGCGAAAAATCCCCAGGTAATTACCTGGGGAATACATTTAAATAAATTCGTGTAATTGGATGAGGCAATTCAATCAATACTTTTGATAATTTTAGTAAGTAAATTGCACGAATATGCTTAACTGCCTCTTCGAAATAGTTAGACAAATATACCGATGTACCCGTTAATATTGTAGCGGACGAACTGATAAATACTAGGATCCGGTTGCTGCATGGTCAAGAGATAGATGCTGTAAAGGCCAGCTATAGTGCTGACTTTTAGGGTCTGTACAGAATAAATGGCCTAATGAGGCTACCTGTCGAGTGTCGAATGTCTGATGGTACACTGCCACACGAGAACAGAGCACTGTCACATGAAGATGTTACATTTACCGTATTATGACTTTTGTAGAAGTTTTAGGCATGAAGAGAACAAGAAGAGTGTTGAAGATTTCTTTTGTCGTTTTCCGGCCCTCTCTTATAGACGGTACAACATGTTTTGATAGAAATTTTCGTATTGGAATACGACATAAGCTATTTGGACTCGTTCATCTGATCTACAGGTTGGTTTGGGTATGAATCATTGATGGATACGAGTATTTAGATAACAGCGATGTACATAGTCTGATGAAAAAATAACCGTTATTTTGAAATTTCGTAAGTTACATATGTTCGATTTCCGCATTTTTTTCTGTTATGTTGGTACATATATCTGTTATATGTGTTGGCAATATCAGCAATTTCCGATTGTCAGTTTTTGACAGATAAAAAGGTAAGTCGTGTTTTGGTGTGCTCTCCAATTTTTTACTAAATTTTGAGGAAAAACAACGAAGCATGGATATCGCTCAGGAGCTGTCGAACATCATTAGCGGCGATTCAGATTTCCTCAAAAAGGTCATAGCTGGTGAGTATGGCTATGACATTGAAACCAAAGCCCAATCATCCCAACGGGAGCGTCCAGAAGAGCTAAGACCGAAAAAAGCACGTCAAGTTCGGTCAAATATGAAGGTTTTGTTCATTGTTTTCTTCGACTGCAATGGCGTGGTGCATCATGAATTCTGGCCACAAGGTCGTACGGTCAATAAGGAATACTACTTTTGAGTTATGCGCCGTTTGCGCGAAGCAGTTCGTTAGAAACGCACAGAATTGTGGAAAAAGCAATCATGGATTTTGCACCATGATAACGCATCAACACGCACATCGATGGTTGGGCGTGAGTTGTTGGCCAAAAACAAAATCGTATTCACCGGACTCGGGCCCCGCTGAATTTTTTTATACCCAAAACTGAAGACAACGATGAAAGGAAAGTATTTTGCTATGACTTAGGAGGTAAAAGAAAACTCAAAACAGAAACTGTTGACGATATCGAAAAACGCGTATCAGAAGCATTGGATAAAACGCTGGCATAAGTGTATTACATTGAGGGGGATTTCTTTAAATGGGACAAGATAGTTGTTGATGAATAAATAAATACTTTTTGAAAAAAATTTAACTAACGGTTATTTCTTGATCAGCCCTCGTACATAAATCTTAAGCAATACAGGTTGAACCCAAGTAGGCTGGGGTTTTTCAATAGCTGCTTGCCTGTTCAACATAACATATCTATGTGATGAAATACAAAGAAATAACTTTCCGAAAATACTGTTTTTGGTGATTCTTTTAGAAATTTCTGTTTTTTGTTTCTGAATATATCCAAAGGTAAAAGTTTAGTCAAGTTTGCAGGGCCTATAGCTTTTTCTAAGTCAGACAGACGATAAGTAGCCATTCTTTCATTTCTGTTTTGGTTTTGCTTAAACTTTTTTCATATGAAAAATTAATAGACAGATGGAATCTTTTCCTTTCTCTTTTCATTCTTTTTCACTGTTTTTTTTTAACACCGTCAGTATACTGATATGAAGTTGAAATGGATAAGGAAAAATGACATAAAGCAACAACAAAAGTAAGAAAAAGTAGAAAGAGAAACAAAAATATGTGCACAAATATCTAGTACGAAGAGTTGTTTGCTATGCACTCTGCCCCACCGATCATTTTATTTCTGGTGTACGAGTACGTGGTTTATCTTCAATGCTTGTACGACCACGTTTAAATTCAGCAACCCAATTTTTTACTGTTGCATATGAAGGAGCACTTTCACCTAACACATTCACCATATCATTATGAATTTCTTGTCCCGATAAACCTTTTTTATGTAAATATTCAATGACATTTCTAATTTTTCCATTGTAAAAAAAAATCGCGGATGCGTCTTTTGTGAACACTTGTTTCTATATAAAGGAGTTACCAGATCGAAACAAAATTTAACATGTGTTCATAGCAGAGAAGGTGGTTTCCAAAAAACTTAATTTTTTTCTATTTATACCGAGCTTTTTATACTAGGCTAAGAAGTTTCCGAAACGCCCTCGTATGTCAATATAAAAAAGGGGACTAACCGACAGAGTCAAAAATTACGTAATCATTATGTGCCTACATACTGACATACCCATTGTGTACTTAGATTTTTCCCTGTCGTTTTAATCACCTGTGGCTAGTGGCATAATGTTTCTCATGAAAGGACTTACAATCGCTATATTGCCAATATTCTCAAATTATCACATTCATTACAATAACATATAATTTTTCTTAATGGGCTCATTTCTCTTGAATGTGCCTATTAAGAGAATGAGTAGTTCAGTGGCAAGATATATATTAGAACAAAGAACACCTAAATAAGCAAATTTATCGCATTCGGAATGTTTAGCAACATACAAATATTTTAGAAACAATTTTTATATGTAGAGCTTAAGACTCGCAATACGATATTGTTTCGGGCTTTATTGAAATACTGTCTTAGTGGTCATCTAGTTTTTACTTTCTAATGTTGATGGCCTTCTGGATGGAAATTTTTCTAGAGAACTCTTCATTTTTGAATATATAATTTTTTTTGAACTTTTTTGTATTCAATTTTAAAACATTTAATCGAATCACCCTACTCTTTACCAATCTAAATGCTGATGTTATTTATCCACATTACCATTTAACTTTTTATAATTACAATAACAGCATTGCCGCAAAAGTTAATATAAATATTTTCCTATGTTCCTTTTTTCTTTCAATATTTTTATTGCAATTGTAAACAGCAATTGTTGTACTTAGTGGCAACGTTGTTAATTGCCTACGAATTATCATTAACAACCATATCGTCACGATATGCAATGGCTGCAGCCGCTGACATAACTTCAGCATCATCATCATTAAAAGAAACGGAAATGGATGTGAACAGTTTTACCCACATAAATAAGCCATCAATGGTGACTGCAAAGTTTCATCGTTTGCCACGTCATACAGTTCAAGGTTTGCTGCCGCAACAAAAACAAGAAAATCCAGAACTTAAAGAACAAGAATCTGAACAAAAAGTTGAAGATCCATCATCAGTTCGAAATGCAAAAATAAAAAGAAGTTTTTCCACCAGTAGCAACTGGGCATCAACAACATTTAATGGACTGGCTGAGCTCAAAGAGTCATCACAACTGCACTTGGTTAGAAACAGCAATAATGATGCAGCACAACAGCCAACGATTCATCAATATCAACAGTATACCGAGGCAAAACCCATTTATGAAGAACAACAAGAAAACGATTATGCGTTAGGTAGGCCAGGCAGTGGGCCATGGCATGACCAACACTCAACCACAAGTGTTGCTAGTGCACCAGCTTTACATTCGGCCATCTATAATTTACAAACTGCAGGAACGCATAATGCAGCTGTGAGTACAAGTAGCAGTAATAGTGGAAGTAATGGCGGAAGTGATAGTTTCCTACCATCATGGAACTTTGGTAAACTTTCAACATCATTTATTGCTTCACAACCTGCATCAACACCTTATGCTACTGCCACTACTGCGACTACTGGCAATAGCAACGATAAAATCTCTGAAGGCAATTTTCTGCATCATTACGATTCAGCTTCCGCTTTTAATGAATACACACCCCATCATGAGTATCAGTCATACCAGCAACAACTTCATCATCAGCAGCACCAACAACAACAACAGCAAGAACTATTGCAAAAACATGAAAACTTTTATAACAGTCTAGAACATACGGAAGGTGACACATCTTCCTCGTACGCTGATGAGCATGTACCAAACAATAACAATAATAATAATAATAACTATCCACCCTCAGCATCATCAGATGGCCATTTTTCCAATTACCAACAGCATGATTTTGAGCCACAACAACAGCATGAGGAGAAACAACCCGATGTCATCAACTATGTTCCGTATCCAGTTGTTAAGAAACAGCATGTGCCAGTACGTGAACCCGTTCAAATTCCCGTTTCTCATGCAGTGATTATACCAGTCAGCAAGCCTGTTCCCATTCACATACCAGTAACTCAAAATGTTCAAGTGCCAGTACAGCAAGATTTAAAAATACCTGTTGAACGTGTTGTGCCATATCCAGTTGAAAAACATGTTCCCGTGCCAGTAGAGAAACGCGTTCCATATCCGATAGTAAAGTATGTGCCAATTAAAGTACCACGTCCATTTCCCGTTAAAGTGCCAGTTTTCAAAACTGTTTTACACAAGGTGAAAGGGTGGTGGTGAGTGCTTGCGAAACAGTTTGAGTTTTTGGCCGCAATTAGCAGACAAGGCAGTATTTTTAGAATAAAGAAATATTTTTATTTGTTTTTATATTTTAAGGAATTTTGTTTTCTATATTTTAGTAGTTGTAGTTAAGGATTATTTAAAAGTTTGTTAAGTTTTATTCCTTTTTGAAATAAAACATTAAAATGGCTATTTTTAATGAGCTGATGTTTATTTTTTTGTAATATAATACGATTATAAAATAAAAAACGGATTTAGTTTTATTTATTGGTAACAACCATACACGCCTTGCACCATATACGATAAATATTTTAAGTATTAAGTGGTTTCTAATAGCAACTTCGGAGAGGAAGCTCTTACAAATAAATTATAAAAGATATACGAGTACCTATTGTAAATCGATTAAAACTTATGCAGTACTTGCACTCCTTTATGCGTTCTAATTTTACAATACACTGAAAATTTATTAAAAAAATACCCATAATTGTTTCTAAAAATTGGTTGTTTGGATCCGTGTACATCTTCAATTAAATCCGTTATTGAATATGAAATAAAATATTTTTCTGTGCATTTTTTTCTATGTAGTTCTATAAAAATTTTTATATTTTCTGGTTTTATCGTATTGCTTTTGCACCTTTAAATACTTTAGCTATTACATATGTTACAGAAGGTATTACCAAATATTTATTATGACAAAAAAAAATTTTTTTTTTACTTTCTTGCCCACGGGAACTACCTCACCGGTAAATAAGTATTTTGTTTTTATCATGGATTAGTACTCAGGGGATGCACCCCTAGCAAAATAGGTTATGAGGAGGAGGAAAGAGGGAGTAGTGTTTGCCGACGTTTGACTTAAACCTATCAAAAACAACACAGAGAGAGCAAAACAAGCGTTTTCGCAACATTTAAAATGTTGATATTATGATTAAAACGAAATTTTTTGGAAAATATTTTATTTTTTGTGTTGAAATCAGAAATGTTCAATTTTATTATTTTAGTCCTCTTCTTATTACCACAATTGCTTTTAAGCAAAAAGTCGTTGAAGTTCGCTTATGCGACATGTTTATTAAAAAATCAATCTGGCTATATCTCGGTTACCGATATATGGAAAAAAAATTTGCCTCTTAATCGCCATGTTTAATAATTGTGTGAAGTTTGAAGCAAAACAAACAATTTTTTTTTTATAGACCGATATATGGGAAAAAATTTGCCTCTTAATCGCCATATTTAATAATTGTGTGAAGTTTGAAGCAAAACAAAAAAAATTTTTTTTCTTAAATTTGCATAGAAAATTGCAAAAGTTAACAGTTTTGTTCGGAATTTTGGATATATCTCAGCTATATGTGAACCGATTTTGCCGAGTTTCAATAGCATACCCATGAATCGATGGGGTAAAAGAATGTTGAGAAAAACAAATTTCCTAAGTCTAATGGTTTCCTTAAAAACGGTATTTCAACGGAGGACGGACGGGCATCACTTAATCGAATTTTCTATCAATGCTGGTTCTGAATGTGTATACTTTATTGGGTGGGAAATAAAAAATTGTAGAAATTACAAACGGAATCACAAACTTATATATACTCTTTACATTTTTGTGAAGGGTGTAATAATAATCAAACCTTTAGCTGGGGGACAACTAACTGCTTCGTAGTCGCTACACTATTCATCAGCATTCATTTTCCATTTGAGCTCGGTTCATAACCTTAACCTGCCTTAACCACTCAGCCACCGAGCTCTGTCTATATTCATTCCCCCCGGGGAACAGGTTTTGTCTTGGCGTATTCCTAACTTGGGCGCTCTGTTTTTCGGGGAAAAGAGGGGAAGAGTTCCTCATTTGGTGCGGCAAACAAAACTCTAGGAAGCCGTATGACTTATGTTGTGTTGGCTTCCGAAAACCTTACCAAGGGTATAAATTGGCAGAACGGGGATCAGCATGGCCCCCGGGTAGTTCTGCTTGCGGTTCGACCCGGTCTGATCATGGTTGAGGTGCCTATCTTGGCTGAAACGTTCTGGCTGTGGTTGAAACCTAAAACGTAGAAAGGGAGTGTTAGTATCCTTGATAATTGTTTGGTGTGTGGCTTTTTCGGGGACTAACAATCTCCCGAGGATCTGTTGCCTATACAACAGATACCTGTATTGTAAGGAACCAGTGATGATGGTTGACGGGTGAGTTGGTTTAAGGGCTGATGCTCTTAGTGGGCTTCGGCCTACCAACTCATTAAGCCTTGTCCTCCATTGATTGCTGGGAAATTGCATACAGCAGGGATTAGAACGCCCGCATTCCTCAACAAGAAGTTGCTCATATGACCGCAATCATATGGCAAGAATGTTGAGCCTGGTAAGCTACACAGGGGCGCTGGTGAATCGTGAATAATTCACTCCGTAGAACTGGTCCATCATCAGATAAGGCCGCAAGGCAGGTGCTGATGTAAATCTTCTTCACAGCTGTCTATATTCATCTCATATTGAATCACATCTACATTTTGTGAATTGCCTGCATTGTTTGTAGACCATTTTCTGTCTCTGAACAAGCGGTATTTATTTTTTAGTTATTAAAACACATATTTTGTATTTTAATAGTTTTCCGTACCCAGAGATGTAATTGTGAATATTAATTTATTAAATTTGAACTTTATAATTTTTAAATTAGATTTTTGGGTTTTTGTACATTTCCACATTGGGTTTTAGTTGTAAAAATGTACAAAAACCAAAAACCTAATTTAAAAAATAATAAAGGTCAACAAAAATTCAATAAATTAATATTCACAACCAAAAATAATATTTTTGTTTGGCAACTCCTTTGATAGGTACATATATACTGAAATAATGCTCATGGAATATATTTTTAGCGTCCGTTTTTATATTTTAAAGTCCTAAGATTTTTACTGAATATATAAATGTATTTTATTTTTTTGCTTATGTCTACGTTTCAATGCAATTGAAAGTCATATTTGTTGAAGTGAGTAATGACACAGAGCACAACGGACCTCCTTGTAAATCTATCACTGCGCAGCATATGATATGATAAGATTAGTGGTTTGCCATACTGATGATTACAATATCGAATATGAGAACATATTGATTGAATATTTCTTACTTTTTATATCTTTCACATTCCTAATGAAAACACCCTTTCCCTGACCAACAGTGTGCCCATTTTAGCACTTTCTGTGCTAGATTTAGCACTTCTTTTGCTGATTTAGCAGCAACATTTTTATTTAGCTTTTTTTTGTTGATTTAGCAATCTTTTAAAAGATATTTGTTACCAGATATTCGTATGTCTGTTGTTTTTAAAGGAAACCACTTTGATCCCTTAAATTTATGCTTAGAAGATTTTTTTGTACCAATGCCGTACTTTAATTATAATCTTGGAAATTTTCTTAACTCTAAGAAAGAAACTATAAATCCTGTGGCTGTGTTCTGTAACTCTCGCCACAAGAAACTTTTCGACTGAAACGTGTGAAATGAAACAAAGTTGAAACAAACAGCTGCTTTTCTCACTAAACTGTAGCTATAACTTTTCTTGGTGAGTAATAGCTGTCACGTAAGGAAATTACTCGCCATTTTATAGAAAAACTGTGTCTGTAAAACTTTTGCGAAAAAATAAAAAGGCTGTGTGATAGTATTTCAAATAACAATAATCATCATTAAATGAATAATAATGCTGAAAAAATAAGTATTTTGTTGTTATATTAAGTTTGATATATGTATATATTTACACAGTTTAGAATGATTGTTTTTTATTTATTTTAACTTTTTAATTAACTTTTATACCCTTCACACAACAAGTTTTAAGGGAATACTTATATAAGTTTGAAATTTCTACAATTTTAATTTCCGACCCGACAGAGTATATTGTAATACTTTTATAATGTTTTTTTCAGAATTCACAAATTGCAATTGTTTTTTAATTTTACAAAATTTTGTGCATAAGTATGTACGTATGTATTTGTAAATAAAATGTAAACATTAGAGCCATACCATACATTTTCTAGAATAGCCGGCGGTTATAATATGACGCCGTCGAACAAAATTTCTTAACTTTAGTAATTTTTGGTCGGCGGCGGTACTAATTGTGGCTGGAGCTTTCATTTTTAAAATTGCATGGCTTCGTTTTATATTTTCAGACATTTCTAACGTAACGACGTAATCACTTTGGATAGTTTTCGACATGAGTTACAGACGCAGTTTTTTCTCACTTTTCGAGAAACAATGGAATAATTTGTTTCACAAGTTTTCGACGCGAGAACTTCTCGCCAAAGTTACAGAACACAGCCACTGAATTGAAAAAAGAAATAAAAATTGTATTTTTACGACAACGGTTCTCAAAAAATTTCAAACCTTAAAAACTAAAAATTTTGCGCATAGAAAACAATTTAAAAGTTGATAAGTGTAAATTACACGAATATTTTAAGGTAGAAATTTTAGACTTTGGAATATCAATAGCAACGTACAGGGTGGCCCAGAAAGACCGAAGTGGTGTGAATTGCTTATAACTTTTTATTTAAGAGATATTTTTTTATTTTTTTTTTTTTTTAAATACATTAAATTTATGGGGAATATTTTTGGATTAGTTATTAAAAATGATATCCCGCAAGTGGTGGCCATATTCTGCTTCGCACAAATGTGCTCTTTCCAACACATTTTCCATGACCTTTCGCAAAACTTCCGGTGGTATGTTGTTAATTTCTTCTCGAATATTGGTTTTTAACTCCTCAATAGTCCTAGGCTTATTAACATAAACTTTTCCTTTTAAATAGCCCCAAAGAAAACAGTCTGGAGCGGTTAAATCCGGGGAACGCGGAGGCCAATTAAAATTGCTGTTACGAGAAATTATTCTTTCACCAAAGATGTCGCGTAAAAGAGTCATTGTGGCCCTCGCAGTGTGCGCTGTGGCTCCATCCTGTTGGAACCATATTTGCGGATGGTTTTCCACGGCTGGCCTTACAAAATTTTGCAACATGGCCCGATATCGATAACCATTGACGGAAATGGCGACACCTTGTTCATTTTCAAAAAAAAATGGGCCAATGATCCTTTCTGAAGAAACACCGCACCAAATGGTACACTTAACTGGGTGCAATTGTCGTTGATGAAGTACTCTCGGGTTTTCCGTAGCCCATATCCTACAGTTTTGCTTGTTAACGAACCCATTTAATTGAAAATGGGCTTCGTCACTCATTATTAAGTTATGAATAAAATTTGGATTCTCTTGTGCTTTTTGCTGGAAATAAATTGCATAGTCAAGTCGTTGCTGGTAATCTGTTGGTTTCAATTTTTGGACAAGTTGAATTTTGTATGGAAACAATCCTATGGTGTGCAAAATTCGCTGCAGCGACGTCCTTGAGAGGCCCAGTTGTGACGAACGTCTCCTGGTTGATGTTTCTGGATCCTCCCGAATACTCTCCTGTACCACTTGAATATTGTCAGCCGTGTGGACAGTTCGGTGTCTGCCGGGACCAGGAAGGTTCCTTACTGCTCCTTGTTCTCGAAAATTTGCAACCAGACGGTTTATTGTTGACTGAGAGGGTGCAACCCGCACATTAAATTGACGACGGTATGCACGCTGAGTCAACACAATGGACCGTTGATTTGAAAAGTAAATTTCAACAATTTGGGCACGTTGTTCAATTGTGTATTGCTCCATTATAAATTATCCAAGTCTTCTTTACAAAATACTGAAAAGAAAAAAAAAATTATAATAAAAAAGTTATAAGGAATTCACACCACTTCGGTCTTTCTGGGCCACCCAGTATAAATCTGTAGTAGTCGATTGCTCGGTCGTACAACGCATTGCAGAGAAAATTGGTATTCAACAAAATACGGTTAACTTTAACTAGACGAATTCTTTGCGATGTAATTTGTGTTGCCAAACTTTTGGAAAAATATATCTTATTAAAATGAAAGTATGCAAGATTTTTTAAATCTAACTGTAAACGTTTATGATTTTGTTAAAAATTTCAATTGAAATCTGTTAGATTTTACTCCGGTATAAATAAAAGAGTATATCTATTTCTTTTATCTTTTTTTAGAATGCAATCTTTTGTATTAAATTTGTGGTCGTTGCCATTCGATTATTATGCTTTGCGGTTTAATTCAAGCAAATTTGTTCCTTTCTTAATATGCCTGCAATCTGTCCAATCCAATTAATTACGAGTATGACAAACTTTTCAATGAAAACATAAAAAACAATGAACTTCATTTTGTTGAACATTTAATTATGAAGCTTGAATAAACGTCGCTAAAGAACAAAATAGGATACAAAATGTTTTGCTGCGAGTGAAATGAAAATAAAAACATTAAACCATTTTTAACGATATTATTCACGTAAGCTTGGAAAAACATTAAAAACGGCACCAATAACATGAAAAACTAATAAGTAGTAGCAAATAAAAAAAAACGATCTCTAATAAAAATTTTTACAAATAAAAAGCAGAAAAAGTCTACAATACAAAAAAAAAAAAAAAAATTTAAGCAAAAAACAAAATTTTTAAAAAAGAAAATAAGCAGAAACAAAATGTAAAGACATACCCAATTTTTTCAAGCCTTAAATATGGCAACAAGAAAGTATTTAAAATGGCCTGATGGGAGGAATTTTTATTGTTATTCCAAGTCCAGTAGTTCTGTGAGTCAAAAAGATGAAATATAAGAATTTATATTTCGGGCAGTGTTTTGTAAACATTTTGAGTTGCAAATTTATTTAAGTTAAAATAAAAAAAAATATAAAATTGGGAACTATAGGAAATTGAAAGCAAAAAATGGTTGGGAAAATAAATGAATCATTAACAACAAAAAAATTTTTTTTTTGAATTGGATCAATTAAATATTTAATTGTATTAATTACACATTTAATTAGATTATTTAAACATTTTATTGAGTTTATATATTATTTAAAATTTATTATTAATTTTTTTATTTCAAAAGTTCATATTGTTACCTTTAAAAACGCCTTTGCGGAAACTTCAATTAAAAATGAAATACTGCCACAGACACTTATTCGTTACATAGTACTTAAATGTTTTACACCTAATACCACGGCGTATTATCACGCTAGACATGCTTACTTTTCTGACTTATGACTGTCTTGCAGAACGTTTAAAATTAAACTCACAAGATTCTTACATGGCAATAGAATTGTCTGACAAAACGTGTGAACACTCTTTTTGTCATTGTCAGATTATTGTTAGACGTTGTCAGCTTATTGACGGGTGCGTGAATTTTTGACAGACAACGGTATCATTGTCAAGCACAAAAAAAGGAAAACAAGATAAATAAAATATTACTCAGCAATAAAAAAGTAAATATTAATTTAAATTTGTAAAAAAATTTAAATAATTAAATAAATTTTTATTCGAATATTAAATAAAAAGAGCTGAAAGAAATTTTCACAAAGAAAAATTCGAATTTTTTAGATTAAATTATGATATAATAATTTAATAAGACTGCAAATATCTTGATGTATAACGTATATACATATACATAATATTTGTTTTTTTTATTGGAATACTATTTAAATTTTTATGTAAATATTGATCTTTATCTTTTTTTTTAATTTTTCAGCTAAAGATGTTGAATTGTTTTTATTTTTTATAAAAATAATAAAAACGATCGGAAAGTAATTATAAGTGTCCAAACTTGGTTTGGGCTCAAAATTGTTTTGCTAAACTATTGTAGTTAAAATCTTAAATGTTGAATTTAAAAAAAAAAGAAAGAGTTTGAATTACATATTTATTTCTATATGACTAAACAGTCACCCTGACGTGTAACAACTTGCTATAATTACAACTTCCAGTCGGCAAGTAGTAAAGCCGACTGTAGCTTTAATATAAAACCCCAAATTTTTCTTTTTTAATAACCTACGTGCAGCCTTTTGCTAAGCATACCTTTGAATTGTATTTAAATTATTAATCTCTTTTTTTCCAAAGTATTTGAATCTTATTTTTGTTTCAAACCTTTTTAAACGTACGGTGTAAATCATAGCTTTTACTTACCTAAATAAACCTGTACGCAAAGAAACAACTACGCTTATTATTCTATCGCTTGGTAAACCGATCCCAAAGGTGAGCAAATGTACCCGGCCTTAGATAAAGATAATTCCTAACCTCTTTATCTATTTCACTCCAACTGAACAACTTGAACTCCATTGGAGAGACAAAGTTGTCTAATAGGAATTAATTGTAATCTCTGCAATTATTTGCAATAGGAACTGTTATATGTTAGAAATGTTAGAGATTATTAATACACCTGTAGAACAGAGAGTTAATTTCAAATTGGACATTGATAATCTAGCATATGTACGTTGAATGTATATAAAAATATTTTTTGTTAGCCTATATTTTACATGATGTAAAAATTTGCTCACGTTATTTTGTGAACAACATATGCCATGTTAATTTGCTTAAGGTTGAGGCACAATATGTTGTGATCGTTAGCAGGGCATGTGTTGTTTAATTTAAATTATGTTTTTTTTTAAATTGTTAATATTGTTAAGAATTTTTCTATGTGAATGATTTTTTTGTATGCAAGAATTTTTGACATTTTTTTCAAATAATTTTTTATAACATTTTAATTTACCCTGAGGATGATAACAAACTGTTATCTAAATATCGAAAATAAAATATCGTTAAACCTTTTTTATAAAAAACAAAAACAATTCAAACGGCCGTATGCAAAAAAACTTAACAAAGCTTGGTAGGCAATTGTTAAGAAAAATTTCCTAACTTTGTATCCAAAAACAATTATTAGCTTACCATACGTTTAAAGTTGAACTGGGCCACTTTAACTGTACGTTAAAATGACATTTGGTTTCTTGATGTTGATTTGTCTTGAAATTCACAATTTTATGAAAAATATTAAGAACAGCAATATATTATAATTGTTAGAAAAATAAATTAACGCTTTACATTTTATATGAATTAAAAATATTCATTTTGAAAGGGAAACATAAATAAAAAATATGTTAGTGATGCACTTTCAATCAAACGAATACAATAAAAAACGTTATTCGAATAATAAAAATATTTCTAGTATAAGTAATCCTATTAATTTTTCTCAATTTCATTAATACACTACATATTATATATTCATTATTTATTAAAAAGGTAACTCCAGGGAATAGTTGTTATTTTATGTTATAATAAAAATTTTTATTTTTTAAATTTATTTTTCGATTTTCGAATATTAGTTATCATACATCACTATTTACAAAATTACTACTGAACACAACGGCATTGCCAGAATAAAACAAATAAATTCCTTATTAAATTCAATAGTTAACGTACTGTTTTTGCATAAATTTTTTTAACAAATGTATGGTAGTGTTAATATGTTTGGTAACTAACGTATGCGTTAAAACTCCAGTAAGTATTTTTTTTGGATACGGCCCAAAATCTTTAGCTGAAAATTTTAAAAGAAAAAAATATATACAATATCAAATAATACGAATATTGTATTGATTTTTATTCTGACAATTGAGCTTACAATTTTTCTTATATATCTACGACCGCGTGAACAGACAATTTCTTTCCTGTTAACATTATCAGATAAGTGTATTACTACGGAATAGCCAGTTATTCTAAAAATTGTCTAGAAACCATGTAAACTGGCAGTCTGTATTGTAATAACAATTTGTTATTGTCATGCAGTTGTCAGCACTAAACATCTACTAGAGTGTAAGAGAAAGTGTCCCAAAAACGGTTTAAACAGGTTACTACGCACAAGTTATCTGATGCTTTGTTGGCATTCACGCGTTGACACATGCATATACACATGCGTACGTAGTTTGTCAATGGCCACCACGGTTGCCCGTTTAGCGCCTTTTCACTAGTTTTAGCGCTTTTAAGTATGACACTTTTTATACACTTACGAATATTTTTAGCTCTACTTCAAAACTTCTGTAATGAATTTTACTAACTTAGAAAGTGATATTGACTCCGTATTGAATGAATATTGCTATTTGGTATATTTATGTAAATCCTTGCCAAGAAATCAATATAAAAAGTATTGAAAAATAATTAATTAAAAATAAAAAGATTTTTCTTGCTGTACCTTAACCAACAAGATCAAAAAAGGCATCCTTATATTTTTTAGAGAGCTTATTGATTTTGAAAACGAAGTTGAAAAAATTTACAATTGTTTTTATGTTTGCCATTAAGTATAATATAAAAAATTTATATACTTGTACAAAAAGGGCGTAGAACGGAATAAACGTTATAATATTTCTTCTGAGGTAAGTCCGTATAGCAAAAATATTTATAAGTATTCGAAATATTATATCCAAACTGTTTTACGACTAGAAGATAAACATGATTTGAAAACTAGCAAATTTTGATTGATTACGTTTGAATTCTTGATCCTATTTGCTTTGACCTTTATTTAATTCAATATTTGCAATAAATTCCTTCAGCTCAAACTCCTTTTTGTTTTTTTGAAAAATGTTTAATGTATTTTTCAATATTTCGTCTGAAGGAATTTATTGCAAATATTGATTTATGTTTTAATACTTCAAATTTCAATATTAAGATTGTTTTAAAATTTTTGTTTCTGCTATTTTACTAAAATTTTCAAACATTGACATAAATTATGTTACTTTCAGCGGTTTTTGGGCAAGTTCACGGCGTGTTTTGGATATAACTAGTGATGGACGTGTCATTTTGTTTGTACTTTTTTTTTGTTTGATTGTATCCGCGCAGTGTATGTGTAGTCAGCCTATTGTTAAAGATACGACAATCGTCTAAACAAAGCTTCATGAGCGATATCGTCAGTTTTATAGCTTTTTAAAAAATAAATTATTTTGTTCTGAAAAGGGGTTCAGAAAGGGATAGATTCATGTACTCGAATGTATTATTAGTATGAAAAAAATAGCTAATAGAAAAGAATAAAAAATTTTATCTTTTCTGTCATTCATTGAACTGCTGGGGCCGCTAACTTTTTGTGTAAAAAAAAAATTGAAACATAAAACTAATTTTTCTGTTGGTTGGAATTCAGTTATTTTTTGGGCTGGCATGACTGCTTTATCTTAGAGGTTAAAGAAATTAACAGAAACATGACATTTTACATGTTGTCAACTGATTAAACACAACAATAGCAGACATGGACACACTAAATCACGCAAATATGAGAATAAAAAACACGATTATTTTGGAATGAAATTATTTACACAGAGCAAAAAAAGAATCAGAGTTGTATTGTACATTCATTATCAAATTCATTAGTTTGTAAATATTTTTTTTACTTAAAATTTCGTGAGTTAAGGGCTTAAAAATGTAATAGGTTCCAACAAGGCCAATTTAATGCACTTTGTAATTACTCTGACAACAAATCTAAATATATTGATTTCCATATACTTGAAATCGATTATTTCCATCCCTGCAGGACAACGTAAAACTTACAATCTTCGCTTGTATAAATAAAATTTTTAAATAATAAAAAACACCTTTTTTATTGAACACGATTATATTTTACACTGCGTTTAGACATACAAGTAACTTGTTACAAGTTGTGTGTACATATTAACAACCAATACATCGAAAAAAATAATAAAAACACTTGCAACTTGCACGATTGTTTACACACTCAAGTGCAAGTTCATTTTCAAAATGTCGTCGAAGACAAACGTTGTACGCCTTTGTACTACATGCGCTTTTAATGTCTGTGCTGCCAAAGTTTTAGCATAGCAATATTACAGGGGAATTATATTATGCACACAGTTTTTTCACAATTTAAATAATAAATTTGTATTCCAAATAAAAAATAAGTTATAGATGTTTATTTATTTTCGTGTTTTTATATTATGTTTTCGGCATACAATTAAAAATTTTAATATTTTAAAAAAATTTCCTTGAAAAATACCCATTAAGGTTAAAATGAAATATCTATTGGCAACACTGTTTGTTTCTGCTTGCATGCAAGTGAAAAAATCACTGCCAACCAAAATCAGTTGCAAGTGAGGCTACTACTTGCAGGTGTGTGAATGTATTAGTAAAAAAATGTTAATGTATTGGGTTTTTTGCACTTGCACTTGCGTGTGTAAACATTCAGTTAGTATCTGTATTCTCTTCAGTATAACTGCTGAGATGGCGTTGCCCTCCCTGTATTCATGTTTGTGTAACTAGTATAAGAGTAAAAGTAAAAACCATTACACAAATGTGTGATCATTATAAGAAACGATGTGCATACAAACAATTGTTTGTATCATGGAAAATATCTAATTTATCTAATAAATATGCAATCAATATGTATGATTTAGAAATTATCTTTCAGGTCTTGGGCCTAATTTTCTTAACAGGACTTTAAATCAAATATTATGTGGTGGCAAGGTAAAGGATTAGGCCAATTCAAATTGTCGGACTCCATTCTCGATATCAATTGACTTATATATCTTGAATTCACCAAGAACTGTTTTTAAAATTAAATCATTAGTATTTTTAACTCAATCGGGTAATGATAACTACAGTCGCCAAATTTGAGCAGCTTTTGTTGGAAGTATTTTTCCACATCTCTTAAGAGAGATCCTCATGTTGGATCGCAAGTTCAGTCTCTGAACAAAACTGTATAAAATGAAGGATTTAGGGCAAACTAGAAAAAATTACTCTTGACTCCACACGGTCATAATTTTACACCAATGCAAAACTGCTTAATTCCATTGTACTCTGATCCATCTATGTTTCAAATTTCATCGACATAGATTCAGCCACTTAGCTTATACAGAGTAACAAAGGGCATGGGAATGCAGAAAAACACGCGATTTGGAGGGTATATAGCGTCCTCAGGTTTTTTTTTCTATTTTGGTTTCTAAAACTGTTGTTTTAATAGATTTCTTAGATTTCTTCAAAAACCGCAAGAAAAATTTCCTGGGTTCAAGAGATTTACCGTTTATTGATCCAACCCTAATTATTTTAATGAATTTTTATATCACCTATGTTCGTAAGGAGTCTTCACTCTACACCTTCTTGAGAAAATTTTTAAAATGAGAACAGTAGTTCCAGAGATTACCTTTTGCAAACTACGAACATAAAAACTGGAGTTTCGTTAATTTCTTAAAAAAAGTCATAACTGGTCACGAATAATGGGTGTATGGCTATGACATGGAATACAAAGCCCAATCATCCCAGTGGAAGCATCCAGAAGAGCTAAGACCGACAAAAGAACGTGAAGTTCGGGCAAATGTGAAGGTCTTGCTCACTGTTTTTTTCAACTGCAAAGGCGTGGTGCATCATAAATTCTTGCCACAAGGTCGTACGGTCAATAAAGAGTGCTACCTTGAAGCTATGCGCTGTTTGCGCGAATCAATTCGTCAGAAACGCACAGAATTGTCAAAAAAAGAAACGATGCTTGTGCGTGAGTTTTTGACCAAAAACAAACCCGTTATCATGCCTCAACAACCGTATGGTCCCTGCTGACTTTTTCCTCTTCTGAAACCGAAGACACCGGTGAAAGGAAAGCGTTTCGACACAAGTGAGGATATAAAAGAAAAATTGAAACAGAAGATGTTGGCGACACTAAAAAGCTCGTTTCAGAAGTGTTTCGAGGATTGGAAAAAGCGCTAGCATAAGTGAATACTTTAAAGGGAACAAGATATCTATTGATGAATAAATAATCTAACGGTTATTTTTAATCAGCCCAGGTATATATAAATAAATGAAATTATTGGTCTATCATCCCGTTCCGTAGAGGGATGTACGAAGGAGTGAACTGATTTTAAACATATGAACATATGTATGTAAAGTAACATTTATAATATATTATTACGCAACATATTTTTTGTTGGAAAGGGCAAATATTTTCACTTGATACTGCCTCAGCTGCTCTTTTATATAATTTGTTTAATGTTTGCTTTTCCTCTTTATATTCAGGTGAGTAAAATGGAACACAACATTTTCTCAAAATTTATTTGCACAAATTAAGTGAACAATATAAAAAAATTGGTATTTTTATGTTCTTTTCGTTATTTATAAACATTTGTTTGGGCACTTCTTTAACAGGATGCTTCATAATTATTTAGATCGACATAATCCTTTACATTATGATTTATTTACAAAATTTTTCTTTTCGAAAACATAATATTGTAAACGCAATAGCTACTACAAGCAGGGCTGCCAGAAAAAATATGGAAGAAATCGTCAATATCCCGATAAATTTTGAAGATATCGTCAATTTAGTTTTGAAATATCGTCATAAAAGTCAGACTTATAAAACTACAATTTTTTTTAGTATATTTTACATTTTTATTTAAAAATATATCAGATTTTAATGGTCCCAAATTTGTACATTCGCAACAAATAAATAAATTTTTTAAATAATTTAATTTTAAGTTAATTACACTTACATACATACAAGGCAGCTTTACCAAGGCTGTCTTTCGTTTCCTTTGTGTCAATTTGTCAAAATTTTTTTACAAGATACCTACATAATACTGAACAAAAACATAGACATAGAACATAGGCTTTTTCAAAAAAGTAAAACAAAAATTTTGACAATTTTTCGGAAACTCTACCAACAAAATACATGTAATATTTTTTGGTGTTGTATTTATTGTAATTCTGCTACTGTTAAAGCTGGCCTTCTTACAAAGCAAATACACTTTGATACATTGAATTTTCTAAAAATTATGGGAATAAATATCAAAATTGAATAATTCCAATAAATTGAACTTAATTGCAACATGAATGAAGCTTGAAGGATTTAATTTTAATTGATCTATATAATAAAGAATGCCTTCAAGTGTTTCATATTCTATGGAGCTTCATATTTTTGTCTTATTTAACTAACCCGGCTGAATATTATGTCCTCTGAATATTTTGCTGTCCTGTTCTTCTGCAATGTCTCACTATATTTTGGGATAATATTGAAATACAATATTGGAAATGATCGCATTTCAAAAAATTTGTTTCAGAGTTTGTAAAAACTGCGCCAATATCTCTAAAACTTAATTCTCGATACTCAGAATAATATCTTTTTTTTTTAAGGGAGAATTGAATATTGAAAATATTGTAAGGAGTTTTTTTCAAAATCAAATATCTTCGAAATTTATAAAGTTTCGCGAATTTTTACACAGCTCTTAATACCGCTTTGTACATACTTTTTAATTTATTTATTATCTTGGACCAGTACTTAGAGGATGACCCTTACATATGCATTGTATTGTACTGGAACAATGAAAATATATTACGAAAAGGAGGAAAGATGAAGTAGTGTTTGTGGAGTTTTGACTTGCTCCTATTAAGAACAATGCATAAAGGCAAAAGTGTTGTAATTAAATTAGGTAAAACTGCTCTGTGCCCAGTGTACTCGTATATGCCTTAAACACTGCTCAGACTAGCAAAACTTAGTCCAACATTAGTTGCCAATTACTTTTGTCATAAGCAAATTTTTTTTGCACAAAAAAAAAAATGCCTGTTTTTTACATTCTTGTCGCGTTGCATTTATTTATATAGATATACTTTGTGTTTCACCTGCAAATAAAAAATCGTCATTTTGAGGACAAAAATTGTCAAATCGTCATTTTGCTGAATTTGAGTATGGAAATCGTCACGATTTATCGTCAAATCTGACAGCTATTACTACAAGAGCTGTAGTTTTACGACTACACCAGACACAATAAGGCTGATTAAAAATTTAAAAAAATTGCAAGCACTTTTCAGTGAGCTGTGAGTACGAAACTAAACAAAAAAAAAAACAACCATCGGCTGTTAATTGGGTTGTGAAGTTGTTGCCAACTGGAAGTTGTGAATCTTTAAAAACACCCAGTATTTTAAATTTTAATAGTGTCATGTATCACTGAAACACCATTGTTTTAAAACTATATTTTAGAGTACAACTATATAACATTGTTGTATCCAACCATATAATTCCACAATATAATGCTGCGTTTCTAATATTATTCTTTCTCTTTGTAATCGCATCGAGTTTTAATGGCAATACAACATGACCTATGATTTCCGCAATAAAACTTATTTATTACTTTATAGAATCAATACTTCAATTTGTAATTAGAAATATAGTTTTCCTTAAAGTAGACATTAAGTTACTTAAAGTATGCTTATGAATATAATTTAGGTTCATAAACTATAAATCATATTGTAAATCAGTTAACTTTGTTTTTTTTTTTTGTTTTCTTTGAAACCTTTTATTGGGCTGCTTTAATTTTGTTTCTTAATTAATGAGTGCGTGTATGTAACTGAAAATATATGTACATATTTTTAAGTTTACGTGAGTATATCCTTATTTTTTTTTCCTAGCTACCTTGGTTAACCATGAAATGTTTCATTTAGTTAGTTAAAGGTGTAGTTTATTTTTAGTGTGCAATTTTACTGCTTTCCATTTCAGTTTTTTTTGCTGGTGTTACATATTTACGTCTACTACAAAATCAACTTCCTGTTGCTGCTGGCTGTTCATGTTAATACCTCATACTGTTGATTTTTACTATTTTTTTTTTGTTTCATAGTTTTCCCTTATTAAATATGCGTGTTTGGCCCATCATTTATGAAGGAGTTGGAATAAAAAATAACCGGGGTGAAAATGTAATGCTCAGTGGTTAAATCGGTGGCTTTTTAATATAAAGGAAGTAATGTTAAATATGCGGCTGTATTTAATTTAAATCCAAAATGCTTTCATATACAGTTTCCATTTGATTAATATTACAACTATTTAAAAGAAAATACAAAAAGAAAATTATTTATTTATGTTAGTGAAAAAGTTTGTAATAATTTGCAAATAATCGTACTTTAGCTGTAGCTTGATTAAAAAAAGGCAAGAAAACTGGTTTAAAACTTTTTCACATCCTGTACACACGTGTTTTTTTTTACAATCATCCATATTTGCTACATCATCAGTGTTTATATGATCATTATTAATTTTTTTTTAAACCTAATTACACCGGAATTTTTTTTATTTTTCTCATGATGATTACAATCGATTTTTTCACTCTGTTTCAGATTGATGTTGAGTATACTAATCTCTTAATAATTAATGAAACCCCTCCTCCAAGTAATTCTCTGTTCAGATTGAAAATCAAGACACACGAGTAGCTAGTTCGGAAATTCATATAGAACATCATGTCATTAGGCGACTTGCACATATTTTCCACCATCGAATTAGTTCCTTAAAATACAACAATCTATTGCAAGACAATAGCATCTTAAAGAGATATGGCTGCCAAAAAAAGGACATTACATCTTCGTTATCACCTTCTGTGACATTTCACTAAATTCACATTTAAAACGTAAGAGAGAGAGAGACGAAATTTCAACTTGAAATTAGCACAAAGCAGAACTTTTCTTATCTTAATACTCGTAGTTTTGATCTTTGTTTGTTAAATATATATACATAAAATATTTAACAATTTTTTAACTATTATTTTTCAATATTTCTCCAACAATTTGTTGCCATCTGCAGTAAAAATTAAAATTGTTATAATTATTTTTTTTAACAAAAAATTGTCAAATAATTTTTGGTCTACGAATAATAATTTTTCGTTAAAAAAAACACATGCCCTGCTAACGATTACAACATGTTGTTTTCTACCATAAATAAATTAACATAGCAAATGTTGCTTACAGAATAACATGAAAAAATATAACATAATGAAAACTTAACATGAAAAATATAATGGTTCTGTTCGTCAATTCATATTGAATTTCCACTAAAAATGTTGATCTCCGGTAAAGATCATTTTTGCTTGAGTACTTAAGCGAATAAGCAGAAAGGTCACATGGCGAATGGCGTAGGATAATTGTTAGAAATTTTTTCGTACCTCAACTAGCTGGCGTTAATCTTGCTGGCATGTGGTTCATGCCAAATAGCGTACGCTGCAATTGATTTACTTAAAAAAACTTGTCATGACAGAATAACTTCACGTAGTTGTCCAAAGAATTGACCACCAAGACTGTGTGATTTAACATCCAAGGATTATTTTCTTTGGAGTTTTGCAAAATCACTTATCTACAGCAATAAACCGGAGGCAAATGTTATTGATTTGCATTGGCATCTGCCTTGACGGCCTTTCTGATGATGAACTAACTGCAAGGCGTGAATTATTCACGATTCACTAGTGCCTTTGTGTGGCTTACACGTACAAGGCTGATACAGGTTGCGACTTCTACTACATGTTTTGCTGAAGAGATTGGGCTTTACAATCCCTCAATGAGTTTTTAGGCCGAAGCCTCTTTATGAGCATTAGCTTTTTATTGGTTTTTACGTTGCAAGTATCTGTTGCTCGCAAAAACCACTCGCACTACAGTTATCAGAGAAGAAGGGAGAGGATCTTGCGATTTTAGTTTAAAACTAAAGTATGCATAGTAGGCATCTTAATCACAATCAGCAATCTTAATCAAATGGTTTGCAAGCAAAACCTCCCGGAGGGCTTGCTGATTCCCATTATGTTAATTAACCCTTGATGACAGCTTCGGTAGTCCAACACAATCTAAGTTATGCGGCTTTCCAGTGTTTTATTTGCTACAAGAAATGAATCCATCTTCCCCTCTATTCTCCAGCAAGGTTAGTCATACACCAAGGCAAAACATGCTCCTGGGGGAAAAGACAAGTGACTAGTTGGTAATCAACATTTTAGAAAGACGTCCACAAATGTTGTGAAAACTTTATAAAAATATGTGTTCCAGTTTGCGCCTTGAAAGCATATTTTACTGTTATAATAAGAGGCTTTACATAGTATATTTGTAAAGTTCATTCTTCTTGTTCGGTTTCCATCGAATTAAGTGACGAAAGCAAGAACTCATAAGCTTTTACCTTCAAGGCCGTGTCATATTAAAACTTTTGCTTCGCTTTGCGTTGCAAATTCGCTTTGATATCTAAGATAAAATATATATGAAACATGTCACATAAAGCACTTTCAACGCAACGTGAAGCGAAACAATTAAAACCAATTTCAGTAGTTCAATAATAGTTCTAATTTTTATTATCATAAGAAATGATTAACAGCCAGTTCACCGATGTCGAAAGCATAAGTTCATTCGCATTCTAGGCGAAAGAAAATTGATTTGGGTTTGTCTAACTTTATTCTATGCGAACGATTTGTCAAAATTCAATTTGAACAAGTGCTGCTTTTTGAGTGCTAAAAGCAAACTTTTGTGTTAACCAGCTCTGCTTTATGCAAAGCAGAACTCCAAATATAATTAAATCAGGTTGAGTTAATGATAATGATTTATTTTCAATAAATATAATAGATTTTATTTATTATTCACCTGGTTTGCAGGGTAGTACTTGTAGGTTGACAAAGGGTTTGTATGATTCCAAGTGGGAAAAAACTGGAGTTGATCGCACTAGCAGTCTTCAGTCTCTCGATGGTAAGTATTATTTTTTGAAAAAACCAGAAATGATCCAAATTGACACTTGGAAGGTTCCCAATTGATTTGACTTGCCACTGCGAACAACTTTATATAGTGGTGAGTATACACATAAGGCAATTCAAATAAATAATAAATAAGTTAGTATAATGGTAAGTATTAGATAATTAAATTCATTAAACACTTCATAATTATAATAATTCATAATTAATCATTACAATATAGGTAATTATAATAAAAAACTTCTAACCATAATATACTAAATTATTTATATGCAATTAAATCCAAAATAGTTTTGTCCAAAGTAGTTTGGACATAATTAAAAAATATAAGTACATGCGAACGAGTAATAGTGATGTAGAAAAACCCAAATTGGTGCGAATGTGAGTGACTAGCTTTCTTTCTCATGCATTTTCATTCGATATCGGCAAACAGGCTGTAAATATAAAAATCAACAACCATTTTTTTAGACAAATAAACAAATCGTGAGTGTTGCCAAAGTTTTTATTGTGACATATACTTGCTTTGCGCTTTTCTGTTAAAATTTTAAACTTCACACAAAGCGACAAAGTTTTATCTGACACGGCCTTGAGCCTATTTGAACATTGTTTTAACCAGCTTAATTTCAAAAACCCCATTCAATGGAAAGACATTCTTGAGACAAGCAGCTTTTAAACCAACGTTGTTCAAATTGATCATTACACAAAGTTCCATGTTTAAGAAGAGGAGCATGAACATCAAAAAGGAAATAAATTAGCAGGTTAGTACCAACAGCATAACACTGATTTCAGCTACTTTTCACATCTATAAAATTGTTTAAAATATTATTTTACTGCTTTCTTCTCATATATGTGCATTTTTTTTGAAGGCTTGTTGATAGATTTGAACACAATTTATTAGCAGCTAAATTTCACACTTGATTTTTACACAAAATTTATATAGTATACAGTATCCAACTCATATATAATCCTGCCGTGAAAAAAAGGGTTAATAGAAATGAGCACATACAAACTTGCTTATGTAATTTAAGCATTGGTTTAATATTGTTTAACACAAAAATTTAGAAAAGATTAAATGTTAAATGAATAAAATACAACACATATTAAATTAACATAAAGGAGTACATTTTTAATGAGAGCACAGAGATCCCTCAAGACATGATTAAGCAAATTATTAATTCCCAAAATGTTAATTTAGGAAAAAGTCAAACATAGAAAAAAATAGAAATAAAATAACAAAACGTGTGCATGAAAGGTGGAAACTTTCTATATTCTAAACATGACATGTTAAAAGTGGGAAAAAATTTTGAAATTTCATACATAACCAAACATTTATAGGCAAAATTGTGTTATTTCTGTGGTCACAAACATACACTGCCTAACTTAACTTAAGAAAAACCCCAGTTTCGTTTACCCCAGCTCTTATTTCTAATTTAATTATTTGTTAAGATATTAAAAAAGTGTACTATATACTATTCAATTTTCAAAACACACTAAAACACACTTACTTATTTTCGTAATTTTGTATATGTACAATTATTACGTTTGCACAATTATATTTAAAACAATAACAAAACTTTAAATGTTGGTTTTATTTTAAATGTAAATGCGAACGAACGAACAGTTTCGTTATCCGGGAATTGGTAGTTATATCCGAGAAAGGTCAGAAATAGGAAATTAAAAAAAAAAATTTAAGTAATTTTAAACTTTTCAGATTGAGATGTTTAATTGGCAATAAGGATTTATATTTTCTTATGTTATAGTAAAACTCATAAATTAATAATGGTTAAAATAATTTACTTATATAAATCTTTAGATATGCATCTTTTTACGAATTTGCGTTACTTCTAACCAACTGTTTAGCCGTTGATCACCTTGTTATTAATATGCAGGCACAGCCACATATACAACATAAAGTTAAAAGTATAATATACAAACAAACAACGTATATAAAGAATGCAAACTTTCAAGTAAATCAAATATCAGTAATTTTATTGTCGCTGTTGCGTGTTCATTATTTTGCAAGCATGTGTGTGAGTATGTATGTGCATTGCAGTTATATTTGTACATTTGAGTTTAGAAGATTCATGCAGCATAATGTAGAAGGTAATGAAGAAGTATAAATAACAGGCAGATGTTCGGCAGAGGCAAATTTTAATTTTAAACGTTGTGCAAGACAGTCATAAGTCAGAAAAGTAAGCAAGTGTTATATGTTAAAACATATTGATATTAAGTGTACATTAAGTTGTGAAGTATTTAAATACTGTGTAACAAACAAAAGTCCATGTCATTATTTAATTTGCAATTGAAGAATCCGCAAACGCAATTTTAAAGGCAAAAATGTAGAAATACGCTTTTTTCCATGTTATTATTTTTTAGGTACGGTCAGTCTTGCTGTTGTTTGACCTTCGAAAGTATTGCGTCACGCTCGCACTGGCTAACTATTTACCTAGACTAACTGTGTAGGATTTTCAATTTTCTTGAGGTTTTTCATTGCTAACTACGCTGTAGGTTCTTGTGTGAAGCCATTGATCATTATATTGTAGTTGGGCACAGCGATGTTGTAAATATGCTGGGCAAATGATCTAGGTTACCTCGCCTATGCTATACATTCTATACTTTGCAAATTTAATTTGCATTTATATAGTTTCATAAGTAACTAAATAACATTTTTGTAAACCCTCCTTGAAATATTTTCGATAAATACTTTCGAATATTGAAAAAACTTTTTCAAAAAGAATGATTTTCAAGTTAGGCTGTTGTAACTTGTAACCATAGGCTTATGATTATGATCATAGCCTTATGATATGCAGTTAATTGAAAACATCTAAAATAATAACATCAAAGGGCATTAAAACCAAGTTTTAATTAATAAAAATGTACAAAAGTACTCGTATAACAAATCGCATTCGAACTCTGCTGCATCATTAGAGAATTATATAAAAAGCTATTCAGATGCTACCAGTACTTAACATACGAGAATACATACATAACAATTTTCATGTTTTTATATTTATTTAGTTTTAGTTTGTTTCAACAGATAATGATTTTCGTTCTTTTTAGTAGAATATATGCACATATATCGTATTTGAGAAGATTGTTCTATTGTTATTAACACAATTTACAGTACTTGATTTAAGAAAAGTAACCAATATTTTGTTCATTAATCTACTCTTCAACTGATAACAAAAATTATTCATATGATTCTTGTGAAATAAAACCTCAATCAATTTCATTAACTTTTAGTCATCCTAAGTGATGTTAAAAGGCCACATACTTCTACGCGCATTAAATAAAATCAAATTAATGGAAACATTTTAATTTTGTGAATAATTATAAAAAAATAAAATGCAGCAAATTAACATTTTATATTTTTATTTTGAACATTTCACATAAACAAATATTTTTCGAACAACACATATGCACATACTTATTATTATTATTTTTATACCCTTCATTTATTATGTTCCTATATGAGAGCTTAACATAGACAGGAAGGAGATCAACTCAATCACGCTGTAGAAAAATATATCTTTTATTTATGACACGTAAGTTGCTCTTCCATTACGATGCCTACTTTACGACCCCGAATGTTAAGGGCGGGGAACATTTGAAACGGAAGATGATGTTTGTTTAAGCCAGTTGACTTACTCGTAAGTGCCGTAATACTAGAAGCACGCAATGTTTTAATCTATGGACTAAAGGCTATTATCCGCCTTACTTTGAGCTGACATTAACGTAAACGACACATGAATGTGGCGCAATCAGTACTTTTTTAAGGTATACAATCAACAGTTTTTTTTATTCTAACTGGATTAAAATCTTTCCATTAATTTTTCAGACCAAGCACAAAATCTCGATCACAACTTTTTTTTTAAGGTATAAAATCAACAGTTTTTTTATTCTAACTGGATTAAACTCTTTCCATTAATTTTTCAGACCAAGCACAAAATCTCGATCACAACTTTTTTTTTTTATATTTATTTTACTTTTAAACGAAAAACTAGATCAAGGTATACAAGAAAATTAACTTGTAGTTTTTAAATTTCCCAAGATACGGAATGTGGCCAATTTTATACGATTTTATCGCTCCTTTATAAGCTTGTTTCGAGAAAAACACACTTCAAATTTTTAGTTTCCATACAACTCTTAGAAAATTTGTTTAAAAAATATCTCCTAAAGGAAACAGTTTAAAAGTAATTTGAATAAATTCAGTACTGTTAATATAAAATTCAGTACTGCTATTCAGCATTCTGCTCATTTTTCGAGATATGACTGATATGTTGCATTAAAAGAACGACGAAGAGTTTCAAAAGACACCATTATATCTATTAAAAACAACAGAACCGTATGGCTTATGGGCTGGTGGAATCATTGGTCCATATTTCTTCAAAAGTGATGCATATTATATAGATATTTCTTCAAAAGGAATGTTACCGTTAGTGGGTAACTGTTATCTCATCATTTTAATGGACTATGCATGCTTTAGTTTCAAAAATATGGCGCTAGGAGCGATACAGCACATGAAACAATGGGCTTGTTGAGCAATTATTTTGGTGAGCACTTAATTTCACTACAACTACATCGTGCGATATCAAAATTAATTTTATAGCATTAATTAAGTTATCTCCTAAACTAAAGTTCAGAAAAAAAAAAATAATTTTTTGTAGAACAAAATTTCAATGTAAAGATGAATATAAAGTTGAATGTTTGAGAATATTTTTAAAAAATTTCCTGAGTCTGCTCACGATTAGGGTAGCTCCCATGAAATGTTGACATATAGACATCTGTGAAACATAGAAAACAAGCTCTTTATAATTTTTTGGCTGTTAGAAGGTAATATAACGAATAAAATTCAATTGTTTAAAATATTCTCGGATATAAATTTCGCCATTTTAAAAATTTAAAAATGGATATTGCGGTCTTCGTTTTTCTTGCATTTATATAGAGGTAAGAGTTTTTATCACTCCCGATTATAACAGTTCGAAGTCGGAACAAACGCAACACATGAATGCATGTACGAGTATGTATTATGCAATGTTATGATAATGTGTTTCTTAATGGAAACAGAGAAAGACTTAAGGATATAAAGACCGTTCGTTTCAAATAACGAATACAACAATAATGATGTTCGATTATCAAAATAGTAACGAACTTCCATATATGTGTTTGCATTTATTGTAGTATTTGACAACCCTGGATTGATCGTTAAATATCAAAACACGTTTAATATCAAAACACGTATAAAACGAAATGTTTCTTTTTCTTTCGAGAATATGTATAATACAACAAGATTGTCGTACTTTGTGCATACAATGGGTTTTTCTCCTTTATAACTCCGAGTTCTGATCGTGCTCTGCAAAACGATATGTGAAATTTATTCCCTTTTTTTCGTATATTGAAACAAAACGTTGAGTTGATGTTTTGTTTTTAATTCATCTGATGTCTGGTAAAAATGCATGTTTCTATGACTATCTTTATGTCTTTAAGTTCTTGGAATCATTGTTCGTTATTAAAAGCGTTGAAATCAACGAAGATATAATACCTAAAAGTATCACACACATATGTTTATACACATTTGTTTCAATGCATGTATGCAAAAATATTTTTTTAGACATGCGAAAAAACCAGAAAAGTATTACTGCCAGCTTGTGAAGAATACAAACAACATTTCGTTCACATACGTATCTGAACTGTGGGACCAAAAGCAAAATGATTGCAGTAATAGCTGTGTACACGTGTTATCATTGTCGTCAGTGTTTTCTATACATGCACCTTGGTCACTACCTTACAGTGTGCGGGGTGTTGGACTAAATTTTGTTAGTCTGAGCAGTGTCGAAAATACGAATATGTACTCTGGTCACTGATCAGTTTTAACTAATTTAATTACAACACTTTAAATCCTGCGATAACGTTTTTTTCGTTTTTTTAGTTGATACCAAATTTTGCTTATTTTCCACTAGAACGCTTATTTATCGAGTTAGAGCCAAATACGTTTTTTTGGAAAAATTTTTAGTTGACACAAATTTTGCTCAGTTTTGCTGCAGAACGCTAGAGTTGGAGCCAAAAATTTTTTTGGAAAAAATTTTTAGTTTACACCAAATTTTGGAAAAGTTTTGTAGTTGATACCAAATTTTGCTTATTTGTGTCCTAGAACGTTTATTTATCGAGTTAAGAGCCAAAAAACTTTTTTTGGAATAAATTTTTAGTTGATACCAAATTTTGCTTATTTTTGCACTAGAATGCTTACTTATCGAATTAGAGCCAAAAAACTTTTTTTTGAAAAAGTTTTTAGTTGATATAAAATTTTGCTTATTTTTGCTCTAAGACGCTTGTTTATCGAGATAGAGCCCAAAAACTGTATTTTGAAGAAAAATTTTGGCTGATACTAAAACTTTGGAAAATCAAAGTTAATGAACAAAAATGTACTCATGTCACATTCACACTGTGTAAGCAAACATGTGAACCTTATCTAAATAAACAACTCTCCTATTCCGCAGCACAATGAAGTCAAGTACCTTGGTATACACCTCGACCGTAGGGTAACGTGGAAGTCTCACATTGAAGCAAAAGTCACTCAGTTGAAACTAAAAGCAGCGCAACTAAATTGGCTTATGGGCAGAAACTCGACATTGAAGTTGGATTGCAAACTTCTGCTATACAATGCAATTCTAAAACCTATATGGTGCTACGGAATTCAATTCTGGGGCACCGCTGCGTCAAATATTGAAAAAATTCAAAGGCGACAAAACCAAGTTCTTCGAACGATTACTGCGGCTGAGTGTTCGGCTGGTAAAAGAGGAATTTTCTAAGTCCGCGACAAGGTATGTTAGTAAACTGGAACTTCATCCAAATACTCTTGCGTGTAATATTCTTAATTTTGGTGATCACACTCGGCTTAGAAAAAGGGATACCGTTGCCACCATCAGATTGATAGATGATTTTACCGAAATAGCTCCCGCAAAATAAAACTTTTTGTCTAGCATTGGACAAACTTAAGTATAAAGCACATTTTTTTTTTAATTTTAAAGCACATCTTTTCTAATATTAAATTTAGTATTAAGATTTGAATACTTATTGTTAGTTCATTTTGAAGATTCAATAAATAAAAAAATGCTACAAACAAAAAAAAAAATTTTTTTCCCCCTAGGACGCTTGTTTATCGAGATAAAGCCCAAAAACTGTATTTTGAAAAAAAAATTTTAGTTGATACCAAATTTTGCTTATTTGTGTACTAGAATACTTATTTATCGGGTTAGAGCCAAAACACTTTTTTTTGGAAAAATTTTTTAGTTAATACCAAATTTTTGTTATTTGTGCCCTAGAACGCTTATTTATTGGGTTAGAGCCTAAAAGTAGCTTTTAGTTGGTACCAAATTTTGCTTATTTTTACCTAGGAGCCAAAAATATTTTTTTTTTAATTTTTACCACATAAAAAACACAAATTCGAGTATATTATCAGGTGTCTTAATATCTTCTTTGGACATACAAATTTCACTCCACTTTCCCTACTGTGCATATATCTCATTCCTTGCCGTTATTTGTAGTATTTAACTGACTCCTTTTTAAAGGTTCTTTTCCCTGTTCACTTTGATATATGAATTTAGTGGTTAACTTTAAGCAATTTATCATCAACATATTTTGCTTAAATGCAGTCATCCAGCAGCCGTTGCAAGCGCTACACTAAAACAAAAAAAAAAAAAAAAATCGCAACTCAAAATACACATATACATATATGTGCAAAAACACAAAGTGACATTAAAACGAGTAACAAAAAAATAGCAACAGCACTTGAAATAAATGTACATAAATTGTCTAAGAATGTGAGAGTTATTTTACTATTCACTATTCATAAGCATGTTTACACTTAATACGAATATAAACGAAATGACAAGAACAACAAAAGCGACAATAAAGAATTATTTCCATCATGCCACAAAATAAATGAGACCAATTTAATTATGCAAAAATATGTCGGAATAAAAACAAAATTATGGCATCATGTTTTATGGTTTTTTATTTAATATGTGACTAAAATTAAATGAAGATTTACAATGTTGAATATGTAATTTTGAATTGGTATAAATTTAAGTAAAATATAAACAAAACATTGAAAACTGAAAACTTAAAATATATGTATCATATAGTTATACATATAAGTATGTATAATTTTTTTGTTTTATGATAACAAAGCATTATCGCGTTAGCTGAGTGGCTTAAGCGGCAATGTATGATTAGGCATGCTAATTTAATATTATTCCAATTTCGTTTTGACGAGTAGAGAACGACTATGAAACAGTTGGTTGTCACGCAGGTAAAGTCTTTAATTACGTTCTTTGTTGTCTATAGTACTCAAAGCAATAAGTTTAAATAAAAGTAGTTTAAAATAATAGTCAGTTCGCCGATGTCGAAAGGATAAGTTCATTCGCATTCTGAGCGAAAGAGAATTGTTTTGGGTTCGTTTAACTTTATTCTATGCGAACGATGTGTAAAAATTCAATTAAAATACATAAGTACAAGCGAACGAATAATAGTGACATACACAAATCCAAAGTGATTCGAATGTGAGTGACTAGCTTTCTTTCGCATACATTTTCATTCGATATCGGCGAACAGGCTGTAAATAAAGGAAAAATATGAGCTTGGAGGTAAAAAATAACAAAAAATTTTGTGATGTTTACAGACTACAAACGGAAAATTTTTCTTAAATATTATTACGAAGCCATGCAAAACTTTGAATGGTTTTAGCGTCCCTTGACTATGTTTTGTGAACCGGGCATTAATTTTTTTTTAAAGCTAAAAAATAAATTGTAATTAATTCATAATATGTATATTCAAACCAACGTATTCATACTTCTTATTAAAAAGTGTTTTTTTTTAACTGATATATACTCGTAAAGTAAAGAAAGAGCTCAACACTGGTTTTGGCAGAATGCAATTATGAATGATATCGAAATTAGAGTCTCTTAATGCATTTTTATGAAAGTTCAGGGTCCAAAAAGTAGTAGTAAAGTATATAAATGTACGGATAATTGCATTTAAACGAAATCATAAGCAATAAGCCAAAAGTTTTTAGTTATTTCAGCGAGCAAATAACACGAATATGCCTAACATGTATTTGAAAGAAAATGCAATTTGAAATATGGTCACAACAACATTAGTATATATAACATTGTGTGTTATTATTAAAAACAGAGTATTATCAGTTTAATTACAGTTTATTGCATTAAAATTATGTTATTGTGAGCATTTTTGTAATGCTGTTGTTATCGTCTATAAATTTCGGGATATGGTTGCATACAATAATATTATTTATGGTAATTTTGTTGAAAACAGCAATAGTTTTTATCACACCCAATATCAGTTTTATTTTTTCTTCGAAATTAAAAAAATCTGGCTTGTGTCCTTTTATTTAAAAAAAATATGTCTATAGATGTACGTATGTTGATGTAAAAAAAAAAATGGAAATTGTACAAAAACCCCGTTTTAAGTGATGGTGTAAATTAAAAGGTTAGTTTATTAAGATGTAAATATAGGTGTGCCTCTGGTAATCAACAATACTATGGCGTAGCCAACCACACTTCCAACTAACCATGTTATGGTTGTACCCAATCATACTATTGTCACATCCATTACAATTTTTGTGGTCAACCAAACTATTGATGTGATCAACCATACTATGTTACATCCAACCATATTAATATGGTTATATATTACTCTTAAAATTGCAATCTCAGGCTAGGTGCTTAATAAATATTTTTGATTTATTACAGCTAATACGTGTATATGCTTTCATCCCATCAAGAAACAACCCAAATAATATCATGAAAATACAAATTTTTATACTTTTACCTTAATTTATTACCATATGTGTATATAATGAGTTAATGATGATAAAAAGATTAAAAAAAAGTTTTTTGCGAAATTAGTATATTTCTTTAGTAAACGAAATGTAGTTATATATGATAAAAATATGGTTGCTTGGTATCATAATATGGTTGATTATGACACTAATATAATAACTTCAATTAATACTATTGTTACTTACTATTATTACAATATTGTACCAAAATATGATATAGTTATTTTTAAACCTTTTTTTACAATACTATGGAGAGTCACATCAATGGCGTTTTATATAAAACAATATTGTGTTATCAAGTACAACCATATAATTCAACAATAGTATGTTGCCCCTAGAATATTGTTATATCAACCTTATATTTTTTTCTACGTGTACATATATATTTATATGTATATACAAATACATACATATTATTATGGTATAATGGCAGGTACGGCTGAATGTTTTAACGTGCGGTAAACGGTTAGTGAGGCTATATTAGTAATTATCGACAATTAAGTCAAGACAATTAAGTCAAGAGTGTTTTACTGCATCACTCACTGCTATCGAGACATGGATATTTTATGAAGTACCTTGACTGCACGGTAAAGTGTGACGTAGTAGACACTTTCTTTTTTCTTTTGCACAATAATGAAAGGGAAATCGGCACACACATTTACGGCGCGTGATATAGGGAAAAAGACGCTTGTAAATGAATTCCAATATAATATATTACAACGAACGGGTTCTGCGGCGATGTCATTGACCTAGCTAGGCCCCCCCCCCCCCCACACCCCTTCGGGGAACAGGTTTCGCCTTGGCGTATTGAAACCAAAGCCCAATCATCCCAATGGGAGCGTTCAGAAAAGCCAAGACCGCAAAAAGCACGTTAAGTTCGGTCAAATATGAAGGTTTTGCTTACTGTTTTCTTCGACAATCCCAGATTTTGCACCACGATAACGCATCAGCTCACACATGGATGCTTGTGAGCGAGGTTTTATCATGCCTCAACTACCGTATTCAATGCACTTGGTCCCCGCTGACTTTTTCCACTTCCCAAAACTGAAGACACTGATGAAAGGAAAGCGCTTTGCTACGATTGAGGAGATAAAAGAAAAATCGAAATAGGAGCTGTTGGCGATACCAAAAAGCTGGTTTCAGAAGTGTTTCTAGGATTGGAAAAACGCTGGCATGAGTGTATTATATCTGAGGGGGATTACTTTGGAAGAGACAAGATAGGTATTGATAAATATATTAATACTCTTTGAAAAATTTTATAATATTATATATTAATTATTATTTATTATATATTAATTATAAATTTTTTATTAATTTTTACTAATTTTTGTCAGTCTAAGCAGTGTCGAAGGTAGATATACTGGGAACAGTTTTAACTAACTTAATTCCTACATTTTAAATGCTGTGATGATGTTTGTTCTGAGGGGGATTACTTTGGAAGAGACAAGATAGGTATTGATGAATATATTAATACTCTTTGAAAAATTTTATAATAATTGTTATTTTTTGATCAGACCTCGTAAGTGCCTTTTATACTGTCGTCCGCGTTATATGTTCGTTATTAATTTCTTTTGAATGTTCTTAGCATGTGATTAAGAAAAATATAAAAAATCGTAAAGAACGAAATTACACTGAAATACGTAGCAAGCTGGAATATGTAGTGTTTGGTCTTCCTTACGTCTTGTTTTTCTTGTCTCCATAGTTTCTTTGTATATTAATTATTATTTTTTTTTTACTAATTTTTGTTAGTCTGAGCAGTGTCGAAGGTAGATATACTGGGAACAGTTTTAACTAAATTCCAACATTTTAAATGCTGTGATGATGTTTGTTTTGATCTTTTCGTGTTGTAATTGATAAGTTCAAGTTAAATATCCACAAATATTACCCTCCCTTTCTTCCTCCTCATAACATATTTTTCTTGTTCCAATACAAAGCGTTGCACATATAGAAATATTAACTTTTGAAGACCACTATTTTCGCTAACAATCATTATAATTAAAAAATTAATTAGAGGAAATTATTAGGGCAAATTTAACCGAAATTTTTGCCCTCCACTAAACGTCTATGAATATTTTTCTAGTCGTTTTTATTGATCACAGCAATTAGTATTGTAATGAAAAATCCTTATTAATTTAAAAGAATTAAATTTTTTTTTATCTTGGACCAGTACTCAGGGGATGACCCCTACATATGCAGTGCATTGTACTGGAACTAAGAAAATAGGTTAGGATTAGGAAGAAAGAGGGAGTAGTGTTTGTGGACGTTTAACATTGACGATAACAACAAGAGAGACTAAAAGAAACTCTATTACAGTATTTAAAATGTTGGAATTAAATTAGTTAAAACTGATCAGTGCCCAGTCTATATTCAGATTACCAAAATTTATTCCAACACCTTCCACACTACAAGATAATGAAATGTATTGAAACAAAATTAATAATGAACATACATAAGTATATAGAGAAAATACGGACAACGGTGAAAAAAGCAAAACAAAAAATTAATTTAAAGAAAACCTATAAACCAGTTAGTACTTATGTACAATTAATAAGGATTTAATTATAATTATAAGGTCATAATTAATTAATGAGTTTTATTAATTGATATTACAAATGATTTTACTATCTGTTTTTTGCCAAGAGATAGCGGAAGGTTATATTAACTAAATCCTTATATTTAAGAATTCACATATTAATTGTTTATAACAATTATTAGAGCTTTTTAAGGATTTTCAAAACGAATATAAACTTAACATACCATAAGCATATGCTTGTTTATTTTTAACATATTTTGCTTTATTTTGAGGATTTTCATAGATTACTTTTAATAAGTAATGCACATGCTTTTAATTAATGTAAAAACATATCTTTTATTTAGAGCTTAATACGAATAAATTAAGAAATATGAAAAAAGAAAACTGATATCTGCTTAGATAAACACACACATTCATTCTTAAATAATTACATACGAGTAAGAGCACACATGCTTTACTTGGTTGCATTATTAAGTAAATTCTTGTTCTTGCACTTAAATGCACAAAAACAACGTAACTTGTCAAACTAAATGAATTGGGAGATTTGAAACATAAACTTGTGTTCAGCAAAGCAAAGTATTTAGAAAGAATACGAAGGTAGATCAAGTTCATCGGCGTCTAAAGTCATAAAGAAAGAGAATGAATAATATTTAGTAAATCTTTGTAGCAACCCCTCGTTTCAAATAATACAACTACACAAATTAGTCAGTTAGTATTGGTTCTAACTTCTACTCTATATATTCAGGGTTGGTATGACAACAAACATACGTTTTCAGTAACGTACGAGCACCCATAAATTGAGCTAGAGGAAAAATGTCTGGTTATTACTGCAAGTTTTTGCAGCAACTTAACGTATAGAACAGTGTTGCCAGAAGCGCAAATTCATTTAAAACGCCCAAACTGCAAAAATTATTATACTTAAAATATGAAATATTACACAAAATAAAAAAATTTTTTTTTGTTTGTTTTGTAGTAATCTAATATTTTTTATTGTCACAAAAGTTATTTAAGAAAATTATCTACACTTCTATACTAATAATATGTAATTATAACAAGTAAGAGAGTAATATTTGCCTGGGCCGAATACTATAAAATACAACTCATGATAGTCATGTAAATATATAGTATATATTATAAATTTGAACTAAATATGCTCAGATATATATGGAGCAATGCCTCCTTATATTACCAGAACTGCTTTTCTGTAAAAAAACTTGGTTAAGTTCTCTTACGCGACATTTCCATGAAAAAATCGGTTTAGAATATATCTCGGGTATATATGAACCGATATGGGAATTTTTCATTTTCTGTATTTTAGTATCCTTCTTTTATAACCAGAACTAATTACTTTTAAGCAAAAAAAAAAATATTGTTTAAGTACGCTTATACGACATTTTCATTAAAAATCGGTTTATGCTATATCTCGGGTATATATGGACCGATGTCGGAATTTTTCATTTTCTGTATTTATATTACCACAATTGGCTTTAAGTAAAAAAGTTAGTTTCATGAAAAAATCGGTTTAGACTATATCTCGGATGGAACGATATCGGAATTTTTCCTTTTCTGTATTTTAGTAACCTCCTTTTATAGCCAGAACTGCTTTTAAGCAAAAACAAAAATTGTTTAAGTACGCTTATGCGACATTTCCATTAAAAATCGGTTTAGGCTATATCTCGGGTATATATACACTGATATCAGGCAAAATTTGTTTTGTGCCTTTAGATCGCCACACCAAATAATTGCGTCAACTTTGAAGCAGAACAAACAAATTTTTTTTCAATACTTTTCATACAAATTGCAAAAAAAAAAAAAAAATTCTGGATATATCTTAGCTATACGATAACCAATTTTACTGAATTTCAATATCACATCCATGAATCAATGGACTGATAGAATTGTAAAAAAAGTTTCCAGGTCTGTTGGTTTTGTCAGAAACGGCATTTCAACGGCGAACAGACGGACACCACTTAATTGAATTTTCTATCAATGCTGATTCTGAATATGTGTATTTTATAGGTGTGGAAATGAAAATTGTAGAAATCACAAACGGAATCATAAACTTATATATGCCCTTAATATTTTAGTGAAGGGTGTAAAAGGGAAAAATGCAATCTCTGAAGTGTGGTTTCAGCAGATTATAGCCAGTGCCCACAGTGCCTGAAATATGACAGTACTTTTAAGTAAAAGTTTTTGGATACCGAATAATTTCCAAAAATTCCGAAATTAATTGGCAACCACATTCACCACCTAATATTATTAGCACCTAACTATTTTCTTTGGGGTAATTTAAAGGATTGGGTATATATGAACAAGTACGAAATGATTCTCAGCTCAAGTTGCAGAACTTGTAGAGCAACTCTAAAAAGAGTCTAGTACTGCGAATCTGAAAATAACTAGTTATTTCGTAGCCGCTACACTACGCATCAGCACCCATTTCAGATTTGAATTCGGGTCATGACCCCACGTATCATGGACGGTCGTCTTAACTCCACAGCCACCGAGCTATTTAATTATTCCTTAACTATATTTATCTCATATTGAATCATGATCGGAGTTCAAATCCGAAATGTGTAGAGGCTACAAAACAGCTAGTTGTCGCCCAGCTGAAATAGTTTGATTAATTTTCTGGTCTTCTTCAATAAAAAATTATTGATCACAACAAACTGGTATTGTAATAAAAGTTCTTCTTAAGAAACTTAAGAAAGGAAAAAACTTGAACTAGAACATGATGTACATATGTACAAAAAAAGAAATATATAATTTAGAATTATAAAGTTCGACAAAAATCAATATATTAATATTTAAAAATATTTCTATTTTGTATATCTAGTAATCCAAAGCATAATATTTGTATAAAATTAGTTTAAAGTATTCAAACTTTACGTATGCCAATTTTCGGTCCAACCTATAGTTCTATATGAACTTTTACAAGGAAATACAAACTCGGGACGAATTACTGCATACGTGATAGAGTAATATAGTTCATAAATTTTTTTATTTGGATTATTGCAGTCGTTATCGAACAGGTACTATCGTAATATGAGATTTCAGCATACGATAACGAGTGTGCAGTCGAGTATCAACTGCTCAAATTGCGTTCGTTAGCTCTACAGCAATCGAAAACAAGTTTTTTGTTGTTAAAATGCACGAAAGTTAAAAAATGTTAGTGCATTAAGTGAAATTAAGAGTATATAATTAGTATAAAGAAAATATTTATAGAAATAAACCAACTTTAGCGCTTTAACGTACCCCCATCACATAGTTATTTTCAAGTGTCTGCTGAAAACTTCTAGGAGCGCTAGAGTTACCGTCAGTTGCAGCTTAGCAAGCAATGCTGTACGCAAAACGCAGTTCACAAAGTAGAAAATAGAAAGCGGCTTTTGAAAGCCTAAACCACTTAATGATTCTTAAATTATTTTATTGTTTGTTAATTACGTATTAATCAAATCGGATGGTATGATTCGCTTACGCAGTGGCAACGGATTATAACGCTCTTGCTTTAATGTAATGCATACAGTATTAGAATCATCTTCAAACTCTGAAGACGAGAAGCACATTGATATTTATTTTATTATTTTTTAAGTTGATTTTTATTATATTTAATTATTTATGTTTTAAGTTTTTTTTTTGTAAATGATAGCCAAAGATTTTTTTCTTCTTGGGTATACAAACATATGTATGCTACTTTTACTAAAATATACAAAGCAAACAATTTACTCTATTACAAAGTAAACAAAAATCTTTTACATTATTTTAACTATTTCGATACGTGAGCTGCTTTCGAATGAAGGAATCAGTGTATTTGATACGTTACGAAATTGTGTTCGATACGTAAGCTTACTCGATCACGTATGCGGTAGTTCGGCCCCTGTTTAGGGATGAAACGATACTATTAGGTTATCGATACTTATACTCGATACAATATCGATCGAAAAGTATAGATAGCTATACAATAAAAGTGTATAAAAATATTTATAGAAGTGCAGCCGATTTGTGTACGAAGCGGAAAAAAGTCCATTTGAGGAAACGTATGAGAAGGAAAATGCTTGTTTTCTGCGTTTGAACGGTGTTGTTAGAACGTTTTGCTTTTTTGCTTTAATTTTACCAAAATGAAACGGTTTCAAAGTGATAAAAGAAATACAAAAAAAGTTTATTTTAATTGCTATTTGGGTTATAAGTTCAAGTTTTGCAATTCGATAAAAAGGTTTTGATATTATAACAAAACAATCCGTTTTAATTTAAGATGAGAAAAACTTAAACATATAATCAGATTAGTACCGGGTGTCCGCCGTGAAGGTATACTACTTTGCTTTTGTTTGGTCAAGACCAATGTTTAGCAAAATGGAATGAAAAATATTCGATAAACATTTTGTCAAAATCAATCATCGATTTTCATGAAAAAATCATAATAAGTGACGAGGCTCATGTTCATTTGAATGGATATATGAGTAAACAGAATAGTCTGTTCTGGGCAATTGAAAACAGTCAAAATATTCATCAGTCATCTGTCTTTGAAAATGAAAACGACGTATTGGTAACCGTGAAAGGAGAATGTTAAAAACTTTCTAATGCCACAACTGCTTGCTTTGGGCTTAGTTAGCATGTGGTATCAACGAATTGGTGCCACATCACATATAGCCAGATTAGAATGCAATTACTGTGCGTAGTATGCCCTCCCGGCAGTCACCCGTTATATATGTTAAAATAACAGGTATTTATTTATAATTATAAAGTTCAAGAAAATTCATAATTAAAGTTAAACTTAATTTGATTTTTAGCTTATTTTAGCTTTATTTCAAACGCTGTTTAGCTTAATATTATTTTGAAATTTAGGCTGGTGCCACACTTTTTGTGTAGTTTCACAGTAATCGGCAACGCTAACACTTACAAATATTTGCATATGCGTCTGCTTATGACAAAAACAGTTTTCTTTCGTAGTGTTTTTGCGCTTTTAAAATATTCATTAAACTTATGCAAATGACGTTTAGTGCATACAGTAACTTCGACACGAGACATCTTGCACTTTTTTTTTTTTTTTTTTTGATAATTTTACTATCTTTAGCAAACAAAATTTTGTTTTTCTGACTCCCCCAAATTATTTGCTTGAATGCAAATACAAGTTAATTGTTTCTAGCAGAATATGGAAAATATGTTTCCGTCATTAACATTAATAAAAAAAATTTATAATATACGAGTATAACAATAAGATGAGTAGTCAAATTGGCAATGACAAATTAGTTATAACCTTCTCCTTATATATAATTATTTACACATATCTTTTTTTGAAAGGCTTACTAGCCTTGGAGGATATTAAATTGAAATTTTTCACTTTTCTATGTTTCTCATTTTGTGCAAAAACTTTTATTTAATTTATATTAAGACCATATTAAAGCTTCTAATTATTGTTTTCATTAAATTTATGTGACTGGAAAACTGACTGAACATATTACTTAATAACTAATTAATTAAATATGCTAGCGAGCTGACAAACAAAAATATTGCATTAAAAAAATAGATATTATTAATTAAACTTGCAAAACATTAATATACGATATTAAACAGGTATTATTGGACAAACAAACACATCTATTACGTAAAATAAAAGTTAAATATACGTATAAGAGTATACGCAAAGAAAAAATAGCTGGAAATAAGATTACAGCTACATTAGTATACTCGTATATTTTATAAAATTCTCTATTATTGTTCAAAACGATCTATTACAGATTTAATTATAGTTTATACCATAAATATGTTATACCATTTTTTATAGTTTATAACATAAATATGTTATAACATAAATATGTTATTGTTTACATTTCCGTAATTCTATTGTTACCGTCAATCAATTTCAAAATATACTCGCAGTTGCTTGCAGTAGTGACCTGTATGAATACCTTTTCAAAATAACAATATTTTTTAACACACCTATTATGAAAATATTTTGTTTTCTCATATATGTACATTATATATTAGTTCACATGTGTATTGAAGTTTTTAGAATAAACTTTCTGGCAATCTTATTCACAATAGTATCATTCTGTCTGCTGAAATACATATATATTAAACCGAATCGCTTTAACAATCGATCTTGTGCCGAACCTTAAAAATAAAAGTTGAAAAGTTGAAACTTGTTCGCCTCGAAAATGATTTTCTGATGTGTCGTAGTGGAACTTTCTTTTCCTTCAAAAAATCGTTGGCAGTACCCACCCTAATATATAAAACCTTCTTCCAGTTTTTTTTTCGGCTGCGTAAATTTTGTTTTGTATATTTTTTATTTAAAAAAAAATGTGTATATATTTGTTTAAAGCTATCTTGAAATAAAACGCAGCTTGTAATAGTGAAAAAATATTTTTTAGTAGTTTGCGGAAATCGAAAAGCAAAATGTATCCAACATTACTATATAGTTGCCAACCATACTATTGTACTAATCAAATACAACTAATAAGGTTACTTTTAAAATGGAATCATTGACGAAATGGTATTGCAGCTAATAGACGTGGTGTCTATCAACGAAGAAGGAATTTGTTCATTCATACCATTGACTGTATGGAAAATTTTTATTACAAATTGGTTATCTCATCGATTTATTCGCCGCCTCGATTCTCAGTGCCAGAATCACAATATTCAAGTTTTTTCACCTCATTAGGACCTCGTTTTATAGCAGCTGGAGATTACAACGCAAAACACACTTTTTGGGGCTCACGTTTAATCACCCCGAAGGGTCGGGTGCTTTTTGATACAATTTCTAAAATGGGCTTAAACGTAATATCAAGCGGACATCCCACTTACTGGCCAACTGACCGACGAAAGATTCCTGATGTGATTGATTTTGGAGTGGTAAAGGGGTTCCCTGTGGAATGGATGCAAGCTGAGCCTTCGTTAGACTTGTCATCGGATCATTCACCTACTATTATTTCAGTACGCTTTCCCCAGGAGACTTGGTCCCGAGTGAATTGGCTAAAATATAAAAAATTTTTGAGTACCCATTGCACTGAGAATATTGTTTTAACAACTCCTGAAGGTATTAATGCGTCACTAAGCAACTTTAGCGAAAACCTTAAACAAGCCGCTGAACTTGCTTCTAGCGTTTATTTAACACGCAGAAACATTCAAAATAGAACATATTCTTCAGAAATCGAGCAACTTGTGTTAGAAAAAAGAAGAGTTAGACGAGAGTGGCAACTTCGCAGGTCTCCGCAACTAAAAACAAGGTTACGTGAGTGCACAAATCAACTAAGAAATTTGCTTGGAACCCAAAAAACGGCTTCTCTACAAACGTATTTGGAAAGTCTGGATGGTACTCCTCAGTCCGACTATTCTTTATGGCGGGCGGCTAAGGGTTTAAAAAGGCCAGTTAGAGGTAAGCCGCCCTTGCGAGAACCGTCTGGTGACTGGGCTAGAGATGGCTTGGAAAAGGGTAATTTATTTGTTAACCATTTGAAAAACGTTTTTGCCACAAATAAGTCTGATAATGCAAATGAGTTGCCGCCTATTGTTAGTAGACCTCCTGTGCCTTTAAGATTCAATTTTGAAGAAGTTGAAAATGCTATTGGTAATCTAAACCTTAAAAAAGCTCCAGGCATGGACAAAATCAGCAACAAAATGCTCGTAGAGCTGCCTCGTGTAGCTAAAAGAATTCTTATTTTTAATGCTATTTTACGACTTGAGTATTACCCTGCAGAGTGGAAGGTGTCCATGATAACAATGGTTCCTAAGCCAGGGAAGGATCACACGAAAGTAGAATCATATCGTCCAATAAGTCTACTGACAACAACTTCAAAACTTTTCGAAAAATTGCTAAAGGCGAAGCTGGATCCAATGCTTAATAAGGTGGAATGTATTCCTAATCACCAATTTGGTTTTAGAGCGAAACATGGCACCATCGAGCAAACACACAGGTTAGTTAACGTCATAAGAAAGGCATTTGAAGATAAAAAATATTGCTCTGCCTTATTCATCGACGTCTCACAAGCTTTTGATAAAGTGTGGCACGATGGCTTAATGCATAAAATAAAGTTTAACTTACCTGCAAACGTACATAACCTTTTGGAAAGCTATTTATATTGTCGCCAATTTATAATAAACGAAGGCGATTTCATAAGCCCCGCCCAGCCTATTGAAGCTGGAGTTCCCCAAGGCAGCATCTTATATTTGATCTACGCATCTGGCATGCCGACAAGCACCAACATTCACACTTCAACATTTGCAGATGATACAGCATTCCTTAGCATACATAGTAACTACCAGCAAGCATCAATAAATTTACAGGAACATATCGACAAACTAGAGAAATGGCTCAAGCTTTGGCAAATCAAGGTTAATGAGCAAAAATGTGCCCATGTTACATTCGCACTGCGTCTAGGAACATGCTCACCCATTACTATTAACAATAAAGTAATACCTCAACACAGTGAAGTCAAATACCTCGGTATTCATCTTGACCGTAGACTAACATGGAAGTCGCATATCGAGGCAAAAGTAATGCAGATGAAATTGAAAGCAGTGCAAATTAACTGGCTACTAGGCAGAAATGCGACCTTGAAGCTTGATTGTAAACGTTTGCTGTACAACTCGATTCTAAAGCCAATATGGTGCTATGGGATTCAATTATGGGGCACAGCCTCGGCATCTAACATTGAAAAAATTCAAAGAAGTCAAAATAAAATTCTCCGTAGAATTACAGATGCTCCATGGTACGTTAAAAACTCACGAATCCACGCAGATCTGAACGTACCTTTTGTGAAATCTGAATTTGTGAAGTACGCGACAAGATATATTAACAAACTTGAATTTCATCCAAATCCTCTTGCAGTTAATATTCTTAACTTTGGTGGTCATACCCGTCTGAGAAGGAGGGATACTTTGGCTACCATTAGAGCTCTAAACAGATGACTGAGTTCTGAAATAAAATTCGCATAAAAATAAATTTTTGTCCAGCACTGGCAGGACTTTAATCACAATTTTTTTTTTTTTTTTAGTATTAAGATTTGAATACTTATTGTCATTACATTTTTTTTATGTAGATTCAATAAATAAAATAAAGAAGTTAACAAAAAAAAAAAAAAAAAAAAAAAAAAAAAAAAAAAAAAATACCATTGAGACCGAAATTAATCGCAATCATGCAATGCGACTAGTTTTCAATGAAGTAAATTATGAAGTATAATCCGTGACGTAGTTTTGAATGAAGGAAATAGTACTACACATGATATAAAAATTACAAGGTAGTTTCATTCTCTTTTTATTATTTGTAATAAGGATTTTTGAAGTTTATTTTTAGAGAGAAATATAAAAAGACGTTGCCACTCAGTTGAATAAGGGAATTTACTCCTAGAATGGATTTTTTCTGAAATGTGTAGTGCATTGTTCATAATAGAAAATGCGAGAAATAATAAGCTGATAAGTAAGTAGGTATCTGTGGTCGTTTTGAAACCCATGTTAGGTTAGGTTTAATAGGCTGCCAGCTATTGTAAAGCTAGCCCACTTGGGTCCAATTTGCTCCCAAAAACTAAAAGCACGGACTTATGCTTATTAGTAAAATTTACGATAGCATTCAAACGAATGCCTATTTTAAAGAAAATATTATTACATTTAAAAGAAAATACTCTTTAGATATTAGAAACAAAGGGAAAAGTTTGATGATTGTGGTTTAAAAATATATAAATAATTATTTCTACTAGACTGACCCAGTATGTAGCGACAAAACTAATGCACATAACCTTAAATATTCTTCATTATTTACAATAAGAAAAACTTACTTCCATTAGATGCCATTATTTATTTAAATATCAAAGTAAGCATGTATAGCGAAAATTTGCATATAGTTTTCCGTCATTTTCGTGCCTTCAAACTTGTTCTGGACGTGACTTGTAACTTCTCTAACAAATGGCGCGATATAATTATTCAGTGCATTTAAAAGAAAAAATAATAGCTGATTTTAATAACGGCCAATCAGTGACCGCAATTGCCAAAAAAAATTTGACATTCACCAAGAATTATAAGCCATTTTCGTTATCCGGGTACTTTGGTTACAGAACATAAAGGTGGACGTTCCCGAAAAACCAGTAAACGAGATGGCAAAACAAACTGAAAACAAGGGAATGTATAAACTAATACGGTAGCACAATTTTATGGAAAATGTCACAATCCTTATATTTTTCAGAAGGTGATTGTTAAGGAAAATTGAGAGAATAAAACTACCTTGTATTTTTTATATCATGGTACTACATATGCGCAGAAATCACCTCTTTTTAATTAATATGAAATCATATACATAAGAATACGTTATGTTTTCCGTTACGACATTTTATTCGGATTCACCTAAAATAATAATTGAATATATCCATTAATCATGTATAATCTGATAAAAAAATAACCATTATTTTCAAATTTAGTAAGTTATGTGTGTTCGATTTTCGAATTTTTTTTCTGTTATATTGGTACAAAGTCTGTTATATATGTTGGCAATACCAGCCATTTCGGATTGTCAGTTTGTTTATGGTCGCTCTTTCATTTTTTTTTACTAAATTTACTAAATTTTGACCAACAACTGCGACGTCGCTCAGGAGCTGTTGACCATCGTCAACAACGATCTAGATTTCCTCAAAAAGGTCACAACTGGTGGCAACTTATGGGTGTATGGCTATAACATTGCAACCTAAGCCCAATCATTCCAGTGGAAGCGTGAAGAAGAGCCAAGACCGAAAAAAGCACGTCAAGTTCGGTCAAATGTGAAGGTGTTGCTTCTGTTTTCCTCCACTGCAATGACGTGGTGCATCATGAATTCTTGTCACAAGGTCGTACGGTCAATAATGAATATTACCTTGGAGTTATGCGCCGTTTGCACGATGCAATTCGTCAGAAACGCACTGAATTTTGGAAAAAATAATCATGCATTTTGCATCATGATAACGCATCAACATACACATCGATGGTTGGGCGTGAGTTTTTGGCCAAAAACAAAACCGTATTCACCGGACTTGGCCCCTGCAGACTTTTTCCTCTTCCCAAAACTGAAGACACCGATGAAAGGAAAGAGCTTTGCTAAGATTGAGGAGATAAAAGCAAAATCTATGGCGATATCAAAAAGTGCGTTTCAGGTGTGTTTCGAGGATTGGAGAAAACGCTGGCATAAGTGTATTATATATGAGGGTGATTACTGTGAAGGGGGCAAGTTAGTTATTGATGAATATACTTATAAATACTTTGTGAAAAAATTGAAAATAACGGTTATTTTTCGATCAGCCCTCGTTTATGCTATGTTTTTTCGCTACGACATTGTATTCGGATTTACCCAAATTAATATTTGAATATATCCGTTAGCATATTCTGTTGATTCTCGTCTCAGTGACACTATTTAACGAAGGTAAGATTAGTGCCATCGATCACATTGTATTATATAAAAAGGAGTACTGTACATCACTTTTTATATCAGCTAGTTTTATATAGGAATTTACGAAAATATTCGTGTTCGGATAGTAGCTAGGTTAGGTAGTAATTTACCCCTCCAAATCTTCTATTTATATATTTCGCAAAGTTTTGGATAAACCTTACCGTCCATCTTTCATTTGGGTCAGTGTGTTATCTTTTCTGCTATATTTGTAGTCTCGCGTCTAAAGGCTTGCATTTGTATATGTTTTGTGTCTTTTCTTTAGGATACTAAGAAAAACTTTTTTCAGTTCATTTATTTTTATTACTAAGTTAATAAAAAAAAACGAAGTTAGTAGCTTATTAAGCTGTTTGCTTGTGTCCGTAACCCCATGGGGTTACGTTTGAGTACTGAGTGGGGAGTCAGTAAATCCTGAACTACTTAGTTTGTCAGAAATTTTTTCCAACCACTCCAATATCCGACTATTTGCCGATAAAGTGTCTCTTTCACACATGAATGGTAAGTTCTGAAAGGTACTTAAATGAAAATATATATTTTTTTTATAAACATTATTTTGTACGAACAATATTTCTTCTCCATTCCCTTAGGTCTGCTTTGAATTTGATCAACTCCCCAGTATATTTTTGGTCCATTTTACTGAATAAATTTTCAACGTCTTCAATTTCCATTTTTTTTAATATGGTTGTTGATGTAATTCCAAAACTTAAAAGAATGTGGCACGTTTCATCACAGAGTTCCCAGGACTTAAAAATTGGGAAAATATCTATATTTTCTGTTAAACTCCATTGATCCGCCAATATTCAAACTTTTATTGACATCGTTTGTTTTTTATACCAGTCTTTTTTTGTTGAAATTACATTCAAATTTAACACTTGTCAATAAATTTAAAAAAAAATTTATTAATCATTAATTCAATTTTTTTATTTTAAATATACTTTGTTTTTTTAAGAAGAAATATTTTTATCTTTTTCTACTTCTTTACTTTTCACTTGTTCACTTTCAACTAAAAGTTTGATTTAAATATGTTAAGTGCAACACTTATACAAACACGCAAAAAAAATTATAACAGTACAAAACCAAAAACATCATAAAAAAATTGTCTATGTATGTTGATTTGCATGCGTTCATGGAATAACAAGCCAGCTAATATAATCAAGAAGATATTCTTATTAACAAATCTTCCTGATTCTATTAGGCAGTTTTGGCTCTGTATACAAACACCCAAAAAAATTATAACAGTACAAAAACAAAAAGATCATAAAAAATTGTCTCTGTGTTGATTTGTATGCATTCATGAAATAACAAGCCAGCTAATAGAATCAAGAAGATATTCTTATTAACAAACTAATAAGATAATTTACACACGATCAAATAGAAACCTAATGAAATGAATAAGGAATACTTTTTAAAAAAAAGTATTAAGTAGCCTAATGAAATTTATAAGAAATAACTTCTTGAAAAAATGTATTAGGTAGCCCAATAAAATTAATAAGAAATTCATTTTTTATACAATTCACAAGGAAACATAATAGAATCAAAAATATTATCTCTATGGATTGTGTTTTTGGTGCCAAAAATAACGGAATTTGAGTAAAAAAAATGGTAAATAACAAGTTTTCTTATTAAATGTATGCGTTTTACTTCTTGATAAAAATAAAAAGGTTTATCACATGAAAATAATAAGGAATCTCTTCGAAATAATCTTCGTTTCTTACTGCTAGAATACCCCTTATCCCAAAAACGTTTCATAGAGAAAATCTTCTTGATTCTATTAGGCAGTTTTCGCTCTGTGCAGAGACATTGAAAGGAATCAAACTTGCAAGCTGTTGGTCAAGCACTCCGCTACATTTTTTTTTATCTTACAGCCAGTTTACCAATTTCGAAAGAAAATGCATGCGAAAGAAAGCTAGACACTTACATTCGAATCATTTTGGGTTTGTCTACATCACTATTAATCGTTCACATAGAAAACAGTTAGACGAACCCAAATCCATTTTTTTTCGCTTAGATTGCGAACGCGCATGCTGTCGAGATTGGTAAACTGGCTGTTAGTTTGTAATAGTGTTGTGGAGCTTTAATTTGAACTCATTAATAACAACACGGAAAACCCAAAACAAACATTATTACAGATTTGAATTGTTGGAATTAAATTATTATATTCTATGACAATTATCTTAACATTTCTTTAGCTGTTAACTTCAAGCAATGTGGTTATTAATGACAAAAGTATGGTTGATTATGGGGTATGATAAGATCATAGTAAGTTGAGCTACAATATAGTATAAATATTTACATATTTTTTTACAAAACTTTGATGACTACTGTCAACAGCATTTGTCGTATAGCAATTCAATGTTATCAGCAACAAAAACCCAAAAATATTATGTAGATCTTAGAGTGTTGTCATGTCAAACATGTCTTTTTTTCACGTGTACGAGTATTTACTTAAAATAAATTAAAATGTAGAAAATCTATCATTATATGTAAGCAAATAAATCGTGAATTTCATGATGTTTCCTTTTATTTGGTTCAAGTTCCATTTTCATTTTCAATAGAAACTCAACTAAGACTGAAAGCTTTTAACTAATAACTAAGACTGAAAGCTTTTAACTAATTACAGGTAGTTGAGCAGCTGTTCTTGATGAAAACAAACAGCACGAAAGGCTACACGTTTCAAGTAATGCGTTAATTAAAAACAGTGTGATGAAAATATATTTTAAAATAAAAATTTTTTTTATTTCATATAACGTAAAATTTGCTAAATCCAAGCAATTGCTCAGCAATGTGTTGTTTGCATACATAAACCTTTTATAGGTATTAATAAATTCAAATGTTGCCAATTTGTTCGTTTGTTTGACAGGATTGCGTTTGTCGTTTCATATCTCAAGTTCATACTACCAACATATGAACTAAAGTAGTTGTTTCAATTACTTATAATTGTTTGTTTTTCTGGAAAACTTTTTAGTATTTTTGCTTTTTGTCCTGTTCTCTCTATCTTTCCTTCTGTCTGCTGTTTTCCTACCGAGTGCATGATTGAGTGTATCCTTTTTCATTATTTTAAATGTTAAACATTTTGTTATTGTAGCTGCTGCTGATGTTCTAGGTTTTCGGTCATAAATAAAAATCATTTCAACATCCTTGAATCTCGGCCTGTTCACTGAGCTTATTTTGTTATATTTTTTTTTCGTGTGCCATGTGACGCTCGTGTCAAGTCACTTGCCATTTGAAAAACATTAATATTGTGTCAGTTTGCATGTTGTGTTGCATGGTGCAAATTTTCTCTCTGTACTTTTTTTGTGTGAAATTTTAGTTATAAATATTACACACCATAAAAACAGTCAACTGAATAAATGCTTCAACAGAAATTGCCATCCAAAATTGTATTGGTATTTGAGTTTAGTTCAGTTTAGTGCAGTACTGTGCAGTGTTGTGTAAATTGTTTTTAGACATTAAGGCTCAAAAGTCTACAATATTGCATTATGTATGAACAGATGTTACAACGAGATGAGTATGAACTGACTGGTCGGTCATTGGTTTATGTTTTTGCATACGTTTTTTTTTCCTTTCTAATTTTATTTCATTGAGGTTTCGGTGTTTTTGAAATGTGCACATGCTTCAATATTTTATTTGTTACTCGAAAGTTAAACAAAAATTAGAAAAGAAACACAAGAAGAAATTTCATTTAAGATTTTGTTATAACAATTAAAATATTAGTATTGAGTTAACCCGTACATTTTGTAAAATTTTATATTATTGATTATGTAAAACAAATGTCAGCAGGAACATTTAAATTAATTTTTTTTTTTGATAATACGGTTGAATCTTGATTACGAGGTTTGCAAGAGACCATTTAATAGAGTTTATATTAAAACACAAAAAAGTTATAATTTTCTTTTTATTTCAGTAAATTAATATGAATATATGTATATTCTAAATCGGTATATATTTTTAACCAATAGATTATATTCAAATATTTGTTCATTTAGATATAGTTCTTTAACTTTTTGCATTTTATTGTTAATTGAATGATAAAAGACTTTGTTTGCAATAGTCTTATTTGTATTAATTAAGCAACAGGAGTCACTAGATTTGAATTAATTCGACTTTTTTAGTATTCACTTGACCAGTCACAACTAAAAAAAATACCTTGTGGGAAACTGAGTTAGTTTTAAAGCAATTTCAAGCTACTATTCTTGAAGTAATGCTGATTGCTTCTTGTATTACTTTTCAATGGAAGCAACAAACTATTTTAGGCTGTAGTCAATTGTTCAACTCTGCACTGCTTTTCAACTAGCTCAAAGCTAAATTGCTAAGCGCCAGCAGTTTAAAGCTAACTTTTTGTAGCTAGAATTAACATAACATAGACGATATCTCTTTATTGTTTTACATAAATAACATTGAATTTTGAACAAACTCCTTGAAACTTTAAATTCTTCAAACAAAGAATTTATACATTAAACAAAAACTTTTATACGAGTATATAGCGCGCGAAAATGTTTACTACTGAACAGTCCCAGATTTTTTTTTATCTTGGACTAGTACTCAGGGGATGACCCTTACATACGCAGTGCATTTTACTAGAACTAGGAAAATAGGTTTTGAGGAGGGGGAAAAAGGGAGTAGTATTTGTGAACATTTGACTTGAACTTTCCAACGTTATAACAGATAGGAAAAACGTCAGCAGGCAATTTGTTCCATAGGCGAAACGTACGGCTGAAAAACAAATTCTCTCTGTAATGCGTACTACGATTCCCCGGGCAATCGACCACAAATGGGTGAGCTGTGGACGATGAACGCGTGCTACGTAAAACAAGATCCCTAAGCTCGTCAGAGCAAACTCCATTGTAGTAACGGTAGAACAGAATAACGCACCCCACACTGCGAAATCGACGGCATCTACAGCTAAACGGTGATATTGGTCGGTGGTTGAATGAAGTTTAATGATGCTGACATTTAATAATAATATTTCGAACTATGATATTCGTACACTTTCAAAGTAAAAAAAAAAACACATATGTCAAAACCTTATTTTATTTAGATAAGAGGTGAAGCTTATAGCTTTTGATTAAAAAACAGTAAATTACTTGGGATTCTACAGTAATTCAACCTTAACATGTAAAGACCATAAAAATTTTGTTGTGAGAAATGTTTTTCTTACACTGTGTAATTTAAGAATGTCCTCCGAATTTGTCCCAATTGCAATGAAAAGAAGTGATTCAGCTTATATTACCGCTAATAACTCATTCATTACATACGACCAATCATTACATAAGATTCAAGTGGCTTTTAGCAAGGCAACTTGCTATGTCTATGGTATAGATCGTTACTGTAGTGTTTCTACCTGGCGTAGGATGATCCTAAGCTGTGATTTATTGGACTATTTGCGTATAAGAAATTTGTTATTTTTTGCATGGTTTATTGATAAGAAAATCTCCATCCTACTTGTATGAAAAACTTACTTTTGGAAATTCAGCCCGTTGCATGACACTACTGGTACCAAATACTTACATCTCAATACATCCAGATTTTTTTCATTAACGCCATTAAATTGTGGAGCTTTTTACCCTTAAGCTTTAAAGCGAAAAACAGTTTCTCTAAAGCTCTCGTTGACTATAATTTAATCAAGAAAGATTAACTTTAAATTTCTCCCAATTTTATTTGTTATTCTAAAGTATGTTATATGTATGCATTTGTATTTTCTAACTTCATAAAAAAGCTTTAAAAGTTAAATATTAACGGTCTTATTAATAAAAAATTTTTCATGTTTATTAAGCTCTTATTAAACAAATTTCCTATAGAAATCAGTGCAATAAGAGCTTAATAAACATGAAAAAAATTTTATAAATAAGACAGTAAAGCAATAATGCTTTAATATTTAAGCCCCTATTTTATAATAATATTTTGACATACTTTATGTCTATTTGTCTCTCCCTTTATTGAAAATGTTGTAGAACTACATTATTATGATTAAATAAACTATAGTTAGTGCTTAGGTTAATTTTCGCCAATTATTCATTCTCAAGATAATAACAAAAAGCTAATTATATAAAATAGTTACAAACGCTTTCAAAGCAAAGAAATCAAACACTGAACTCAGCAAAATTTGCAGGAATATATTTATGCGTATAAATGTAATGCACTGATGTATTTTTGTTTTTTATTTTATTCAAATACTAGCTGATTCCGCTATGCAGAAGCAGGTTTTGCCTATGCGTATTCCTAACCAGAACGTTTTGTTTTACGGGTAAAGAGGGGAAGGAGTTCCTCGTTTGTTGTAGCAAATAAAACTCTAGGAAGGGTTTAAATTGGCAGAAAGGGGATCAGCATTGCCCCCGGGTGTTCTGCTTGCAGTTCAACCCGGGCTGATCATGGTTGAGATGCTTACCTTAGCTGAAACGTTCTGGGTGTGGTTGAAATCTAAAACGCAGGAAGGTAGTGTTAGTATCCTTGATAATTGTTTGGTGTGTGGCTTTTTTCGGGGACTAACAAACTCCCGACGGTATGTTGCTTTACAACCAGTGGTGATGGTTAACGAGTGAGTTGACTTAATGGCTGATGCTCTTAGTGGGTTTCCGCCTACCAACTCATTAAGCCTTGTCTTCAGTTGATTGCTGGGAAATTGCATACAGGAGAGATTAGAGGGCCCAAACTCCTCAAAAAGAAGTTGCTCATATGGCTACAAACATATGGCAAAAATTGCTACCTGTCTGAGGCTAGTAACATGTGGGCGCTGGTGAATAGTGAATAATTCACTCCGTGGAACTGGTCCATCATCAGATAAGGCCGCAAAGCAGACGCTGATGTAAATCTTTTTCACAACTGTGAAGTCACGTATTTCACACAAAAAAGGCTTTACATAAGAGAACTTCAACTAGAATATTAGTAAAATACAATTAGAATGAAGAAAACTGTTTCCATATTTAAGTAAATTTGTCTTAACATCAAGTGCAAAATTTTCCTATAACTAAGTTTATTCATCGTCATTTCTAACTCTTAAAATAATAGTTTAAGAAAAAAAAGTAATTGCCTGGCTTACGACGAAATTTTTTTAATTTAAAATCTTCTAATGTGGTGAAATGTGCAGTTCGAAAAACACATCAATAAAGTAAAAAAATAATTAATACCAAAAAATTTTTTTCCTAACTGTCCGATTAATTGGAAGCAAATAATAAAGGATATATCGCTCCTTTATTGCAACATAGTCATATATCAAAAAATGAGTTGTTCAAGTAACCCTTCTATATTGTGACAAAACTTTATTCAAGTGACTTTTACACTATTTCCTTTAGGAGATATTTTCTAAACATTTTTTCTAAGACTTGTATGGAAACTAAAAATTTTAAATGCGTTTTTGAGTTAGACTATGTAACAATATGTGTAATCTCACGGGGACCAATTCCACGGGTTGAACTAGATAACGACTTACCAGTGCCTCCAAGGCTTATACTGGTAGGAAATTTTTGCTTTGTGTTTGTACTCCTATGCAAATCCCCTAAATTTTACTCTAAATTTTAATATGCGCTCATAATCCAATAAAACCTGACAAGCTTAAATAAGCCTCATTTACAAATTTCTGAGTATTACTGTCATTTTATTTTTATTTTAACTTCACAGGCACACAGAGTTATATCACCAAAAGGAATTTTATATTACTTTTTTAATGTATACTTTTATTTTATGCCACAGTCTCTTAGTCTGTTTAATAACTCTTCCATCAAGCCAATAAAATTTCTCATTACTCCGAAAACAAATTACGGAGCCTTAAATATTCAATAATTTTCTACTAAATGCTTAAGTATTTATGAAATTAATTTAAATTGGTTTTAACAGATGTGTGCCGCATTTCCAACAGTACGAGTATTACAATAATACGAAGGCCAGAGTTCTATTCAATAAAATAGTCACCATTCAAAGAAATCACTTAAGCATTGAATATTAAAAACTCACATTTACATAAACATACATACCCTTAAACACATACATATGTAAATGTGTTTGCATACCTTAATGGCACACGCAAAATAAAAATTATTTAAAGGATATAAATTAAAAAAACTCACGCACACAAAAAAACAAATTTATAAACATAAAAGTTTAGCTGTTTTTAATATTTTTCCTCAAATGAATTTTTTTAAACACGCGCACCCTCAACACAAATATTTATATATACGAGTAAGTAAGTACACATACCCCATACATTCCTTAAAAATCATTGCGAAGGAAATACAACATCAGCAAATGCACATTTTTTCCAGTGATTGTGTGTAAAAGTTTGTGCGGCCACGTTACACTTGTTAGTAATTTTATATACAAGCTGTACATAAACATCAACGTAGTAGTTTCCGTTGTTAATAAATTAAGTTGCATACGAGGAAGGGCATGAAAAAGGACTGACGTGGCTATAACTTAAGCACACTTCTCCTACAATAGAAACTATTTTAAAGTTTCCAACATTACAACTGCTTGCAAAATTGTATCAAATAACCGGCACACACTAAACAGAAGGACAAAGTTCGATCATTTGCTCTTATTGTATACACATTACTTTTATTTTAATAGCAGGTCCATATTTTATCATATACGTAATAAGGTACAGTGAAACAAAACTTTGTATGAATGATGTTTCGAAGTTGACGTTAAATTTGTAAAATACGTTATTGAATATAAGTTGCTAAAAAATATAAATTGAACAAAATTGCGATTCTGGGCTAAAAATGCAACTTTGTGCTAACCAATTCTGTTTGTATAAACAGAATTGGTATTATAACTAACTCCGGGTGAGTTAGTTATAATGGGTTTCGGGAAAAGAAATAAAACGAGGGTTATTATTTCTTTTCAAATAAAATGAGTTTTATTAACAATATCTTGGTTACCTTTTTCCTTTTAAATGTCTAACGTTGGTTACAATAAAGGTGCAAAATGAAAAATACAGTAGCTCCCAGTAAGGCTATAGAATTTCCAGTTTGCTCTGGCACTTCTCGTCTTCTCAGTAAAAAATCGAATAGTAAAAAAATTTGCCGGAGAAAATGAAAAACTTCAGCCAATCTCAATCTGACATTAGATCGAATTGCCAATGCGAACAATAGAGTGGTGAGTATAAGGTTACTTCAACAAAGTGGTGAATATAGAGTTAGTTCAACAAAGTGGTAAGTATAGGGTTAATTCAACAAAGTGGTAAGTATAGGGGAAAATGTAACTGGTAAATATTAGGTAAGTGTAATATATAAATGGTAAGTATATATATAATGAACTGTAAAATGAATTTCATTTTACAGTTCATTATAATTCATAGTTAGAAAATTTATAAAAAAGATAAAAAAATAAATATATATAAGTATATGCACTTTAAATAAATTCAAGAAATAAACAAATTTTGCTCTTTGTCCACATTACTTTGGACACAAATTATAATATTGTTATGAGAAAAACTGTAGCTTAAATGGAAAACGAAAGACCAGAATGAGTTTTTGCAAACACTATATAACAGAATTACCATACACTATTAAACAGTGCTACCATATACACATATATTGCTAGGAACACAACTGCGACAAACGACGACTCTCGCCCATCGCGACGAATTCGCCGGCAAATATTCGTTATATAAATTCGTCGTGTGAAGCACAATACCAACGAAATTTTGTGTAGATAACATTGTTTACATTCCGTGCAAAAAAAATAATAATAAATATATGAATATACATAAATGCTAAGATGGGCCATATTAAAAGTAAATCTATATATATCCCATCCGAAAGAGGGATTTTTCCATATATTATCTGAGGTACTTTTGCGAACGTCTTCTTAATTTTTTTACCATATGGAATGGTATGAATATAAAAAGTATTATTTCATGGAAAATACTTTTTATATAAGAAACCTGGTCATCTGATACTATTTTGTTCGTTGTTCACTGACAAAATAGATCTATTTCAACTTTCGCTGAGTGTGACGAATTTAGAGCAACACCACGATTGTGTGTATCTTTATATACAGCAATGTGTTTTATTTTTGGCGACGAATATTCGCGGCCAAAAATTCCTCGTTCGTCGCACTTGTGTTCCTAGCATATACTTGATGAGCGGTTAATGTCGTGGATAAATAAAACTGCTGCCAATGAAATAGGTTGAAAGCTTTTCAGAAAGATTGAAAAACGGGGTGAATGCCCCAGGCTCGGGATTAATATACACGTTCAATGACTAGTATAAAAGTAGCGTGCATAAAACCAGAGGCAGTTAGTTATACTTTGAAACTTGGCGTGTTAATATCAACAAATAAAGCGTATTGACAATAGTTCAAACTGAAGTGTCTGTAATAGACAAAAATTGTGGGGAAATTATACAAGTGTACATAATTGAATCTATATATATATGTATATTATATGTGCTTTTCTAGAAGCAACTAATTATTCGACCCTTTTTATTTAAATTATTATTTGATGACTGAGCTAGTGATCACATATAAAAATTATAGTTCTTTATTTGCTTTCAATGTTTCGTCACTCCGTTGTGTGCACTGAAAATAATTCCTTCATTAATATAATGAATTTTGACATTAATCTAATGAAAATTTTCATTATTTTTCGGCCAATGATAGCCTTCATTGGACTAATGAATCTTCTTTCATTAAAAATTATTTAATGAATACATTCGTTGGATTAATGAAAACTTCATTAAGTTAATGAAGCATAAATCATAATATTTATGAATACTTTTCATTAAAACAATGAAAAAAATCATTAGGTTAACGTTATTTGTTCATTAGGCTAATGAATATGTTACATTATTTTTATGAAATATTTTCACTATTTTAATGAATAAATTCGTTGAACCAATAAAAATCTTCACCAATTTGGTGAAAAATTTTCTTCATTCTAATGAAATAAAATCATTAGTTTAAGGAGGAGTTTCATTATTCTAATGACCTTTTTTCATTAGAATTGTGCTGCTGAAAAGAAACTAAACAATTTTTTTTATATTAAGCATAAAATAATTTTTTATTGTTTTAATTATAATGCAAAATAAAATCAATAATATTAATACATTAAAAAGGAAATCAAAATATTTTAATTCAAAATCAAAACATTTTAATTCAACACAAAATAACTGAAAAAATAATATGTAATGTTACATATGTAGACATTTTGGATAATTAAGTATATTTTATTTTTCATAAACTTCATAAACTTTGTCTATTGACTTCAAAATCATTTTAAACAATGAACTGCAGCAAACTCATTTATTTTTTTAAACGTTTGCTTTTGCTTTTGGAAACTTGTGATGTTTTGCTTTTTGAAGAACAAAAAAAAAGTCCCGTTGCGTGCAAAAACAAAACGTTTGCTTTGGCTATAGAATCTATAGTAGAGCTGTGTCGTTCATGAACGAACGGGTTAAATTGAACGGATCATCTCGTTGAACGTAGTGAGCCGGTCATTAAACTGACCACTTTTCGTTCAATAGTGAGCCGTTCAATTTGGGCAGCTTTCGTCCAAATATCTTTCGTTCTTTTTGTGTCATGTTCATGTTTGTTTTTGTTGTGTAGCTTAACTAAATTGGGGGTTGTTTTTTCTTTGTATTATTTTATATTCTAAATTATCTGAATTAAAACAAAAATCGATTATGAAACTAATCAAAATTTATTACACCAAAATGGTTTTTGTTTAAAATGATTTCTTCTTTTTAAAACAATAATTTTTTTTTATCACTTTATCATTTTTTGTTTTGCTATCTTGTTGTGTTCATTTTTCAGTGCTGTGTTGATAATTGACCGGAAAGTTTTAATATTGGCAGCGTGCCGTTGGTTCAAAGTGACCGAATGAACGAAATGAATGAACGGATCAATTTTTTGTAACTGAACCAAAGTGACCGGTCACTAAAATGAACGACCCGGCACAGCTCTAATCTATAGTATAAATACATAATTGTTCACAACGAAGGCTAAGGGAAAAATTAAGTGTGACTTTGTTGTTGCATTTGTAACAGAATAAATATTCCTTTAAGCAAAAAACCAAAGAAGAGCCCATCTCTTTGCTTTTGATTTCAACTATGTAGGTACTTAAAATGAGGGTAGTTTATGAATTCTAATGAAAAGTTTAGTTAATATAATGAACATTTTCATAACAACTAAAAAACTATTGATAAAATAATTTTTTACACAGTAAATAATGTATAAAATAATTTCCTTTGTCATTTAGTTAATAGTTATAATATATTTATTATCTCACTTTTAATAAATCTCTAAAATTTTGTACCCAGCCTTCAAAAATTGTTTATAACAAATCCAATGAAATTTTCTAATGAAATTATGAAAACTAATGAATCAATTTTAATGAATATTTTCATTAATGCTGTGAATCTTCATTCATGGAACGTAATTTTTCATTCGGTTAATGAAAATTATCTAATGAATGGGGTTCATTGGAAATATGAAGCAAATATTTTTCAGTGTGCTTTCCTCAGGATCTGTTTTCATGAAGAAAAAATTCTATAACGTTCTGAAAAAGTAAAACCGTAACAATGTCGTTATCAGCATTAGATGAGGTATTGTTATATTTATTGATAAAACTAGTGTAGAAGGCTGTCAATTTAAACATCACTATCTCCTACATAATTTATCCTGTGCTCGATCAAATCGACAAAATTTATAATTAAAACAAAGTACTCGTATATTAATAAATAGCATACTAAATTATATACAGCCAGAAAGAACTTTAAATTTCTCAAAATCTCGAAAGAAACCCTCGAAACATATTTCTCTAGTGTGGTGCTCAGTTCGACTACAACTTTTTTTGCCTCTACAAAATAATTTTGATTGTTTATGATTTAGTATGTCCTATCTAGACAGTGGTGTCAAAATGTTTTTCTAAAAATATCTGATTTTCCAGAAGTACATTTTTTATATTTATATTATAAACTATATGCATGTGTCTTATTTAAGTTAAAAACAATAATAAATGAACAAAATAATAATAAATAAAAAAAAAATGCAATTCAACCCACTTTTTTCTAAATAAAATTTGTAATTATAAGATACATATACTAATTAATAGTAAATAAATTTTACAAAAGAAAGATAATAATTTACATATTATCTACCAAACATCTCAAAATTCGAAATGGGGCTTAGAACCGTATTCTGTTTAAAAATATGAACAATTTGGATGGAAGTGTAAACGTAAAAACTACTTACAACACATTTTTGTTCACTTTTTTTTTAAGTACGGAGAGAATCTCGTAATATTTTGCTACCACAAAATCGAATTATCTTGAAATTTTAAATATTGCTTTAAAGTGTATTTCCGAATACAGTTAAGCTTGTTTTAACTAATGTTTTACAAAATTGTTTTCACAACCGGCTTTTATATACATATATAAGTATCTCAGAAAATATCATTAATATAATACGTCAATATCACTTTCTAGATCACCTGAATTTACTATAAACCTTTTAAGGTTGCAAAAAAGTAAATGTATAAAAGAGCGCTAGTTTGGCGGATTTTTTTTAAAAATCGCTGAGGCGAAAAAATGCTGTTTTCTAGATATTGAAAAGCGATAAATCTAGCGTGAAAAGCACTAAATTGGCAACCGTGATGAGTAGTGGTACCAAATAAGTTAGCTATTTACACAATAAACACAGAACCGATTATAATAATATATATTCGGTGCACTAAAGCCCGGAAATATCTACTAATAGGTAAAAGAACGAATAAAATCGGAAAAAATTTTGTGTTCGCCTACATATATGGAGATATGATATTTAATCCTTGTGGTTTCGTGCTCTTTTTATTTAATTTAATCTTTCATGATTTGCCAATGGGCTTAATTCATGAATTTGTAAATCAATTTGGTGATAAAAATACTCATAATTTAGTTAATTTAACAGAACCAAAGATTAATTTATTGAATTTTAGTTGAACTTTAAAATTTTTGAATTAGATTTTTGGTTTGTACATTTGTTCAAGTTTTTTCGTTTCTTAAGTTTTTTCTTAAGAAGGATTTTTTTACAAAACAAATTTCCTGTGATCAATATTTTCGATTGAAGAAGACAAAAAAAAAAAAAAAAAAATAATAATAATCAAATCTTTAGCTGGGGGACAACTAGCTGTTTCGAAGTCGCTACACTACTCGTACTTATCAGCACCCATTTGCGGAGTTGAACTCGGGTCATGACGTATGACGCTTTAACCACTCAGCCACCGAGCCATTTAATTATTTTCTATCTATATTCATCTAATATTGAATCGCATATGCATTATGTTAATTGCCCACATTGTTTGTACAGCGTTTGCTGTCTCAGAACTAGCAGTATTTCTTTTTAGTTATTAACATATATACTTTTGTATTTTAATAATTCTCCGTATTCCGTTATTTTCTTAAGAAGGATTTTTTACAATACAAATATGCTGTGATCAATAATTTTTGATATGAAAAATAAGTAACTTTTCCAACAATTTCCCACTGTGTGTGTACACCTGCATTTGGTTATTGTTGATATTTTTCTATTTCTTTTCATACCCTTCATAATTACAAATGTTTATATGCAGCGCACTTCCGTTGAAGTTCTACTGTCGTCAGTTAAAGTCAAAAATGCAGATCTGTTACGAGCACACATAGAACATATCCTTGCATTGGTTTGCGTCTGTGTCTTTAAGGCATATGAAATTGTATGTTTATGCTTACTTTTGCTAAAAGAAAACCTGTTCTCCAATAAACAGACGTATTTATAAAAGTTGAGGTGTAAAAGTGTGTGCATATATATATATGTGTGTGTGTATTATTTCTATGAATGTGTGTAATTTTTTCCTGTTTTCTATAGTTTTTGTTTATGTGTGTTCGACGAACTTTATACAATTTAAACTTAAACTTGGAAAAGTTAAGTAGCTGTATAAGTATACATACATATAAACATATATACATTTGTATTTATATAGAAATTGTGTTTATAACAGTGTTGAATAAAAAAGTATGAACAAGAAAATTTGGGTAAATTTTGAAATCAAAGCAATAAAATATAGTTTAAAAATTTACACCTAACCACTTATATATATATATATATATATATATATATATATATATATATATATATATATATATATATATATATATATATATATATATATATATATATATATATATATATATATATATATATATATATATATATATATATATATATATATCATGGCAATTAAGGTAAATTAAATCTATAATGCGATCTTAAGCCAGTAACAAGATTTTCTAAGAACGAGTTCAAATAATCTAACACTGAGTAGTAAATTTTGGGCATTGTGCTTTCAAGGATAATAGTATCTTAATTGGTTTGGTAATTTTAACTGACAGCGGCGTGCGTAATTTTGTGTGGCGTGTAAGGCTCGTACAGCTCGAAACTTTTTGCCATAAGTTGGTAATCATATGAATAAACACCTAGCTGAAGCACTCGGGTCTTCCAATCTTTTTTGTATTCAATTCCGCAGACATACTATGAAAGACAAGTCTTCAAGAGTTGGTGACCCGAAATCCATAAAGAGAAAAAGCCCTTAGCTAACTCACCTGCCTATTCTTCACTTTTGTACCTAACTTTACAGTGCGCTGCAAGGCAATAACACCTTGGGGACTATAATTAGCACCCCAAAAACCGGACATGTATCATAATAACCAGCGAAGACTAAGACCCCTTCCTTTGATTTTAGTTAAAGCCACTGTTAGAATGTTTTAGCCAAGATGCAGTCACCTCGACGACGATCAGCATCAGGATAGTTTGTAAAACATAAGCTCCTGGGTGCTTTACTAATCCACGCCAATTAGCCTTTGGTGTAGGTTTCGGAAAACCAACACAACCTAAATCATGCCGCCTCCTAAAGTTTTATTTGCTACAACAAATGATATAGCAGAGTGCTCTGGTTCTAAGGTAAAATCTGCTCCCCAGTGAGAATCTTGGCTGATAGAAGAAAACACACACACGATGACGTGCTGTATTTCCTGAATACCCCACTGAAAGTTAATTAAATGAAAGGAGATAGCCAAGAAACAGTTTGGCTGTGGTTGCAAATTAAATTGCGTGTAGAAAACATTAATAAAATCCAATAACGGAAGTTCTAGTAACCACGTTTTCAGAACTCATAAATTGTTTAGTGCTGTGTTGCAGTGCCTTATAGGTTAACATTATAACGAGTGATTTTTTGGTTTTATCTTTTTGGCAACACTAGTTTTGACTGCTCACGCACGTTTTGTATCTTGTGTCACTGTCAAACATCTTCAGTTTGGTCTATAATTTAATCATGAATCGTCTTACAAATGAACAACGCTTGCAAATTATTGAATTTTATTACCAAAATGCGTGCTCTGTTAAGAAAGTTCATCGCGCGCTTCTTCCATTTTATGGTCAGTTTAATCGACCTACTGAGGCTTCTATTCGGGCTATTGTAAAAAAATTTCGCACCAAATTTACATTGTTGGACATTAAACCACCAACACGCTTACGTAGAGTGCGAACTGAAGAAAATATCGCAGCCGTATCGGCCAGTGTTGGTGATGACCGTGAATTATCGATTCGGCGTCGTTCGCAGCAATTGGGCCTCTGTTACTCCACTACGTGGAAAATTTTGCGGAAGGATTTGGGTGTGATAAGATACAGCTAGTGCAAGAATTGAAGCCAAACGACCTACCACAACGCCAAATTTTTGGTGAATGGGCTCTTGAAAAGTTATATGAAGATCCACTTTTTTATCGAAGAATTGTGTTCAGCGACGAGGCTCATTTCTGGTTGAATGGATACGTGAACAAGCAAAACTGCCGTATTTGGAGTGAAGAGCAGCCAGAAGCATTGCAAGAGCTACCAATGCATCCACAAAAAACAACCGTTTGGTGCGGATTATGGGCTGGCGGCATCATTGGGCCGTATTTCTTCAAAGATGATGCGAATCACAACGTTACTGTGCATGGTGAGCGCTACCGTGCGATGATAACAAACTTTTTTTTTGCCAAAAATGGAAGAGCTTGACTTGCATGACATGTGGTTTCAACAAGACGGTGCCACATGCCACACAGCACGCGAAACAATGGACCAATTGAGAGGCGAGTTCGGTGAACAGTTTATTTCACTCTTGGGACCAGTCAATTGGCCGCCCAGATCGTGCGATTTAACGCCTCTAGACTATTTTTTGTTGGGCTATGTTAAGACTAATGTCTATAGCGACAAGCCTGCTTCGATTGACGCACTGGAAGCCGACATTGCCAACATTATTCGTGAGATACCGGCCGAAATGTTGGAAAGAGTATGCCAAAATTGGACTAAGCGGATGGACCATTTGAGGCGCAGCCGCGGCCAACATTTGCATGAAATAATCTTCAAACATTAAATTATATCGACCCAACTATCGATCCAAATAAATATTTCATGTAATTGGAGTAATGCCTTTTGTGAAAGAAATTTGAATGGACGTTTTACCTGCGCGATATAAAGTAAAATACTTTATATCGCGCCCGTTTACAAACTCTTTCAAAAAAATAAAAATATTGATTTATTCAAAAAACCATTTCTTACTGTTCTCCCCTTTAGGGGCAACTTTCAAACTAAGAACTGTTTTATATCGATTTACTGACTTTTAGATTTCTTCGTACCAAATTTTGTCTAAATCGGCAGAGCGATTTAGGGATTATAAAAAGAGTTATAAAAATTAAAAAAAAAATCGTTATAGAATCGTTAAACAGAGCTAATTAGCATGTTGATAAAATGTTTGTTTTACTTATACTTATTGCAAACAATAGCTTGGTTATATTAATAATCTGTTATTGGAAAATTTGAAAACAGACTTAACCAGCTGACAGCTCTAGTAAATATTTTACAAATTTGTCAACATTTACATCTCCTTTTGCTATATTCACTGTAAATATTACCGATAAAGTCACACACTCAGTTTAGTTTAGAAAGTCTGTTTTTAAATTTTCGTATGCGAGCAGTCATATAAAGACATGAGTTTCATAAAACACGTCCACATGCAGTTTTTCCGTTCGTGTCGTACATTTATGCCTCGAACGTGTTTTTGTGTCTATAAACTACAGACACATTTCCATGCATAAATTGATATTTTGTGGGCCACCTACAGAACTCGATATTTTTATGTCTTTTATTTTTCTCGTCTTGTGTATACGAGTACATTCAATTTTAACATACACCTGTACTCTATTCGGTTTAAACGCCTTTTTTCCACATCTTTTTTCTTATTGTTGGGAGTACGTTACTGAATATAACAAGCAATCATTAATGTTTGTTGCAATTGCATTCGTCCTGCTGCAGAATAAAATAGTAGCAAATAGTCCTTGTTTCAGTATCTAATATTTAAAGTTTATTTTTTCCTTTCTTTTTTTTTTGTTTTCTGCCAAAATTTCTTCACCATTTCGTTTTCACAAAAGAGTGTGCAGAGATGTCTGCAAGTGGGTAATTGCATGTAGAAGTTTCTCGTACTTTTAAGTTCATTTGTCATAAACACAAGTTAAAGTTTCATTTATTGTTGTGGTAGTAGCATTTGTTACACTTGTTAGTAACTTTCGCAGTAATTTTGTTCTGTTTGTATTTATGGCTATTTCGAAATTTTTGGCGATTGTATTGCTTTTCGAAGAGTACGTGTGGCAAATAATATTTTCTTACTTTTACCTTAAATGCCGACAAAAAAGGCAGTAAAGGAGCAGAACTTTGATTATTAACTGTAAAACTTTTATAGGAAATGCAGCACTAAAGATAGACATTCGTTAAGAGCATTTGTTCAGAAAGACATTGGAAAATGGTATCCTTTAAAAATTTTACTTTAAGACATTTTAAGTTTGCATAATTAAATTTTTTTTTTTATCTTGGACCAGTACTCAGGGGATAGCCCCTACATATGCACTGCATTGTACTGGAACCAGAAAAATAGATTACGAGAAGGAGGAAAGGGGGAGTAATGTTTGTGAACTTAACACATGGAACGACCAAAACAAACGTTATCACAGCATTTAAAGCGTTGAAATTAAATTAGTTAAAACTGAACAGTGCTCAGTGTATATACTTTCGACACTGCTCAGAATAACAAAAATTAGTTCAACACCGCGGACACCGTAAGGTAATAAATACATAGGAGGAACATAAAAAAGATTTTAATAAAACCAATTAGACAAAAAACAAACGGCAGTAAGAACATAATATAATAAAAAAAAAAACACGTGCACACATGATGCACAACAAAACTCTACCTATTCCAGTATAATTTCGTTATTTTAGAAGTTAATAATAAATATAAGTATAAGTACAGAAAACACGAACGACAATGAAAAACACGTGTGTACAGAACGAAAGACAAAACACTACTCCCTATGACGAAAAAAAAAATTTCATTGAAAGATCATGTTTTATGCACATACGGTACGAATATAGCCTTCACCTCCCACCAGATCTTCGGAATATACCCCAATAACATGTTTGATCTAAAGCTTTTTACCATAGTAGTGGTCATAACGGCCATTGTGTTGCTTTTTGATAATAGTGCCGCAAAAATTCCATTCGAACCGGTGCTTATGCTAAATCCTAGTTTTAATCATCAATGTCTCTGCAAAATGCTAGAAAAAATATATGTATTTATTTATATATTTCATTCGTTGTTGACAAATATAAATCCTTTGTGCAGTTGATTATAATTTAAATTTTTTAACTATATAAAAATATTAGCCCTTGAATGAAAATTCAAACCCTGTTTACGCAAATTTGATGAGTTCGTAAACAAAATCTAAACGCGGTTAAGTATCCGCAGTATATGATAACAAATATAACATAACAAATTATGCGAAAGAAGCGTATATATGATGCCACAAAACCTATCACCATATATCGTATATACAGGGTGGCGCAAAAATAACCTTTCGATGTTTTTTGGCTGTAATTCAAAAAACCAAAAGAAAAACTTTGATTCTTCTTGTGGATTATTCTTATTTGGTCTTTTTGTTTTTTTACATCAAATCGAGAATATGATGTCATGTAAATAGCCGCCGCCACTTTGTCATTTGAGCCCTTTTTATAGCATTTTCCATCATATTGGCCAAAACTTCCGGCAATAAGTCCTCACATTCTTGACGGATATTGTCTTTAAGAGCTGCAAGAGTCAGAGGCTTGTTGACATAAACCGGCGACTTCAAAAAGCCCCACAGAAAGAAATCTGCAGCGATAAAATAAGGCGATCTTTCTGGCCAATGCAAATCGCTAAAACGGGAGATTAGGAGCCCGGGAAATGCATCCTTCAGCATATCGGTTGTGCCACGAGCAGTGTATGCCGTAGCACCGTACTGTTGGAACCATATGTTTTGCAATCCCAATTCATCAAGTTGGGGCAAAAAGAAAACGTTGATCATTAGCGCTCACCATTCACAGTAACCGTTTGGCCCGCGACGTCTCTGAAGAAAAAAGGTCCTATGTCTCCTCCAGCGAAACCAGCACATCATGCAGTGACTTTGAGCGGGTGTAATGGCTCTTCATGGGTTACATGCGCCTTTTCAGTGTTCCAGAAGCGTAAATTTTGCTAATTTACGTACCCGCTAAGATGGAAATGGGCCTCACCACTCATGATTATTTTTGATGAAGAATATATATATATATATATATATATATATATATATATATATATATATATATATATATATATATATATATATATATATATATATATATATATATATATATATATATATATATATATATATATATATATATATATATATATATATATATATATATATATATATATATATATAAGACAGAGGGGAAATATCTGGGCATAAACATAAACAATTGGTATAATACTCGAGTATTTTGTGTAGGTATTTTTATATGTATACATACACAGCGAAAACTTGGTAATGTGTTGCTCTCAGCTACTAACATACTTTTCAATATGATAGTATTTACCGCCAACATTACTTATAATTAGATACGTAATGACTTCCTTAGTATCTCTTGTATATATACGTTGGTAAGTAGTTGTTCTTGGCCAATATACATGTACAATATTTGCAATGAAAATTGAATAAAAGAATACTTGGATTTGATAAGATAAACTAATAGAAACGGGTTTAAAAATGTTTACAAAATAAAAAATGTAGAATATCAATACGAGTATTTGCCTTAATAAATTTTTCTGTTCTGGCTATTTCACTATTCGTGCAATTTGTTTTACTGTCATTACGACTTACAGTTTATGAATACCCGTGTAAACGTAATGTTAACATTATATATATTATATGATAAATCACAGTGCTAAAAACAGTACTTAATTCCAGGTTTTTAAGAAAAGTATTGAACATAAATGGTAATTTTATTTAAGAACGCTTTTTGAAAAGGAACACATACTACTGTAAGACCTTTTTCAAGATGTATTGTTTATAAAAAATCCGTTTATAAAGGTGGCATTTATACCATTATTTAAAGTCATATCTTTTTTTATATTATATAAAGTTATCTACTACATTTAATGCATTTACACAAGTCATATTCAGCCATTTTGATGGCTTTTATTGACATCAAATAGTAAATTACAGGACTTGTAAGCAATTAGTTTTTTTAATGGCTTTTGTGCAATGACATTTTGAAATAGTTATTCGTCACCGAGTATATTAAGTACTTGCCTCCAATGACATCCCCATGTTAAAATAATGACTTAAAATGCCAAAGTAGAAATAGTGGAAAGTGTGTTTATTAACAATTTAACACATTACTTTGCAATAGAAGTTTTTTAAATTTATTAAAATGAAATGCCTTTGCAAACAAACGTGTGTACATAAATGCTTACATACATATGTATATTGAAAAAATTATTTTAAATAAGAAAATTTTAAATTAACGATATATCCTGAAAAAGTCTATAATAAGTGAGAAAAAGAAGTACTGGACTACTCTCAAACTCAAATTTTTGTTAATCAAAGTACGTCCGAATGTTAAATGTTTCTGTATATTTGTTTTTACTTTTTGAAATCACAATATTATTTGTAAATAATTTAGCAAATGTTGAGAGTGAAGGGAAACGAATTCACAAATATTTCGCCTATTAGCAAACCATTATGAATGATGCTGATATCAATGTTATAATGACCCAGTAAATTGGTAAAGTTTCTAAAACTTCAGTAAAAGCATATTTAGGGATCTAATTTAAATTAATTCCATTTTTTCTGCTTACAAAAGAGGTCAAAAAGTACTGTCTACATATTGGGTCAATTTGTGGGTAAAACAACTGCAGCAATAGTCAACAACGTACAATATTAAATGAACATAGTAAATAATTTACTTTTACAGAATCTATATTCATATTTGCAAAACTGAATACACAAAGTTGTATGAGTTCACTAAACATATAATGAATGTGATTGGCAAATCGAAAACAATTAAATTCATAGAAAATGAAACTTTTGGCCAAATGCCAGATCACATTTAAAGAATATTGGAAAATAAATGAAGAATATAATTTTGTAGGTTTGTAGTTGGTGGCAAAGTCTATGAAATTTAAAGCATATGCTTATTTAAATTTAAAAATTTGATTAAGTACTTTGTTTAAAATAGAACACATTAACCCATTGCATAAACTGTAGTTAAAGAAGAAATAGCAAATAAACATTTTTAATTGAATTTTTCTTAGAAGATCATGCCATCAATTTTATTGCTATTATTTTTATATTTCTAATATTATATGATGATGGGTGGGTATCATTCGTCTAGCTCGAGTTCAATCCTGGCTAAAGCCAAGAAATATTTTTATTTATAATTATAACAATAATTGCCGCGATCAATAACTCTTGATCAAAGAAGACAGGAAAAAATAATTGAATACACTAAAGCTGGGGGACAACTAGCTGTTTCACAGTCGCTACACTGTTCATCAGCACCCATTAGGATTCGAACTTAGTACCATGTAAACATGATGTATTTTTAATACGGCTGCTTAACCAACTCAGCCACTAAGCCCTTATTTATTTTTTCGTCTATATTTGTCTCATATTGATCACATATGCAATTTGTATTGAATATTATAGTCTTGAATTGAATATTATAGTATTGAATATTATAGTCCTTTTGTAAAACAAAGAGTTTAAACTAAAATTTTTTTCATAAAATCTTTTGAAAAATAATAATTCTAGCAAAGAGCTCGAACTTTAATAAAATTAATAAAATTAAATATATTTTCTTGTCTTCTTCAATCAAAATTATTGATCACAGCAGATTTGTATTGTAAAAAATTCTTCTTAAGAAAGAAAAAAACCTGAACTATAACCCGTTGTACAAATGTGCAAACCCAAAATTTAATTTAAAAAATTATATAAGTTCATCAAAAATTCAATAGATTTATATTTACATCTCTGGGTACGGAGAATATTAAAATACAAAAATATGTATGTTAATAACTAATAAAAAGAAATATCGCTAGTTCTGAGACAGCAAACGCTGTACAAACAATGTGGGCAATTAACAAAATGCATATGTGATTCAATATGAGATGAATATAGATAGAAAATAATTAAATACTCGGTGGCTTAGTGGTTACAGCAGCAGATCATGATACGTCATGACCCGAGTTCAAATCCCAGTGGGTGCTGATGAGTAGTGTAGCAACTACGAAACAGCTAGTTGTCCCCCAGCTTAAAGATTTGATTATTATTTTTCTTGTCTTCTTCAATCAAAATTATTGATCACAGCAGATTTGTATTGTAAAAAATCCCCTTCTTAAGAAAAAAACTTAAGTAAGAAAAAAAACCTGAACTATAACCCGTTGTACAAATGTACAAACCAAAAATTTAATTAAAAAAATTATAAAAGTTCATCAAAAATTCAATAAATTTAAAATTAAATATTGTTTCTAGAAAAATTATATATTCAACATTATACAAAACTGGTCCCTTTGGAATGAATAATTATTACTAAAAGTATTTAAATGGGCAGTTGCCAAAAGTTATTGGCTAATCCGAATTACAGAAAGCCAAGGACAATAAACCAAGAATTACAAAATTAATTAGCGGAGTATTACCGCACTAACTATTTCGAAGAGGTGATGAAGCGAATTCTTTGCTGAACAATGGCTGGTTGATTTGCTAATAGTTTGCTAGTTGACACAATGATTTTATTTCTAACTGTAGAATTAAAATGTTGTTCTTTTTTGTTTGTTCGTAATTTTTGTAAAGGACTAAGCATTAAACTTAATAAAAAAAACACAGTTTTTACTTATAAAGAACTTTTTTTTGACAACCTCAAAACATTTTTTAAGATAACTAGGCAGAAATCTTAAGCTAAGTCCCAGAACTATAAAAGAGTTTTGCTGACACAACCAACACTTTATTTTATTTTTTCATTTACTTTTTCAAAAATTTATAGATAAAGGAACACCGGTTGAGTTTGTAGGTGAATTTACATAAATTTAGCTACTCACTCTAGAGCAAGTGGCCCAGCCCTATGCGCTTGATACTCAATTGTTTTTATAAATGCGCTTAGGTATAGGGCTGTGCTCTTTAATACACAAATACTGCGGTCAGCATTAGCAACGAAAAATACACAAACAACTTCGTCTTTTATATTTTTTTTCGTTCTTCACCGTACACACACAAAAGCAAAACAACAACACTTTTGCATGTTTTGCTGGTAAACATTGACGACAGCGATTATCAGTGTGAATTTTGTTTTTGTAAATTGTCTTGCTTTTTACAACAAAAAATATTAAATAAAAATAGTTTTCCTTAAATGTATTGGTGTTTACTCTTCCATATAGAACTTGTGGGCACCACTGCTCTAGAGGATGTTGAGTAGGCATTATTACAGCCTTGAAAATACTGGATATGTCGTCAGTTGATTGTAAGTCTGACATGGAATTTACTGACAGAAAATGTCATAACATCTGATATGGGACTAGCCAGCATCTGTAGGATGGCTAAAAGGATAGCGGGGAGAAGTTTTATCTAATCTTTTTATGGAATCTTGCCTAAATTAGTTACTAATGGTACATATGATGATGATATTGCTGTAGCAGCGCACTGATACTCATAAATGGGTGGAGCACTTATAGTGGCCTCAGTGAAAATCCACAGAAAGCAGAGCTGGTACTTTTCACCATTAAATACAAAACCCATTCTTTCGATCTGCCAGAATAATATCGAAGTACAAGGACAAAGCAGCTACTGTGTTGTATTTGCGTCGTAAGGATTTTAAAGCATTTATAACTTGGGTATTGTTGGTGAACCTTCCCTCAAACACAACTCGACTTTCCTACTACTCTGACGAACGAGTACGCTGACCGGTGACGTCAGTCGCAAATCGAAAGTCAAACAGTCCACTTATATGATTACCAAATAATAATTAACTAAATAATAAATGATATGAATAATATATATAGTTGGTGTTTTAATTGCTTATAAACCAAAAGAAAAGAAATTGATGTGGCTGTGTTCAGAAATAAAATGATCATCTCACCAAATTAAATTGAACCAGTGAAAAAAAACGAAGTAGAGTGGTTGTGCTAAAAAAGAAAATACATACAAACAAGACTGGGAGTTAAGCAATTGACGCGAATAAAAAACAATTATTTCATTCGAAACAAATAGAAACTGTGAGTTGAACAAGTTTGTATGTGTGACAGAAGTAAAGGCCCATTTAGCCGACCGTAAATGTAGAAATGTAAATGTAGTCGGAACAGCTGATCGTTTTTGTTATACGAGAAACAATGTAAATGCTTATCTGACTGTAATGAAATGTAACTGTAACGTCTAAACCTGTAGAAAATAGAATTTCATTACGTGTTTACGTGACAAATGTAGTCAGTGATGGTAAGTATTATTGTGAATGGCAGGATGGCACAAAAACCCTTTTTTCGTACTTTTTGTTTATTTGATAATTGAACTGTTTAAGTAGTTATATTTGTATACACACATAATATATTTTAATAAATGTAGTATTTTTCTGTAAAATACGCAAAATGGATATAAATGGTAGCATAATTTATACACAACGCACAATTTTGCAGCTGTCACATTATATGTAACCACAACATTTATTCGTCCGATTTCCAAAAAATATATTTATTAAGTACAATCTTCCAACGATAAAATGAATTTTAAAAAATGGTTTATAATATAGAGTTATGCTGATATAAATGTAAGAAAGCAATACAGTATAAATTTAGGTCTGCGATGAAATAAAATAATAATTATATATAATTAGTATTTTAGTACTGTTATGCACAAAAAAATATAAAAAACTATTATGCATATAAATATAAAAAGTTTTTATTTGCGACCGTATAAAGTACATATATTCTGAATCAGAATTAATAGAAAAGTCGATAAATCGATGTCCGTCCGTCGGCCGTTGAAATACCGTTTCTGAGAAAACCATTAGAGTTAGAAACGTTTTTTCTTTCACCATTCTATTACCCCATCGAGTCATGGGATTGCAATTGAAATTCAGTAATATCGCTTCACATATAGCTGAGATATGTTCAAAATTCCGAAAAAGGGCATTATTTTTTGCAATTTTGTATGAACATTTTTGAAAAAAAAAAATTATTTGTTATGCTTCAAACTTCACACACTTATTATAGTAATAAAAGTAGGTTACTAAAATACAGAAAAAGAGAAATTCCGATATCGTTCCATATATTCGTATACCCAAGATATAGCTTAAACCGATTTTTCCATAATGTTTTTTTTTTGCTTAAAAGAAGTCCTGATAATATAAGGAGGTTACCAAATAGAAAAAATGAAAATTTCCAATATCGGTCCATATATACCCGAGATATAGTCTAAGCCGATTAATTAGTGAAAAATTTCTTTTGATTGAAATCAGTTCTGATTATAAAACGAGGTAATTACTCGTAAAATACAGAAAATGGAAAATTCCGTTATCGGTTCATATTTATAGCCTAAACTAATTTTTGCATTATAATTTCCATGAAAGATTTCCTTTTTGGAATGGTGATTACAAGTCAAACATATTTTTCCCCCGATGTCGGTTCATATATATCCGAGCATAATTAGTTCACATTTTTTAATATATACTATATATATGTATATAGGTGACTATTGTGAAGGGTATTTTAGATTCGGTCCAGCCGAATGTACTATGCTCCTGTTATATATTAATATTATTATATATTATAAGCAATTAAATTTGTTTTTTTAGAAGTACCAAAGAGCAGAGAACAAAAATTCAAACATTTGAGATTTATTCGCTATATTAGCTTCCAACATTGGTACTAATCAAAAAATTATAAACAGCTAGTTTTTTATATTTCCCAGCTGTAGCTCATATGAAATGTCGACATATAGACAGAAAAAGAAATATTAGAAATTTTAGGTACCATTTGAACAATTTTCGTACTTTTTGTTTATGTACTGAATACTATGAACGCTCATCACTGCTATGAACAGCTGTATTGCTTTTATTTTATTTTTGTAAATTATTTGATATAAAGATATGGTTGATGAAAAATTAATTATTTTCTTTAGCATACAATAATATAAAAATGAAAAACAGAACACTTTTTCTGTAAATCATTAATAACTGAACACTTTTTCTTCACATGCACTTTTGTTTTTTTTTTGTTTGTATCAAAAACACATGATACGGTTTTACGTGTTCTATAAGTGCTACTACATTTACATTTACGTTACATTTACATTTACGTTACAGTTACAATTTCTACAGTCGGCTAAATGGGCCTTAAAGAAATTACAAACAAACAATCGTGCGCGTGCGGCTTATAAACAACTATACGAATAAAAAAAAAAAAAAAAAAAAAAAAAAAAAAAACAACGGTTTGTTGCTACTGGGAGTTAAGCAATTGCTTTCGTACGAGTATGTGTTGCTAGAGTGAAAAAAGAAGAATATATTTTGTCAATATAATAACTACACTAATACAGGCAAAACAGTGTTGGAAGAAAAAAGCCTTTGTGTTTGTTAGTAGAACGGCGAGTGCGTGGAATTTGTTGCTATCTCCGCAAAGAAGAATATGTTTATTATGTGCGTGACAATAATATACATATATTAACGTATAAAATAACAAAAACAAAGTAAGTTTAAAATTGAATCGCATATGTATGTATGTGTTATTAGAAGCAGAGACAGAACCACTGCAAAAGGCGTTAAGCGAAAAACGATAAACAAACCAAGTAAGTACAGAAATTATTAATTGTATCTAACGACAGAATGAAGGCAATACAATCAAAACGCCGCCTAGAAAAGGGTGCAATTACTCGGGCACATACATTTGTGGAAAATCCTCCTGAATTGTTGAATGCGGAAGAAATAGAAACGCGTCTTAATCGTCTATAAGGCGCATGGAAGCAACTGGAATTTCTAACAGGGGAGTTGTACAATCACGAGGAAGACGCAGGTTTTGTTGATCCCGAAAAAGAACTATGTGAATATGAAGCAAAATATGTGCATAGTACTGCTGTGTTTAAACGTTGGTTGAAAGACTCACAACCTGCGGCGTCATCACCTGACCTGCAGCTAGATTTGTTTTCGCGATTGGCAGAGCAACATTCAACTCTACTACAACGTTTGGATACTCCAGCTAATTCACGTCATGAAGACTTACCAAAAATAAGAATTGAGCCCTTTGCTGGGAACTATAAAGAATGGCCATCGTTTAAAGACTTATTTATTAGCGCAATAGATTCAAAACCGAATTTATCCAATGTGCAAAAATTTCAATATTTAAAGTCCCTTCTAAAAGATGACGCAGCTAACCTTATTAAACATATACAAATGTCGGAAAACTCTTATGCTACTGCTTGGGATCGACTCAAAGAGCGCTTTGATCGACCTCGGCATATCGTCACATCATATACTGAAACATTCATGGGTCTTCCTTCATTAAAGGAAGAGAATAGTAGTATACTGAGAAAGATTTCTGACACCTCAAACGAGGTAATGAGAGGTTTAAACGCTATAGGGCATAATGAACGCGACCATTGGCTTATATATTTATTACAGAACAAAATTGATTCGGAATCTCGACGCAAATGGGCTGAAAGGTCCCGGGATGAGGATAAACCGACAATTGAAGAGTTTTTGGAATTCCTAGATCAGCGCTGCGAAGAACTAGAACTCGGAGCGAAAGTGGCTTCCAAGGCCATGTATCCTAAAAGGGGTCCATCCACAGCATTGGTATCATCAACAAAGTCTTCACAAGCTTGTTTGGATTGCGGTTCTTGTGACCACCACATACATAAATGTAAGCATTTCCTGTCGCTTAAAATAGATCAACGTCGCTTGCTGGTTAAAAACAAAGGTCTTTGCTTTAATTGCCTAAGAAAGGGGCATTCCGCTCTTAATTGTAACTCGCAACATAAATGTCGTTCCTGCCAAAGGAATCATCACACATTGCTTCATTTTGATCAATTAGATCAAGGTCAAAAGGTTAATAGTGCTGTACCAGAGCTTCCAACACGACGCATTGGTTCGATTGAACCTCAGTGCTCTCAGCCGGTATCATTAAATTCTATCGTAGGTCAGTCAGGCACCGCATCTCTGGGCGCTAGGAATGTTACCAGTATTCTACCCACAGCTTTGGTAGATGTACAAAACTGCCAAGGTCAATACGTAACATGTCGTATTTTGCTCGATACTGCTTCTGAATTATCGTATATTACAGAAGATTGTATTAAACGTTTAGGCTTACCTCGCAATAGGTCCAAAATTTCCCTTACCGGTATATCCTCAGTTAAAGCGGAATCAACACGTGGTCATAGCATTTTACATATAAAATCAAGGGACTCACAATTTCGGTTGGACGCTCAAGTTCATATATTAGGGCGTATAACTTCGTCTCTTCCCAGAAGTACAATAACACAGTTCGAGCGTGAAAAGCTAGATGCAGTACAGCTTGCCGATCCATCATTTTATCGCTCAAATCCGATTCATATTTTGTTAGGAGCAGATTACGTCTGGGACGTTTTTACACAAAAGAAAATGGTGGACGACAAAGGTAACACAATTGCAGTTTCTACAATATTTGGTTGGGTAGTAACGTCAGTTAGTTCAACCGTTCAACATCAGTTATCATCATCGTTGCTCACGATTTCTGACATTGATAAGACGCTCAGAGCATTTTGGGAAACTGAAGAGGCACAACCTCCTACAAAACATGATGATGAAGTTGCAGTGGTGGAGCACCATTTCAGGGAGACTTATAGTCGAGATGTAGACGGACGTTATATAGTTAAGCTTCCATTTAAGGAACAAAATCCAGTTTTCAACAATACATATCAAGGTGCTCTTGTAAGATTTAAAGCTACAGAAAGAAGACTCTTAAAAAATCCAATTTTACGAGACAGTTACATTAGATTCATGAATGAATATAATAGTTTAGGACATATGCGTGAACTTTCACCAGAGGAAATAAATGTCGACAATTGTTGGTCCTAAGCTACGGGTTGTTTTCGATGGTTCTTTTAGGGATGGAAATAATTGTTCTCCAAATGACAAACTACACGTTGGGCCATCCATTCAGCGCAATTTATTTGCCGTATGCTTCCGCTTCCGGTTACACAAGTTTGTATTTTCAGCTGATATCATCAAGATGTTTCGGCAAATTTGGGTAGCACAAGAACATCGAAACTTCCAAAGAATTCTGTGGAGAGAAAATCCAAATGACAAGCTGAAACACTTTCAGTTATGCACCGTTACGTATGGAACAGCTTCTGCGCCCTATCTTTCAGTACGTGTGTTAGAACAACTAGCACAAGATTACCAGAAGTCACATCCCACTGCTGCTAAAATTCTCCTTGAAGACTTTTACGTCGACGATGTTTTAACAGGTGCCTCATCCACAAAAGAGCTGCTTTTGAGGCAAACAGAACTCATTGATTTACTCGCACAAGCTGGGCTTGAATTAAGCAAATGGGTATCAAACTGTAATGATATATGCCCAAATGGTAATGCAGAAGACTTGTTCTTTAAGAAAGATGAAAGTGATACGGCAAAAGTCCTAGGGATCTATTGGAGCCCCGACGAAGACATCATCCGCTATAAAATAAATTTGGAAGGTTATCCACATGCTACATGCACTAAAAGAAAGTTGATATCTGACGTGGGTCGTATTTTTGATCCGCTTGGCTTGGTTTCTCCAGTTATAGTGAAATTTAAAATTTTATTCCAAGAACTGTGGCTGCTTAATCTTCAGTGGGACGAAGCATTGCCAAGAAACTTAGTGGAAGAATGGTTAAGATACAGGGCCGATCTGCAAAATCTCTCAAAACTTAAGCTACCACGTTATGTACCGAGCAGTAATTCAACCATGGAGCTTCATGGTTTTTGTGATGCCTCCCTTAAGGCATATGCAGCAGTCGTTTACTGCCGAACTCAAGGAAAAGACGGAAATATTTTAATCAATCTCATGGCGTCAAAGACTCGAGTTGCTCCACTGACGCAAATATCTTTACCCCGCCTGGAGCTATGCGGAGCTTTACTCTTAACACGGTTGATGAAGTCAATTACCGCGTCACTTTCTCATGAAAATATCGAAATCTATGCTTGGTGCGATTCAACCGTTGTCTTATCATGGCTATCAACACAACCTAGGAAACTGAAAACGTTTGTTGGAAATCGCACATCCGAGATTTTAGAGACTTTACCTCGCAACGTTTGGCGGCATGTCAACACAAAACTGAATCCTGCGGATTGCGCTTCACGTGGCCTGATGGCGGATCAACTGCTCAATCTTAACCTTTGGTGGTCAGGTCCATCATTCTTAAGATCTCAACAAGAATTTGAGGAGCTTGAAGCGCCCTCATTTGACAACATTAACGTTATGGCGGAAATGAAATCAACATCAAAGCGCGTTAACAACCTCGCAATTGCAATAAGGACAGATGCTGAACATCCTTTAGAGTCTACACTAAAAAATGTTTCGCAGTGGTATAAGCTTATTCGCATTGCCTCATATGTTCAGCGATTTATTAACTTACGCGTTTTCAAAATCAACATTCCGTCGAAAAATTTAACATTTGATGAGATACAGAGGGGGAAAATCATATGTCTCAAGATGGCGCAACAGAGTTTATTTGCCAATAAGGAAATTTATGGCGGCGGAAATAAAATTGAAAATATTTCAATATTGAAACTTTCACCATTCCGAGATTAAAATGGACTTGTAAGAGTCGGAGGGCGATTGTCGAATTCCGAGCTTTCAACCGACACTCAACATCCGATCATTCTCCCGAAGGATCACATCGTTACCAATTTAATACTCCAGGAAGAACATATCAAAAACTTGCACCCCGGCGTTTCGGCGCTTTTTGTTATTGTCAAACAGCAATATTGGATAATTGGAGCTAGAAATTTAATACGCAACCTCACGCATAAATGTTTAAAATGCTTTCGACAAGCACAACATACCACACAACAACGAATGGCTGATCTACCCAAAGTGCGTGTCAGACAAGCCTTTCCATTTCAAAACAGTGGCTGTGACTATGCCGGTCCATTTACACTAAAAATATGGCGAGGACGTAATGCAAAGACCTCCAAAGGGTACATCTGCCTTTTTGTTTGCATGGCTACTTCTGCTATACACCTCGAGCTAGCTACGGACTTAAGCACAGACGGGTTTCTAGCAGCTTTACGTCGGTTTATGTCTCGACGGGGTAAATGCTCAACTATATACAGCGACAACGGTACGAATTTTGTCGGCGCCAGACGAAGCCTGAATGAAATGTATCAACAACTCCAATCTGAACAACACAATCAAATCATCACAGCAACACTGGCTAAGGAAGGTATCAATTGGCTTTTTATCCCACCTTATTCACCCCATTGGGGTGGAATTTGGGAATCTGGAGTGCGCTCGGTAAAGCTGCATCTACGCCGAGTTATTGGTTCAACTGTGCTCACCTTTGAACAAATGCACACGCTTTTATCACAAGTGGAAGCAGTCATCAACTCGAGGCCGCTCGGGTCAACGTCCGATACAGATGTTGGGTATTTATGTCCATCGCATTTTTTACTCGGTAGACCAACAACAATGGTTCCTGAAGCAAGCCTTACTGAGATACCAACAAATCGCCTCGGCTATTGGCAGCATGTACAATCCATGTACCAGGGGTTTTGGCAAAAATGGCATAAGGAATATTTAACATCCCTACAACAGCGCCCCAAATGGCAAAATGCTCATGCAAACCTAGCCTTAGATGACATTGTCATAATCAAGGCAGATAAGAGTCCCCCTTCTACTTGGCTGATGGGTCGTGTAATTGAGACTTTTCCTGGCCGTGATGGGTTAGTCAGGGTTGTGAAGTTAAGGACGTCAAGTGGCACCATAACCAGATCAATCACCAAACTTGTAAAACTTCCCAGATGCTGAACTCGTCGTCAGGGCCGCCCGGGATGTTGGTGAACCTTCCCTCAAACACAACTCGACTTTCCTACTACTCTGACGAACGAGTACGCTGACCGGTGACGTCAGTCGCAAATCGAAAGTCAAACAGTCCACTTATATGATTACCAAATAATAATTAACTAAATAATAAATGATATGAATAATATATATAGTTGGTGTTTTAATTGCTTATAAACCAAAAGAAAAGAAATTGATGTGGCTGTGTTCAGAAATAGGTATAAATACTTTAAATTCTTGCTGTCTATATTAACGTATCCATATTAACGTATCGGACGCTAGTTTGGTGGAGGGCTTTCGAGAAAACCACCTGCTGTAGAGTTATCGAGTAGATACTAGGTATGCCAGCTTTGATGGTGCTATTTGCACTACACCAACTAAAGCGCTGATTACGATGATGCTTTGGCTGCCGGTTAATCTCGTGGTATAGGAAGTGGCTATATGCTCGATGTCTAGGTGCAAAGCCAGTGGGGTGTAGAAAAAGGTGACAGAATGATAATGAACCTTTCGAGGTATGTTGATTACTTTTTACCAGATCTAATGTCCCATAAGAGATGTGACATAATCCTGTCCGTGAGCAGAGAAAAGGAAGGCGTTGCACAGAGGAAAGGAAAATACAAGAAGAGAAGCGAAGGAGAGAAAAAAATAGATAAAAAGAGAAGACAATGGAAGAGAAAAGAAGTGGTGAGTAAAGTAGCAAAGAGTAGAAAAAAGTAAATCTGAACAGGATTGCCGGATTTTTTTCTACCTCCAGCGCTAAACTGGCCATTAAAATTTGCCAAAAATCGCCAAAATATTAATATTTTAAGAAACAATAAATAAATCCCCAAAAGTCTCCTCAAATGATTTTTCATAGTTTTGTAGTCAAATCATTTTTACTTAATAATTTGATGGCTATTGGTTGCATTGGTACCGTCGTCAACACTGGAAATTTAGTGGCGTAATTAAACTTTTCGAAGAAAGGCTTCAGCGCCCCTTGCAGTGAGTTATTTGCATGCTTCACTTAAATGAACTACCTCTAAGGCATCTTTTTAATAAACTGGATGGTGCTACTACAGGCCCATTTGGCCCTATTGGTAATTTATTAGGAAACTGCAAAGACTTTTCAATCGTTAAATATGAAAAGATACAACGTGAACTTTCGAAAGTAAAGATGGAAGACCTAATATCAGAATATTTGTATGAAATAACTATATCCGTTATTACTGGACAATGTCTCAATTATTTAGCTAACAGATCCCCAGGAAAATTGTGCCACGCAAGGTAGTAACAAAAGCAAACAGAATTTTAAGGCACTACATTTCCACATCAAATAATCTAAAAGTATTAGCTGAGTATTGCGTTAAAATTTACGCCCCATTCTGGTTCAATATAAAAACCAATCCAACTTGCAAAGATGGGTCTAAAAATTTTTGGAAATTGGTAAAAACTTCTCGACATCTGTGTATTGTGTATTTCAAGCACCGTAATAGATTTTAATTCGAAACGTTTTTTGATCCTCCAGTCCTTCGGAATATCACTAATGAAGAGTTAAACGTATTTATTGAAACTCTAGATGGAAAAAACATGACTTTTTTAAAACTACCATGTCATACGCAAGCTTTAGAGCGCACTATAAAAATAGTGACAGAAGCATCCAAGTCCTTATGTGATAGGAAATCGAGAGGGGGCTTAATACAAATAAAACTTGAATCAAGAAAAATTATGCCCAGATTGGAGAGAAAAGAGATTTTATGGTCAAAAAATAATTATATTACATTTAAAGTGTAATATTTTTCTCTAATAAAACTGTAGTGTAGCAATTTGTTGTGATAATGTATTAATTTTTAATAAAAAAATAATAAAATATTAAAGTTTAAAAAAAGTGGTTTTATGAAAATTGCAAAAACTTTAAGCCGCATGCGCAGGCTAAAGATATCACTTAATTGAATATTTTTTCAAGTATTAGCTTTTTATGCCTCAGACAGCAAAATATTACTATTAATTCAATTCACTTTTATTTTTTCCCATACAAAGTGAACCACCCTACTGCACAGAGCGCTTTTTATGCCTCAGACAGCAAAATATTACTATTAATTCAATTCACTTTTATTTTTTCCCATACAAAGTGAACCACCCTACTGCACAGAGCGCATTCATCTAGTCAAAGCATCAAATTAAAAGTAATTCTGTGTTTTTACTTTATATTTCATAACAGCCAATGCAAAAATGGTTTTTCTTTTCCATTTATATCGTAGTTGCTGCTGCTCAATAATGTATAACAATAAATTAAATTTGTTTTCCAAAATTTCCCTTTTCTCGAAAATGTTCACAACTTCTTATTTCACTTTTAAGCACTTCTGTAGTAAACTTTTGTTCACTCTTCCTTTCTCAATTGTTTAAACTTGAGGTAAACTTAAAAAAAGTTTAACTTTAACGGCACAGGCATCCCTTTTAGAATTGTGTTTTCTGTTTTATCAAAAAGAACAATTTTGCTTCAGTTTTGTTTTATTTTCACTCTTCAACGTCCTTCAAAGGAAACTTTAATCATTACACAGTCATCAACACCTCATTTTTAAGAGTGATTAACACCTGCTTCTTAAATAATTAACAATTTACAAAAGCCAAAGCTAAAGCTAAAGTAACCCTTTTTAGTTTTTCTTTGTTTTTTAGGTTGTTTTGTGCTTTTGAAAGCAAAATAACACTTAAAAAAATGTTCAAAGTTTAAATAATCTTAACTACTTTTGCTAATTACGCACTTTCCCGTGCAAACCAACTGGCAAGAGAAGAGACACACACCTCCCCCCACCCCACATATACACAAACATAGAAAAATACTTTTAAAAGAATTTTATGAGAAGAATGGTCATAAAGTATTTAAAATCCCTTTTAGTGATAGTGAATTACATACCTGTAACTTTTTCGGACACTTAACTCAGTTGACTGAGTTGATGGACTTTTTTGTGTCGTAATCTGAAAAAAGAAAGGTGAAAAATATCTATGCGAAATAATGTTAAAAGTAAATGTAAATTTGGTTATAAAATGAAATGATTACATATTTATTTTTTGATTAACTTAAGCCCTTAAATAAGTATTAAGTGAAAATAAGATTAAAAATTATTTATGGTATTGTTTTAGTTTTATGAACTGGAAATATTTGTTAATGCTCAGTTGTTTTTCCAAATGTGCTTTTTATAATGTCTAGTTAATGATAAAAGGATTGGGCAATTAAGTCAGATACCTTTTTTACAATAAAGTGGATAAATACATTATTTCGGTTATCTCATTTAAGCAACATTTTAAATTAAATTTTTGTGTAACTAAAAATTGTAATTTCCCATCCTTGAACCACAAAAATTAAACTGATTTTAAAAAAGCTTTTTCAGTCATAAATCAAAACTGCGAGAAAGACAAGGATGGGATCATCAGGGTTATTAGTTTTACTTTTTTTTTTTCGTGGACCAGTACACACGTAGTGCATTGTACCGGAACTAGGAAAATAAGTTGTTAGGAGGAGGAAAGGAGGAGTTGTTTGTAGACGTTGGACTTGATCTTTTCACCATTATATGTAGCACAAAATAAAACTGCAGATAACTCGTACCAGAGGCGGACCATACGACAGAAAATAGAAATTCTCTCTGTAGTGCGTTGTGGGATTCACATTCCACAGCAAATGGATGGGCTCCAGACACTAAGGGCCGTATTCATAAAAAAGTTAAACAGCCGTTCAAACCATTTTTAGGGAAAATTCGATAAAACTGTATTTATAAACGATTTTTACGTTAAAATGTTCTTTTTAGCAGTTTTTTAAGTCAACCATTTTTAAAACTGATTGCACCCAATTTTAAGACAATTTCAATACAAATAGAAAATATCAATAAAATGATTTTTAGCTAAAGTGCTGTTTATGAATACGTTTTTATAAAATATGTTTTTTGCTGAAAATTCTGTTTTAACTAATAAGTTGTTAAAATGCTGATTAGTGTTTTTTTATGAATACGGCTGTAAATGTGTTTTACGTAAAAATATGTGGGTTTAGGGCAAAAGAATCCTAATCTCAACAGAGCAGAGTCCATTCTAGTAGCGATAAAATAAAGTATCTTACCCAAAACTGCGACCATGCTACAATGAGTCAATGGAGTTAGATACCCTACCGTCACCGGTAAGCTTCTTCGCTCTTGCACATGGCCAAAATAGACTTCGAGGGACCGGCCCAAAGTTATATTCCATTTTCAGTCGAATATAGGTGGTATATATATACTCGTATGTCTTACACCGTTCCGAGGCCTTTGAATGCTTCTTTAGAGACGTGAAAGATATGTTCAGTCCAGCAAGCTGCGAATTTTCATCTTAAGAACATCAAGAGCATCCGATTCTTCAGTATCTATACTATCCATGACTACAGACAGCATTCAGTTTGAACTTTTCCGACAAAGCATTAATTTTTTATTGTTGTTTGTTAGATATAGGGGCTTAATTTTGTTTTGTAAGTTAAAAAAATAAGAAAAGCAATAATAAACTTCTAACACTCGGGATCCTAACTTTTGACTTTACTAATATAACTTTAATAACTTTAATTTTATCTCAATATTATTCGATCTTCGTTTGTTAAATAAATTTAATTTTTGCAGCTTCAGATCTTTGTTTTTGTTTTAATAAAAAATTTACAATTTAAAATCTTTCATTTCTCAATATTTCGATAACAATTTGTTATCATTGTCAGGATAACATTTAATTTCTCCTGACGATGATAACAAATTGTTATCGAAATATTGTGAAATAAAAGATTTTAAATTGTAAATTTTTTATTAAAACAAAGATCTGAAGCTGCAAAAATTAAATTTATTTAATAACTTTACTAATACGAAACAATATGTGCAAATTAATCATTGTAAAATTCTACTAGGAATATTTTGTATCGCAAGGAAGTGAGATAGCTATTTTCTTATTTATAATAATATACTCCTAGTCAATTATATAAGTTTGTTTTAGCCATTTAAGTATGAACTGGTTTTGAAAACATATTGTTGCCTTTTTGCCGTTAAAAACGCTTTAGCGGATTCTTCAATTGCAAATAAAATAATGACACTTGTTCGTTAAATAGTACTTATGTATATACTTCACTACTTTATTTACACTTGCTACTACTGTGCATTAACACATTAGACTTTCCTACTTTTCTAACTTTTGACTGTTTTGATTGTGCAAAATAATTAAAATGAAACTCTCCTCTGTCGATCATCCGCCTACTATTTTTACTTCTTAATTACCTCCAACAATTATCAGGAACTATCTAATTATTAATAATTCGAGACTCAAATGTACAAATATAATTGTTACGTGCACACAGACACGCACATGTTTACGAAACAATAAGAATGTAACAGCAACAAATAATACTAGCGCAATAATAAGAACGCAACAATAACAATAAAATCATTGGCGGTTGATTTACTTGGAATATTGCGTTCTTTAAATCATGTATGTTTGTTTGTGAATTATGATTTTTGATTCCTTATGTTTGCGGATATGACCTACAAATGAAAATTGAGGCTAACTGCATTATACATTAATAATGAGTTTTTTGGAATGTGACAACAACAATCAATGGCATAACCAAGAAGTTGGCAAATACAATCTATTGCCGATTAAATTTTATTCACATATGAGATTATTTTGGTTTCTTTATTTCATTCACTTAAAATAATGCAGTTTGTTGTTTGCATCATGCAATCATGAAAAACTGCAATCATAAAAGAGGTGCAACCGAACAATTTGGATTTGCCCGCTTAAATCGCTTCTTATTGAATTCTAATAAAACAAAACTGCTGCGTTTTAGAATCCATTCCTGAGATGAATATAGGCAGAGAATTATTCAATGGCTGAGTGGTTCAGCAAAACATGAAAAATATGTGATTCAATATGAGATGAATATCGGCAGAGAATAATATAATGACTCGGTGGCTGAGTGGTTAAGGCATGATACAATATGACCCGAGCACAAATCCGAAAATGTGTGCATTTTTCTTGACTTCTTCAATCAAAAATCATTGATCACAGCAAATTTGTATTAAAAAATCCTTGTTAAGAAAACTAAGAGAGGAAAAACTTGAACTAAAAACCGATGTATAAATGTACACAGAAAAAATTATAGTAAAAATAAAATCAACAAAATCTTTGTCTGAATAAAGAATTTTTTATTTTACATAAATATCAAAAAAATAACCTTGGATGTGGTATTTTGCTGTTGTTTAAAAAAATAGTTGTTTTGGATCAACAATTATTTTTACAAAACTTTTTTTTGACAATTTATTTATTGATTCAACAGTTTTCGTTATTGAATACAAAAAAAAATTGTCTGTGTACAAAAACCAAAAATCTAATTTAAAAATTATGAAGTTCAACAGAACATAAAGAAATAGGTATTGTTTTGTCTTCCATCCCGCGTACATATGTTTTTTCACTGTTATCCGTTTTCTTTATGTGTTCATTACTAGTTCCTTTTCAATGTAAATCATTAACCTGGTGTCGGAGGTGTTGGATTAAAATCTGTTAGTCTGCGCAATGTCGAAGGTATATTTTCGTACACTAGACACTTATTTGTTTTAACTAATTTAATTCCAACATATTCAATGCTATGATCTGATATAAGTCAATAATATGTCTTTTACTGTCTTATCTGTCTTTAATTATCAATTTCAAATTACTTCAAGAATATAAATTTTTCCAACTAGATTTATGGCGCCGATCCATTTAAAAATGTTTATAATATAAAGTTGATTTAACAATAAAAATACCTGGTGAGATTATTTACTTTTTCATGCTCATCTAGAGCAGCAGCGTTAATATATCCAAGAATAGACACAAAGATAATGCACAGATCATATGTGGTAAAAATATGTATGTTGTGGAACGTTTTAGTTCCATATAGTGGAAGAAATTTTTCAGCGAGTTTATCTAAATTTAAAAATATGGTATAAGAAAATCTTTGAGCTTTTGGATTTTATTAGTCCATTATGGTTGTTACTAGGCTGTATTAGCTTTCGGGTTGTGTATAGTGGGTAGGGAAAACGTTGAAATTAGAAATTAAGATTTGATTCTATTACTATTTTTGTATCCCTTTTTAATTTAATCATTATATATTTATAAAATAGTTTATATGTTATAATATACAATATACATAAGATGATATACATAATATGAGAGATATACCTAAGAGTAAGACTCTCACATTATCTCTGTAATCGATTCAGCCTATGAGAGGCTTTTTGGCTATTGAGGAATAAATTACAAAAAAAAAAGTTATTGGCGGTTACAGCCAAATTCATGTCCAGTTTATTTTATGTAACATGTATAAAAATTTTATTCCTAAATGTGAGAAAATCTGTCGCTTGTTAGCACAAAGACACTACTTGTTCCAACATATATTGCCAAATGTGAAAAATTACTGAATTTCAATTCTATTAATTAATTAATTAAGTTATTAATCAGTGGCTAGATCTTTAAGTAATAATTGGTATATCAAAATCCAATAAGAAACTAATTACCTGATGAATTGGATCTGGAATTTCTTCTACTGCAATATGAGCCAATTAGAGAAATATTTTTAATTTCATTTTAATACATTTGCCAAATATCTAAATTCATGCTAATTTATTTGCTTTTCCAACATGCATTTTACCCTTGGAGTACATGCAACATATTGCCAAATAAAAATTGTCTAACGCACTTGTGTAAATGTTTTAAAACAATATTGTTGAAATAATAATATCCAGCACACCAAAATAAGAGAACACAGAAACCTAAACGACATTCACATAAACACGAAACTCAGGTCTAACTATTCCATTAACTTGTAGATAGTATGCCAAAAATACTTATGCAAATTTTAAATAAATACGTAGTACTTCATAAAAATTGTAAAAAAAACACGAATAAAAGTTTGCTAAATTACATAAGCACGCAAAAAGGGAAGTGGAATTTATACTCAGTTATAACCTCGTTCATTATGCATTGATATAATTATGTAAAGGAATTGTGATATTTATAGGGGAGGGCGCTCGTGTTATTGTGTGATATAAAATTATAGTATTGCATGCTGGTGCATGTATGTACATGCTTCATGACATTTAATTGCATAATTGTGGTATTGTTTAACTTACTGCGGCTGCAATGGGAATTTTAACAGGTTGTTAGTTTATTGTAGTCAGACAATTTAAATTTCATTAAAATTTACTATTGGAATTGTGCTTCATTTCTTTTTGTTTTGAAAAATCTGTGTGTTCGTGCAAGTTTCATTAAAAAATTATATTTAGTTTTTTTTAACTTTTGCAGTGTGTAAAACTTTGCTACTACTCCTAAATATACAGTGAGCAAAAAATTGGTTTGAAACCCTATCTGAAAATGTATGAAAACACATGTATGTATTTGCTTTAATTTGTTGCAAAAAGAATAAAATTTTATTTCTTAAAAGTAGGTTTGGATTAAAATATAACTAAGTATTGTGTTGTATAACCATAATAGGTTGAGCCAAAAAAATATTGTAACCATCACCATGAGAACTTTAATGGCAATGGTTTGCCATTAAACTTCGATAATAACCGCACTATGCTACGAGTACATCCACTCATATTAACATTTTTATACATAATTTTTAAACATGCAATTATGGAAATAATACTTAATAAATTTTATTTATATCAACTAATAGATGCTACAACCTGTTGAAATCGAATAATTTGCAATTCTGCAATTTTTTGCGAATCATTATTAACAATTTAAACTTGTCGAAATATGTTAAAAAATATATTTTTTTTTAAATAAGTATTTTATGTTTTGGGAAAAAAGTAATACGTTTATATAACATAGGTGTGGTTATACGGTTGAGTACGACATAAAAAACAGTTGCTTACTGTCCAACCATATAATTTTATAATATAATTATATAATATAATATATTGTTCTTAAAATATTTTTCTACGTGCACCTTTAGATTATTTATATGATCATTTATATGGATTCTGCCGATGTACAGAATTGAGTACAGTTATATTTAATTATTGGAAAATAAATACTTTTTGAAAAATTAAAATGAAAATGATTTTAGTTACTAATTTTGTATCAAATTTGGAATCCATTTTGTAACAGTGAATAAGTATCGGGTGGTTAAATTTTAAGGGCCGATGCTAAATGTAAACCCCATCTAAGCATCAAGCTCTCTTCTGCACTGCATTTGATGTTTCTCAATTTCAGATTAATTCAATTTGAACCATGAAAACATACATAATCGCGCAATGCGTTAAAGTTATTCAGGCTTATTATGAAAATGGGCGTTCAAATCGAAATGTATATCGTGCACTTCATGATTTTTTCACTCACTTTAATTCCACAAATGTGCGTACAATCAGAAAAATCGTTCGAAAATTTTAGCAAACCGGATCTGTAGGAGATGTGAAAATACCAGTACGTGCTCGTAAAGGTCGTTCTGCAGAAAATATTGCTGCTGTTCGCGATAGTGTGGCTTACGCTCGTCGTTGATGAATATTGTGCATAAAGACTTGCATTTACATGTTTACAAGAACTAAAGACTCTTGACCATTTCAATCATCGACCATCCCAATTGATGGTTTTGTATTACCTTAATGAAACTATCCTTGCCTCCATCCAGAAAAAAACGCCATTCCTCTGGATCATTTTAATTAAAATTTTTAAATTTACACCGAATATAGTGTGTGAGCAATGAAAATGAAAATATTGTCGTTCCACAAAATCCTTAATAAAAGCTCTATTTTTCGTTTGTTTTTTTTCAAATTACGCTTAAAATGTTGGTAATTAAATAAAAATAGCTTACTAAAAAATAAAACATTCTAGATCTTTACTGAAACGTAGAAAAATAACGAAATAAAAATGAAAATAGAAATTGGCATCATATTGGCCGAAAAGGCATTCAATTGCCTTACCAATGATGTGCCATTTATCTCGATCGGACTTTTGGTTGGGCTCTACAAGGGTTTGAGTGTGACCATACACCGAAAAACACAAAAACGGTACTTGGAAACAAAATATAGCGTTTTTCGTGTTCAGGAGGTCCCAATTAACTTATCTAGGCATGTGGCTTTCTTGGAATTTTTTCAAATTTAAAATTTGTAAAGCTGTGTAATTTATAATTGTGAAAAAAGTTTCAAATATTTTTGGCATGAACTGTAACGCTCAAAGTCGGTGGCCTCGTTTTGGAGCAACACACGTGAAGTAGTGTTTCCGTTTTTTTCATATATTTCTATTTATGTAGTTATTCATTTAATTATTCCAATTATTATTAACGCAAGAAGCGTTGTTATATTTACTTTTGAATTAATAATTAATTTAGTATAATAAGTTACATGTAATGTAGGTTAAAAAATTTCTAAGTTTGATAATTTTATTTAAAATTAACGGTCAGTGTAGATGGCACCACCACACAATGAATAAATATCAACCATGAGACAATGTTTTCTAAACACAGCCACACATATGGTCGCTCGTAGGTGTTAAGGCCCATTTAGCCGACCGTAAATGTAGAAATGTAAATGTAGTCGTAACAGCTGATCGTTTTTGTTATACGAGAAACCATGAAAACGCTTATCTGACTGTAATGAAATGTAACCGTAACGTCTCAACCTGTAGAAAATAGAATTTCATTACGTGTTTACGTGACAAATGTAGTCAGTGATGGTATACATTATTGTGAATGGCAAGATGGCCCAAAAACTCTGTTTTCGTACTTTTTGTTTATTTGATAATTGCAATATTTAAATAGTTATATTTGTATACAAACATAATATATTTTAATAAACTTAAGACTTTTCTGTGAAATACGCAAAATGGATAGACATGGTAGCATAATTTATACACAGCGCACAATTTTTGCAACTGTCACATTATATGTAACCACAACATTTATTCGCCCGATTTCCAAAAATATATTAAGTACAATCTTCCAACGATAAAATGAATTTTAAAAATTGGTTTACAAAATAGAGTTATGCTGAAATAAATGTAAGAAAGCAATACAGTATAAATTTAGGTCTGTGATGAAATAAAAATGTAATAATAAAAAATTTTTAATATTTTTAAGGTATAATAAGCTAATAATTATATATAATTAGTATTTTAGTACTGTTATGCACAAAAGTATAAAAAACTGTTATGCATATAAATATAAACAATTTTTATTCGCGACCGTATAAAGTACATATATTCTGAATCAGAATTAATAGAAAAGTTGATAAAGCGATGTCCGTCTGTCCGTCCGTTGGCCGTTGAAATACCATTTCTAAGAAAACTATTAGAGTTAGAAATATTTTTCCTTTCACCATTCTATTACCCCATCGAGTCATAGGATTTCAATTAAAATTCAGTAATATCGCTTCACATATAGCTGAGATATGTTCAAAATTCCGAAAAAAGCCATTATTTTTTGCAATTTTGTATGAACATTTTTGAAAAAAAAGTTGTTTGTTATGCTTCAAACTTCACACACTTATTATAGTAATAAAAGTAGGTTACTAAAATACAGAAAAAGAGAAATTCCGATATCGTTCCATATATTCGTATACCCAAGATATAGCCTAAACCAATTTTTCCATAAATGTTTTTTTTTGTTTTTTTGCTTAAAAGAAGTCTTGATAATATAAGGAGGTTACCAAATAGAGAAAATGAAAATTTCCTATATCGGTCCATATATACCCGAGATATAGTCTAAACCGATTAATTAGTGAAAAATTTCTTTTGCTTGAAATCAGTTCTGAGTATAAAACGAGGGAATTACTCGTAAAATACAGAAAATTCCGTTATCGGTTTATATTTAACTAAGATATAGCCTAAACTAATTTTTACATCATAATTTCCATGAAAGATTTCCTTTTTGGAATGGTGATTACAAGGCAAACACATTTTTTTCTCCGATGTCGGTTCATATATATCCGAGCATATTTAGTTAAAATTTTTAATATATACTATATAATTATATGTATTTAGGTGACTATTGTGAAGGGTATTTTAGATTCGGTCCAGCCGAATGTACTACGCTCCTGTTATATATTAATATTATTATATATTATAAGCAATTGAATTTGTTTTTTTAGAAGTACCAAAGAGCAGAGAACAAAAATTCAAACATTTGAGATTTATTGGCTATAGTAGCTTCCAACATTGGTACTAATAAAAAAATTATAAACAGGTTGTTTTTTTATATTTCCCAGCTGTAGCTCATATGGAATGTCGACATATAGACAGAAAAAGAAATATTAGAAATTTTAGGTACCATTTGAACAATTTTCGTACTTTTTGTTTATGTACTGAATACTATGAACTCTCATCACTGCTATGAACAGCTGTATTGCTTTTATTTTATTTTTGTAAATTATTTAATATAAAGATATGGGTGGTGAAAAATTAATTATTTTCTTTAACATACAATAATATAAAAATGAAAAACAGAACACTTTTTCTGTAAATCATTAATAAGTGAACACTTTTTCTTCACATGCACTTTTGTTTTTTTGTTTGTATCAAAAACACATGATATGGTTTTACGTGTTCTATAAGTGCTACTACATTTACATTTACGTTACATTTACATTTACGTTACAGTTACAATTTCTACAGTCGGCTAAATGGGCCTTTAGTACGTGTATGTGTGCTCAGATTAGGGTATAAAAGCACGAGTACCAGAACATTTTAGGCAGTTTGTTAAGTGGCCGGCCTGCAGGTAAGAAGTGCCTTGAAACAGAGTTTTTAATTCTAATTCGAAGCATCTAGTTTTTTTTGAGTAGTTATAGTTGTGAAGTGCCTTGAAACAGAGTTTTTAATTCTAATTCAAAGCATCTAGTTTTTGAGTAGTCATAGTGGTGAAGTGCCTGGAAATAGAGTTTTTAATTCTAATCCAAAGCATTTATGGTATTTTTTGAGTGACCATAGCTGTGGCAAGGAACCAATAAGGGGTAGTGAGGAGTTTTTAATTCCTAACATTTTACTCTGGAGTGGTTCGTCTTTGCCTGGTTTGCCTAACCGTCAGGTTGGTATTCGAGGGAGAGTTTTGAATTCTCCTGAGAACATTTTGCCAACGTTAAAGGGCGACGGAGAGTGCAGGTGTTATTAATACCTTCACCATCCGCAATAGGAGTTTTTAATTCCACGCCAGCGCAATTCCAGAGCCAGTGGGGAAGCGAGTGCGTCCGTGCAGGAGTTTTCAATTCCTCCATAGCAGCCCGCCACCCCGCTCCAACGTCAGCCGTAGGTGGTGCCACTGCCGCATGTGACCAAACACATAAGGAATATTTTGTATTAGTTTATTTAAATAAAGAAACCACACTGAAGACTAATTCTTTGTTTTCTTTGTTTTTTATTTCTTTTATTGAGACGACCCTGGACCACGCTGAGCTATCCCAGCATAAAGCGTAAGTGTCGTTACAGAACACACACATGCCAGTTTTTTTTTGTATTGTTGTAATTTTGTTCTAGCCCAGTCACGTTAAAGGCGTTAAAGCACCTCGGTTACACACCTGATAAAAACTAGTTTTCATAGAATAATTCATTCTTATGTATGTACAGTACCATGAGAAAACGTTGTTTTGACGCCTAAGCTCGTCAGGCGTGAAAGGGTTAATTAAGTATGCTTAAGCAGCGCTTAAGGAATAATATAAAAGAGAATGCACAAAAATGTGCGAGCAAAAATGAAAAATTAACAAATTCTGTCATTTAATAGCTAAACCAGCCTAGTAAAGCCACCTGCTACTAAATTCGCCTGGGAGTAGAAAATATACTCGAATTGGCAAAGTCCTTAATTGCATTTGTTTCTGTGCTTTCTGCCATAATTTTCCTTGATCAAAAAAACAAAACAAAAAAAAATCAACCTGCTTTAAAAAAATTGTTGACTTCGATTTTTATAAAATTGCTGACAGTGTCGTTATTGACTTTGTTTAACGCATGCATTTTTTTAACCTTTCTAAAGTATGTTTTTACTAAAAAAAAATTTAAATTAAATTAAATTGTTAGTTTTATAAAGGAAGCATATTTTATTTAAACAAACAAGTAGTCATTGCACAAAATAATAAATTACAATGCTAAACTCTCATATTCATTGCAAATGTCATTAGCGGCAAAAAAACAATCGAAAAAAAAATTTAAACATGTTAGTGGCTTTTTAACAAGGACTTGTAACTTGAAAAAAAGAAGCACAATAATGGCAGAAAAATAAATCGCCATTTGTTTGCTGCTCTTTATTTAAATTTTTTAATAATACATTTTCCCTGCAAACCGCATGAAATTAAATGTCCATAGAAAAACAAAAGCGAAAGATAATTGTTTGTTTTACAATTGTAAATGTCAGCATTAGATGGTTTTTCAACTCTAGCATTGTGCGGTTTTAAAGTTGATTTTGTAAATTTATGTATAGATTTATCTAAAAACTTTAAAAACTGCCTTTTAATGAATTTTATAAAACAACAGAAAACAAATTTTGTGCACGTGGCTTACGTCCAAAGCCATTTTGTTGCTGATAAAGTTTCATGCTGATAAAGCACTCTATTGAAATAACGATGTAAACAATTCGCCGTCGTATGTAGATCGAAAAATCTTCAAAAAATGTTCGGAAATGGTTTGTTTTTCTTTGATTTGCATTTATATGTGAAACACGTCATGGCTTTCCGAACCGTTAAAAAAAAAAAATGATCAACATTAGTGACGAATTTGGTTGTTTTTTCAGCTACAGGCCTACGAAGTTCGAAATTACAATTGTTTTGTGTTATGTTTAGAAACTTATGTGAACGCAAATCACTTGCGATTTTCAAATAACATTTGAAATTTTTTGCAATTACGAGTAGTCCCACCTTTTTGAATTGAATTGAATATGAAAGAAAATGTGTTATAGTTTGATTGCTGTTATATATACATATATATTTCTTTTTATTAATTTATTGAATTTTTGTTGAATTTTATAATTTTTAAATAAAAGTTTTGGTTTGTACATTTGTACAACGGGTTATAGTTCAAGTTTTTTTCTTTTCTTAAGTTTTTTTCTTAACAAGGTTTTTTTTACAACACAAATTTGCTGTGATCAGTATTTTTTGATTGAAGAAGACAAGAAAAATAATAATCAAATCTTTAGCTGGGGGACAACTAGCTGTTTCGTAAAATAAATGAAAAAAACTTGAACTATAACACGTTGTACAAATGTACAAATCAAACATTTAATTTATATTTCTTTTTTATTTTTATTATTTATTAATAGCAATAATTATTTATCTAAATGTTGTATGCCAGATTAGCATTTTGCCATAATTTTTTAATATTCTAATACAAATATACATACAATGTGTGTATTGTACAAATTTATTATATTTATTTTTAATTTAATTCAAATTCATTTATCTTTTTCTATATTTTAAGCTAATCTCAGGGTATTTGTATAGAGAGGCAAATTTTGAGCTATTTAATAAAAGTATAACATCATTTCTCTCAAGACGCTTTTTACCACCATATTGTCGTCTACAGGGATTACACCAATAAAGTGAAAAATAGAACATACACCGTCCGTATATCGGAATTCTCTTGCATTTAAGTCCGGCAGACCACCTCTAGCTTTTATTACCAGACTAGCCAGTCGTGACGGAAAGTTCTTTGTTAGTATGGGAGTAATATTATAGTCTAATTGAGAATGGAGATCGTGAAACTGTGAAAATGTTGCATCTGTTGTATACTCTTTTCTTTCCTTTATTCTCAAACGATCCTCCATATTTTTCCAGTGTTGCCTTGTTAGAATGCCTTATATTATCCAATTCAGCAGCCCAATATTGCTTGTTGGTGATAATCTAGTTTGCTATAATTGCTTGCGTTCACATTTAATACTTTATTTATGTAAGCGGAATGCAAGTTTAGGGCGTCGAGGAATAACGAATCAAGCCCGGTATCCAGATAAAGCATATAGGTTGGTGCTGTGTTTGGGAGATATATCATACTTTTCTATCTAAAAAACTAAATAACTTTTCGACTTCATCATACTTTTGAAAGCCCCAGAATTCTTAATTTATTGTTATTGGATATGCGTGGGTTACTTATATATTTGGACCATATTGAGTTAATCGCTAGCTCTGCAGGCTGAAGTATTAAGTATTTTTTGTATCAAAGGTTAAATGCAATTTCAACGCCAATATATTTGTAACTATTGACTATCTCCATATAGAGCTGCCCATATCTCTAATTATAGCTCGAAGGGATTCTGGTACACTTGCGGAAAACGACAATTTTCGACTTTTCAAGTTAACTTTAAGCTTCATGTTACACAATAATTGTAAAGGCTGTTTATCATACTCTGTAGCCCAGGTGGTGAGTCGGATAATAGTACAATATCGTCTGCATAAAGCAAGCTCTTTACCGGCAATATTTATGCCAGTTGGAAGTTTATCAATCATATCATTAGTATATAAAGAAAACAATATTGGACTCATATATAGCCTTATTTTATCTGGGGCAGCGCATTGTACTGGAACTAGGAAAATAGGTTATGATGAGGAGGAAGTAGTGTTCGCGGAGTGTTAACAATAACAACACGAAATACTAAAACAAACTCTATTGCAGCATTTAAAATGTTGGAATTAAATTAGTTAAAACTGATCAGTGCCCAGTGTATATACCTTCGAGTGTATATGCCTTGTTTCACTCCTACGTCAACAGCAAATATGTATATCGGAATACGAGTGCTGCTATATATTTGCGAAAATGGTAGACAAATTAAATTGCAGGTTTTACATTGGAAGGTCCATAGTAGTTGGCCATTAAACCATGCTGCTGCACATAATGGGCTTACAAATTAAGCTTTTACGAGTAAGTTATTTGTACCTTTGTTTTACTTTCAGTGTTTATTTATTTCATTAACTATATGCGACTGTATACAGATAACGAGAGAGTGACCGTGAAACTGACAGGGGCATCCTTAGCTTAAAGTTCACAATTTAAGGCTAAGTAAATAATTATTGGAAAAATGATAATAATATAAGATGGCCCAAAATTAGTCGAAATTAAAAATTTAATAATTATTTTTATATACATACATATTTTTGTAGTTTTACTTTGCTTATAAAAACCATAAAATTAAAATTTGTTAACTATAAATATAAAATAACGTCATTTAAATAACCGCTGTTTTCAGCCTAAAAATGACGAGCTATAACATTTATTAAAATCTTGTTCCCGAAACGCGCACATTTTTACGTAGCACGCGTTCATCGTCTAGAGCTCACCCATTTGTGGTCGATTGCCCGGGGAATCGTACTACGCATTACAGAGAGAATTCGTTTTTCAGCCGCACGCTTCGTCTGTGGAACAAGTTGCCTGCAGAAGTGTTTCCTGTCTGTTATAACGTTGGAAGATTCAAGTCAAATGTTCACAAACACTACTCCCGCTTTCCCCCTCCTCACAACCTATTTTCCTAGTTCTGGTACAATGCACTGCATATGTAGGGGTCATCCCCTGAGTACTGGTCCAATATAAAAAAAAAAAAAAAAAAAAAAAAAAAAATCTGAGACGGTGGCGCTCAAGTTTCTTCAGTAACATTAATGGATTGTCTGGAGCTTGTTCACATATACGCGTGCCTTCACAAAATACCAAAGAAAGTAGCCGGTTGCTGAAAACGTGATGGCTAATTTAATTTCCAAATTAAATTCCAAAATCCGTACACCGTAGGCTGAAAACGGAAGCAATTAAGTTACAGATTATTTTCCACTATATTCACATGACTGTTAATGGACTAAAAAATAAAAAAACATGAATTATTTTTTCATACATTAATATCTGTTTGCTCAAACTTGTGATAAACAGAATATTGTAGTCTTTATTTTATTTATCACAAATTAGATCTTACAATATTAAAATTAATAACTCTCTTAGTAAACATTTAAGTTCCATAATCTGTAGTTTTCGCTTACAGATTTTTCTACGAAAGTATTTTTTTATCAGTAAAAAAGTTTTTCCCCTATTTTCTGTTTTAAATTTGGAAAATCCAATAAATTATATTTAATCCTGAGATTTATCACCATGCAATTTTTCATTAACTAGTGTAAAGGGGGTGTTTTTTTTTAGTAAAATTATTTAATTACATAAAACTTTCCAAAATAAATGCTTGAAATAATCTTTTTCATTTTAAGGATAAATTTCGGGTTACACATGCATACATATTTACATATATGTACTACTTTAGCAAGTATAAAGTATAAAATTTCAAGTACTTTCTACTATAATTTTTGTTTTATTTTTCGTTCTATAAAAAATTGTTGCCAAAATCTTTTCACAAATTGCTCCCTATAAGATTGAGAGGTTTTTGCACAAAAATATAAAAGTGGCAAAATGGGTTGAAGAAATCAAGACTTACATACATATTCATAAAGATTTTCAACAATTTTTATGATAATAGTTTATGGCATAAACTATTTGCTGATAATTTTTCCTATCAACAGACTCAAAAACTACTCGACTTACAAACGTTTACATTAACAAAACATACATACGTATGTATGAATGTCGTATGTTAACCCAACAAAAGACTTGAATATTACAATAACAAATACCTGTGCGGAAGTATGTACATACATTTGCTTTTTATGAATACAGAGAGCGTTGCCAGAGCTACTTACTTGCTAAATTGAGGGGTAAAAAAAATCATTTTAATTTTCAACTGCATATTTTGGGTGTTGTTTTAGAGATTAATAACTTTGAGTTGACGACACTATTTTTTTGAAAACCCATTTAGCAGCTGATTGGTTTGTGTTTACTTTGGTTTGAAATTTGTTATGGATAGGCACTCAAAATTGTTTGTGGTGAAGCCTATTTTTTTGGTAAATGGGCACGTATATTAGCAGCAGAATAGTCACATTTGGAGTCAGGAATATCGACAAGATTTAATCGATCCACAAAAAACAAACTTTGATAAGCGGACTATATTCTCATCGCAGCAGAGTTGTATTTTTAAGTTAACTCTGGCAGTATTTCGAGTATGTATTGAATAAATTGCAATATTAAATTTCCAACATATTAAAATTCTGAAATATTGCATGTTATTTTTGTAATAATTGTATAACTATAAAGCCGTAATGACACTTTCTTTCACCTTTTCTTTATCTTTCAATCTAAGAAAGAGTGAAATATTCAATAATAGAAAGAGATGATTATATAAGTTACAACAAGATAACTTATGTACACATAAATACCACATTTGTAAACAAAGCGATAGTAACATATTTTGTTGAATTAAATTTGTGACTAATTATTATAAAAAACCCAAAAGTGTAAGAGCAAAAGCCTCTTCTTAATTATTGAAGTGAAAGATTGGTCTTGTCTATAATTTTTAATTTATAATTTGGCAAACACATTTAAATTGTAAAATATTTTTTGTTATTTTTGTTTTTGAGTTTGTTTTGCTTATTTTTTAATATTCAGTGATGCGTCATTATTATATGCATGAAAAATTCCCTTAGTTCAGAAAAACATCTTTACATTCAGGTATTAAATATTAGAATAGATGTAGTTTTTGGATTTTTTCCCACTTTTTATCGATAACATGTTGAAAATTTTTGACGTTTTTAGATTTTTTGCTCTTAATAATAATTTCAACTGTTATATATCTATACTCTTCTCCAAAATCTTAAAAAAAGTAATTTTATTATACAGGGTGGCTGATGATTGCTGCTACAAAAAACCGTAATAAATTATTTTCTGTGTAACTAACCTGTTCCATTTTTGTTGTGTTTTATAGATTGATCTTTAAATGGTTTCACGCTTTAAGGTCCATTGTTTCCGTCCAAAGAGAATATAGGCGCACGTTTGGCGGCACACCTCCTAGCAAATAGACTATAATGATGCTCGTGAAGAATTTTGATGAGCGTGGCACAATTGCAAGAAGGCCTAATCATGGAGATCACTCTGTTATGATACAGGAAACCATCGCTGCTATAGCTGCTGCCACACAATCCAATTCTTGAGTTTCGACAAGGTGCTCAAATGGCCGTAAGCAGACAGTCACTGCAGACAATTTTGTCTCAAGATTTAAACTTTTTTCCATATAAGATTCAATTACCAAACAAACTAAATCCAAGAGACTTCCAGATTCGCTTAAATTTTTTGAGAATATCATTCAAATGGTGTCAGAAGATGAAAACGTTTTGAACTGCTTGTTTATGTCTGACGAGGCACATTTTTTTTATCGTTTACCAGTACTCAAGGGATAACCCCAACATATGCAGAGTATTGTACTGGAACTAAGAAAATAGTTTATGATGGGGAGGAAAGAGGGAGTAGTGTTTGTGGGGGTTTAACTTTAACAATAGCAACACGAATGACTAAAACAAACTCTATTGCAGTATTTAAAATTTTGGAATTCAATTAGTTAAAACTGATCAATGCCTAGTATATATACCTTCGACACTGCTCAGGTTAATAAAATTTAGTCCAACACCTTTCACACTTCCATTTTGATTTAAACGGCAATGTTAACAAACAAAACTGTGGAATATGGAGTAATTATAACCCACAGATACTCAATCAGTTTCATCCATTTTCATTGTCGGGCCTTACTTTTTCGAAGAAAACTCTCTTACTCTTGCGATCAATGGAGACCGTTACTTAAAGTTGTTGAAAGAGTTTTCCTTTCCAGAATTGCACCGTAACAGAATCCCTTTCAACACTGTTTGCTTTCTACAAGATGGGGCAACTTTTTACATAGCCATGCCTGTTATTATGACAGAATTGAAGCAAACATTTCCCAATAAACTGATTTCAAGCAACTCCATATTCCGTTGGCCTCCCAGGTCACCTGACTTCATTGTACCTGATTTTTTTTTTGTGGGGTTATTGCAAAAAATAAGTTAAAAAAAAACCAACAAATATGGATGATTTAGAGTAATCCAATCGAACGGCAGTACTCCAGGCAGTAATGAATAACTTTTTGATAAGATGTCGTACATGTGTCAACTAGGGTGGAGGCCATTTGAATTCAATTATTTTCAAAACTTAATGAATTACTTTACTAAAAATTATTATTATTACATACACTTTAAAAAAATGTATTTGAGTTTCTTAATGTAGCAAAATTTATCAGCCACCATGTACTTTAACATTATATATGGATTTTACTCATATCACAAGTGTATGCATGAAAATGCAGACAACGCACCTTCGTATTTATTTTTGTAATAAGTCCAGAGAAAATTTCATAATATTTTGCTGCTCCGTCAAAAAAAAAAACCACATCAATACTTTTATGCCCTTTTTTATACTTTGTGGAAAAAAATATGTTTTTATTGCAATATTTACAATCTAATATAAGAATTTTAACTTTTTTTTTTTTTTTGCAATTTCTCTTAACTTGGAACTATTTTTACTGACATAATTTATTTTTTGTATGGAAGGCGAACCACTCTAGGGTATATATAAGTTTGTGATTGCCTTCTCCACAATTTTCATTTTCGACCTTAAAAATATCATATTATATAAAATATATTATTCAGTATTGATAGAAAATTCGATTAAGCAATGTCCGCCATTAAAATACAATTTCTGTGAAAACATTAGAGTTATAAACTCTTTTCTTTCACCATTCCATTACTCACTCAATTTATGAGTTTGCTATCGAAATTCAGTAAAATCGGTTCACGTATAGCTGAGATATATCCAAAATTTCGAAAAAAGCCATTTTTTACCATGAGTTTAAACAATTTTTTTGCTTAAGATCAGTAAGTAAGTAATAGAAGAAAGTTATTAAGATACAAAACGGGAAAAAAGCGTTTGAAAAAACAAACGTTTAAAACTTCACGATTTGCCAATAATATTGGTATATTTTTATATACTTCACAAAAATGTAAAGACATATAATATATTTTTTATTAACATATCATGAAAACTGTTTGGTTATATCTAAGAATTTCATGAATTATCATTATTACAAATTAAAGCAACATGCTTAGTTCAAATTTGTAATATATACTTTGTATATATACGTGACTATTGTTAAGGGTATTTTAGATTCGGCCCAGCCGAATACAAAACACTCTTACAAAATTTCATAATAAATTTGCCACGTGTCTACTTCACTATTCCCAAATTTGATACCCTTCGTTGAAAAATATGTCGTCTAGGACGACTTTGTCGCTGGGTTCATTTATTTGTATGGCAAATGTTGTATTGGGGTTGCAGGGCGAATATGATTTATAAATTTTATATTCATATTCACATATATATTTTTAAATAGTGCCAAAAAAAATCCATACTCTTAATATGAGTAGATTTTGCCTACAAGTTGCCTTTGGACAAGAAGAAGAATTATTCTTGGGTATTAAAAAACACTTAATAAGTATAAGATGGAAAGATATTTAGATATTACTAGATATAATATTTCCTTGGCATAATCTAAGAAACCGCTTTTGCACAAACTTGAGATATAAAGTCATAAGGAGAAATAAAAACAAATTAATTTACAAATTTGGCAACGCTGACTGTATATGAAAGCAATAATAGTAATATTTGCAGAAAAAAGTATTTTTTTTTTTGTTTCAAGCAAAGCCTTCAAGCTTTGGTGTCTTTTTCCATGAAGAAGCAAGCAAAGTCAGCTTAAGCTCAAGCAATTATGCAATAGGGGGGAAAATGTAATAAAGAAATTATTTTACTAAAGCATTGCTTAATAGTATTAGTTGAAAAATTTACTGCTGCTGCATGAGTGCACAGAGAGAAAAATATTTTTTTATTGGCATCAATATGGTTACCATTACCAAGTATATTACTGCCTCAAAATAGATATTATTACTAAAATCATATTATTTTGCCCAATAAAAGAAGTAGTTTTCCGCTTCATGACGTGTTTTCTTTTTTTCTTTCTGTGTACTTAACAAAAGGCAAGTATTATATGTTAGTATAACTTTACTTTTTATGAAGAGGAAAAATTACTGAGATTTATGGCAAGTCATAGTTTTTAAATGAAAGCTTAAGCCATAAAAGATACACACAGATGATATTTTGCACTTCTCACATGTATACTGAAGTGAAATCTGTTTCCATGTGTGTGTATTTCAGAGTTTGTCTATGAGAATTTTAAAGTGTTTGTTTAGGTAAAAGTTACCTTTAGATAACAAAGAATGAAAGAATAAATAAGCCTTTACATAAAAATGACGAATGAATTTCTTACTGTGATATCAAAGGTACGAAAAGGAAGAAACTCAAAACTACATGTAAAATCTAAAAGGATTTAAACAGAGATTTACATCGAACCATTTTATTTACGAGTATGTACCAATTGAACTTACTAATCATATGCTGTTTATGTTGTGTATTTTATAAGTATTTTAATTTTATTAATTGATTCTATTAGCAGATGTATTTAAAAAGTGTTTTAGAATGTTTATTGTCGAAGTCAGGAAAATCGGAGATTTGTTTAAAAAATAATTTTATTATGTAATGCTATTAATCACATTTAAAATCATTACATTATCTTCTCAAATATATTTATGATGCCAAGAACAATCTTTTCTGGATGTAAATATATATTTTTGGACAAGGCACATTAGTGAAAAATTTTGATTTAAACAGCCTTATCTTATGCCGTACGGCTTACAAGTTGCTTAATGACTACTCGTGTAAGGGAAGACAAGAGCTGCGAACTGTAAAAACTGCATTCCAATGTATTTTTCCAAAGAAGTGTGAATAGAACTTTCCTCGCATTTTTTCATTAATGTCTTCACAAATTATTTACAATGACCAAATGCAATCATTTGTAAAATTAATAAAAATTAATTCACGAATTGATAAAAATTACATCACTTCTCCCTCTTTTCTCCTCCTCATAACCTACTTTCATTGCCTACGTAGGGCTCATCTCCTGAGTACTACCAACTTAAAAAATGTTATATTTAGAATACGCCTCGATTGAACGTAGCGATTTGTGCCTTACGAATAACATGAGTTATTTCGGCTTCCAAAGTCTCAATTGTGGTTGACTTATTCCAGAAAATCTCAGACTTTACACATCCTTAAAGAAAATAGCCCACAAGTGATATTGCAGGATCTGATAGCCTATTTACTATAGCAAAACGGAAAATTGAGTGCTCCCCAAATCGCATTCTCAAAAAATCAGTAGTTTCATGCTGTGTATTGCTGGTAGTACTGTCTGGTTGAAAGCAGAGCCCATCGACACCATGCGCTTAAATTTCTGGAAGCACAGAAGGATGATGATTCGTTTTACCATGGACTTAGCGTACACTCTCATCTACAGCTGCGACATCCTCTTCACTACGTACTGTATGTGGTCTAATACATCGAGCATCATCAACTTATTTGAACTGCGACTAAAATTTGCGAATGGTATTGACAATAGTGATTTCAGTAGGTCAATTATGCGCACCGTAAATTCTTCGAATTACATCAAAAATATAATAACAGAACGTTATACAGATAAAGCCGTAATGACACTTACTTGTTTTCAACTTTTTAAGTTTTTGGAGAAGAGTAGAGATACATTACCATTGAAATTATTATTAAGAGCAAACAGTTCGGCTATATTGAAAAAACTCTGAAAACGTTAAATCTTTCCCACATGTTATCGATAAAAAGTGGGAAAAAAATCCAAAAATATTTGCTTAAAAATGACGTTTTCATCTTAAAATACTACTGTGCTAATAACTTTTTAATTTAATGCCTTAATGTAGGGATTTTTTTTATCAATGTTGAAAAAATAAGCCAAACAAACGCATAAACAAAAACAACAAAAAATATTTTACAATTTATATGTGTTTGCCAAATTATAAATCAAAAATAATAGACGAGACCAATTTTTCACTTCAATAATTAAGAAGAGGCTTTTGCCCTTACTCTTTTGGATTTTTTTTATAATAATTTTTCACTAATTTAACCCCGAAAAAGTTAAATTTTGAACTAATTTGCATATTATCGCTTTGTTTACAATGTCGTATTTATGTGTACATAAGTTATTTTGTTGTAGCTTATATAATCGTCTCTTTCTATAATTGACTATTTCACACTTTCACTCTTATATTAAGAAGAGTTGAAAAAAATAAGTGACATTACGGCTTAAATAATTTGAAGACTTGTGTGCTGTGTGAATCTCCATAATGGAATGCCAAACAATACTGAACAAACATTACAAAGCAGTTTAATGTGAGTCAATCAAAACTCAGGATGAATTATCCGATATTTGATAACTTCGATAAAGTTCTGTACAAGAAATATAAAGAGAAAAACGCAATACAAATTAATAAAAAAAATGTTTTTTGTTTATCTTGGACCAGTACTTGGCGAAAGACCCCTACATATGCAGTGCATTGTAATGTAGCTAGCGAAATAGATTATGAGGAACAGGATAGAGGGAGTACAGTTTCTAGACGTTTGGCTTGAGCATATCAATAGCTCAAAACAAACGTTACTATAGCATTTAAAATGTTGGAATTAAATTACTCTGTTCTGTCGTTATTATAATGGATATTGCTCTGATGAGATTAGGGATCTTGTTCCCGAAACTCGCACATGTTTACGTAGCACACGTTCATCGTCCAGAGCTCATCCTTTTGTGATCGATTGCTCGAGGAGTCGTACTACGCATTTCAGAGAGAGTTCGTTTTTCAGCCCCACACTTCGCCTGTGGAATAAGTTGCCTGCAGACGTGTTTCCTGTCTGTTGTAATGTTGGAAAGTTCAAGTCAAATATTCACAAACACTACTCCCTCTTTCCCCCTCTTCATAACCTATTTTCCTAGTTCTGGTACAACGCACTGCATATGTAGGTGTACTGGTCCAAGATAAAAAAAAAAATTTGTCACTGCCCAGTGTATATACGAGTACCTTCAACAGTTCTCAGACTTGCACTTATGCAAAAAATGTAACGTAAAAAAATTGACTGTAGCGATAATAAGAGTGTTGTGATAATCGGGAGTTGTGGTTATCCTGCTTGCACTATAAAACCAAATAATTGTTTACTTCAGATTGGTTAAGCAACATTTTATAGGTCCCAATTGGATATCTTCCATAGGATATTTTTTGACGAAGTTTCAATTAAAGTGGTTACTAACTTGTTGTTTAGTTATAAATATTTTTTATTCAAGTTAGCTTGCTGACTTCTCTGGTTACTTACAGGTTTCTTCCATTTGGAAATTAATTTGTTTGTTAAAACGTTTCTTAAGAAACAAGCAAAACAATTTTAAAGTATCTGACCTCAACACTAAAACGCTACTACCCCTTTTTGCTAGTATAGACTACAGCAGGCTGTCAAACATAAGACAAAAACTTTGCAGCAAGAGCTTAGTTTTCTTTTGCTCTTCTAAAGAAAAATCCTTACATATATATTTTAAATCCTTAAACATGTGTCTCAATTAGAGACAAAAACAAAAAAAAAATCGTAATATTGTGTGATAACAAATTCCAATTAACTTTTTATTACTACTTCCAGATTTGCTGTCGATACTTAGAACAGAAAAAAAAGAAGAGGAAAAAAACTTTCACAACATGTTCTACAACTCAAAGTATTAACAACTTCATTCCAGCTTGTCGGTAGTTATTTGTGGGTGTAATCAGAGTTAAAAACCACAAGTGCACAAGAAAAACAACACAAGCTTTAAAACTTAAACAGTTGCATAAATTTGTATGCAAATACACTCCACGAAGTGACCAAACACGAATACTAAGCCCCACAACCAGTAAAACTTAAGAAATGCAGAACAAAATCCCATCAAAATAAACTTCTAATCTCAACTATTATTATTTTGTGAGCAAAATATATCAACAAAGATCTCAAATTAGATAAAAATTTCAAAAAGTGATAAGTTTAACACTTAAAAATTTACAAGATAAAATATCAAATCCTTATTGCTGAAATAAATGACAGAAGTTTTGATGTTTCTTAAGTCAGTACTGCTCACACCGGCGAATGGTTTTTGAATTTTAATTTCAAAATGGCATAATTTATGTTGTGAAACATTTTGCAGTAATTTTTAATTTAAATACTACTTTATATTGCATATACTCGTAAACAACAGAAAATGTAAAGGTTTCCATCAAGAGGGAGAAAAAAATAGATATGTATATATGCTTTATTATGATACTTTACATCTTCTTTCTAATTGACTTGAGAAAAGGGGACACAATTATTGCTGATGCTTATATGGTTCTTCGTGATACTTTTGTAGTGGTACTACAATGTTGTTGAAGGGACTAAAAATATAATAAACTTTTATTCTCATATAACATGGTCGATTTGACGACACTAACAACTTTTCTTTAAATGCCAATTTTGCAAGATAGTACAGTGTAATTTTACAGTGCCAATATGTTGCCTTAAAAATGTTACCATCCGTCATATTTAGTCTGATATCAACATAAATTGAATATAAAAAAATTTGTAGTAAATATATACTGCTTTGTTTGTGCATATTTTGCTAAAAATATTTATTTTTGCATATCCAACTGATATGCACATTTTTGTTGTATATTTTGAAAAAAAAAAAAAAATCATGGTTTGTTTTTGTAACACAATATACTACTAACTTGATGTACAATGATTGAAAGAAGAATGTCGCTATGAACGCTTGACCGCTACAAGCTAGTAGGTCTCTTATCAAAAACTCCTAAAGACAAAACCATCGATAAAACTTTTTTTTTCTTGTTTAAATTATTATTTGTTATTGAGCTAGTAGTCTTCTTCTTTTGGTAAAAATTATGGTTTTTATTTTCAATATTTCGACACTCCGTTGCATGTCTTCTTCAGGAATTTTTTTTTTTTTTAAAAATTGTGTATACTAAATAATATAAATTTGAGATAACAAAAATAAAATATTCAACTACATTAACATTTACAATGAAGTAACATATTTTACATTATTATAACATTTAACATATTAAATAGTACTTAAAAAAAAATGAAAAAGTTTTTAAACAATTTTAGGCAAAAGACCTATCTACTCCTCTTTTTGTTTTTATGTATTAAATGCCTAAACTTTTGGGATAATAGGCTTTTTACACTGATCAACATCTTCATGGAACGCGTGGAAGATGTTGAAAATGTGAAACACCGTTTACATTGCTCACATCTAACATCTACTATAAATCAAAAATATTATTATTTCAATTTTCAAACAATTTAACAAAAGCGCGCAAAATTGTTTCGAAAAAAATTTATTTGAAAGACAAAAGAGGATTAATTATAAAATATATGCATGTCGATAAACAAAATGTAGGACACATAAAACAAATTTGGCAAAAACGGAAAAAAAAGTATTTACAAAAAAAAAAAAAAAAAAAAATTAAGCAAGAATCACTCATCCCAACAATTGACACATGATATATAAATAAGTCTCAGTTTACACACATCAGGTTTTCTTGATCAATTCTGCTTCAATTTGCTTTTGAACTTGCATTTATGTTCACACACAAAAGCTTTATGTCGTCAAGTTTAAGTTCTTTTGCCTTCAAGTTTTCATATTTTTTGGTATTTCATTTTAAACTTGACGGTACCGTCAAGTCTGCACCCTTTTCCATTCTCTTTTCCCCGTTCTCCCACAAAGTTAAGACTTGACGAGTCAAACTTGATGTGTGTAAACTGGCACTAATGATTTTTTTCAAAACAAATGACGTTTTTTCAGTGATGCCACAAGAATAATCGACATTATTGCCACTTTTCTAGTGATGGCACTGAAATAATTGAAAGATGTTGAATGGAATAAAATGAGAAAGGAACATTTTGTAAAGATGTTGAAAAATGTTGACTTTTAGTACAATGTATTTCTTATGGGAAGATGTTATCATCTTCAAAAACTGATGGTAGATGTTAGATGTTGTTCAGTGGAAAAAGCCTATAATCCGTCTACATCCTTTTTAAAATTTATCCTCTTATCTGCAGGCACGTTAGTTATTTGTAGCACATCTAGCATATATCTACGATTATAATAATTGTCTTTATTTAAAATAGATGTTCCTTCAAAATGTGGATAGCGATTAAAATCACTATATCGTTGCTTTCATTTAAAAAGGCCCTAACTAAAATAATTGCAAGTTTACAGGAGAAGGAAAAATCGTAATGGAAACTGTATGAATAGGCACATCTAAAGGTAAATTTTTTTGCTCAATTGCTTGTAAGAGCGATATGTATGAAATATATATATATATATATATATATATATATATATATATATATATATATATATATATATATATATATATATATATATATATATATATATATATATATATATATATATATATATATATATATATATATATATATATATATATATATATATATATATATATATATATATATATATATATATATATATATATATATATATATATATATATATATATATATATATATATATATATATCGTGTGTCTCACGTAGAAAGGCCCTAACCTGTTTTCAAATCTAAATTAAATTGACCAAGGATTTTTGAAATTTTTTCAAATAATAATTTTTCATAACATTTTAATTTTCCTGAGGATGATAGCAAACTGTTATCGAAATATAATTGTTAAAAACCAACCAAAACAAGGATCTTAAATAGAAGAGTTTATAAGATATATAAAACTGAAAATACATTTCAATATCGAACTTAAAAGTAAGAAATAATTTTAAAAATAAACTCAAAAAATAGTGACTGAAAAATACTAGTATCATTGTGAATTAAGCGTGGGGCACTTTGTGTCATATTTTTCGTCTTACGAGCGCCCGACGATTAGTTCACAATAGTTACCCTATTGTGTATTAAGAATTCGAAAATTTATATTCCAAAATTCTGCCTTTTCTTAGTCTTAAAAAATTCTGAGATTTGTTTGTTTGTCATTGTGTAATTTAGTTAAAATATATGCACATTGTTGACTAACAACAGTTCTGTTTGCAATAACATTTTTTTGCAATAACTTTTCTGCGAATTTAAATTTTATTTAATTTGTTTACGGTTTTTTATTATTCTTTTTAATCTTCTTTCTTTAAAAGAATTTATATTAAGTAATTTTTGCAGTCATTTTTAAGCATTCTATTTTTATTTCAATTTATTATTACAATAACACAACTTAAGTTAGCTAAAGAACAAAAGGAAGAATAAAAATTAAAAACGTTTGGAAAATGAGGAATTTCTTTCTGGTTAGTTTCCTGTTGGCAAACAAAATTCGAAATAAAGCAACACGTTATAAGCATATGTTGAAAAAAACCCCTATGCTTTAAGCAAAAGCCAGAACGAGGAGAAAAACATTCAACAAAATAAATAAAACTTTGTTGGTTTATGAAAAATATTCGCCAGGTAAAACAAAAAGCTGGGTTTTATTATTTTCAACATATCGCTCCTTTATTGCACATAGTCATAAGTAAAAAAAGCTTGTTTCGAGAAAAATGCATTTCAAATTTTTAGTTTCCATACAAGTCTTAGAAAATTTTGTAAAGAAATATCTTCTAAAGGAAACAGTTTAAAAGCAATTTGAAGTAATTTTCGGCAGAAAATAAAAGGTAGTACAGTTAACAATTCTACATTGTTAACTTGAAAGTCAAATTTTTTGAGATATGACTATGTTGCAATAAAGGAGCGATATGTATATACATGTATGCATGACTATATTAGATATATGCATACATGTATAAAATTTAATATTAGTAAGGCAGTGACAGAGAATCGTAAACCGATTTAGAATTTTTTGATGCTACGCTAGAGCCGCAAAATTAAACTTCAAAAATACGAGGGCTGCTCAAAAAATAACCGTTATTTTTTCAAGAAGTATTTATTTATTCATCAATAACTATCTTGTCCCCTTTAAAGTAATCCCCCTCAGATATAATACACTTATTCCAGCAATTTTTCCAATCCTCGAAACACTTGTGAAATGTGCTGTTTCGATTTTTCTTTTATTTCCTCAATCGTAGCAAAACGCTTTCCTTTCATTTGTGTCTTCAGTTTTGGGAAGGGGAAACAGTCAGCGGGGGCCAAGTCCGGTGAATAAGGTGGTTGAGCCATGATAAAGGTTTTGTTTTTGGCCAAAAACTCATGCATAAGCATTATGTGTGAGCTGGTGCGTTATCATGGTGCTAATTCCATGGTCGGGTTTTCCACAATTCTGTGCGTTTCTGACGAAATGCTTCGCGCAAACGGCGCATAACTTCAAAGTAGTATTCTTTATTGACCATACAACCTTGTTGCAAGAATTCATGATGCACCACGTCATTGCAGTTGAAGAGAACAGTGAGCGAAAACTTCACATGACCGAACTTGACGTGCTTTTTTCGGTCTTAGCTCTTCTGGACGCTTCTATTGGGATGATTGGGCTTTGGTTTCAATAGCATAGCCATACACCGAGGATTCGTCACCAGTTATAACCTTTTTGAGGAAATCTGAATCGTCGTTGACGATATTCATCAGCTCCTGAGCGATGTCCATGTGACGTTTTTTTTTTTTTGGCTCACAATTTAATATATTTAATAAAAAATCGAAGAGCACACCAAAACACGACTAATCTTTTTATCTGTTAAAAACAAACTGACAATTCGAAATGGCTGATATTGCCAACATAACACAAAAAAATGTGAAAATCGAATATATGTAACTCACGAAATTTGTAAATAACGGATAGTTTTGAGTCAGACCATGCATGCAGTGTGATTAGCGCAAAAATTCGCATTATACAAAAAAAAAAATGTATTTATAAAAATATGATTTAATATAAAAATAAAATTGCAGTTGTTTTAACAGACTGAGTACATTTCGAAGTTTGATACTCGTTGCCGATTTTTGTAACACACACCCACACATATGCATACATAGAAATATAATCACAGCAAATTTATCGACCTTTTCAGAAGTCAGATTTGTCGTAACGAATTTGTTACTGTAGAATGTCTGAAGTCAAACTTGTTGTTTCGAAATATATTAAGACATATCAGAAAGAAGTTTGAAGTGAAACTTATTGTGACAATGTTAATATTTACATAATCATAATTTGAATTGTTGCCACTAGCAATGTATTATTCTTGAATGCAATAATTATTGTGTTTAGGTTAGGCAGGCAGGCCGCTGGACATTCTGAAGTAACCTAGGTTTTCCAGCTGCCCTGATGTCGTTCCCTTTGTGGTTGCCTGAAAAGTGGCATAGTGAAGTAAAGAAGTAAATTAGGGGAATATAGTGTGAGTGAAGAAGATGGATGGGAGGGGTTGGAAAGGAAAGGCGGGAACCTCTTAGTGTAGCGGTACATGCAGCTATGCTAGCCCTCCGCTGCTTGTTATGAAAGAAGCTAGCGCGATTGGTTTGGCTGAGGGCAGACAATATAGGCTGTTGAAGCTCCGCTCTCCTAGGTATCTTAGATGATGATGCTCCAATGCCGGACATGTACCGAGAAGATTAAGGATAGTCTCCTCCTCTTCCTCGTCTTGGTAACTTCTGAACTCGTTATAGGGTAGTCCTAGCCTTATAGCCGATATTTCAGCTTGGACAACACTACATCCGTGTGGTAGTCTGAAGGATATTTTAGTGTAATATTATTCTATGTAAACGTCACAGCCACCCCTTCTGCACCCATCCGTGCATGCATAGAAGGATCCAAATTCTAGGGGAGAGTCTTAAATTTGGTATGTAAACGTCACACCCACCCCTTCTGCACCCATCCGTGTAGGCATAGAAGGATCCAAATTCTAGGGGAGAGTCTTGAATTTGGTAGGCAAAACTCCTGGAGAGGAATGGTTTTGGGATGCAGTAGTCAATTAGATCGGGGACTAGGTCCCTTCCAATCTCCAGTATATTGACATGTTTCACAGTCTGTGGGTCCATGCTCCTATCGTGTTCAACCTGATTGCGGCTTTTAGTGCTATTTACCTTGCTTCTAAGTTACATGGCATCCAGCTCATAAGTGCAAGAAGTGCTTTGGTTGGCGTTGTCTTCATGGCCCATGCTGTTGCATTTAGTAGTATTTATTATATAATATAGTATTTATTATAGCATACTTTTAAGTTTATAATAAAAATATTAAATTATACAAAAATTTTAGCTCTGATTAGTATTCCTAATAAAATTAACTAGTTTTCTTCTAAAACAATAGTAATTTTCTTAATTTTTAACATTAATTGGCATGGAATTATAAACAGTTAGTCCTTTGTAGAAAAGAATTATTCGAGATGAACTTATATGTGCTCGTTGTAGCCTAAAATCGAAAGCATTTCTCATGTTGTAAGGTTGTACATTTTCAACATTCTCAACTGTTCCATCAGATAATCAGGTTCATCTCCCAGTTTAAGTTTTTGTATAAAACTTATTGTGTTGAGTTCTAGCCTTTGGATATATTTAGCCATTGACTGTCGTTTCCCATGAGTATCTACTTCTACATCCTGACTGGTATTTTGATAAAATTTTGTTTTTTTTCTAAATATTCTTCTGACAGATTTTTAAACAATTATGTTTAAAAAAATAATTTGAATACAGTATGTTTTTTTATCCAATAATAGACTATTTATATGCTACGAAATGGGTTTCGAAATCGGAAGATTTTAACGATTTGACGCAATGAACTCGTTTAAATATCGAAATGTTTAAATGTTTTGATTGTAAGTGTGGGCAAAGCATTTGGTTTGCTGGGTATACACTTTATAGGGTAAATGTGTTTTTCTCTTTGCTTTGCTATAGAATTGCACACATTTTTTGTTATGCTTTTCACTTTGGGCTTTAATTTGTTAATGTCTTAAGAATGAAAATAAAAAACATGAGCAACAATTTAAGAAATTACAAAAGCAAAGAAAGCTGTTAATAAGTGGCTTTAATCTTTTGATATTATGCAAGGAACGGGCTGCTATAAAGTATATAGAAAAGTAGCAGTGGAGGCAGCGCATTACAAACAAACACTTCGTTTTAGAATGGCATCGGAACACAAAAGAGCTCATCTATGAAATAAAATATGGCAAAAATAAAGCATTTAATCCAGTAGTAAACTACAGGTTATGCTCCAGCAAAGAAATTCAGCTGCACTTGAACATGTTTATTTATTTTTTATTTTGCTCAGTATTTTTGCTCTTCAGATAATTTTTGTTTAAGTGTAACATTGAATAGATTTTTGAATCTATGAGAAAATAAATTAGTTAAAAAATTTTTGAGAAATATTTTATGCGGATATGCTTTGTCGACTTTCAGCAACTGCGTCAATTTTATCAGCTCGACTTATTAAGAAATGTCTTACCTAAACTTATTATTTGTTTTGTCGATTAGTAAAGGTAGAACATATTGAAACATATTTCGTAAACTTTAACATACAAACGTATACGGTTTTTTGCCTTTGCACCCAGTTTCTGAACGAAATTACATTTTTTGTAATTTTGGACCGTATCTAAGTATAGTTCGTGATAAATAAAAAGTGGCGCAAACTTAATTACTCCACCATAAGATGTAAGTAAGGCTTTTGCAAATGGCAATTTATGCCAATCATATTTTACATTTGTAAAAAAGATGACAGCTACTTACTAATAATGGAGTAATATACTCCGCAAGAGCATGAAATAATTGTGTCGGACGATTTTGAATCGAAAATCATTACGAGAAGCGGGGCGCATTTTTATTAAACAGTTACGTCAAGAAACAAAATCGTTGTTTCTAAGGCACTGAAAATCCTCGTGTGATGCATGAAAAGCCGTTACATCAACATAATGCTAATATATAGTGAGTGTGGAGGGTACGATTGTCAATACAATTACTGGCGAATGCTACAGGACCATGATAAGAGGCTTCTTACTGCCGGAATTGAATAGGCAGTGGTTGAAAATAGCATGTGGTTTCAACAAGATCGTGCAGCCGCACATATAGCATAAGCCGCAGTGATATTCTGAACGAAGTATTTCCTGGTCGCATAATCTATCGTTTTGATGTTAAATTTTATTCATGTTCGAATGACATGAATAAACAAAAATGCAGAACACGTGACGCCAAAAATCCAAGTGTAGCTCTTAAACACCACATGGTGCGTTTAGATGCTCAGAATGGTGGGGTTATTGTGAATGCCATCCAAAACAATTGTAGTGCAAGATTAATTCGCCCAATTATAGCTCTCCTTTGTGATGATCGAATAATGTCGAAATTTTCTTATATTAAGCGGTCACTGAGTTTTCTTGATTAAATGGCTATTTGAAGCTATTTAAAAAGTTAGGTACATGCCGATAAACCAAGAACCATCCAACAGTGTAAGCTGATTACACGAGAAGTATTGAATTCCTGAAATTCTCAATAAAATTATCGACAATGCTCTTGAAAGAGCACATCAGGACAATGTAAATAATGTTAATCACTTAAAATTTATAATATAGGAGAACAAATAAGATGCTAGCTAGGTACTAAAACAGGTTTTTATACATTAAAATAATCCAGGTAGTCCAGCTACGCGTCGAAATCTACAGTAGAAATGAATATTAATGGGTGTGGTGAATTACGTGTTAAGGCACAGTCGATGAGACTGAGCCGAGCGCTGAAGCTATATATATATATATTTTTTTTTTATTATTGCACCAATACTCAGGGGATTACCCCTACATATTTAGAACAGAAATGTTCCAAGAAACCACCACCGGTTAATATGTCTGTGTTGCAACTACAAACGTTGCATATTCGGCAGATTTGGAGCCATCAGTGCTCTAATTTTTTATTAATATTTTTTTTTAGAGTAAAATTAAAATTTATAAGCATGTTTTTTCTTAATAATTTGAGAAAGTATTCATACATTTTGACTAATATAAATGCAGCTGAAAACGATTTTCTTCATACATCAATTATTTTTAAAAATACGTACACAAAAAATTCGTAAAAAAAAAGTCATTAATAACTCCATAAATGTCTGTCTGCAAACTTGTGATAAGAAAAAATAGTGAACAAGTTGTTTAAATAAAACGGCAACAGGGAAAATTTATCAAAAATTTCTATCCTAATTACATCCTGCACGACATTATCGCCGTAATAAGACAAGTACAAAAGAGAAAACGTTAAAAATTCTCAACTTCCGAAAAATAACACAAAAACGAAAAGCAAAATTAAAAACATGCATCTCAAGTGCACACTCTTTGAGCGCTTGAGACTTAGACTTGCATCAAAGCATTTACCTTGATTTTAAATGTGAACAATTTTTTATAAAACTACCAGAGATGCTAAGAACGTAAAAAAAGTATTTTATTTATTGTCTTGGCCTCGAAAATAAAATAGGAAATAGAAAAAAAAGAATACCAGCACCGCAACAAAGATTACCACACATACATACTAGCATTATTCAATATGCATGTGTGTATGCGAGTATCTAATAAAAAGAGAAACGTTACTAACTTTATATTCGTTGCAAAAATGAAAAAAAAAAATTCCATACTAGTATCACAAAAAAGCAGTGAAATATATCAAATATTTCATGGAGACATTCTTCATCATTCTGGTTAGACACTCGCTCGCGTACCTGCACACATCCATCCATATGAACACTTCCCAAGAAAGAAGTTTATCTTCCTTTTGCTCAGCCGTAAAACATTTTGAATGTTTGTATGTGTGATTTAAACTATAACAGCAAAAGAATTGAGTGCATAAAATGTTTGTTAAATTGCTTTTGCATCTTGTTGGCGCGTGTAACAAACAACAGCAACGACAACGCGCGACAATGTTTTATCTGAACTTCAACACTTTACCGCAACAAAATGTGTGGAAGCACTTGAACATAAAATACTCGTATAAGACGTTTGAAAAGTGTTGCCGGAGACGGAGTAAATCCTAATATGATCCAAAGAAGCTGAAATTTTATGTACACTTATTTCTTTTCTTTGTTTAAAATTTGAGGCATTGAAATAGACTTAGTAGCAGCATATTCGAAAATAGAAGGCTTCAGCATGGAAGTGGGGCAAAATGAGTTTTATAGGCGAAACATTTATGTCGTTAGAATTTTTCAATAAATATTCAAAATACCGCACAATACAACTTTTATTAAATCAACTAATTAAATGGTTGAGTTATAGTGATGGTCTAAATGCTTAGTTTTGAGTTTCTGGATACAGGACGCGATTAAAAGCGCACTAAATTAGACTCTGTTTATTTCATACAGTTCCTTCCTTCAGTCTGCCAAACCTGGTTGGTTTGCCTTAGAATCAAATACATATAATTATAATAACATTTGTAAGCTTAAAATTCTATCCAAATGCCATGTAGAATATAATCAGTGACGTTAACCGTACAGTATTTATCCTACTGCACTATAATTTTGATATTCACGGAGGTTTTACTATGTGGGCAGTAATCTTCAAAAAAATATTTTCTTTCTTTGGTTTCATTTACACTTTGACCAAATGTCTTGCATGGGATGGATATTTGTTCTGATTTTTCTCATGATGGTTACAACTAATCCTGTCACCCCGTCGCGGCTTGGTGTTGAGTTCTAGAGCACCCTGTGGATATTGACCCAAAATCCATTTTGGATAAAAATTACCCGTTTATGATATGGGTCTTATCTGTGATAACTCATTTGTAATTTTCTGGAACAAAATAATTATCGTCAACCTATTGAACTATATAAATATTTCCAGTTCAGCAACCCTTTTGGTGTTTTTTACCTTTCTTCTATTATTTTGACTCTAGTAATCGAAAAAAATATACATATTTCTTTCGCCTATACAAACACAACAAGAAAAAATTTATTTTAATTTATTAATACCATGCACAATACTTAGAATAAATCCTATGAAGTTCCGCATATGATGTAAAATCGGATTGAAAATACGATGTACTTTTAAACTGATGCCGGTAATGGGAATTTAATTTTGAGGAGTTCTCTATTTGTTTAAATAGTCTAATCTCGTTTTATATTCTGTTGCTTTTTTGGTTTATGGTTTAATGCTGAGAGTTGTTCGAAACTTTTAATTGCACTTTTGATTACGCACTGTTTCCTTTTGCAAATAATGTACGTCTGGAAGTTTGCAGATAAACCCGTTTTTTAACACGCTTATATCATTAGTTTCACTTGTATGTTTGTTCGTATGTTTGCAACACCACAACCCATGCCATTTGATTGGTTATTACCAAGACGAATTCATACCAGGTAAATGCAAGAGCAATAAATACAACACTATAAAAAATAAATCTTTTTCAAATGTCAAGAGAAAAATATAAACACAAAAAGAATTAAAATAAAATATATTAAAAAAATTTACAATAAAAGACAAACATTTAATTATTTGGTGAAACTTTTAGTTATTTCGTGAAAATTAAAGTCACAGATCATAGAGCTTGGAAAGGTGAAAATGGCCAGCAAGATTGGGGAGAATTCAGAATGATAGCTGGCGCTCAAGATGCAATACATAAATAAAAAAATTGTTTTGAATTTTTTTTTTTTTCAAATTTCCACAAAAAAAATTTACAATAAAAGGAAAACTTAATTATAATGTGAAACTTTAAATTTTCTCGCGAAACTTAAAGTCTCAGATCATAGAGCTTGAAAAGGTGAAAATGGCCAGCCAGATTGCGGAGGATTGTTTAAAATTTTTTCCCCCAATTTTGTTTTAATTATGCCATTGACATCTGAAACAGATAAAAATTAAAAAAAAAGTTATCAGCTGCGCTGTCAATTTCACCTGTTATGAATCCGCCTTGGTTATTGCTTATGTAGGTATATAAAACTGTATGTACAGTAATGCCGCTTTAGTGCGAAAATTTAAGTTGTCGTATTGCTTCCGGAGAAGTGGGGGGATTTTCGGGATTCACGATGACTATTTTGGAAATTCCTAAAAAAAACTCGAAACCACTTCAGACTCATGATAATCAAATATTTATTTCCGCAAATTTTCAGAAAAATGCAAACAATAGCGTTTTGAACATTTCTCACAATACTTAGAAGTGTATCAGGGTTTCATATCCCCTGGGTTTCTTTCGCAAATTTTTCCTTTTGACAAGCCTTCATAACCCTTTTCCGGTCATCCGATTATATTTATTTGTTTTCTTTTTGTTAAACTTTTTTATAATTTGCATGCTTTTATAATAACTGTTTTCATTCATTCAAAACATTTTATTGATTTCACAACAAACAATTTTTTTTTTGAATATGTACGAGGTATGGATGATATATTTATATTTTTTAAGAAAACATGCACTTAATAATACGCTATTTTATATTTTGGTTGTACTCGTAACTGTGGTATTTTTTATATAAAACCTACAAAATTTTGTATGCATATGTAATATGACTAGTGAACCGTAATTAATATAAAACCCAATTTTAAATTTTTGGATGATAAGTTATTTTACATTTTAGGTGACGATATGTATGTATTTGCAACTTTAAAACTCGTTAAAACAATGTATTTACTTATTTATATAATTATTTATTTTTTTGTAAATTTACTTATACTTATTAATATTATACATATTCCATGCATTCAAGCATTTGTTACCCACTGTAAAATGTTGTGCAAGAAAAATGTTGATTTTCCTCTTAAAGAAAACCCGCAAAACTGTTGATGCTCGTCTTGAAAGCAACCGTATGATGCCAAAATTTCGTTTAAGTACTTTTCCACAGCAAAGAAAATATATCTTCTGCCATAACAAAAACATATTTCTTTAAGTTCTCCTTTTTAAAAGCAATGAGTTAACGGTAAATTCATTACGAGTACTAGCAAAAAATAAAAGAGAAGAAGAAAATCTTCATTTTGTGGAAGAATATTATCGACTTAAATAGAAACAATTCTGTAACTTTTGAGCGTTAAAAATAAAAAACCAAACATGTTAATTTTTCCTTTAAGATCATAACTATGCTGTATGTAAATTTATTTTAATTAATTTAACTTATTTTTAAGAACTTTGTTTAAATTTTCATGGATTATAATTTCACGAAAAATAATTTTGGTAGCAGTTGCTATATCAAAATTATAAAATATTTTCGATATTCTGCCTTTGATAACTTGCAACATGATTTGTAAGCGATGTGTTATAAAGAAGAGTTTTGATAAAAACAATGGAAGATAGTATATTTTGTTCATCACTCGGTCTTATGAATTTATCAATTCGTTTACATAACTTTCGCATTTCTGACCCGACTTCAAAAACTTCTTTTACGTTTAAAAGAGTCTCACATTATCTTTCCACAGACATTTTGTTTTTCCTTAAAATTTATTTTTATTTTGTTAAAAACTTTTGTAAAATTCGTATGAAAAATCTAATGTTATAGTATTAAAATTTAACGCAAAGCAGTTGCACAAAAGTTGCAGACCTTAGCTTCCCCTTTTTTAAACTCTCTTTAATGTGTATTAAATTTCTTTTGATGTAACGAAGGTACAAACATTAACAATAGCTGTAACAAACAAATATATTGGTATACAACCTTCATCGTAGTAAAACACATTAAAGATACCGGTTGTACATGTACTGTTGCAATACACAACGTATACACTTGTTGTGGTACGCGTTTCGACTTTGTTTAGCAGTTTTTAAGCGATGTTGTGATTCGAAGACATCGACGCTTTTGTTTGTTGCATTTTATGTTAAATTTGTACAGTAAAAGCACTTAATCCATCCCAACAAACACTTAAGTCAAAGCTTTAGAAAAAAAATTAACAATTAATATATTAGACCACAAGGCTTTTGCTAGAAAGCCCTGGCTTTAAACTCCTTTCCAGGTAGTTCCTAGGTAGCATTCTCCACCATCTAGTTCCGTCTCAGCGAAAAATACATTAAGAATTGCAGTTTTCTGCTATGAAAAGCGCTTCATGAAGGTATGATTTGTCTCCGCCATGTCTTACTAAGGAATGAGTTCTTTTCTGCAACATTAAGCTGGTTTTGATTTAAAACAATACAATGTGCAACTTTGAAGCATTTTTTTTTACTTTGCTGCTTGATCACATTGTATCATCGTTAAACGTCGTTTTTTAATATGAAGTCATTTTTAACTGTAAAAAGCGTAAGTAGTGTTAAAGAGGCAGCCATAAAACCTCTCTCTTCTAGTAGAACACACATGAAAGGGATTTTAATCAGCCAACTGAAAGCCATAACAGCTTTTTCCTGCTTCCAAAAATCATAAAATTTTTTGCTGGGCTAATAAACAGGAATCTATTTCAAGTAGTAACCACAAAATGTAGACATACACCCTCATTACGAGAAAGCCTCATGCCTTTTCCTGGATCTATAGGCTTAAGTCAAGACCAGAACTTATCAGTCAAGGAAGGCAGCTCAACTCGTGACCAATTTTAGGAGCCATTAGTCAACGTATCAATTTTTGGCTCTTAACGTTTGGTAAAAGTTTCAGATATCAGGATACAACCAGTGTGCTGCACTAACTTCCTAGAGTTTTGATTGCCAAGCCAATTGATTCAGTTAAAATTATTTCAATTCGTGGTATTTACAAATTTGCTTATAATAACCATACATAGGTATATTAACAAAGAGTTTAAAGAATATTAAAAAAGAGTTTAAAGAATATTAAAAAAGAGTTTACCGACCTCTTGTTGTTCTACTTAAATATAATTTTTTATTTCTGTTAATAAGTAATTATCGTATTAATATCTGTCGTGTTTTATCAAAACTTAAGTCAAAATTTAAAAATTTTAAAAATAATATCTAATTTAACTAATTTATTATATATAAAATTGTTATTTGTTAAAATATTTTTTCGTATTATTGATGAAATTTTGTAGTAATTTTGGTTTATTTTCATTTGTTCGTAAAAATAGTTATACATTGAAATTTCTCATAAACTTAAGATGTTATGATATAATGCCACAGATGTATACAAATTAAGGACAAACATTTGCATAAAAAAGCTTGTGTAATGATTGCCGAGTGCAGTTAAGGAACTGCTTCACCATTATATTTCGGAAAATAGACCACCCCAGTTAGGAATGCTCTTAATCAAAATCTTTCCTATAGGAAACAAAGTCTCTTAAAAATGTTATTTGATTTTCGGCTTAACCTCACGGTGGAGGAACTCCACATAGTGAATATGTCAACGCCTTGCGACCGCAACCAACCATCTGGCTTGCAAGGCATCGATATTAAAAAACCTTTTGCGGAAAATATTGCTTATCTAATACTTCCTTGGGTGCTACCAGACAGTAAGCTAAGCCCCCTGAACTGTGTGGCCATCTAGTTTATTACACTTGAAATATTTATTGCAAATCAGCTCCGCATAGCTAACCAACGATATTTCCAGCAACACCATTGTATATAATAACGTTCCTCGCCTAGCTTTTAGTTTTAAGACCCCTGCAAAATGTTTCAGCAGAGCTGTATGTAGCTTAACCATACCTGTGTGTACTGTCATATTAAACATCCTAGTAAATAAAAGTAAAGCTTGAGATGTTTCTGCGATACTTAGTCGTCCTAAAGTTTTTACTACCACCACAGTTCAGAAACATTCACTGCATATGTAGGGGTCACCCGTGAGTACTGGATCAAGATAAGAAAAATTAAAAAAAGAGTTTGTATTAGGGTGAGCTTATTTGGAGGTACTAAAATTTGTCGATATTGCTCCATCGATTTTTCGATAGCTCTTGGTATAAAACATTTTCTGCTGCTTGGTATAAAACATTTTCTGAACTTTCGTAGGTAATCAAAAGAGAAATCGGCTGATATATAAGACTAATTCCCGAAGAATATTAATGCAGATAAAGTTGACAGTGCGAATTATCTTTTTTTTATTCTGGTCACAACAGGATGCCAAAAGTTTCAAGCGTTCGCCGAGTGTCCACCTAGTGGAACCACTGGGTCCGAGCTTACCGTTATGAATTCATCCTGGAGTAGTTCATGAATTACTTGAATACAACTTTCTTGGGGCTTTATTAACTTCCAAAACAATCAACTAAAACTAAAGACACAATTTACACACGCACATATTTCCAGAAAATTTTATAAAATAATAAATTGCAGTCTTGGGATCTCTTCAACCACAAAATTGTACACCAGTCTCACGGTCTAAATTTTATATTAATAAAAAAAAAGAATACTTTGTTTGTTGGGACATATGCATTTGATGTGAAAGTGAGCCATGTGTTCCACCCTTATGTACTCATGTTTAGCTGTGTTTAAAAGCAACTTACGTCTGTAAGATATTTGAAACTAATTTCCGGTTGCAGTTACAGTTCAATACTTTTCTGTTGAGAGACTTTAAGGAAAATATTAAAGGTAAACAGATTTCTTTTGTATAAATTTTTAGGGAACTATTTTTAAGGAAATTTTTAAGATATAATACAAACATCATTCGTGATTAATGTTTTAAATTTAATAGCAGCTTAAACTTCCATTATTTTTCTCTTATAGTTGCTGCGTAATGCTAGGAACACAACTGTGACGAACCACGAACTTAGCCCATCGCGACGTCGTGTGAAGCACAATATCAACGAACATTGTTTACATTCCATGCAAAGAAAACCAAAATGAATATAAATACTAAGGTGGCCACATTGAAAGTAAACCTATATAAATCCCATCCGAAAGACGGATTTTTGAACAAATTATTTCAGGCACTTTATATTTTGAGAACATCTTTATACATATTTTACTACATGGATTAATAAAAATTATGAAAAGTATTATGTCGTAAAAAATACTTTTTTTATGTAAGAAACCTGGTGACCTGATACTGCTTTGTTCGTCGTTAGCTGACGAAACAATTAGAAAAGAATCTATTTCAACTTTCGTGTGCATTTTCATATACACCAATGTGTTTTATTTTTGGCTATTCGCGACCAAATATTCGTCGTTCGTCGCAGTTGTGTTCCTAGCATAAAACACCACAAAAAATTTTATTAAGAGAGTATAAAAAATGCAAGAAAATTTATAATAAGTTTTAACAATCCGCATACAATCCTACCGGTCCACATCCTGAGGATCAGATGAACGGGTCCAATGCACCTATATCGCATACTAATATTTCTGCCAAATCTTGCGGTACTGCACGCAAAGAAAAATCAGTTTGGAATATTGTTGTCGCAATATTAGTGTTTGCTCCATCATAATTTGAATTGTTGCCACTAGCAGCATATTATCGTTTTTAATATAGTTTAATCCTCTATGAATATATCAGTATTGAAGTTTGCACATTTCTATTATTACATTTCTATCATTTTAAAATATGGTTGAATGCAATAATAAAGTTTAAAAAAGTAATTCGAACACAACAACAGCTTTTATTATCTACAATAATAGAATGGTTTTTAACGCACATATGGTTAATTTATGTATCAGCAACACATCTGCGTTAAACTAACTATTGTTGTGAAACATATGTATACATATTTTTATTTCATTTTTTATTTTGAAGCAATTAGTTCATTTGTATGTGTTTTTTTGCAATATTAATTATATAAAAAATAATAAAGAGTGCATATACATTAAGGCGTAAAAATGGTTATAGAAGCAAAAAGGTTGGTACAAGAATTTAACTCAACAAATGCATTTATACCTATATGTGTTTTAATCTGCTTGAATTTTATTTGCATTCTTACAGATATATACGAGTATTTGGATCATTCTCTATCATCAAGATTTTGTAAAATTCGATCATTTGTAATCAAGTTTTAAAAATATTTATTGGAAAAAATATATTTAATAAATTAAAAACATGTAGTTTTAATTATAGGAGTTATGTGTGTGTTCATATGTATGTGTATTTATTGTGTAACCATATAATATTGTGACGTCCAACACCAGTATGATTGATTATAACAATAGAATTTGAAACTTAGCAATAATATGGGTGGGGATGATAATATTATATGGTTGGAAATGACAGTTTAATATTAATTTTTACCATAACAGTATTCGTCTTGAAACAAATATTACGACTTTTACCAAATATATGGTTATATGGTATAATTTTGGTTCTTGGCTGTACTTAATTTTGTACCAAAAAAACAAACAGATTGAAACCATATTATTTGGTTGTGTGCAACCATATAATTCAACAATACTATTTTGCCCTTAAAATATTGTCATATCAACCATATTTTTTATTCTACGTGTGGCTTGCCAAGATACAAGGCTTTTATGTAGGACAGAGCTGGGCAACAACAAAAGATATGTTAAACAATTTTCTGCCGCTTTTCATCCCTACAACTACTATAGAAGTTATTATACGGAAGATTTAACCTCTTCACATAAATGTGATAGCATTTGCCAGAAAAGCCCCTACAGTACGCAACATCCATCGGGGTAAACACATTAGGATAATAGTCGGCCATTTTAGCCCCGCTGCTCGACAGGTAACCTCAATAAACCTGTGCAGTTTCTAAATGTTGACCTTGTATATGGTTTTTGCAACTTTGAAGCGGAATCCCTACCACCCCTTCTATTATTCCCTGTTGTTTGCCCATTGCAATGTTCGCGGCTAACAACCTGGACGTTGTATCCCGCTAGTGCATTTAGTTAGTTTACCAATTTCTTTAAATTGATTTATTCAATAATAAAATGTAAACTTTTTCATAACAACATTGCGATTATGTGGAGGCAATCCAGGCAAATCTAAATATCTTATTTTAGTTTTGGACAAAAAAATTTATATAATCGTACATATGAATAAAAAATTTATTTGTTCATGCCAGAAAAAAATAATACATAAGTACATATGCATGTATATCTGGCTGTCACTAAACGTTAAATTTCATTTTAAACACGCAGTTATTGGTCGACTTCCTAAACGCACGTGGCAATGCATAATTTGAAAAAATGCGTATGTAAAGCTAAACTTGTCTAATGTACAATCTTGCGTTGCAAAGAAATTTTTTTGCATTTTATCGGCATTTAAGAACGTCGCTATGCAACTCATACATAAAATAACAGCCAGTTTACCAATCTCGACAGCGTGCTTGCGTTCGCAATCTAAGCGAAAGAAAATTGATTTGGGTTCGTCTAACCTTGTTTTATGCGAACGGTCTGTCAAATCTCAATGAAAATACATAAGAATATGCGAACGAATAATAGTGAGATAGACAAACCCAAATTGATTCGAAAGTGAGTGACTAACTTTCTTTCGCATTCATTTTCATTCGAAATTGGTAAACTGGCTGTAAATGTCAAACACATGTTGTAAAATTGAATAAATTTTTTTTTGAAAAATGGAAGTAACACAGGAAAATGTTTGCATAAAAAATAAAAATGATGCACGATTCTGACAACTGATACTCATTAAATTGAGTTGCCAAACGATTAGGAACATTGGACGTTGCCAGAAAGTTTACGTATGCGTTTACGAAGTGTATGCATTGTAAATAAGCTTTGCAACTTGCATTTAGGAAGTCGGCCATAGTTTCAATAGAACAGAAATAAAACAGCTGATTCAGAACACAAAAAAATGTACAAACTAATTCTGCTTTTGGACAACTTAACTCTGTTGTGTTATTTACGTTTGATTGCAATATTTTTTTTTATTTAACTTTGTCCTATAACAATATAATTTTGTCTAAACATAAAAAGTATTTTACGAACTTTCTGTTCGTCAATGTTTACAATATGCATTTTTATAAATTGAAATATGATTATATAAAATATGATTTCCAACATTGCTTTCAATAATTTCCATTTCACTTTCATTTTATTTTATTTTCTTTTACCTTGACAATGTTACGAAACATTAATCTGATGGCATGAATGGCTTTGAACCCACAACACAAACATAATTCATGCAACATGGGTGTCGGTCATGGCTGAACACATGCAAATGCAAAATGGTCTCATATTACAAACAATGACGACTAAAAACAACATCCGTAGCAACATCTTAATGAAATCAAAACCCCTTTTAACTGCATTTGTTATAAACCACTCTAAATGAAAAAGAAAAGTAGAAGATATAGATGAAAAATAATTTGGTATATATAAGCTGGAGCCAAGTAAAGAAAATTTACATTTTAATCAAAAGTAACCAAAAGTAAACAAGCCACAACGCATCACCACCCAACATCTAAACCAAACTAACATCCAAGTAACCAACGCAACATCCCCGCTCATCCTTATGAGCGGCAAAATTGTGCATATTTGTTGAGGATTAATTCTTACAAACTGCCTGCGACTGTGACTGAAAGCCAAATGTACAGCTTTTGGGGAGCACTGAAATAACAACAATAACACCGACAAAGAATAAAAATACAAAAGCAGGCAAAGAAACAAATCACTACTGAACGACGAGATTCTTTAAAAAATTTAAATGAAGCTGTGGCCATTGTTATTACGGCCTAAGCCAAAGGCTAGACAATACACGCAACATAACAAGAGCAGAAACATAAATTTACAATTAGAAACAAGGACCTACTCAACCCCAAGTGCAGTGGCAACTAGAGCAACGACATATCTTTCTACATTTGTTATCAGTGTTTTGTTATTGATAACAACAACGTGGGGTTTAACAGTCAGCCAACAAACAACAGGCAATTATGAAGCAGTCAGTGCTAATGCCGATGGTGAAGTAGCGTCTGCCCTAACAGGATTAACAAATAGTTATGCTTCTCCAAACTATATTAAGAATTACTATCAAGCTGGTGATACTGAAACAGCCAAGCAACAACGACAGCATGAAAATAACGTTGTTTCTGCTGCAATGAATTTGGCTTATCAGGAAGAAGTGGGTGAAGCTGGTGTTATGGGTCGTGGTTTTGTGGGCCTGCAGCCAAGCAATTATAGAAATGCTGTTATGCCTCGCGGAACAGCAAGTGGTGCAGGTAGAGTAGTTGGAGACGAGGCATTTCATGCTTATGATGGTGGTTTTATGCCTACAACGTTTACTGCTGCTGGCCAGCATTATGCAGCATCTTTAGTGGGTCTACAAACTGCCACAGATAAAATTAATGCACTGCATCAATATGCCACGACTGCAGCAAATAAAAACAATTTGCAAGCAAATTCACAGCCATATGGAAATATCAATAGCAACAACAATAACATTGCAGAGGTCGATAACAACAAAGCACAGCATAGTTTGTTTAGGCGATTATCGAATTATGGTGGCCTCGATAACATTGGCAATGGTGATGCTGGTGATGGTGCTGATAGTTCTGGTGAAACAAGTGGTACAAATTTGGCAATAGCAGATGATAATAGCGATGGTGAGGCTGTTGGCGGAACTAGCACTACTGAGTTTATGCAAAATTATGCATTGGCTTATGCAGATAATGCTGAACAATCATCATTGCTGCAGAATTTTTATAATCAGCAAACTCCATTTAACGACGCCCAATCTGTATCAGAGCAAACTTTTGCAAATTATTTTCCACAATCAATGGCAGCTGCAGCTGGATATGAAATAGAAAATCAGCAAAAATATTACACATTAAATAATTACGAACAAACAACAAAACCGCAGCAACAACAACAACAGCAACATCCATATGAACAACAGCAATACGTACAATATCCAAAACAAGCAACAAAATCCTATGACTTACAGCAACAGCAAACATTTAATAAACTAGATATTTTACCAGCGACACCAGCACCAGCAACATATTATCAAACTTATATACAACATAAAAATGATAACAAAGAACAGCACCACCATCAGCACCGTCATGTAGCAGCCGATAATTATCATCGATGGAAACAAAATCAAATAACGGCTAATTATCAACCAAAACAATCAGCAATAGAACACCAGCAACAACGACAACAACTAATGCAGCCAAATAATCAGTACCATCAACCCCACCATTTATTACAGGAACCAGAAACAGCAGAAACCTCTCATAGCGCACGTTTTAAAAAATCACCCAAACATAAAAGTAAACGTCATGACAATCCCGATGCACTACACGAGCACACTTACAACTATGACACCCTACTTGAACAAAATGACAATACCATAGAGCACGAAACTGATGACTTCTCTCATGTACAAATTCAACAATTAGAAAAACTGCAAGAACAATTACAGCTACAGCAACAACAGTTTATCCAACTGCAACATCAACTAATCGATCACGATCAGCAGTTGCAAATACAGAAGCATATTGTCAATACACCAGCACCAACACTACCGCCCATTACTCAAACTGTTCATCATAGCCCTCAAAGCTTGCAAGCCTTGGCAGGCGCTCCTTTGGCTAAACACACTCAAGTGATAAGAACTGTACCAATACCTCAACTGCGTCAGGTTCATGTTCCCTACAGAGAAAACGTTACCATCGAGGTACCCGAACCTGTGATAACGCCCATCAAAAAACCGTTCGCCATACAAATACCAGTTACGAAAACTGTCACAATACCCAAAGTCCAAGAAGTTAAAATTCCCATCGAAAAAGTAAGACCATTTCCGGTAGAACGCCCCATTCCATATATAGTTGAAAAACGAGTTCCATATAAAGTGGAAAAACAAATTGCTCAACCGGTTTATTATCCGGTACCCATAAAAGTGCCCATTTTACATACAGTCATACATAAGATACATAAACCTCCGCACCAGCCGCCCAGTTATCATTTGCCGTATACTGTCCATAAAAAAACTCATCATCATTCTCATTATTATTAAAATGAAATTTAATAAGTTTAAACTTAAGGCCTAACTATAATGTGCATAGATTGGCTTAAGCTTTTGCCAAAATTAAACGAAAAGCCTGTCAAATGCATATGAGAATCTGAAGCGACTTTTAGTTGACCATAATGTACTTATATGAACTTAATAATTTGAAACCCATTATTGCACAACTTCGTAATACTTGTGTCTTTTCTGAGTAAATTATATAAAAAAATACTAAAAATAACAACAAAGTATTTGTATGCAATAACGTTCAAACAAAAAGTAAAAAGAATTTTGTAGTAATGTGTTTAATTAAAAATTGAAAGAAAGCTAAAACACATTTCTATTAAATTAAATACAAATGTGTTTGTTTCAAGTTTTAGTTATTTTAATAATTTTTGTAAACACACACACAAACTTCTGAAAATAATTGATTCCGTATAGAAGATGCGTTCAGTTTCGTACTTTGCTTAAGCAACTGTCATTAGATGAACCTTAACGAAAAGTTTTAAGTACATTATAGTTAAACACATTTGATCACATGCATTCGCACAGTAGCTTAGACTGGCTTGAGCCAGTCTATGCACATTATGGTTAGGCTTTTATACTAATGCACTGCTCATTTAAACTTTATGTTATTTTGTATTTTAATCTTTAATATAATTAATAGAGAAAGTTATTGAATCAAGAAGGAAGGAACTTACCTCGTTTTTAGAAAAGTTAATAAAAAAAAGAGAAGACATTTATGTTTTAAATCCTATTTTAAAGTTTTAAATCCGAAATATTCAGAAGTGAAATAACAACATTCAAATAGAGGGCATGTAAGGCTAGCTCAGTACAAACCCAATTTGCCACAAGTAAAAAACCTAAATAAATTTGAAACATTTTGAGCTACCTAAGAAAGGATTTCTGGCAGAATAACTCTGTGTCACGTCTGTTATTAAAAACGCCACTTGCAGCGTAAACGAATGCCTTTCAGATATTCATAAAAAAAAACGAAAGCAAAAAAGACCATTTAAATCTGTTTGCCAAACTGTAAACTATAAGTCAAAAATTATAGACGAAACCATTGTTTTACTTCAATAATTAAAAAGAGGTTTTTGTCTTTACACTTTTGACTTTTTTATAATACGAGTAATTTTTCATTAATTAATTTGAACAAAGTACAAAAAAAAAAAACAAATAAATTTTTGAACAAAATTGCACAAAACAAAATTACGTCAGAAACATACAGAATTATGGAAAAACAACCATGGATTCTGCACGGTAATAACGCACTAGCTCACACATCGATGCTTGTGTGTGACTTCAAACTCGTTATCATGCCTCAAACGTTATCATGCCTCAGCCACCGTATTCACCGGACTTGGCCCCCGCTGGCTTTTTCCTCTTCCCAAACCTGAATGAAAGGAAAGCGTTTTGCTACGATTGAGGAGAGAAAAGAAAAATCGAAACAGGAGCTGTTGTCTATACCAAAAAGCGCGTTTCAGAAGTATTTCGAGGATTGGAAAAAAACGCTGGCATAATTGTATTATATCTGAAGGCGATTACTTTGAAGGGGACAAGATAGTTGTTGATGAATAAATAAATTTGAATTCTTGATCCTATTTGCTTTGTTCTTTATTTAATTCCATATTTGCAAATAATTCGTTCAGCTCAAGGTCCTCAGAACTCGTATTTGCCAAGAACTACTTACAAACATATTAATATATCAGATTAAAATCAAATTATGTTTTGCCTACTTCTAAGTATTGTAGACGATAAATACAACAATATTGAAAGATATGTTGTCAGGTAAGTGTAATGCATTACCAAGTGCTCGCTGGGTACTAATAGGTTATATGTAGTTAAATATTCGTATTATTTGATCTTGTTTATATTGATTTCTTCTAAATTTTCCAGCTAAAGATCTTGATTGATTTTTGTTTTTATAAAAAAGGTTTAACGGTATTTTATTTTCAATATTTCGATAACAATTTGTTATCATCATCAGGAAAATTAAAATGTTATATGTAGTTTTACCTTAAAATAAAAAAAAAATAAAACTTTTTTTTGTCACTCTCTCCTAAATCCTGGTACATTTTGAATTATGATTATTATTATGTGATATGATTTTTATTAAAAATTGCTAACAACATCCCGTATTAATATAAAATAAAACACAACGGGTCACAATAATATCAGTCGTTACAAAAAAAATGGATCCAGAGTTTTTTTCTTCCCATTTGAAATTATATATTGTATCGTTTAACACATATAACAAAGAAACAAATAACGATTACAAATGAAAAAGCTTGTTTTCTGTGGTGTTTTGACAGGTATTATTAAAATATTTTTCTTTTTAAATTCTCAATAATTTATTTTTATTGTTCGGATATGTTGAATGAACATAGAAAACATGCTGTTTATAATTGTTTGATTGGTACCAAACAATGGTTAGTGAATAAAACTCAATATAACGAACTCAAATATAACGAAAAGTATACAAATCTTAAAACTAAAAATTTTAATTAATATTGAAAAAATTAATTAATATTGAAAACTATTTACGTCCAGCCAATGTTATACAAAAGTATCTTTTGTGAGTACTGTATCGGTAAATCACCTTCCTAACGCTCGTATGTGTGCAAGAGTACGCCTTATTCTCATTAGAGCGTGGGCGACAAAGTTGATGGTGTTACGAACATAAGGTTTATGGTTGAAGTTTATTAATATAAGGATTTATAAAAAGGTTGCGTAATTTGAAATCAGTTTTTTACTAATTGAAGACCTAGGTCCTTGTGAATTTGTTAGTTTTTTACATATCAAGTTCGGAGAATTTTGTTTAATTTTTTTATGTTTTTATTCGGTTGGATACTAATATTTTATTTCTTGAAAAAATCCCCCATATTCCAGGAGGCGTCGTCGTCGTCACCTCAAGACGACACTTGGTTACATATTCGCCTTCGACATCAATTATGTATCCTTTGATAGGCCTTTGGTATTTCCTAGACCTAAGCGATAGATAGAAGTTGTCCACAACATTCCAATGTTTTTGGCAACGAGTAAATAAATGAAATAATATTTGTGTCGACTTCATGTGACGACGATGACGCCTTATGGAATATGGGGGAATATGTTGGGTATATTTACAGAGCTACCTAAGCAACAAAAATTTTCAGTGAATGCAAATTTTTATGATTTTTGCTTAAAATACATATTTTTCGGTTTAACTATGCATGAAATCATCGTGAAAATATTTCTTATTATGCTTACATAACCTGATCCGTCATGTAGCTTTAAATTCGTCTTATGTAAGAATAATGTTCTTAAATAATACCTTAAGGTTGTGTAAAACATAATTTTAGTTTTCTAAAAAATATTAAATGAATTTATGCAATAAACACGCACACATAACCATAGAGCAAGATGTACGATATTCGAGTATTCTCAAAGCATATTTTGTGAATACATAATGGCAACAGTAATCACTATTAAATAATATTGCACACAACAATTCATAGAGCATATCACGATACATAGAACCATCAACACATTAGATAATCAACTTTAAATAAGAGTAAAATTAGTTGTTTTACTAATTAAGATTTAGTAGCGTTTGCATAAGTTGCACATTATATTCAAGTGTATACTGAGAAGAGTGTTTTTGGTTGCAGCCACACAAACCTTTCCGCAAATCTGAAATGCATACGTATGTATATACAAAGTACATATGGATAGACAATATACAAAAATATATGTATATTAGGGTGGGTCGATTTAGCAATCGATATCGATTCATGAGGAAATAAAGTTTAGCTACGACATATCGAAAAAAAAATTTTCTAGGTGCCTAACTGTACATTTTTTAACCTTTTCTTAATAGCTATTTTTAAGGCTTCTTTAGTACGTAATTATAAACCTAATCTAACAACACAACGGACGAGATTCGTCGTAAGTGGGCTAGCTTTTCAAGCTGTTAAACCTATTAAATATTGGGTATAAAAGTTAAAAATTCCCACTTTGTTTTTTTTTGCCTGGAAAATGCATTTATTATAATAATAACCTGAGTTGATATATTATTCAATGTATTGTCTATCATTAGCCACTACTTATTCTTATCTTTATGGTAGCGTAAGAATTCCGTGCCAAAAGAACAGCTCCGGATTTAAGGTAGAGAATGAATCAAGCCAATTTCTGATACCCTGTTCTGAAGTGAAGCATATTCCAGAAATAGCGTTCTGCATCAATCGAACCAAATGTTAGTTAGAAGCCTATTAGAAGACTGAGCTAAAACTTCCCATCCACTGTTTTCCAAAAGGGTTTTGACCGGTCTTGCGAAATGTGGGCGAACCTTGTCATGCTGGAAGATTATAGCCTCGTGCTTGGTCGAATATTTTGTTGATATTGTGTCGTTGATTGCTCTCTTCAAACGAGTCAATTGTATTCAGTACAGGTGCCTGGTCAGTTATTGTCAGACCAGATTTCCACAGTTCATAATACAAAACACCAACTCCTAATACAGAGCATTACCTTGGCGTCATGAATCATTATTATTTCGAATTACTACTGAATGATTTTTGATGAAATTAAATTATTTATTACGTAGTGGATCTGTTTTCCTAATTCCAAAAGCTAATGAAAAATTTATGGCACAATATCGACAAATTTTGTGCCTTCCAGTCGACGAGGGCGGATTGATATTGAAACGGCGAAAGACATTACAGTGACTCTACTTCGTCAGATTATATAATAAAATAATGGATTGCTAAATTTAAGCCCGGCCGAACAAACACCGCAATAATACCATTAACAGGAAGGCCCAAAGAGGTGATTACGGAAGAAAATATTAAGAAAATCCTCGATATTGTTATGAATGATCGCCGATTCAAGTTACGTAAATTGTTCAAATGGGAAACATATCACATGAAAGTGTGTTTAACATTTTGCATGAACATTTTCATATGATAAAGCCAAGCCGCGTTTGCTTAAGGCACCCACAGACGATATGTTTTTACGTCTGTTTTGTAATATGTAATTCCAAGCCAGCTTTATATAGGTAGTGGCAGCATTACATTAAATACAACAACAACAAACATCAACATGTATTTTGTTGGTAAAAATTTTGACAACTATTCGCCACTACCTATTAAAGCTGCCTTGTGTAATTCCTCATGTACTCTTTCATGTCTGACAAAGTTATAATTTTTACAGACCGTTTGTAAAATTCACTCACAAACGTACATGTACACTTACGTCTGACGTTGTCTATGCTTTTTATTAATATAAAAAATAATTATTTAAAACATATTAAAATATTAATTCGTTAAAATTTCCTGAAGCCGACTACTCATACCTGCCAATGTTAACTGCCGCTGAATTGTTTGTAAGGCATATAGTTATAATGTCAGATGTTTAAACATAACAAAATAGAACACATTTTATTTTAAATTTTGTCAGATGACTTTGCTCATGTGTTTTACGGACGCAATGTTTTTGAGGTAACAGACGACAGGCATATTACATTGTGTGAAGGTGGGTCTACCACTATACACCTGGAATCCAAAATCAATAGAAACAATGGGTGAAAGCTGTTGGAAGTGCTTCGAAAAAAGCGAAGACAGTGAAATCGACTGGCAAGGTCATGGCCACTATATTTATGGATCCTTATTCGATTACCTTGAAGAATGATCATAGGAAAGTATTATTGTGCATTATTGGATAAATAGAGTGATGCAATCAAGAAAAAACGACCACACTTAAAGAAGAAAAAAGTGCTCTTCTTCAACACAACGAACCGGTTTATACATCATTAGATACGATGCTAAAATTGAGTAAAACACACTTCGAATTGGTTAATCATCCATCTTCTAGTCCAGATTTAGCCTTTAGTGACCTTTTCCTGTTGCCAAACTTGAAAAAATGGCTCCCATGAAAAAGATTTATCTCAATCAAAGAAGCGATTACCGAAACTAACGCGTATTTTGAGCGGTTCCCAAAATCGTATTATTCAGATGGTACGAGTATAAAAAAGTTGGAATATCGTGTTACTAAGTGTATTGAGCTAAAAGGAGACTATGTTGAGAAATAAGTGGTTTTTTGAAAAAAAATATATTTTTTCCTACTTAGGTAGCTTCAATATCAATCCGCCCTCGTACATACATATATCAGAATAAATTTGGTAGTGGTTTAACAAGAAGGTTTATTTAGTTTCTTTTTTTAGCGAAAAAATTTAATTTTTTGCTTACTCTTTGAACAAAAGAGTCTCGCTTACTTTAATCTTGCTTTCAGTCCTAGAGATCGGCAACCAGCATTCGGCTACAGTGCAATATTATATGATGTTATTTCGCTGGTTAGAGAGTTTGATTCCACTTTCAGTAAAGACGGATTTTTATTTTTTGATCGCAACAATAATTGCCCTGACCAGTAGCTCTTGATCACAGAAGACAGGAAAAAATGATTCAGGGTATTCTAAGGGTTGTCAAAAAGTCATAAGTCTTTAAATATTAGTATGAAAAAATATGAATACTGTGAGCATTCTGACACAAATTATTTTTAATTTGAGTCAGCTGAGATGTTTACGGTTTGGTTTTACGGCAAACTCTGTTTAATAAGTCTTATTGCGAGTACTTTCTGACTTTTTTTGTTCAAAGAGTAATTTAAAATATTATGACATTATGCGTGATATGACACTGTTTGAATCCCCTAATTGAATAGTAAGTTGGGGTACAACTAACTTTACAACTAAATAGTACAACTAACTAGTTGCTAAACTACGCATCAGCACCCACTAGGATTCTAACTCGGGATTATGTAAATATGATGCTAGAAAATGTATTTATTGGCGCGCATTATTCTATTGACTCTTATTTTTTCAGCAGAATTGTCTTACTTACTGTTCAAAACAAATCTAAAAAATATATACTTACTCGCATATTTAGTACTTGTTGAGGAACAAACATCTTACAAACACTTTACTATAATTCATATCTTTGTACAAAATACGTTACATATTAATACATAAATATGAATTTTCATCCTTACATATGAGACTATAATTCGAAATGATTTGAACAGTAATAAACCAAAAGTTCTAAAAACAAGTTTCCTTTTGGACGTTTATTCAGCATTAGTTAAAGTGATGTTGAGAAAGAAAAGTATAATTTATAAATACAACACAATATATGTGTTATTTGTGTATGTATATATACGAGTATGTACGTATGAGTGTATAACAATGTAGTACAGCATATTTTCCTTGCAAAAGTATAAGTAGTTTATATTATTACGTAAATAATAAATTATGATTATACAAGTATCAGTTGGATTTTGCTAAAATGAATGACGTTTATAACCAAGGGATTTTCTTTATAAGTTCAATTCATGTTGTGTTTTTTCTTGTATTTTTAATTTCTTTATAGAAATTTTGATTAAGGCTATCTTATGAATAATAGAAAAATCTACACAAATAAAAATATCAAAAGGATAATATAAAATATTTTATTCAAAGTCACGTGTCAAAATGATGTGGCAGGAAATAATTACATGCATACATATGTATATGAGTATATATACATGTATATCTTTCTATATAAACGTTCTTGTGTACGAAAATAAAGAGTATACATGTGTATAATATGTAATGTAAACTTACAAAACTTGTAATAAAAAGGTAAGGAACGTTATATTTGAGGAACTAAATATATAGACACTTGTGTTTAGGATGTCAGTAAAACAGATTTCAAAAATTTCAGGATTTAAATTCGTTTTCATGGTAATCTTCTTTTTATAAATTACCACGTTAACAGCTTTATCAAACTGTTACTATACACGGTCTGATCAAAAAATAACCGTTCTTTTCAAATTTCGTGAGGTACGTATGTTCGATTTTCGATATTTTTTTTACATGTGCACCATCTGTTATATATCGCTCCTTTATTGCAACATAGTCATATCTCAAAGCTTTTCGAGTTAGTAATGCAGAATTGTTGACAGTACTACCTTTTATATTGTGCCAAAAATTTATTCAAGTTACTTTTAAACTCTTTTCTTTAGAAGATATTTTCTACAAAAATTTCGAAGACTTGTATGGAAACTAAAAAATTTAAATGCGTGTTTCTCAAAACAAGCTTTTTTGAGTTATGACTATGTTGCAATAAAGGAGCAATATGTTGGCAATATCAGTCATTTTGGATTGTTAGTTTGTTTTTCACAGAAAAAAAGGTTAGTCGCTTTTGGTGTGCTCTTCGAATTTTTGCTATTGCATAAAATGGATCAAGAAAATTGTGTTAAGTTTTGTGTAAAAAACTAAATTATATGCTCAAGGAAGTGTTGACTGTGGCATTTGGCAAGTCTACTATGAGGAAAAAACAAGTTCAATTCAAGTGGAATAAGCGGTTTAAAGGCTGAGAAGATGTTAATGACGATGCTCGTCCTGGTCGTAGCTAGTCAACAAGGGACTTCATTACCTTGCAGTGTGCAAGGTGTTGCACTAAATTTTACACTGGGCACTGATCAGCTTTAACTAATTTAATTCCAACATTTAAATGCTGTAATAGTGTTATTGTTCAAGTTAAACTTCCAAACACACTACTCCCTCTTTCATCCTGTTGTAACCTATTTTCCTAGTTCCAGTACATATCGCACTGCATATGTAGGGGTCATCCTCTGAGTACTGGCCTAAGAAGTATTTGCCATACAATGGACAGCAGCGAAGATTGTTCCAAATTTGCTAAATTTTGAGAAAAAAGAAACCTGAGCATCGGCAGCGATGATCCAGATTTGCTCAGAAAGATCATAACTGGTGACGAATCGTGGGTGTATGACTATGACACTGAAACCAAAGCCCAATCATCCCAGTGGAAGAGTCCAAAAGAGCCAAGACCGAAAAAAGCATATCAAGTTCGGTGAAATGTGAAAGTTTTGCTGATTGTTTTCTTCGACACATCATCATCATGAATTCTTGTCACAAGATCGTACGGTCAACAAGAAATACTACCTTGAAGTTAAGCGCCGTTTGCGTGACGAAATTCGTTAGAAATGCACAGAATTGTGGAAAAAAATAATCATGGATTTTGCTCCATGATAACGCACCAGCACACATCGATGCTTATGCATGAGTTTTTAGCCAAAAACAAACCCGTTATCATACTTCAACCACCGTATTCAACGGACTTGGACCCCGCCACGTTTTGCTACTATTGAGCAGATAAAAGAAAAATGTAAACTAGAGCTGTTGGTGATACCAACCAAAAAGCGTGTTTTAGAAGTGTTTCGAGAATTGAAAAAAACTCTGGCATAAGTGTATAATAGCTGAGGGGGATTGCTTTGAAGGGGACTAGATAGTGATTGATGAATAAATAAATACTTTTTGAAAAAATTTAAAATAACGGTTATGTTTTAGGTTTCAACTACAGCCAGAACGTTTCAGCCAAGGTAGGCACCTCAACCATGATCAGTTAGAACTGCAAGCAGAACCACCTGGGGGCCATGCAGATCCCCGTTCTACCAATTTACACCCTTGGTAAGGGTTTCGGAAGCCAACACAACATAAGTCATGCGGCTTCCTAGAGTTATATTTGCTACAACAAACGAGGGACTCGTTCCAATAATATAATAGTATTGTTTTATCCCCTAAATAAGCAATATTGATGCCACGAGTATCTCACGCTTACTATGGCTTATATTAATGAAAGCTTAATAAAGGACCCTTTACTTCAGAGAATAACCATTAAGGAAAAAGAGAAAAAAGTAACTGAAAGCATTATCTTCATAAAATTATAATAATTGTACAGAAATGTTTGTGTCTAATTTATTTTATAAACCAGCGGATTGTTTTCTATTAGTGCAATTGTTAAAACAGATAGTTTTCTAACCGTCGAAACTAAGCAACTTAATTTCGCTATATAAAAGTAAAGTAAGTAAAACGGTTATATGTTTATAAGTAATTTCTTACTAGTTTTTTTTTCAAAAGAGTTTTTCTGCATTTGCCGTTTAAATCATTGAACTGAACGTTCTTAAATGCAAGTCAAACCATCTGCTTCATTTAAATATCAACATAATCATAATTCTATTGAAACTACTTTCTATTGAATTATAGTTTCACTTAAGACTTCGAACCTGCTTTATCGATTATGTCGTCATCCACACACTTTTTTTTACCATCCATACAGAGTTTTGTATTATTTATGTCTTCCTCCTGAGAATGGCAGAAAGTTTATTTAATATTTGCTGGAGTTTTGTTGATTGCAGCTGTATATCAAATCAACCAATCGTAGTAAATTCAATTACCACCAGTGTTTGATTTTTGTGTTATTGACAATTTCTCTTTGACTAACTGAATGACTGGCTGACCGAAAGGTTGGACTCTTTTTTTCCTACTCGCTTCATTCAATACAACTTCACAATCAGTTTTAGATGCTTTTTAGTATTTTCGTTTTCACGTTTTTTTTCCTTACAATATTAAAATTTTCATTTCGATTTCTTAGAGTTTGCCTGCAAAAAATGTATGGCAATTTTGCTGCGACTGCAAACAAAAGTCGATTCACAAATTAAAGAAAAGTGCAAACAAACAGTCGTAACAAATAAATAAGGAAAATCAAATTTTCTTTATGAGTCGTTGGGAGTATCAGCGAATGCGATTAAAGATTGAATTTTTCTTTTTAAAGAAAAGAAAGAAAACATAGAAAATGGTCACGTTTTACTTGTGCACAAAAATCTCCATTAATTTAAGAAACATCGTTTTGACTGAGTACTGGCTGTTTGAGATCAGCAAACAGGAACATAAAAGCACAACCCCCATAATACTTCAAACCTCAAGCAAAAACCCGGAAGCCAACAAACGCACATTTACAGGAAACAAGCATAAAAATGAATCAATGAAACTAAAAAAAAAAAAAAAAATGGATGAAAAGCACAAATACAAAAGAAAGACTGAAATTGAAATATTTTAACGCAAACAATTGTTTTGCGCGTTATAAATGAAATGTTACAAATTAAATTGTTAAATTTAGCAAACAAAACTTATTGCCCGCAGCTTCATAAATTTTGAAGAAATTACCCAGGGAATTGCAAAAAAAAAAAAAAAAAACAAAATAAAATAAATGAATAAAGGAAATATTCGGTAGAAGTAATTAAAAGAATTCGTTATAGAAAAAAATGAATAAAAGTTTCTTTAACTGGTTATTTAAAGTCTACTATAAGGCGTATATAAAGCTTCTTTTAGTAAACGAATATTTAAAAAAAATCCTTAATATCGAAATAATTTTTGTTGAAATGAAAAGAGAACCAATGATACCGTAATTAAGGCTATTAGTGTTAATGAAAAGACACCAATAATTTCTTGGTCAATTTATTGAATTTTTAAATTAAATTTTTGGTTTGTACATTTGTACAAAAAAATTATAAAAGTTCATCAAAAATTCATCAAAAAATTTATTGAATTTTTGTTGAACTTTATAATTTTTAAATTAAACTTTTGGTTTGTACATTTGTACAACGGGTTATAGTTCAAGTTTTTTTCCTTTCTTAAGTTTTTTCTTAAGAAGGATTTTTTTTACAATACAAAATTGCTGTGATCAATAATTTTTGATTGAAAAAGACAAGAAAAATAATAATCAAATCTTTAGCTGGGGGACAACTAGCTGTTTCGTAGTCGCTACACTACTGAACAGCACCCACTGGGATTTGAACTCGGGTCATGGCGTATCATGATCTGCTGCTTTAACCACTAAGCCACCGAGCATTTAATTATTTTCTACCTATATTCATCTCATATTGAATCACATATGCATTTTGTTAATTGCCCACATTGTTTGTACAGCGTTTGCTGTCTCAGAACTAGCGGTGTTTCTTTTTAGTTATTAACATACATATTTTTGTATTTTTTAATATTCTCCGTACCCAGAGATGTAAATATTAATTTATTGATTTCTTAGTTAAGTTTGCTTTTTTTCGATAAAAAACATATTTGCATGTTCTATATTGATAACAGCTATTCCCATTGCTGTCGTTCACATATATTTTAATTGCAGAATGGAAAGCTTTTAAAGCGATGTACATCTCTCTGGCATTTAACTTAATAATCAAAACAATACCTTAGTCTTGTGTTGTCAGGCTTGAGTTGCAAAATGAAGGGCGTATAAAATCTACATCTCCTTTTAGGAGATGAAATCATTTTTAGAAATAATGTTAATATGTATGAATGGGTTATGCTTATCCAGAAATTTGGGTTAACAAACTATAAAATTTAAGAATATTTTATAACTATTTATTTATGAAAACATATATGTCAGTATTGCTTACTGTGAGTACATTGAATCATCGCTTCTGGAAGTGTAATTTTCGCCGCTGAATGATCGTATACTTGGCTAACGGAGATCATTGCTGAAATTTACTAAGGTGTATGTAAGTCTTAATAATACTCGTTAAACATATAAGGTTTCACTTATTTAATGACTAAATATAATGTTTCAATGGCATCTAGCACGAATCTGTCATTTAAACTTTTCTTGCCGCCTTGCTTGAAGTATTAGAAACCTATTTGGTAAGCTCTCAACAAAACCTATATGTGCATCATTTGTTTTTCTGTTGCGGACTAATCTGTTGAAAATAGAATTCAACGTTAAGTGACACCCAGGCATGTGTATGTTTTTCTTTTTTGAGGTATGGAAAATGTATTATTTATTCAAAGGTTTATTTTTTTTTTTGGTCAAAAGCTAAAAAATTTTGTTTCAGTTAAAGATTTTTTAAAGTTAATGCATTTTTATCAATTAAGCTACTATGGATTATATTTTGTTAAGAAGAGTCATAAATTCTGCGGATTTTGAGAAGGCAGTGGGCTGTTTGAACACCATTTCTAAATGATTAATTTGTTTCCTTTTTAGTTTTTCCGTTTTAGTTTTTTTCAATATAATTTTTATATAGATATTTTTTTCTTCATTCCAATGTTTTTTTTTTTAATTCTACTTTACTTTAAAAAGCAGCTGACTATTTTCAAGTAAAAGTAAAAAGTAATCGTGAAATATTTGGTACAGAAAAGAACGCCAACAGAAAGTAAAAACTAATGAGGCCTTTAGGTTACATTTTAGCTGATAAGTAAATACAAAACAACACAAATTGAACATTTAAAGGCGAATGTTATTAACGTAGACGAGGCGCTCCATATTGTAGATAAAAATGGCTACACATCTGTTTGAGTTTGACATGCTTCAGGAAAATAGTAGTAAATATAGTTTAAAAATAAATAAGTTTAAAAACTAAAAAACACGCTTCGATATCAAATTTCAAGTTTTTAATTTACTATGGTTTAAGCTTATACTTAAATTATCCATATAATTAGATAATTATCCGTATAATGCGTTCCCAGTTTTTTTTTGTACTTCCAAAATCAACTTTAAGAATCGTCAAAACCCCCAATTCTTCGGAGACATTATGGTAACTTCAATTTGCGCACTAAATCGAATGACCATTAGTAGTTCAGTAGTGCGCTTCACTATACTTTTTAAGCCCCAATTATTTCGGTTAAAATTATTAACCACAAAATTAACCTTTTCCTATGCACAAGTACTTTAAACACCATATGCTGGGGTTTAAAGTCAGCTGTTTGAGGCAGCTGTTGTATTTAACCACATAAATAGGTGTTAATTAACACCCCAATATTTTGTGAGTTTAAAAAAGTGTTGATTTATATTGTTTACATTTATGTAATTTAATTTATGTAATAAACTATTTGTCTAATAAAAAAAAAAAACAATAAAAGTTAGTAAACAACAAAATTAAATCTTGAAAATAATATTTTTGTATAAAACAATAATTAAAAATTTTTTACTCAATATGTATTTCGTTTTCCTATAGAAAACTTCTTAAGGGAAGTATTTGTTGATCGATTATAAAATCAAAAATGTTTTGATAGGCAATAACATTATTTTTATGTTAAATGTAATTATGTATGTGCTCAAGCTCTTCATGTTATTTTATTTCCTATCACAAAAATGTTTTTGATTTTATAATTAATCAACAAATACATTCCTTAAGAAGTTTTCTAAAGCAAAACGAAATATTCAATAAAAAACGTTTAATTATTGTTTTATATAGAAAGGATCTCGAGCTTATATATTATTTTTAAAATTTTTATATATAAGTATGTATATAAAAACATCAAAGTTACAAAAGATTAGGAAAACATATAAACAAAAAGAGATTCAGTACAATAGATAATAAAAATGAAATGGAGAGTTGCCACGTTATAACAATCTTAACGTGAAGAAAAATAAAACCCTTTACGGTGGCTAAATATAGTTAGTGAATAACGTAGGGGTTAGTGCAAACAACAAAATGTGTGGTTAAAATTAACACTTCTAATTGGGATGTAAAGTTAGTGAATTGCGCTACAGATATAGGTTCCACGGCCAAAATGAGCACCAAATATGAAAAACCAGTTTGGAAGCGGTTACCGAAGCGGCTCCGTATTTTTTTGGGAACACCCAAAATCAGCTCCAGGCAACGTAAAAATCCCCCACTTCCTGGGAACCAATACGGTGACTTCAATTTTCTTACTAAAGCGAGTGACCATTCATAGTTCAGATGTATGATCCACGGCAAAAACGCGCACAGAATATGAAAAATTGTTTCCAAACCGGCTAGCCAGGTGGTTCCGACTTTTGTTTGGGAATACCCAAAATCGGCTTCTTGAGTCTCCAAAATCTCCACAATTCTCCGGAAGCAATACGGCAACTCTAATTTTCGCACTAAAGCAGCAACTCTGTTGTATATACCTATATAAGTAACTGAATGTTTACACACGCAAGTGCAAGTGCAAAAAACCCAATACATTAACATTTTTTTACTAATACATTCACACACCTGCAAGTAGTAGCCTCACTTGCAACTGATTTTGATTGGCAGTGATTTTTTCACTTGCATGCAAGCAGAAACAAACAGTGTTGCCCATAGATATTTCATTTTAACTTTAATAGGTATTTTTCAAGGAAAAATTTTGAAAATATTAATATTTTTAGTTATATGCCAAAAACATAATATAAAAACACAAAAATAAATAAACATCTATAACTTAATTTTTACTTGGATTACAAATTTATTATTTTAATTGTGAAAAATGTATGTACTTAATATACTTCCCCTGTAATATTGCTATGCTAAAACTTTGGCAGCACAGACATTAAAAGCGCATGTAGTACAAAGGCGTACAATGTTTGTCTTCGACGACATTTTGAAAATGAACTTGCACTTGCGTGTGTAAACAATCGTGCAAATTGCAAGTGTTTTTATTATTTTTTTCGATGTATTGGTTGTTAATATGTACACACAACTTGTAACAAGTTACTTGTATGTCTAAACGCAGTGTAAATATCACTCAAAGGCGAATTCATAAAAGGTGAAATTGACAGCGCAGCTGATAACTTTTTTTTAATTTTAATCTTTTTCAGATGTAAATGGAATAATTAAAACAAATTAAAAAAAAAAAAAATTTTTAACAATTTTTTATATTATTATTGTATCTTGAGCGCCAGGTATCATCCAGAATTCTCCCCAATCTGGCTGGCCATTTTCACCTTTTCAAGCTCTATCATCTGAGACTTTAAGTTTCACCAAATAATTAAAACTTTCACAAAATAATTAAGTTTTTCTTGTATTGTAAATTTTTTTTAAAAGAAATTTGAAAAAAAAAAAATTTTTTTTTTGTTATATATTTTTTTGAATTCCTTTTTGTGTTGATGTTTTTCCCTTGACGTTTGAAAAAGATTTATTTGTTGTAGTTTGTATTTATTGCTCTTGCATATACCTGATATTAATTCGCCTTGTATCACTCATATAGCATGGGTTTCAAGTGTTGCAAACATACAAGTAAAACTATTACAAGCGTGCTTAAGAACATGTGTTGGAGTAAAAGATAGAATTTTTTCTGTAGTATTGAACTATATTCGGAACTAAATTTTATGTAAATTCTTTTTTTATATGTATATTTCACACATGTTTGAAACGCCCAAGGAACATAATTTATAGCTCTTTAATAATTTTTTTATGAGTTGATACATTCTTTCCTATTATTATACTATGTTGCCTTGTAGCCAAGAAGTTGAGCGGAAATAGGAGTTTTCACCAGACAAAATGCTTGTGAACGTTAAACAGCTCCTATGTTTAAAAGCAACCGTAGATTTTGGATAAATTTTTTTCTAATTTATTTTCAGGCAAATTTTAAAACTTGCGATTTTTTACGAAAAAGGATTATGACAGAACACAGAGTCCTTGGGTTTTTCACAATAAAAATTTGCTCACATACTATTAGCACTACATGTAAAAGAGTACCGGAGATTAAGGACTTCCTATATAGATATGTAGCCAACATTGAAAATTTCTTTCTTTCCACGTTTCCTTTGCCCGATTCTTTCAAAAATTTAAATTTGAATAATATTTAAAGTATTTCAAAACTCTGGGATCACTCCTTCTATTTTTCTCCCATCGCTATATGGAATCAAAGCACTGTGTGGCGAAAACTTCCATGACATTAGTTTCAAAAAGTGAATGCCGGAATTTATCCTTTTAGGTTGTAGTAAAGACAACGAACTCTATTTTATGTGTTGAATGGCATTCGAAACTGAAAACAAGAGAAAATAAAAAGAGGCATCTAGCAAAGTTTTAAGACTCTAAAACGCCCTTGGCGAAATAACATACTCACAAATATTTTATGTTGTGAAGGTGGCTGTGCTAAAGACGTAAAAAATTTAAATGAAATTGTTATTGAAACATTTGAATTTAAACTCTACTAAAAGTAAATTATTTGAAAAGACAAGGAGACCTAAAATAATCCTTGCATGCATTATGTACAATAGAACTGTTCCCATTAGCCACGTCAAGGCTGTAAGAAATTAATAAGACAAAACTGGAAAACTAAAAGAGAAACAAAACACGTTAAACCCCCTTTTGCTGTAAAGAAAACTAAAGTAAATTTAATTTAGCATACTTTACGACATTTTGCTACTGCAATTTAAGCGAAAGCAAACCAGCAACAAATAAATAAATAGTTGAAAAAGCAAAAAAAAAACCTTTTTTTTTTCTTTTCTAAATTAAAGAAAATTAGTACAATTTTTTCTTGACATTTGAAATAAGAACAGAATCCTTTTCTAAGCATTTATTAGCATTATTGTTCTTTATGCTTTTTGCATTCATTATAAAATTTTAAATTTTCTTGTAATTAAAATTGTAAACTTTATGAAGAAGAAAAAGAAAAATGCAACCTCACACTAATACACACACAAACAAAGGCAAACTAATTGCAACGTGTTGTGTTTGCGAAAATGCATTTAGTGTTCGTGTCTAAAGGACAAACTTTGAAACTGCAAAACCTTGAAATGATGCCACCAAGTAAATGTATTCGATGTGGCAAGCGGGTGTAAAGGGAATGCTTTTACACTGGTCACCAAAGCTAATTTTTAGAAGAAATTTTCTTAAAAAAAAAGAACAGAATCCACCACGCACGAATTGATTGCAATTTGTTATCTTAAACATTGCGTTTTTTGTTTTGTTTGTTTCAATACTTTTGCAAACACTGAAAGACTCTAGCTAACTTTTTTTTATGCTACAGCACACACGCACACAAAAACCAGCAAAATTTCGTATATCAAGATATTCATTTGTACATGCAGCATTTTGTCCATGTGGTTTGTTAGCAAACTTTGAAGTTTACAAACAATTTTGTGGTAAAAGTCCAAAAACTTTAAATTACACAAAGTGTGGTTTAAATAATGATTATCCTTTTTCTTTCACAACTGCCAAAGAAAAATGAAAAAAATAAAAATTAAAATGAACGCCTTAAAAAGGCAATCTAAAGGACACAGATAAGAAATTAATAAAATAAATAAAATCTAAGCAGTAAATTATTGATGGGTGGAGTTTGACTTTTATGAGACACTACACACCATTTTGCGGCTTTGTGGTTTTTGGAAATTTTGAATGAAACTTTTTTAAATGTTATTTAAAAAAGATACATATTTAGAATGTTAGGAATAAAAGATATTAAAGTTTACGAAATGTAAATACCAGTAATATTATAACATAGAAAAGTACGTGAAGAGTTAAAAAATCTTTACGCCAATTAATTTAAATTGTTAAAAAATCACTTTTTATTGTAGAGTTTAAAAGAAAAAACGTGAAAAGTATGCAGCTGTTGCTCGATTTTCCTAACTGTCCAGTCAATATGTGTGCTTTTTATATCACCAGTAGCCTGGGAAACCTTTAAAAATATGGTCAAATATTTTATGGGGGATAGTCAAATCACCAGTAGACTGGGAAACCTTTAAAAATATGGTCAAATATTTTATGGGGTATAATCAAATCACCAGTAGACTGGGAAACCTTTAAAAATATTGTTATGAATTTTTTGTTACATATAACCCAGTGTGCAGCTGTTTATCTGTTTGCTAAAAATATACAACACATTCATACTAACAAGTTAAAAATAAAAACATAATAAAGAAACAAACATACATGATTTAAAGTACGTAAAATTCCAAGAAAGTCAACTACAAATAATGTTGTTGTTTTTCTTGTACTCTTGATATTCGTTATATTATTGTTTGTTGTAGTGACTTGCTTATTGTTCGCAAGCATGTGTGTGAATGTGTATATGCGTAAGAAATACATTTGTACATTTTTAACGAGTAGAAAATTCATGTCGATTGTAGAAACTGATAAAGACGTATAAATAGCAGGCAGATCGGCGGCAATGAGTCAGTTTATTTTTAAGCTTGGTTCAACAAAGTTATAAGTCAAAGTAAGCAAGTTTAGTGTTTTGGTACTCAGTAGTATGAAGTGTAAATAAAGTTGTGAATTATTTAAGCACTGCATAACGAACAATTGTGTGAGTCATTATTTTATTTGCAATTGAATAATCCGCAAAAGCGTTTTTATGAACCAAGTTTCAATATTCTATCTTCTGTTGAATAATTGTGTAATAGTGTTATTCAGGTTTTGCTAAAACCAGGTTTTGAACAAATCATGTTTTTAATATGGTTAACCACAAATTTAAAGTAGATATATATGTTATAATTTTTTATTTGTTCGAAATATGCTCGTAAGTGATACATCTTTATGAGAGTGAAGAGTGGGAATTTAGCTCACAGTTATACTGATAAATATGACACTGTGCCAAATTATGGAAATAAACTAAGAAATTCTATTACTTATCGGCAAAAAGCTAAATCTCTATTTAAATTAAATGTAGAGAAAACATTTTGGAAGGTTAATATTGAGAATACCATTTTGAAAAACATAATGAATAATAAACGATTTTTTTTGGGTAATTTGTTTTTAAATACGTACTAAGTATACATGAGTGCTATTTTTTCACCTGTAGAGTCCGTTTAGCTGCTATCCGAATACATACATACAACTCGGAGCACATAAGTTGTTCGGATCTTTTCACATGTTTCATGTTGCGATGTGAGAATTTTTATAGAAACTGATATTACATATATTTATCGAATAATTATTGAAATGCATAAAGCTTTTATGAAACGAAAGCCTGTGGAATATATACTAAAGAGCGGTGCTAAATGATAAGGCCACTCAATATATTTTTTGAGCAAAGCTAAAGTTCTTTAAAAAATTCTTGTTCAAATGCGACTCTCTGATAAATTCTTGATTCTTATTTATTAACCGTTAATTTTATTAAAACAACAAAAAATAATAAATGTGCATTTTAAAACGTGCCACAATATTAAAGTCTGTATTTAATTAACTGCAGACGTCCAGGAGTAGCTTTTTTTTCTTGAAAGTTTTTTTTTTATAAAAAGTTAATTTTTATGAAACAATGGGTAAAGAGAAAGCTTTGTCTGAACATGCCTGAACATGAGAGGCCGCATTGACGCGTACTTTGTAAATCAAATGGAATTGCGTGAAATTTCAAGAAAATTAGGCCATTCGCTTTGTGTTGTGCAAAATTATAAAAAAATATAGACAAAATGATAGAAAGCTCTGGTCGGCGAAAACTTCTTGCCTGCCAATTGTGAAATTCGACAAGTTTTCGAATGGCGTCAAATTCATTACGAAGCGCCAAAAAATTTGAAAGAGCATTAAGGCAAGATCATACGATTGCCGCAAATGCACCAATCTGACTCAATTTTTATTGTGTCGAATTGGTGCCCACTAACAAAATTGTCCCAATCAAATACTCTGCAATCACATGATTGCCCAATTTTTCACGGCAATACCATGAACCAGCTGTTGCACTAGCCTTCTTAAAAAATAAATTATCGTCAACCAAAAAGAAAAAAAAAAAAATAGAGAGAAAAAAAACCAACAGAAAGACACTGCAAAAAAGTATTTTTTTAAAGAAATTAATTAACAGATGACATGTATGAAATATATATACATATATAATTTTCAATGTAAATATTTTTGTGTACATAACACATGTCCATATACACATTATTATTACATGAAATAAATGAATATCTTTCTTATATCAAGAAATCAAAAATGTTGGCCTATATTGCCCAATTGAATTGCCGCACTAGAACACAATACACGACGAAATCATAACAACAAACTTGTTTTTAATTATTGTATTGTAAAAATCGCGGTTAACCGGTTTTTTCTTTACTATAACTAACCGGAAACCGGTTTTTTAAATTGCCACTATTCGAGTTATTCGAAAAAGTGGTTTTAAAAATAAGTTGAATAACCGTTCACTCTAGCGTGTCATGTCAACAGCCTGAAAAAATAAAAAAATTGATTTTTGGACGCGGACAAAATTTTGATCCGAAAAAAATGTTGGTCAGTTATGAACCACTGGTATAATTGAAACATTTTTATTTTTAAATCCCAATAATTATTTAGATTATTGGAATATAAAGTTAAATATTTGAAAATATCTTTATAAACATTTTCCAAACTCTACTGATGATTAGGATAGCTCCTATGAAATGTCGAAATGTACACAGCTGGGAAGCATAGAAAACAAGTAGTTTATAATTTTTGAATAACTTTGGTACTTATAAGCCCATTATCAAATATTATATTATTGGTTGAAAAGTACGACTTGGGTGCTATTAAATATTTTTAATCAAAATATTTGCAAAAAAAAAAAAAATATATATAAAATAATAACAATAATAAAATTAAATATTCGTATTATTTGATCTTGTTTATATTGTTTTCTTCTAAATTTTCCAGCTAAAAATCTTGATTGATTTTTGTTTTTTTATAAAAACAAGATCTTTAGCTGGAAAATTTAGAAAAAAAAACAATAATATTAAAGTAAAAATAAAAATGCAGCTCCGATTTTTATGAACCTTTCTTCTTTTGGCTGAAAAAAAGTTTGAACATGAAACGAAATAACTTCAAAATTCCTTCTTCTAGCAATTTTAATATCGTCTAATGACAAAATTTTTTAATAACTCTGGTATTTATAAGCCCATTTTCATATATATTATTATTTGAAGAGTTCGACATGGGTGCTATTAAATATTTTTAATCCAAATGCTTGCCAAAAAAAAAAAAATAATAATAATAATAATAAAATAAAAATACAGCTCCGATTTTTATCAACCGACTCTTTTTTTCTTTGGGCTGAAAAAAAGTTTGAACCCCAAACGAAATAAATTCAATATTCTTTCTTCTAGCAGTTTTACTATCGTCTAATGAAACTGTGAGTCAGATGAATGGGCAAATATTGCCACATATGGATGGTAAAGTTTTTCAATATCCATCTGCAGGCTATATCTAGAACACTAAACTAGTGACAGAGATTCTCATCTCTATAGACCTACCAGGACTAACTTTTCAAAATATCTAGTCTGAGAAAGCAAGCGTTTTAATTCTATTAATGAGGAATCTTATTGCCCCAAGATTCCAATATCATACGGTTGCAAATTATACTAGAGGTTGGCATACTATATAAAAATCGTCATGTATAAAAATCATCTCAACGAATTTGCAAAATGGCTAATTTTTCTTTGAAAGCATAGTTTACGATGACAGTAGATAATGCACGAGGACAAACTCTAAAAGTAGCGGATGTAAATTTAGACAAAGATTGCATCTTTTGTAAGCAGCTGCGTGTAGCCTGCCCATGTGTATGGAGTCCACAATACCTTTATGTTTTCGCAAAGAATTATAAAACAAAAAACTTGCTTTATCGATATTGAATAAATATATTGTTACTCTAAATATGAACTAAATATGTAACATAAACTTTAATGGAAGTAATAATAATAAAGTTTGTTGTTATATGAGGGCTGATACAAATCTTTATATAAAATTTTTTCAAAAAGTATTTATTTATTCATCAATAACTCTTTTGTCCCCTTTAAAGTAATCCCCCTCAGATATAAACACTTATGCCAGCATTTTTCCAATCCTCGAAACACTTTTGAAACGTTCTTTTTGGTATCGCAAACAGACCACGTTTAGATTTTTCTTTTATCTCCTCAATCACAGCAAAACGCTTTCCTTTCTTCAAGGGTGTCTTCAGTTTTGGGAAGAGGAAAAAGTCAGCGTGGGCCAATTCCGGTGATACAGATGATTCATCCGTGAATATCTCGCAAATGTAATCGCTAAATTTGCATAGTTAATAAGAATAAATAGCTGATAATCAAACATATTTCGTATAACCATTCACGAGTTAAAAAAAAACAATTAATTGATATGAACCATATTTTTACATAAAATTTATTATTTAAATAAAATTTATTATTCAAATAAAATTTATTATATAAATAAAATATTTTATTTATTTTTTCTTCTTGTTCAACAAATATTGCAAACAAAAACACATCCTGTTGTTGTTTCTGCGCGCATAAGTATTTTTTTATTTTCTTATCTTTTTACTACAATATGACCACTCACAAAGTATTGAGTGTCACTCAAGTGTCAATTTGATGCAATAAAAAGCAAATTCGATTAGAGTAAAACGCGGAGTTGTTGAGAGACAACAGCACAGCCCAATGACAATTACAGTTAACAGTTAAATGCATCAATATTTATTCACTTTTTGCTCAAAGCTTCAAAAGATTTTTTTTTATATTAGTATATGAGAAAAGTGCATGGACAAATGTCAAATAGTAATAGAGCGTAATATGACTTTTTTCCAATCAGTATTTAAGCACTTTGGACAATTAAAGACGCAACCGAATAAATACGTTTTTCATACACATTTTCGTTTTGCTTTTTTACTTTAATAATAAATAAATTACAAACGAATATCTGAAATGGCTTTTAAAACAAAAACCTCAAATAAACACTACAGGACTGAACAACTCAATATTAAAATGTATGTGGATGCAGTAGAAGGTAAAAAGGGGGAGTAAACGGGCCAACACTACAGGCCTTGTAAAGTAAGTACAAGGCCTTCATGTTTAAGTCTAAAATTAAATGTTTATAGTCAGATGTGGCATGGCATACCTCTTTTGGCAGATAAGTATTTGAAAAGATAACTAGGCTTATTGTTAGAATGGAATTGTAATTGTTATAAACAGAATTGTAATTATTATAAAATTTAATTGTATTAAGAAGTATAGCTTTCAGGTTCATGTATCTTAAAATACAAGGCACTACTTTTATACCTTCGTAAATAAAATTTTACATAAGGCTAATATAATTACGAGTATGTATACAATATTTACAAAATGAGTTTTTAATTTTGCTTAAAAACCAATAAAAGATGCTAACAATATATGGTGTAAAAGTGACAAATCAAAGGCTGAAGCATTCGCTTGTCACCTACAAAAAACTTTTCAACCCCACTCAAATACAAATGCTTTTATAGATGAAATCGTTAATTTTTTGGATAGTCCTTGCCCTATGTATTGGCCGATAAAGCACATATCCCCGCATGAAGTAACATATGAAATTAAAAAGTTAAACTGTAAAAAATCTCCTGGCCACGATAGTATCAATGGAAAAGTAGTTCAAGCATTGCCAAAAAAAGGTATTCTTTACTTAACATATATATATAATACTATTCTAAGACTAAGTTACTTTCCTGCACAATGGAAGTGTGCAGAAATTGTAATGATCCACAAACCCAACAAACCTGAGAACGTTGTCTCATCGTACCGTCCGATAAGCTTACTGGTTTTATTCTCCAAAATATTTGAAAAAATATTTCTGAAGAGACTTCTACCACTTCTAGAAAAATTTAACATCATTCCTGAATACCAATTTGGTTTCAGGAGTAAACATGGGACTCCAGAACAGTGCCATCGTATCATTGCACATATAAGGGATACTTTGGAAACTAAAAAATATTGCTCAGGAGTTTTCTTAGATGTACAACAAGCGTTTGATAAAGTATGGTACATTGGATTAAATTAAGTTAAAAAAACTGCTTCCAACACCTTTTTATCTTTTATTAAGTTCATATTTAAAAGATAGGAGCTTTTATGTTAAAGTTAACCACGAATTTTCAGCAGTCTATTTAATTAATGCGGGAGTTCCACAAGGCAGTGTACTCGGACCAATTCTTTATACAATATTTACGTCAGATATGCCAATTACCGAAAAAGTCTTACTTGCAACTTACGCAGATGACACTGCGATTTTGACATCTGATAGTTGCCCAATCAATGCCTCAAACTTGATGCAAAGACAACTTAATGAAGTGGAAAAATGGCTATCTAAATGGAACATTAAAGTTAATACCGAAAAATCTACGCATGTTACGTTTTCATTACGACGCAGCAATTGTCCCGAAGTTAAATTAAATAGTATTCCAATTCCCCAGAGCGATTGTGTTAGATATTTGGGAATACATATTGACAGAAGGTTAACGTGGAAATCACACATAAAGGCAAAAAAAACAACAATTAACTATAAAAACCAAACGCCTGTATTGGTTATTAGGGCCAAATTCAAAATTAAATTTGAGAAACAAATTAACAATTTATAAAGCTATTCTTAAACCTGTTTGGACTTATGGAATACAGCTGTGGGGCACATCCAGCAACTCAAACTTAGAAATTTTGCAAAGATACCAATCAAAAACTTTGAGGTTAATTGTCAACGCACCTTGGTATATATCGAATAACTCAATACACTACGATCTTGCTGTACCGAAAGTTATTGAGGAAATAAAAAGATTTAGCGAAAACTACTTGGAGAGGTTAAGTCATCATAACAATCCATTGGCAATTGTTCTTCTTGATGACACTGAAGAAATAAGACGACTTAAAAGATACCATATCCTGGATTTACCATTCAGAAAATAAAAATGTAAAGCCGTATTAATTTTCATTCAACATAATATTTTAAATATTTATCCGTATACACTGATGTAGCTATTGAATTTTTTTTAAAGAATTTATCAATATTAATTGCAAACGCCTGGTGTTGTCCTCAGTGGAGTTCAACAATCTAAATTATTATTTTTTTTTTCCCCCTAATTTATATAAATTTACTTATTATCCTTAAATGGATAGATTGTAAATAAAAAAAGCATTATTAAAAAAAAAAAAATTTTTTTTGCTTAAGTTTAAGTGGCCCATACACGTTTTAATTCAATTGTCAATTAAGTCTTTCAATTGACAACTGAGTCCTTCAATTGCACGGATTCTTGGCCACACACTACTTAAACTGAATTGAAAGATTTTTATTCAACTATCAAATTCAATGAAATTATAGACAATTTAAAAAAATATTTAACGTTTTTTTTTTTTTTTTGCAAAAACAAAAAAATTAAAATATAAATTTGACAGCTGATAAAGATACTCGAGCACACACAGCACAATCGAATTGAAAGACCTACTACCAGCCAACTTGAAAAAACCAAATCTTTTAATTTTTTTTTAACCAACTCAATTGACAAAACCATTCAGGGCTTGATTTGAACAAAAACCGATTAAGTTGCCATTTGAGTTGAAACGTGTATGGGGAGCTTTACTTGTTAATTTTATTGTCAAAAAATCGGGTGTACTAACAAGCATTAGTAATGCCAAATGTGTCTGAAGAAAGCAGATTTGACATATAACTGATTTTTGGTTTGTTCGTCTAATTAAATATTAAACAAGTTCAAGATTAATTCGCGGTGTAGTAGAGCTCGGTTCTTTTTTTCTTACTCTCTTTCTTACTTTTATTAATAATTTTCAATGTAAAGCATTGCACACCAACCATTCTCTTGCAGATGACAGAAGCATTTCCCATTTAATTTGTTATATGCCCGAGATCAATGCCAAGAAGCAAAATAATAATAAGACAACATTATCTTCTTACAATCTACAGATAGGTTCGTAAAAAGAGGGTAAATTCAACGCTCATAAGTTGAACACACATGCTGCGACATCTGTAATCATAGATGTACAATTTGATGTTCACTGAACACATATTTTTTTGAAACGCTGTAAGATATACTTCACTCAACCTATTACTTGGCTTACTAAATATACACTTATACCCGAAAAAATCGAACAACACTATTATGTCTTGTCCTGGGCTTCAAAGTTTTAAGGCTACTTGACTGTTTACAAGAGAGAGCAAAGAAACTTAATGCTGACAGCTGGGCAACTAAATATGTTAACTCACTAGAGCATCGCCGTAGTATGGGGCGTTACTCTAAGTCATCGTTACTACGATGATGAGATTAAGGGGTTTATTCCCGAAACCCGCATAATTTTACGTAATACACGTTTATCGTCCAGAGCTCATACATTAGTAGTTGATTGCTCAGTGAATAGCACAACGCAATGTTTTGTGTGTAAAACAAGTTGCCTGCAAATATGGTTCCTGTCAGCAACAGAATTGGAAAGTTCAAGTCAAAAGTTTTCATTTCTTCACAACTTTTTTCCCAGTTGCGGTACAATGCAACATGTGTGATCCTTTTGGTTATACCATAACTCATATAAAAAAAATACTTATCAATTTAGCATGATTGATCATATACAAATACTACTCTCTTCATAAACTATTTTTTCAGTAGCGGTACAGTATACTATGTGTGATTTTAATGGTCACCCCAGTAATAAACGAATTTACTTATTAGTTGATAACTGGATTGAGCATGATTGGTCATGCACACATACATATGTGTTGCGTGATAGATCAATGAAATTAATCAAAGGAAATAATTTTTCGTTACAAGGATTTATTTAGCACATTAAAAGTAAGTTGCAGTTGAGTAAAATATAAATATGCTATGTAGAAACTCTATGAATGGAGATACAAATGTGAAGAGGACTTTACCAAAATACAGTTTTACAGTAAAAAATAATTTTGTTGTAGTAAAATTCTTTGAAACGAAGCCTGATGATGTCAGTGCTTGATAGAGAGCAGACTTCAAACCCCTGTTTTCAGCAGCTAGAACCATATCAATATTTATTTAGTTAGTTTCAGTCTAAGGATGAGTACAAAGATCCCTACACTCTATGAAAGATAAACGGCAAAGAATAATAATAACAATAATAATAATAACTTATAATTAAACATTATAAATATGTGTAATGGTTCGAGCTTAAGGTCTTTCTTGGATTTTTTTTTTTTTTTTTGTTATCTGGCAATATTTCGCTTTCCTTTGAATAGCTTCTTCAGGCCAAATAATATTTATTTAATTTCAATTTATAGAGTATTTGAAAAATTTCAAAAAAAAAAAAGAAAAAAAAACTAAAAATTCCAAGAAAGACCTTAAGCTCGAACAATTACACATATTATGAAAGGAAAAAACGGTCGAAATAAAGAAATAATAAGCATATAAACATTATAACCATAGAAAAACATATTATTTCCGCATATTAAGAAGCAGTAGTTTAAATTCAATAAAAGAATTGGATTGTTTCTGCATATTGTCGTTTACGGCATTAAGATAGATGAGACAACGATTTAGAACTCCGAAACAAGCGTAATTAGTGCGGTCAAACGGCACTTCAAAAAGTTTTGAAAATCTAAGATTCCTCTGGGGAGTACAAAATGGAACAGCTGATAATAGGTTAGGGCAATCAATGTTACCATTGATAATATCCAAAATAAACAAAGCAGATTGTACTTTACGTCGTAATTCCAAGGACTGTAATCCAAAAACAAGCATTTAGATTCATAAGACACACTAGCTGGATATGACAGAGGTAGGGTAGCAAATTTAATTAATAAGCGTTGAAGTCTCTCAATACGTGACACAAGGTAGAAAACATGTGGACTCCAAACGTTTGCAGCATATTCTAACTTGGACCGTACAAATGACGTATAAATATGTTTTAAAGCGTATACATCGGAAAATTCTGAGAAATTTCTTTTAATAAAACCAAGTATTTTAAATGCCTTTGGAAGAATATATTCTACATGTCTTACGAATGATAGTGAGCTGTCAAACACCATGCCTAAGTCAAGTTGTGTATTCGACGAATTCAATAGAACACCACCAACTTTGAAACTAAAAACAGACGGACTCCTTGATCTATGAAAAGAAAAAACACATTTATTAATAATTAAACGCAAAATATTAAGATGACACCAATCTCTAAGGTTAATAAGCTCATTTTGCATAATATAATATATAGCAGGAGCTAAAGACGCTGCGGTTTTCTTAAAGAAAAAATAGCATAGGTCATCACAGTATTCTTAACCTGAACAATTGCGTCAGAAACTTCGCCCTCCGTCAAAGTTAAAAGACCTACATTTAAACCAGTTAGCGCAGAAGTAATAGATATGTTATTACTTGCTATCTGTTCGAAACTCGAGCTGAAAAATGATGCAAACATATAAACTGCATCATCACCAGAATTTGAAATTTTTTCATTCCATCGTACACTTGATGGCATTTCAGACGATTGCTTCTTAGAATTTACAAAAGTCCAAAACGCTATTGGGCTATACTTAATTTCCTGCTTTTTCGAGATCAAGAACTGCTTATAAAGAATTTTATTCAAAAAATTAAACTCTCTCTGTAATGAATGAATTTTTCCTAGGCTTCTGAATCACCAGTATCTATAAACTTATTATGAAACTTGTTACGTAGATTTTTAAGCTTTTTTATACCACTACACCTTTATTTTTTTAGTTGGTATATTATCACGACAAATATCAATAAATGTTTTTAAAAATAGTGAAAAGTGAACTTTCAGTAGGCCTTTCCTACAAAAGGCCCTTCATCGTTTGGGTAACTTATTTAGATGCATGTGTGTGTGTTACTTTAAAAATATTATATTCTTGTAGTTTTATGTTGTGTGAGTGTTGTAAAACTAAATTAGCTTATGGACCAGCAAATACACAACCACATAAACATTAAAATAGTGTAAAACACAGTGGCACAAGTTCAGGGAGATCTTACAAAAAATATGTACATTAAAATATGTTTGTTTTTATTTTATATATTATTTCTTTTTTTATTTACCAATAGTCTGTCTTTATGTTTCTGACTCTAAAGTTAGTTATTTTCGGCAATTTAATTTTAACAATTTGAACACCGTGTGCCATTAGTTTAGCTCTAAGAGTCACCACAATTTACTTAAGAGCAAGGCAGGATATAAAAAAAAATATGTTTCATAAAATGAAAAAAGAAAAACGAAAAAAATATTTTAGGCAATTTACCATAAAATGGGGAAAAAACTATAGAAAAATAAAGTGTATATCGTTTATAAAATAGAATCAGCAGCAACAAAATAAATTGTTTAAAATTGTGGAAGAAAAAAGGCCATTTAAAGTTTTTAACCAGAAATTTCGTTGTGTTCTGTTCTAAATGATTTGGAAACGGAAATGCACTCATTCAACAAAATATTCAAACAAAAACAAATATTCACACATACACCAACACTTACAAGCATACACTTCCAGGCATAAATATTTCATCTTTAAATGCATGCAGCAGCAACAAATTGAAATACGAATAGAGCAAAAAATTACCAGTAAAACACAAGCTTATACAAAACATTACTTTTCTGATTTACAAGCATAGAGAGAGAGAGAGCCAGAAAAAAGTAGTATTGTTATATCACTTTGATTTTTTGCACTTTTTAATTTACATGATTTTTTATTGGCGAAGAGAATAATATATTTCCTGAAGTTAGTTGTAAGAAAAGTTTTACCTCAGATGAAACTTCAGTATTAAACAAAATGAACATTAGAACTCCAACCTTTTTTAATTTTATGTGATCGTTTGTTTTGAAATTTACACATTTTTATCGATAACAATCACAAAATTTTTAAAATTCTACCATGTATTGGATTTTTCTACTACAATATATTTCTATTGTTTACTAATACTAAAAAATTGGAAAAAAAATGAATTATTTAGTGAACATTTGGCAATTTTGTTTAAATTCCATTTATCAACCCGATTCATATAATACTTACATAAGCACAAAAAGTCATAATTCTTTTGAAGCTGCTCTAAGCCAATATTAAAAATGTATGTTATTCTATGCCAGTGTGCGGAGCAGTCAGTTTATGCACTTAAATGTGGGCAAGTGCTGTAAATTTTATTTCAAATCACTCTTATCCGTTTTAAACTAAATTTATAAACACACTTGCAGTTAATAGGCATAAACATATGCAAAAACTTATATACTTTTAAATATTTGTACAAAAATACCCGCAGACGTATGTAAAAGCCTGCTTTACAGAACCCAACTAACATAACGATCGATAAATAGAACTGTAGGAGTGTGTGTGTTTTTTTTTCATGATTGAATTCAGCATATTATTTTTATTAAGAAAATTTAATATATTATATTACACACATATGCATATGTAAAAGAAAAAAATCATGTTTATTAATCTTTTATTTACAATGCATATTCGCCTGCTTCTGGGCGGTTTTTTTTTCGCTGAACCAGTAGTCAAGGGATGACCCATACATACACATGCAGTGTATTGTTTGGGGAAGAACGAAAAAATGTTATGAGGAGGAGGAAAAAAAGAGTAGAGTTTATAGACGTTCGATTTGCACAGAAAAGTATTGATTAAATTACAGTAGGTGTTTTAAGTCTTGAAGCAGCGAGGAAGGTATCTGTAATAGAGCCGTATTGGCTACTAATGTGACAACCAACAATTTCAAAACTAGTTGAGAAATAGCTAATAATGAAGCTGGCTCTAATATTGAATGATGTAGTATATATAGACACTACGCGTCATCAGGTTAGCTCCCCAAATTACTCATTTAGTTTTTACCTTTTCTATTGCAATATTGCGCATAACTTTTTTAATTTTTGTTTTGTTTTTGCAATCATCACATGAAAACTAAGCTCAATAAAAGAACCGCTATGTATTATTTTATATTTTGTTTTATTTTTCACAAAGTACTTGGCACTTACGATGGCCGTTCGGAAACTTCTTAGCCCAGAACAAAAAACAAAAAAGTTAAATGTTTTAGAAACTTCCATCTCTGCTATGAACATTGTTAAATTTTGTTTCGATCTGGTAACTCCTTCATATGGAAACATGTGTTCACAAAAGATGCATCCGCGAATTTTTTACAATGGAAAAATTAGAAATGCGCGGTGTTATTAAATATTTACATAAAAAAGGTTTATCTGGACAAGAAATTCATAATGATATGGTGAATGTGTTAGGTGAAATTGCGCCTTCATATGCAACAGTAAAAAATTGAGTTGCTGAATTTAAACGTGGTCGTACAAGCATTGAGGTTGAACCACGTAGTGGACGTCCAAAAACAGCAACAACAACAGAAATTGTAGCCAAAGTGCATGATATGGTATTAAATGATCGACGGTATTAAATATCATGGGCATCTCAAATGATCGAGTCCATTTAAGTTTGCATGAAGAACTACAGATGAAAAAGCTTTCTGCAAGATGGGTGCCGCATTTGCTAACAGGCGACCACAAACGCATAAGAATGAACATTTCTCAAGCTTGTTTGGATCGTTTTAAGCGAAATAAAATGGATTTTAAGCGTCGTTTCATAACTGTTGATGAGACATGGATCCACCACTATACTCCAGAGACAAAAGAGTAATCCAAACAATGGACTAAAGTTGGAGGAAGTGCCTCAAAGAAAGCAAAAACAATTCAATTGGCCGGTAAGGTTATGTCAACGGTTTTTTGGGACTCCAAAGGTATTTTATTGATTGACTATCTGGAAAAGGGTAAAACAATGAATTCAGAGTACTATTGCAATCTTTTGGATCAATTAAATGTACAAATTCGAGAAAAACGTCCTGGCTTACAACACAAAAAAAAATAATTTTTCATCAAGACATTCCAGCCCACAAGAGTGTTTTATCAATGGCTAAAATCAACGAATTAAAGTAAGAGTTGCTTGACCACCTTATTCTCCTGATTTAACTTCCAGTGAGTTTTACCTGTGCCCAAATCTAAAAAAATTCCATGCTGGCAAGGGTTTTACTTCAAATGAAGATGCAATTACAGTTGTAAACCACTGTTTTGAAGACTGTACGAGTTTAAATTGAAAAATGCTTTATAATTTTCAATTTTATTTATTATGCAGCACGGCAGAAAACAGATTACAAAAAGAATGCACTTATGTGCGTTTATGAAAAATAAGCAGTAATAATGATTTTAAATGCTTTACAAGTTCTTCTTTATATCTATAAATTCTTAAAACTAAGTAAATAAGAACCGTTAAATTCAATAAGGTAAGTTACTCAAATTATATGTATGTAATAAATCGATTACATGAGAAGTAATTATAATGAGTGTAAATTAAATGAGAAAAACAACGGTAGAACTGTGAATATTTATGTATGCATTGATGGTAATTATACGAGTAATATTTAAATGTGAGCAATTAGGTTTGCTCTTACAATGTATATATGTAAAATTCAAGTGATGCCCAGTAGAAACTAATAACTTCACAAATGTGTTAAAATAATTCAAAATTATTCTCGAACATTTTCCCCCACGAAGAACATTTGTTCTTTTATTTAGATGCCTTTTGTAATTTATCAAAATCTTCATCTGAAGGTAGAAATGCAATTTTTGATACAGGTCTTTTGAAAATCTTATCTTTTGACTGTAACGTAACTACTCGAATAATACCATCTTTACCAGGGTGTACTTCTTTAATGCGGGCTAGCGGCCACACTCCAGGCGAGCAACGTTCGTCCAGAGCAAGGACGAGGTCGCCTTCCTTTGCATTTTTTATCGGTTTAAGCCATTTAGGTCTTGACTGCATACGGCATAACCACTCATTTTGCCAACGTTGCCAGAAATGTTGTTTGAGCTTTTCTATGGCTTTCCATCTTGTGAGTCGATCAATATTGTAGTCAATTAAATCTTCATCTGGCAAGCAGTTTGTGGATTCACCAATAAGAAAATGTGAAGGTGTCAGCGCAACTGAATCTGTTGGGTCATTACTTAGAGGACATAAAGGCCGTGAGTTGAGGCAGCTTTCAATTTCCGCAAGAAGTGTACTAAGTTCTTCGTATGTCACCACTTTAGTGTCCAATAAACGTTTCAGGTGGTATTTTGTTGACTTTACACCGGCCTCCCAAAGGCCGCCAAAGTTAGGGGTTGCAGGTGGTATAAAGTGCCACGTGGTACCATCAGTAGCCAGTTTTTCCAAGAGGTTAATTGGTAAAGAAGATTTGTTGCGATTGTAAAGAATTTGTAATTCTTTGGAAGCACCAACAAAATTTGTGCCACAGTCAGAATACAAGTTTGTACACATACCTCGACGCGAAGAAAACCTTTTGAACGCAGCCAAAAATGATTCAGTTGAAAGACTTGTAACTGCTTCTAAGTGTATGGCCTTTGTAACCATGCAAATAAACAGACATATGTAACCCTTTGTAGTAACTGAGTTTCTCGAAGTTGACTGCTTAATGGTAATTGGACCTGCGTAATCGACGCCACTATGTTTGAATGGTCTAGTGGGGATTAAACGTACGCTAGGTAAACTGCCCATCATCTGTTGTGATGCCTTCGCATTGTACTTAAAACATCTCATGCAACAGCGGACAACCATTTTCGCTATGTTTCGACCGCTAAGTACCCAATAGTTTCTTGCCACGTACGATTGCATCTGTAAAAGAGAACCATGTAGAGTTTTTATGTGTGCTTCTGAAAATATAAGAGTTGACATTGGATTCTGTTTTTTAAGTAAAATGGGGTGTTTGGTAGAGTAAGCCAAATAAGAATTTTGTAATCGTCCACCCACTCTTAATATGTCATTGGAGTCAATGAATGGACACAATCGGGCAAGATGATTATTAACGGATAATCTCCCAAATTTTTGTAATTCTTGCATTTCATCTATAAAATCAATGTTTTGAGATATTTTTATAAGTTTTTGAAGCGAACGTTTTAATTCACTTGAAGTCAAGAAACCAGTCGTCTTACATTTACTTTGTGTTTGATTTTGTTTGCGTTGTTTATGAACCATGATATTACTTTGAAATCGCAGAAGTAGTGCCGTTATTCTGATTAGTCTTTCTAAAGAAGAGTAACGGTGAAATAAAAATGAATAACTTTTGTCGCTATTTGTGTGAATTGAAGAAGTGTTTACGGAAAAGAAGGATTTTGATATTTCTTGATTTGTCTCATAATTTTGTAGAGGTTGCATAGGCCAATAGCTGTTGTTTTCTTTAAGCCACTTAGGACCTTGCCACCACAGGTCGTGCTTAACAAGCTCAGCGGCCGGAATGCCCCTAGATGCACAATCGGCGGGGTTCTCGCTAGATGGTATGTATTTCCATTGATTGGGATCTGACGATCTTTGGATTTCGGCAACTCTGTTACCAACGTAGACAGTCCATTTTGAGGATTGGCCTCTTATCCAGCATAAAACGGTTGTGTTATCAGTCCAATAAAAAACTTTATCAATTTTGTGTTCAAATGCTAATTTAATCTTGTTGATTAATTTTATTAAAAGCGTAGCACCACATAACTCAAGCCTTGGTATCGAGACTCTTTTCAGAGGACTTACCTTCGTTTTGGCTTGTAATAGATTAACAACACCATTACCGTTATTGTCAATTATTTTTATGTAGGCTACCGCCGCATAAGCTGAAGTAGAAGCATCACTAAATCCATGTAACTCAAAGTGATAGGTTTTACATAACCCGATCCAGCGTGGTATTTTTATATCTCCTAAACATTTTAGCTGTTCAATGTAGTTTATCCATTCTGTGACCAAGTTTTGGGAGAGAGGATGATTCCAGTCTACTCCTAATAACCACAGTTTTTGTAGCATGACTTTTGCTTTCACTGTTGTTGGGGACAGCCATCCTAATGGATCATAAAGTTTTGCTGTGTCAGATAATATACTTCTCTTCGTTACTTCAATATTTTTCTCAAAATTTATTTCAAAGCAAAACGAATCAGTTTTAATATTCCATTTAAGACCCAGAGCTTTCACGCTATCAGCTTTCTCTATTTCGTATTCATCTTTTATTTCTCGTAATTCTTCAGGTATTGAGTTCATTAATTCATTACTGTTTGAAATCCACTTTCGCAACGTAAATCCGGCTTCCTGTAATAGTTTACATAACTGCTGCTGTACAGAAATCGCTTCCTCAGAATTATCAGCGCCAGAGATAATATCGTCTACATATGTGTCAGATATCAGAACTCTGCTTGCCAATGGGTACTTTATTTTTTCGTCTTGCGCTAATTGATGCAAAACTCTGATCGAAAGAAAAGGGGCCGATGTTGTTCCATAGGTCACTGTTGTAAGTTTGAAAATATTTATGTCATTATTGGTATTACTTCGCCACAATATTTGTTGATACTTTTGATCATTACTTACGACATTTATCTGACGGAACATTTTTTCTAAGTCAGATCTAAACCCTACCTTGAAACGTCTCCATCGAGTAATTACAGTGGGCAAATCATTTTGGAGAGCTGGCCCAGCAGCCAGTTCATCATTTAAAGAGGGTTGCGAAAAGGTTTTAAAACTCCCGTCAAAAACTACCCTTAATTTGGTGGTAGTACTACTTTCTCTCCACACTCCGTGATGCGGCAAGAAATAACAGTTTGGTTCCAAGTCATGAGGATATACACCAACCTTTTTCATGTGGTTCAGTTTTTCATATTCAGTCATAAAATCGTAATATGCCTTGCCAAATTTAGGGTTCCTTTTACATTTTGATTCAATATGTTTAAGTCTCGATAATGCGCCATAATCGGTCCTACTAAAAATTGTATTTGGATTACCTTTTATAATGTTCTTAAAAGGTAGAGCAACTGTGTAGCGGCCTTCAGTATCACGTATAGTTGTCGTTTTAAAATATAATTCACACAGCTGGTCTTCTTCTGATAATGCTCTTTTTTCTAAAAGTTCCTCTTGTAACCAGAAAGCCTTTAGGCGTTCATCTAATGAGCAAGTGCTTACAGTGATATTATTATTATTAATAAGTCTTGAGGTTGGCCCTGATACGATCCAACCAAAGTGCGTTAGTTGCAACAATACGCTGTTTTTAAATTTCTTTTGTTCAGGTAAAATAATTTCTCCATATACATCCCCTCCTAGTAATAAATCTATTTGCCCGGGTCTTAAAAATTCCGGATCGGCTAAGATAAAATCGTTGAAACTTGGTAGGTTTGTTTCATTTGCATGTAGCGGTTGGTACATTGTTATAGAAGGTATAACAAGTGCACTACATTTCAATTCAAAGTCAGGCTCAACTTTTGAATGAAGAACTAAATTTATACGTTTACGAGTAGTAATTGATTTGTCCTTTCCTACTCCATTTATTTGCGCAAACGTCTTGAAAGTCTGCAATCTTAAAGTTTGAATTGCATTTTCACTGATAAGAGAAGCTTGTGCGCATGGATATAATATTGCCCTAAGAGAGAACGTTTTATTATTTGTCGCGATATGTACCCGCATTGTGGCTAGTAGAACTTGAGGCTTAGCAACTAAACCAAAGTTAACTGATAATTTTTCTGGTCTCTTTGCTGTGTTTTCAGTACTGAACATGGTTTCAACAGAGTTTCCGGAGGACATAAATTCGTTATGAATCGTCGTGTGATGTTTCTGTTGACATCTTTGACAACGTGATATTGAGCGACATTCTCGTGAAAAGTGGCCAGTATTTAAACAATTATGGCAAACCCTTTTTGTTTTAAGAAGTTCTCGCCTTTCATTGGACGGCATTGAAATAAACTTGAAACACTTGTATAACAAATGCCGTTTGTTACAGCATGGACAATTTTCGTCACTATTGGATGTAGATATATGAATACTTTTACGGAAATTACCTTTTTGATTTGGCTGGGTCTTTGTGCGTAAAGATGAATGACTTGGTTCAGCAATGGATTCAAGTGTTCTAAAAGAAGTTTCTAAAAAACTAAAAAGTTCGTTCAATGTTGGAATTTCCACTGATGCTTTAAGTGATTGTTCCCATTCCTTTCTACTTTGAATATCAAGTCGTTGGACTGTTATGTGTATTAAAATTGCATCATAAGTGTCCCTTGTGACACCTAATGTATTAAGTAATGCTAAGCAGTTTCTTGTAGTATCCAGAATAGTTTGAATACCTTCAGCAGTACCGTTTGAGTTCGGAATTGAGAACAATTTTGATAACAAAGTGCTTACAATTTTTCTACGGTTGTGATATCGTTGATTTAAAGCATTCCATGCCAATTCATAATTCTCCTCTGAAGCCGGATATTCCTTGATGATGTCCAGTGGTGTACCGGAACAAGAGCTCTTAAGATAAAAGTATTTCTGGATTTTTGATAAATTAACGTTGTTGTGTACTAACGACACAAACATATCTCTATATGAGACCCATGCTAAATAGTCACCTGAGAAGTTAGGTAAATCAATCTTTGGTAGTCGTGTTTCAGCTGAGATAGTAGCATTTTGTCTGGATGTTGAAGCATGAAAAGTACTAGAGTATGGAATCGGTGACTGAGGTTGTTGCGACTCCGATATGACATCTAACAGTTTACCTTTTAACATTTGATAAACATCTTGAAATTGATCAAAAACGTCCTCATTAAAATACGGGACTTCGAAAGTTCTTATAGACTTGTCTCGAATAACATTAATAATTTGGTAGTGTGTGTCTGTAAACTGTTGCGACAAAGATTCTATAGCTTCTAAAATGCTTTGAGCATAACCTCGAGTCTTCAACTCGGTAGATTTTCCATCGAATCTATCCGAGGTGCGTATTAAATTACTCAGTAAATTACGTTGGTCTTCAATTACAAATGAGATCTCTTCCATGTTAAAAAATAATTTTATACGTACGGTTCAGTGATACTAATTTTAAATCCACTTCCAACTTAGTGATTCAAAAAGGCAAACTCAAACAGAATATGTAAATGCAATGCTGGTATCTCTTCCTGTCTCAGCAAGTAGAAATCTTCACAAGTAATCTTCCAGGCAGTCAATGTTAACTGAGCTCTATTGTTCAATCACAATGTAGTTGGAAAACCAAAAATTAACCAGTTTTCGATATTCAGCAATGTCAGATTAAAAAATCCCGGGTTTCGGCACCAATTTATTATGTACGAGTTTAAATTGAAAAATGCTTTATAATTTTCAATTTTATTTATTATGCAGCACGGCAGAAAACAGATTACAAAAAGAATGCACTTATGTGCGTTTATGAAAAATAAGCAGTAATAATGATTTTAAATGCTTTACAAGTTCTTCTTTATATCTATAAATTCTTAAAACTAAGTAAATAAGAACCGTTAAATTCAATAAGGTAAGTTACTCAAATTATATGTATGTAATAAATCGATTACATGAGAAGTAATTATAATGAGTGTAAATTAAATGAGAAAAACAACGGTAGAACTGTGAATATTTATGTATGCATTGATGGTAATTATACGAGTAATATTTAAATGTGAGCAATTAGGTTTGCTCTTACAATGTATATATGTAAAATTCAAGTGATGCCCAGTAGAAACTAATAACTTCACAAATGTGTTAAAATAATTCAAAATTATTCTCGAACAAAGACCTTGAGGAAAACTATTTTAATCAAGGGATATAATTGCTAGAAAAGCGTTGGACTAAGTGTATTGAAGTTTCAGGAGATTATAGTAAAAAATAAAAGAATTAAAAAAAACTAACTATTCTCTTTCATTGATAGGCTAAGAAGTTTCCGAACCGCCCTCGTATTCTACTACATCAGATTAGCGCCCCCCAAATAGAATTTAAGTTATCTAGTTTGCCTTTGCAATACTGTCATCAAATTTTTTGTGCGGTTTCAATTCTTCAATAGCTTCAAACAATTGCAAAATATGGGAAGAGGAAGTGTTTAATCTTTGGAGGAAAAATCGAAAATTGAAGTCTATTGTGACGTAGGACTATCCTTCCATAAATTTGCCGAAAAAGTGGAAAACACAGAAAAACCATAGCCAATTTTCTGAAGAATAAAGAAAACTATGGAAAAAAACTTTAAAGGCGGTAACAATCAAGGGATTTCTGAAGCAGACAGTAGAACTATACTGAGGGAAGCATCTAATTCACACGACACGTCTACCAAAATTAAGGCAAAAACTTGTGGGGCCTATCAAAGGTACAAAAGGTAATAAGAAAAACAGCATGTATACGGAGACAGAAATTGGAAAAGAATGCACCATTTAATACGCTAAGAAAGGAAATGTGTTTAGATTTTACCCAGACATGGTTAGGTTAGGTTAGGTAGGTAGGCCGCTGGGTTCTCCAAAGAGTACCGGGATACTCCAGTTCACTTGGGTCCTGAAGGTCCCCAGACATGGTCTGCTCAGTGGAAATACGTGGTCTTTTCAAATGAAAAGAGATTCAATTTAGAAGGGCCCGAATGGGTGCAATTATTACTTCCATTACCAACGTAAAGAGGAACACCACTCGGACCGGTTACACAGCCGAGAGGGAGGTGTGATGGTGTTTGGAGCTATATCCTACTATGGCACCCGCGAATTGCAGTTCTTAACGTCACGCATGAATGCAAAAAAACTATAGAAACGTTTTAGAAATGGCTTTTTCTCAGTTCCAAAACTTATTCGGGAGTCAAGAGCGGCATTTCCAACACGACAATACGCCAATTCATACAGCCAGATCTGTGAAATCCTGGATTCAAAGCCAAAAAGGTGATGTCCTTGAGTGGCCACCGTACTCTGCCAACCTAAATACAATCAAAAGCATATGGGGCTGGTTGGCTAGGAAAGTATACGAGTACGGAAAGCAATTCAGCACAAACACAGAACTAATCGAAGCCATCAAACACGCTTGGTTGGATTACATTGAAAGTCTGTACAATTCCATTCCCAATCGAATTTTCGAGGTGATTTCAAATAAAGGCGGAACCACACATTACTAAGTTAATTTAAAAAATTTCAAAACATCACAAACTAGCAATAAAAAACTAAATATATTGAAATTATCGCAAATTGAGCTATCCTGATGACCAGTTCTTAAAATTAATTTAAAAAAGTATTATTTAAACAGTTTGCTTTTATATTTTCATTATTATCTTGACAATAATGCAAAATACAGTCACGTTTTGCAAAAGGTTATCATATCTGCTTACGATTAGTTTAGTCCTTATAAAATATAGATCGCTAGAAAGTACAATACACAGCTGTATATATATTTCGATTTATATGAATATCAGTAGTGCGATTCTCTAACTTTTAACGATCCGATCATCGCAACTTTTGTCATCAAATTTCATCTCTTGCACTAACAATTGAGTGATTCTGCAACTTTATTCTAACGATGCTAAACAGCTGTATTTTTCTGTTCATTCATATAAACATAACGTGGCATCTCTACTATGTACACATATTGATTTTCATATGTTCTGATTTTAGTTTTTAAGTGATAATAAATATTATATAATTTATATAAATATGTATTCATATCTTTCATTTATTTTCATGAGCTGTCAACAAACATTCATTTCATTCATTTTCATGAGCTGTCAACTCAAAGGAATTGTCCAATTCCCGACGAGCACACTGATTATCCCTTGAAGCATTGAAACTTGTTTCATCCCTTGCAAATCCGAATGCCAAATGCGCAAAAGTCATTTAAACACAAAACACGCTTTACCAGTTGAAAAAATTATACTGAAATTTTTGGTTTTGAAAATGTATACGCTATTTAAAAAATATTTCAATTTACATATGTATTTAATAAATATTTTTATGTATTAAAAATCAGTTTCTTAGCACTTTATTTCATGGAAGCACAATTTAATAAAAAAATGCATTTAAACGATTAAATAGACAACAAGAAAATTTTTGTCTTTAAGATATCGACAATCGGCAGTAAAATTAAAAACAGCAGATTTTGATTGACGGCGAATATTGTTAAAAAAATGTTACAGAATAGCAAATTCTATAAAATATCGTTATAATTATTGTAACGATTCGATTATCGTAGTAAAAGTTACAGAATCGCACAGTAAGGTAAGTAATAAAACACAATTATATAAAAATATACCTGTCTATTTTTATATACTATGATGGACGGCCATTTGCGCAAGATTATTAATAATGCATTTTTATTTTAAAATATTAAGAAACCTTTTTATTTACACAAAGCAAACATGCATAAAATTATTACGCCTAATAATAATCTTGTTTTACGTTATTCATTTAAAAAATTTACCCGGCTGAAATTTTTCAGTCTAAGTTTTTCAAACTTAAATTTTATTTAAGAACAGCATACATATTGTTTGCTGGGTATATAATTAAAAATAAAATATAAAAAGCACATTATTTGGAATCGACATGTATGAGCGAAAACAAAACCAACTTCACAAACTCGCACAAATCCACACAACAGCAACAAGAAATTAAGCAGAACAAAAAATAAAAATCGTAGTAAAATGCAATAAAACAAATGTGGATTTGTGGCAGTTAAAGCATTTCAAAGTATTTTAGTGTTAAATTGAAAAACTTTTTTCTTTCGTTCCAGTATACAAGTCTATGTGTTTTTCTTTTTGTTTTTTGGTTTCTATGCTAAAATTTTTCCTATTACACACTGAAATGTTTAATTTGAGGAATGTTGAAGTTGCAAATCGATGTTGTTTCTTTCTGCTTTTTTCGACACTTCAAGTAGGCTTGTTTGAAGGCTCAAATGAAAAAAGTTGGTATTTTTATTTGGCTTAAGTTTCATGAAATTGATTTAGCAAAAATTTTCCGAAAGTTAAATGAAATGGTAAATTATTGTGGAAACAATGAAAAGTTTTCAAACTTTTTAAAGCATCCTGAAAAACTACCTAAACAACATATTTTATTACAGAGCAGAAAATATATACATATCTCTTATTAAAACAGTTTTTTACTATTCTATATTAAATAAAAAATAAGACTAATTTGCGTTCTGACTATTGTTTGAAAAATGATGTTCAAATGATTTGGATTGTATGTATCATGAATAAAAGAAAGCGCGTCTATCAACAAGCAACTCTTTGCTCATTATGACAAGAAAGCAACTACAAATAATTTTGCACAAATAAGCAGAATGTGCAGTAAATTATGTTTCGCCAAGTCTTTTGAAAGCAATTATTTACAAAAACATTAAGTGAAGTGAAGTAGTTACAATTAAATTAAATAAACTAATAACAAAAAGAAAAAAACAAATGCAGCAAACCAAAGAAGAATAAGCTAAAAACTCAATTTGGAGGTAACTACTATTAAAATAAATGTTGCAATAAACCGTTAGTTCTTTCAACGAACCATAATGAAAGAAAGATTTCTAAAAGGATATTTTCTTAAGTTTATCAGCTGCCTCGTCGATAAAAATAAACTTAATCAAAATTTAAATCCCTAATTTGTTCACTTTTTTCAATATTAATACCTAATATATAAGTAATATATATCATAATATCAATATTAGTATCTGAAAAATGTGAAACAAAAAACTATAAATATAACCTCAATCAATGGCTATTAGCGCTGCTTGTTCTAAACTAATTGAAAACATGATTAATCACCATCTGGTGAGATATTCAGACATAAGTTACTGAGTGATCGCAACTATGGGTTTTGCAGGGGTTGCTCCACAAGCGAAAGATTATTACATTTCTACCCCATAATTGGAGACATTCAATTCATTATTTTGGCGCAGGTAACTTTGTGGTTTAGAATATCTCCAAGGCATTTGATAGGGCGCACAACTCATTGCTCTTAGTGTCGGTACTTCCCTCGTTTTATATCGCGTGCTCTTACAGGCTGCACTACACAAATTGTAATAAATGAAGTCTCATCTGAACAGATTAAGATAAATTCAGGCAAGGTTCCGTTCTTTCTCCCACAAATTTTTTTATTTTTCTTATTGGCCTTATGTGTCAAAATTCCAATCATATCCATTATTTTGCAGCTGATATTATAATTTGTCATTCGTGGCTATTCAGCTATAGGCCCCACCAATCTATGATTAGTACCATGAGATAAAGATTAAATAAATTCTATGACCAACAATCTTCTGAAAATATCTGAATGAGATTGTTTTAACAGGATGGATTCCTATACACGTAAGACCAAGCAAGCGCAGATGCTGTTTCATCTATATTCATGGTTGATGTAGTTATTGGGGAATAATAATTTGGTGTGACATTTTTCATTTTTCTAAAATGGTGTAAGATATATTTCACCTCACGATCTCTTTCGTATTTAAACCACGTATATCCAGCCGAAAATATAATACAACTCACGTCTTTAGACCGGTGCTTAAGACTCTATTTTGAGGTTATTCAACCATGTGCAGGAGAGAGCAAAGAAGAAATTAAGTAGAATATTTTCCGAGGTTGAAGTTTCTTATATTTTTTATAGAAATTTATGTAAATTTAAATAAAATTTTTCTTCTTTTTCACCATAATGAATATAGTCCGTTCAAAGTTCCCTTAACATTTTTCTAAAAATAAATCATTTTATAGTTCGAACGCTCTTTCAAAAAAATTTTCCACTATCTGAAAATTTCGGTACGGTTTAGTACTAGTCCGAAATAAAAAGAAATTAATTAGAATGTTGTCCGCGCTTGAAGTCTTTTCTGTTTTTATAAAATTTATATAAAATTATTCTTAAAAAACCATCCACTAGCTCCTTTTTCTCTTCAATGAATACTCTCCATTCCAAATTTGTTTAAAAAATTCCTAAAAAGAAGTTTCTGTGCTAAGAAGCCTTTCGCAATTTTTATAAAAGAAATCCCTCTATGTAAAGAAATATCTTGCTAATTCAACTTCCTGCGAAACGAAATGATTATTCCTATATGTTTAATGATATGTTTGTTACTCGTATTAAATTATGTTAGGCTTTAAAGTAGAGATGCCCAAAGAGAAATCCACAGTTACGCTCTGAGCGTAAATAAACTTGCACTGTGTGAAAAAGTGCGCAATTCCAAAAAAATTGTTTTACTTACAATTTCCTTTAAATTGAAGTACAAGTAATGAATAAATGTATTAATTTATGTTTTTAGTAATCCTAATAAATTTTATATAAAAAAAAGGGAAAAATACGCAAAATGTAGAGAAAAACGAGGAATAAATTCATACACCCCTGCACATGCTCATTCGTCACTCTATCATTGACGACGATGATTGCCATATTCGACGATTTACCGTCATTTGACGATTTTGGGTACTGAAAAAAGCACTTTGACGATTTGATTTCAGGTATATTTTTGACGATTTTTGTAGATCACATTTTTACTGTCATATCTTTCAAGCAACTAACATGCATACCAGTGATCACCAAAAATCATGTTTTTGCTTGATTGCATTCTAAATTTGTAATCAGCAAAAATCAAGCAACAAAGTTCAACGTTGACTAAAATCACCTCGCCTTGAAAATATTGCGCATTCGTTTTAGTACTGAATCAATCGGCTCAACGTTAGATGTTGCTTCGATTGTGTGTTATAAACAAATTTCAAACATATTTACATACATATTTTGTATGTTACATATGTACATTGGTTTTTTTCTATGAAAACCTTTTGTATTTTACTTTGATTTTTTGCAAGAGAAACATACAGAAAAACTGTTGAATACATCACTGCATTGATTTTTGTTAATTTTTTTTATTCCAAAACAAAAATTCAAACACAAGATATGAATGCCAAACTATATGCATGCGCATTCATTTATATTCAAGCACGAAGCTTAACGATGATTTCACTCAAATAACGAAGTTGTCGCCCGTTGTGTTTACTGATTAAAAATCAACTGCGTATTTATGCGGCTGAATACAAAGTCACATTTGAACGAAATGAAATGGTTTTCATGTTAGAAAGTGACAAAAGGTGTAAAAAGACCCATTATAGGTAAGCCACCTTTGCAAACTTCAACTGGCGACTGGGCAAGAAGCGATTCTGAAAAGGGGATGTTGTATGTCGATCATTTAAGAAACGTTTTTATTACAAATATGCTGCTAGACCTCCTATGCCTTTGAGAGTTAATTTTCAAGGTGTTGAAAACATTATCGGTAATACAAACCCCAGGAATTATTGGTAGAATGCTTGAACAGTTACCTCGTGTAGCAAGAAGAGTTCTACTTTTAATTTTTAAAGCTATTTTACGCCTTGAATATTATCCTGCAGAGTGGAAGGTCTCTATTATTACTATGACACCCAAGCCAGGGAAGGTTGCCACTAAAGTAGAATCATGCAGACCAATAAGTCTACTGCCAACAATTTCAAAACTGTTCGAAAATTGTTAATGGCGAAGTTGACTCCAATATTGAATGGAGTGGGATGTATGCCTAGTCATCAGTTTGGCTTTCGGGCTAAACATAGCACTATAGAACAAACGCACAGACTAGTCAACGTCATAAGACAGACTTTCGAAGACAAAAAGTATTGTTCGGCTTTATTCATTGACATTTCCCAAGCTTTTGATACAACATAAAGTTAAACTTGCCTGCAAACACTCACAAGTGGCTGGCATATTACGAACTCTTTCGGCTGCTAAAACGATGGCTGCAAGAACTCTGCTGCTTGCTGAACGATTTCTCTGAAAATCTGTATATTTCCATAAATTTGCTACTGATAAGTCATGTAAAATTGCTATTAAAAGAAATTTATTATTTTCAAAAATTATTGTACGAACATTTTTTGCTTGGAAACAAATTCTAAAAGGAAAGCAACTTAAAATATCCAGGAGTAAATTTTTATAATTTTGCAAATCACTTGCTTGCTTTAGATTTTCTCTAAAAGAAAATCCTATATGAGTAAATCATTCATTTCAAAATTGATTTTAGCAATGCTAAGAGTTTTCTAAGCTTTCTTTATACATTTTCTTTGAGATAACTATTACTTATTATCGGGATTCAAACTTTCAGTTACCAAGCTTTCTGTAGCGCAATATATATTTTAACTCTAAATTTGCTTTTACATTCATGAACTACCGGGAAAAGTTTGCCGGTCTGCACTTGTGTATTTGTTATTCGTTTGTGTTTATGGCACTGCATTTAGAAGGTTCTTATGTTTTAATTGGCAATTTAAAGCAATTAATTTATATCAACATGAAGAAAAGTTTTTGTTTCTATTGTTTTGTCTGAAGTTCGGTTTGCGTTTGTGTGCGTGGCTGCAGGCCCTATACACTGACAAACACAAATAGCAAATTCTTTGCGAACAACAGCACAACAAATTTAATGAGTAGTAAAACAAAATTGTTGCCTACTTTTTGTTTTTACAACTTTTAACAGAAATTTATAATATATCCTAGAATCTGTATGCGTCGTGTGTATGTGTAAAATTTAACTTAATAATTTCCACCTGGGTTTTAATTTCAATTATTTATTGCACAGACAAAAGCACATAAACAATCGTAAACAATTTTTAATTATGATTGTTTTTCTTTCTTTTGCTAAAAACTTAAAAAGTGACATTCTTCCCTTTTGTGTATGCAACACAAATTGTAAGTGTTGTTCTTGACTGATATACAAATAGAGCATTCAAAGAATATTTGTGTTCACTGGTAAAAAATCATTGCTGCAGGATGCTGTGCAATTTGGTTCCTTGAGAGCGATAAGTAGATTTGCCGAGTTACATGCACCGATCTAGTGCAGAACCTACCTGATCCAATATGCCCATAAAAACATTCCTATAAATCAACCAGTACAGGTCTGTCTACATTCAGTCCCCTTGTGTAACAGGGAGATGGACACCGAAAGAGGAGCTGTTCAACCATTTCTTTCTTCTCTTCATCCTTACATTTCCTATAGAAATCATTAAATGGAAGACTAAATGTCATTGAATGCGTTCTTATGTGACAATGTTTCGTCACAACGGCCACCTTACGGTACGCTTATACCGTAACCTTCATCGTGATAGACTTTTTAGGATAGTAGTTCTCGTTTATAAGAAATAAAGCTTGTTTTTGTGTTTTGACAGGTATTATTAGAGCAGTTTTCTTTTTAAATTCTTAACAATTTATTTAGATTGTTGGGATATAAAGTTGAGTGTTTGAGAATATCTTGCAAAAATTTCCAAAGTCTACTGATGATTAGGGTAGCTCTTATGAATTGTCAATATATAGATAGCTGGGAAACATAGAAGACAAGCTATTTATAATTTTTTATTGGTATCAATGTTAGATGCTAAGAGAGCGAATCAAAACTCAATTGTTTCGTAATTATTTTCGTTTTATTAATACTCAGTTTTTTTTGCTAATTTAATGCAGTTTCATGTCATTTAAATTGCCTTTGTTACACATACATATTTCAATTATTTTATGCTGAACTCCGTTCTAACCACTGCTGTATAAAACATTAATATTTCCATGTAAGATTTAATTAATTAAAAGCTATTGTGCGAAAAAATAGACTCAAAACTCGAAAATTCCTTTAATACAATAATCATCATTATAATACAGGGTGGCTGATGAAAGCTGCTACCAAAAAAAATGTAATAACTTATTTTCTTTGTAAATAACCTATTCCATGTTTATTGTATTTTATAGATTGATCTTTAGGTTTAACCAAAATGGCGAATTGGGACAATGAAACAAGAATTTCACAAAGAGAATATAGGCGCACGTTTGGCGGCACTCCTGCAAGCAGTTGGATTCTTATAAGGGTTGTGAAGAATTTTGATTAGCGTGGCACAATCGCAAGAAGGCCTTATCATCGAGGTCCCACAGGTCGGACGCAGGAAACTGTCACTGCTGTATACAATTCATACAATCCAATCCTAGAGTTTTGCCAAGGAGCTTATCTGCTCAAATGGGTTTCAGCAGGCAGTCACTGCAGACAATTTTGTAACAAGATTTAAACTTACTTCCATATAAGATTCCACTAACAAACAAACTGAAGTTTGGAGACTTCCTGATTCGCTTGGAATTTTGTGAGAATATCAAATTCTGTTAAAGGATGAAAATGCCTTGAATTGCATTTTTAATGTCTGACGAGGCACATTTTGATTTAAATGTCAGTGTTAACAAACAAAATTGCCGTGTATAGAGTAGTTCTAACCCATAGATACTCCATCAGATGCAATTACATGCACTTCGCATCACAGTATGGTGTGTAGTTTCTTCAAGGTTCATTGTCGGGCCTTACTTTTATGTAACTTTACTTTTATGGAAACAGTCTTACAGTTACGGTCAATAGTTACCGTTACTGCGCCCAAAGAGAATCCATTTTAAACTCTTTTTAACTCTGTTTGGTTTCAACAAGATGGGGCAACTTGTCACATAGCCACGCCTGTTATAACAGAATTGAAGCAAAAATTTCACAATAAACTTATTTCACGAAATATTCTGTTGGCGTCTCACGTCTGCTGACCTCACTGCAGCTGATCTTTATTTTTGTAGTAATAATATTTTTGGCCAACGTATTTAGTTATTTGTTTTTAGTATATACTTAGCTGGTGAGGCCTAACTTTTTTTATGTCAATAAAAATGCAAAATCTTTATTACATATTTTTTATGAAAAAAAACTTTCTTTTTAAAATAGACAAAATCCCCTGAAGAAGTGAACATAAAATTCACGAAACGTTGGGAAAAATATGTAATAAAGATTTTGCATTTTTATTGACATAAAAAAAGTTAGGCCTCACCAGCTAAGTATATACTAAAAACAAATGATCTTTATTTTATTTTTTTTTGTGTGTTTATTACAAACAAGAAGTTAACAAAATAAACCCAACAAATTTGGATGATTTAAAACAATCCGGTAATTGTCCAGGCAGTAAAAAATAACCTCTTGATAAGATATCGTATATGTGTCAACGAGGGTGCAGGCCATTTGAATTCAGTTATTTTCCAAACTTCATGAATTACTTCAATAAAAATGTATTATTTTTTAAATGAATTACTCAAAAAAAAAAAAAAAAAAAAATTACATAAACTTTACAAAAAGTTATTTGAGTTTCTTAATGTAGCGAAATTGAGCAGCCACCCTGTATATAAAGTCCGTAAAGTCAGGCATATTATTTATCCCGGGAAGAACGGGGGGTTTTTTAGTCGCTAAGTTCACTGTGGTGATCAGTCCGGCACAAAGCGAATTGAACGGACCCTCTGGCCAGTGCGTAACGCATTTTTCCCCCTCACCGTATAAAAAGTCAGATATATAACTTTCCATAGCACTTTTACTCTATTGCTTTTCGGTATTATCACATGAGCTCTCATTTTGTATCGTCGAGTCACAGCAACAAACATTACATTGTCAGGAAATATTGCGAATTTTTATGCGAATAAACAATCATTTATAAAATAATTCATTAACTTTTTTTTATAAATATTATTCGAAAGTAGTCGGTTTCTCAGTACCGAAAAAAGTTTTTAACAGGTTTTATGTTTTGAACACCCTATCTTGATACATGAAAAGATGCTTTTTTTCAATTTGCACTTAATTTGCTATTTTTTATTTTATTTTTGTTTGTTTTTTTTTATTTTACTTTTTATTTTTATGTTTTTATTCTAATAACTTCCTGTTTCTACGTGTAGTGTTGATACATAATTACAAGCAATTATCACCTTGAGTAAGCAACCACAAAGTAAGACATCACTAGAAGTGAATTTTAGTTTTAAAAGGGGGTTTCTTTAGAAAGTGCCGTGTTTCTTTAGCGACGCTATAAGTTATGACAAAAAGTAAAAAATAAAAATAAAAACTTCAAAAGGATGCGAAACAAAAAAAAAAAAGAAAGAAATAATACCAAGTTAGTTGGCATTTCAATTTAACAAAACAGGCAAGCTCAAAAAGATATTATTTTAATTTAATTAAGTTTTCAAAGTAATAATTAATATAATATTGTGCCTAACTTAAGAGTTACAATTCCTTATTTCAATATATGAAATCAATTTTCATTTTATATCTTTAAATCTTTATGCAGAATAAAATTGAAAGCTTACCATGTTTCAGCTGCTAACTTATTAAAAAAGTGTGCTGTACGGTCACCTGAACTCTCAAATTTTCTACAACGCTATAATTTACGTATTTTCAATAATAGACAAGGTATTTCAGTTTGTTTAAAAATATGCATAAAAGACACAACAAAAAATAATTCTGATTTGTAGAATATGATTGAAACGTTCGAAAGAATATATCTTATATATGCATATATATATTATATATGCTTTGAAGATATTATGATCGCTTTTTAATCTTTTCTTGACACGATTTTTCATGCAGCAAGTTAAAATAAGCTGTTTTTATCGCCTTTGCGTGATTACATCGCCCTCGTGTTTCCAATATATATTCTGCCTTTGTTTTGTGATTTCCCAAGTTGTTAAATTTATGATTATTAATTTTCCTTTTACCTAAACTATTTATTGTTTTTGAGCACTTCATATCACGATCAATGTTTCATTGCTTATGTATTTTATGACAACATGAAAGGTGATATTATTTTGATCAAGCTTTTATATTAAAGACATTTTTTGGCTGTATTTTGATTAAAACTTACATTTATCTACTAGCGATGCCACTAGATAAGAAATCCATTATTCCTTTTGCCCGAAAGGACCATGTTTAATTGTGGGTTTAATCAAAATCGTTTAATTGGAAAATGACACAAGCTAATGCATGGGACTATGCATAAGCATGGAAAAGGTAGGGGAATAGCGTTAGTCTAGGGAATGAAGACTATGGGCTGGAGGGGATTCCTGACGTTACTATTAATTTTCTCAAATAAATACCCAAATAGTTTTCCAATTACTTACATTCGTGTAAATTTTTTATAAACCAAAATTTGTTATAATTCAGTGAAACTTCAATTTAGAACATTTCAAGACGCCACAGGATCTTCTTAATCGCGAGTACGCAAGAATAATAATCAACTGAAAAAACGTAAATCAGTCAATTATAAAAATTTAAGGCGCAAAAGTGCAATTAGTGGTGAATGTTTTCATTCACAATTGATCACACGGATGGAACTTTGTTGCTGGTAATTGCTTTAAAGCGTTTTGAGACACTCTCACTTTACTAGTCTATAAATATGACTTAATTTTAATAGGAAGATTCCTCATCGTCCTTTTACTGTTTAGGTATACTTCACTCATAAGGTAATTATGAAAATATACCGCATAATGTAATAAGTAATCGTTTTCAAAATTTGAAGTTGCCTTTTATGATTGACTTATCTAGAAAACATAAGCAGTATTCCCACAAATTTTCTCCGCTTTCTATAAACAGCATCTAAAAAAAAAAATTTAAAACTTAGTTTTAAACATTCAATTACAGTTTGCTGCTATTCTTTATGGCTTTAAAATCTAAGCAGTGATTTTGGTTTTAAGGATTAAAAAATTCGTGAATAAAACATTGAATTTTTATAAAAAATTCAAGATCGACTGATTGAATATTAAAATCATGCTTTGTTAAATACATAAAATCAGTTTATCCAGCTAATTACAAGCCGTGTAGCTCATCAACGCTCATCGAACTTCTGTAGTCTCCCGCCCCAAAAACCGGAGTTATAATTAACTTCTAGCTACACAGGTATTTCATTTATATGTTTTGTGAAATTAAAGCAAAATACACTTGAGCTGCAAATGCTAATTTTTGCTATTTTGTGTATATTGTATGTACATGGTATGCTCTTTTATATTTACTGTTGCCTTACATGCAAGCACTCCTCTTTAAATTAAAAACTTGTGAGACATTTATGGCAATTTTCAAGCACCGAATTTCTTTATTATTTTTCTGCTCTGGTAGAGCTTTGCATAAATATCGCTCCCGCCGACACTAACCATGCAGTTGTTTCTTAATTGTGTACAAACGCACCGTGAAGAAGTATTTTTTGAGTATGTCTTTATTTTTACCATTTTATTATTGTAACCAAAATTTTTCTGCGGTAAATCAAGAGAATAATAATAAAAAGGCCTCAGCCTTAGCGTAATCGTAGTCCACCGGAGAACAAAATTTGAGCTGGAACTTAGTGATTTCAGCAACTGCCTAATGTGTGTTTATATATATTTAACGATTTTTAATTCGTAACATAGTGTTTTAATTATAGTATACAGTTATTTTGTTTGTTTGTTTTCAGAAATTTTAAAAATTAGCCAATGAGAGCACTCAGCATATGATGAGAAGAGTTGTGAACTCTGCTTATGCCATTGTTCGGCTCTTTCTTATATAAAGGCGTTGTATCTGGGCAGACAAGTACTCCAGGATTTGGCATAGATGTCAAAATAAGTTATAGGCTGACTGGACTCTTTCATATGAACTCCTGGTAGGATCAGATTTAGACTGAAAATTTGATAATGGGTATATCATCATCAGGCCACACAACGCGGTCATATTTGACGAAAGTAGGTCTGATGTATATATATCTCATTCTCATTCTCATATATATCGCATTCTCTTAATTCGAACTAACCTTAAACTCAGTATAGAACAAGGAATCAAAGTTGTTCATTTTTATTTTGAGACTGAACGCAAACACAAACACAAACTTATAATGAGCGATAAAAAGGGGTACCCCAAATCCAAGAATACTTGTTGAATATCAAATACACTTACTAAAACTTACAGTATGCTATGGGGTAAAAACACAGAACTATATGTTTTTCGAAAACGACGAACAAGATATGGCTAGTGCGGATGACGATTATTACCGCACAATGGTTGAAATGTTTTAAAGGCTCGAAGTAGCAAAAAATTAAAAAATGTGGTTACAGATACAACCACACCTCCTTTAAGTATGACTATTCTGCGCGAAATCATAATTTCACATATTCGCCACTTTGAATGTAAATATGAATTACCATGAAGGCTCATATTTATAAATGAATATTTTTTAAATCGGTTAAAATAACCAAATATTTGTTGTTGAAAAGACTATCAGCTGATGAAAAGCCAGCTCATTTGGGTCCAATTTGGTCCCGTTATGTGCTTGAGAGCAAGTCGAGTTATAAGTGAAACATCAGGAATCTCTCCTTTAAATAAGGAACTGGGTAAATACTTGAGAAGGTGTTCTATGAAAAATGAGTTGAAGTAGTAGATATTGGTTCTTTGGTGCCAGAGTACTGAGGAGTTTTATGAACACAATCAGTGATGACGAGAATGAAACTACCAATATATAGACTAAAGAACATGCAAGAAGGGTGAAATTTGAATAGTAATGGTTGAGTTTAATAAACACGGTCAAAATGTGGCATATTTTTTAATTCTGTAAAGTAGTCCTGCTTTTCATATTTACTTTGCTGCTTTAAGTAAATATAAATAAACAAATTTTAAAAAGGCCCTCAAGCTTACGTCATCGCTTAGTTCAGCCTGTTTGCTGAATGATGTATGAGCGCACAACCATGAAAACCAACCTTCATGCTTACGAGTACTTGTCAAAATAATCACAAGAGTCCTTTAAGTTCATTTTACTTTGTTTATGCAAGAAAATGTTAATGGCTGCAAGTGGAGGTGTAGGTTTGAGTACAAATTCACGCTTATTTGTGTTTCCCCAGTTAAGTTTCCACGGTGCTGTTACTGTGGCAATTAATTGTGATATCCTTGGATGTGCTCGTACTTGTTGTTGCGAATGCTTTTGTTTTCGTTGTATTAAACTTAAAAGTCATAAGCTGCCACCACTTCTACTTCAACTTGATGCATATGCAGCTGTGCCATTACTAAGTAGCAAAAACAAACTGAACATTGTGTCATTACAGCAAATCAAGTGCCTGCTTACATTTGGAAAATAATCATAATTAGAGTAGTTTGAGAATATGTAATGAAACATATAAAGGTCTTCTTTGCAGAAAATAGCAAGAAAATTTATAAAAACTTAAAAAAAATCGTATTGAAAAAGTTAAGAAAAAAAACTATTACAAATTGTTTAGTGTTGAGTTAATAGAAGAAATTAGGACGAACCGAGTTCCAAAGCTATAAAATTACAATATTTGATATGTAATTTTAGAATAATTTAAACCTTTGTATAAGTAAAAGTAATTGAATTGGTGCTCCAAACTATAGGTGTTGAATGTATGATTATTTGAAAGTGTTAGTACTCTCGAAACATCCTGAAACACAGAAATTTTCAGAACAACGATCAACTGACTCTGGTAAACTTTGTTTCCAAAACATACATCATCATCATACATCATCATGGTCATCATGGTTAAGACTCGCTTTTTCTCAACAAATAAAAAAGTAATTTTTTTTATGAACCAGAAAGCTATTATGATGCAGCGGCCGCATCATAAACATTCATAAGTAGCAAACTTCACGTGACGATTGTTGCTAGCCACATATGCAATCATATAACCCGTAACCAGCTGTCTCGAATGTGTCCCCTCGGGGAGCAGGTGTTGCCCTACACCTATCTTTAGTACCTATCTACAGTACTCTACTTCTTGGCGCATAGAGGTGTAGGATTTCCCCATTTGTTGTACTAAATAAAACTCTAGGAAACCTCATGAATTATGTTGTATTGGATCTCTAAAGACCTTACCAAGGGTTAATTGGCAGAACGGAGATCGGCAGAGTTCCCTAGAGTTTCTGCTTGCTGACCATCCTGATCATGGTTGAGAGGTTTTGGCTGTGTTTAACCCTAATATTAAACCTAATCATAAAATAAATTGATAGAAAGTGTGTATGGTCTGTGAAGCCATCTTTGTAGTTTAATATTTATTATCGGTTTTATTTATAAGCTCTTATTAGACAAATTTTGTACACAAATCTGTGCAATAAGAGCTTCATAAATATGAAATAATTTTTTTTAAGGCAGTAAGTTTATTAATTTATTTATAAAACTTATAATGATAATATTTAGTAGAATTGACCGGATGCTAGATACAGTGAGGATGTTGTATGCTTCATTCAACATCTATATGTAAATGGCTGTTTGTAAGTTGCCGCCAAGTCTGCCAACTTGCAATGAATTATACGGGCATGTTGCAGGAAAAGAGTAGAATGAAATTAATAACTAAAAAAAATAAATAGTAAATAATGGTGTATGCCGGTCTTAAGAGCTAATATGCTTCTAATAGGCTGCAGATCACCAATTTAATTAGCCTTGTTTTCCATTGACTGTCTGGGAAATTGCATACAGGAAGGATTAGAGCGCCCGAGCTCTACAGCAAGGTGTTTGTTCATATGGCTACAAACTTATGCCAAAAGTTCCGACGTATGTGAGCTTCACAAGCCACTTGGGGCGCTGCTAAATCGTAAATAGTTCACTCTGTGGAGTTGGTCCATCATCAGCTAAGGACATCAATGCAAATGCTGATGTAAATCAATTATATATTCTGGCTTGAGTGCTTCTCACGGGAAACTGGTTTTGCCTTGATATACAGCTATTTATAGTACCTGTTTTTTGGGCATATCGAGGTAGGAATTCCTCGTTTGTTCAATTCAAACGTCCACAATCACTATCTATTTCCTCCTTCCTATAACCTGTTTTCCTAGTTCCACTAAAAGTACTGCATATGTAGGGATCCTCCCATGATTACTGGTCCAAGATAAAAGACAAAAAGAGCTTCAACTCAACATTGCATGCCATCCGAAATAACTTAAAATTTTGTAATTTATTACTTGTTACTCGAATTTGTGATGCAAGGGCATACTGTTATAATCAGCTTGTAAGTTTGCCTTTAAATTGATCTCCTTGTTTCAGTATTATTTTACGAAACAAATTCATATTCTTGCCACACATGTGAATAAATGCCGGAACTCACATACTTACACATATTTTCTTGCCCTTCGACTTATACAATGAACTATAAGATGATAATCTTGTGACGGAACTTACACTAATGATGTAAGCTGCCATAAACAGATATAGAGAATTAAAAATAATATCAACAGCTTAGGCAATGGCAACTGTAATACCAATATCAATACAAATGGCATTGGCAATACAATTTTAATACCATATCCGGTCAACAACTTGTTGTGTTTCCATACGTAAGATGTTGGAAATAAATTTATATTAAATTTGGTCTCTGTTGTTAGTTGCTTAAATATGTGTGTGAGTGTATGTGAATGGTTGTTTATCGTACCCACTCATACCTACACACACCATAATTTACTTATAATCATGTATTGATGACAGACAATAACTGCAATAACAATACCACCAACAGAATCAGCGCGTGATAAACTGAACACATATTGAAATCTAATAAAAGACATTTTCCTTAACATCTATCCGGAATAAAACAATTTTAGTTGTACTCTAATCATGTGTAAGAGCCATCCATATATACAAACACATAGTCAGCATGTAGGATTATTGGAGTGGATGTTTGAGCATTTGTTTGAATTTTGTGTATGAGAAGTGTTTGTTATATGACCATAGAACACCACAAAAATGCATACTCAAGTTTACAAATGTTTAAACTTTGGCTTTGTGTCATGTATTTCACATTGTCATTCAAACGTTTTCGTACATAAAACACTAGGCAACAAAATTCTTTGGCAGCTTAGTTGGTATTTTAAAAATTGAAAAAGTATATTAAATTTGATTTATATGTGTCAAAATATCGCCCCGAGGAGCAGGCTTTGCCTTAATATGTACCTAACCAAGGCACTCTGCTGTAAATGAATGAGTTCCTCATTTGATCTAGTAATTAAAACTGTAAGAATTCTTAGGATGTGGCTTAGATTCTGCTGCGATTTCCAAAATTTCAAAAGTGGACTGTTTTACAGGCTATCCTGGCACTAATCTCTGGTTGAGATGCCGGCATCTTAGCAGAAATGTTCTGGCAGTTCAAACCTAAAATCACAAGGAGGGGTTGATAATGGTATATGATAAATATAGTGCTTCTCGGTTTTCGGGGAACTATTTATAGACCTCGAGATACTGTTATCTGGCAACCGATAATATATGGATAGACTGTCGAGTTGGCTGATGCCATTTGTGGACTTCGGGCTACCAACTCTGGAAGCCTTCTCTTCTATTAACTGTCTGTCGAATTGAATACAGGAGCCATTAGAAAGTCCGAGGTCTTCAGCAAAGGGTTTGTTTGCCACTGAATTTTTTGGTTTAAATCATATCTTACAAATAGAACACAAAAAACGAAAGTTAATAATATGGAATCAACCGCAAAAGTGAATGAATATGGGGTGCCACAAGGCTCAATTTATGATCTTTTTTATTTATTATATACCTAAACGATATTGAAACAATAATAAATAAATCCGAAATAATTTTTTACGCAGATGATACACTAATATTAACGGAAGCAGAGACAGAAGAAATGTGTTATGAAAATATTAAAAAAGACATGAAAAAAATTAATCAATGTTTAAACATTAATAAGCTAAAATTAAATAAATCTAAAACTAAATTAGTGAAACTAAACATGGGTTCTAGCAGAATTCTAGAAATAAATAATATAACAATAGAAAATATTACCAATATAAAATATCTCGGTCTCGTTATACACAAAAACTTCAAATTTAATGATCATATGGAATACATTTGTAAAAAGATCGGGAAAAAGATTGGGTTCTTTAAACGTATAAGAAATAAAATTTCGATAATGACTGCAATTAGCGTTTATAACGTGACCATTAAACTACAGTTCATACGGTTCAATAATCATATACTCCAGCTGCAATGACCAACAACTTGCTGGACTTCAAAAACTACAAAATAAAACTATGCGTGCAATATTAATATGTAGCCGTTTTACATCAATAAATCATATGCTAAATACGTTAAAATGGTTTAATGTTAAACAGAGACTTCAATTAAATACAATAAATTTTATCCAAAAATTAAAAAACGAGAAACACTCCGGACTACTTAATAGAGCAGACGAGATATGTTGGAGAAGTTCAGTCGTATTATCTCAGAAATGCTAGTGATTTTAGGGTTCGACAAGCGCACACCAATGTGATGCAGAGAACATTGTTTTACAAAATTATTCAGAATGAAAAATAATTTGGTTCAGAGCAGATAATAATTTTATATTATTTATATCTAAAAAAATTTTTTTCGTATTGTAATTATCAAAGTATTTCATAATACTACTTAATATCTAAATAAAAAAATATAAGAAAATATACAAAGGTTTTTACTGAATATAATGATATAATACGAGTATTATACATTACAAGAAAGAAATCTTGTATCAAAAGAATTCCGCGTTTATGATATTACATGAAACCACATTGCATTCTCTTCAATCGTTATTATTACCATTAAATTTCAATAATTGTACATAGCCTAAAAAGGTTTAAGTTTATAGAAATAAAGCGAATAGTTTATGTTTCTGGTATATTAAAAACATGTGTTCAACTCATTTTCAAAACCTTAGATTATTATATATCATAAATCAAACAACAGTTTCCTGTTAAAAATGTTTTTATATAAAGCAGAACTACAAATAAGTTTCAGCCATTTTTTCCATTCTTCTATAAAATATAGCAACGATTACAAGTCCGCCGCATTGTCATTGTCCGCTCGCTTATGAAATTTCCAACTTTCCATGACATTGACGCATGCATATATCATGCAGAATTTGACTGCTGTGATTTGGCATGAATACTTGTGTTAGCACATAACTTGAGAATGAAATATAAAAGGTAAACAATCATTAAAATATCTTATAAAACTCTTTTTTTAGTATATCATCCAATTCAGAGAGTGGAACTTTCAGTCCTTCTTCTTCCATTTACGTGACGCCATAACCTTGCAACCCACAAGGAATAATACCCTTATAGTGAGAGAGGTCTGGAAAGACGTTAAGCGCTATGCCATGATAAGTTACCCATTTTCTTAAACGGATACCAAAAGCTGCAATTTTTTTTTTCTACTCCGTTATGGTTTACCCAAATGCCTATTCTGTCTTATCTTAACTCTCCAAGTATATTAAATTGCTTCAAAACATTGTTCAATTTAAGCCATGACTTTTAGAAAATAATATTTATAAAGTTCAGTCATATGATGCTAGCGGCCGCCTCATATTGCCTTTGCTTTAGATAATCATATCCTGAAATTCATCACTGTTACTGTACAAATATATTGTTAAAAATTTTTATCATATCTAACCTAGCTGTTGCTCCGCTTGTTTTAAATGTACAACACATTCACACCAACAAGATAAAACTACAAACATTTTACAAAAACAAACAAAACATACATGATTTGAAGTATGCAAAATTCCAAGTAAATCGACAACAAATGATGTTGTTGTTATTCGTGCGTTCTTGGTATTTCGCTTCTTACTGTTTGTCTTTGTCACTTGCTTAATGTTAGCAATATGTGTGAATGTGTATATTCACAAGAATTACATTTGAGTCTAAAATTATGAACGACTAGAAAGATTGTGACGATTGTAGAATATGATAATGAAGAATAAATAGCAGACAGGTCGGCAGCAACAGGTCAGTTTATTTTTAAGCTTTGTGCAATATAGCGATAAGTTAGAAAGTAGCAAGTCTAGGGTTTTGGTACAGGGTGGTATCAAGTAAAAATAAAGTTGTGAATTATTTAAGTACTGTATAATGAGCAAGTGTGGATGTCATTATTTCGTTTACAATTTTAGGAATCCGCAAAAGCATTTTTAGAGGCAAAACCGTAACAATATAAATAACTAAGTAATGAAAAATGTGGTAATGGAACACCATTGACTACCAACTGCCTTTCTGCCAAATAACCCCCATGTCATGTGAGTTATTTGGCTTCCTATAGTTTTATGTGCTACTACAAATGAGGAATTCCTACACTTTATACCCCAGAAGGCAGATTGATCTGTTCAAATGTACACCAAGCAAAATCTGCTATCCAGGGGAAGTTACAATTGATAATTGAATATTACTTCTGTCCTTGGAGTTTTGCCAAAACAGATAGTCAATTTGTGATTGTTGTTTCAAAAATATAGCCGCTATTACAACTCAAAACTAAGATGCATCTATTATACAATGCGTTAAGAATAGTCTGCGGCTACACAAACTAGTCAAAGCACATTATTAAAAAATTTTTTTTATCCATTGGCTATTATGGTCATATCTATATACATATCTGCTCTTTAACTATTTTGCAGCTTATTTAAAAGTAAAAATATTTTCCTCGCAACGAGAAATTTGTAGCCTGTTGCCAAGTGTTATTATTAATTTTCTTTACCAGCCACATAATCGTTAACCAACCAGCTCCTCAGCCATTTCTTGATTGTATTGTTAGTGTTTGTAGTGACGTTTTTATTATTGAATGGTTCGAAGACGATACTTAGAAATTTCATATGGTATATTGTTCTATTTATAATTAAAAGTTGTTGCTATCATTTGAACACACAAATACACTCCCTAGAAATCTGTAAATGAATTTATGGTCGATTGATTTTCTAAGCCAAAAACACGGGTCAATATATAAGAATTTTATTTTAATATATTTCCATACAATCATATTATTTCCTATTGCCATTTTATAGATTGGGATAACCCAGGCAGTATATAAAACCAAAAATTAAAATATATCTTGAAGCAACAGTGTTATTTAATAGTTATTTATAAGAAAAAGGCAGAATTAATGGGTTTATTTTAGAGGGTATAAATTATGTTGGGTAGATAGAAATGATATATACTGATATTGAGCAAAGTAAAGTGCTTGTGAGATTTGGCAATTTTACATTTGTTTAAACGTCTCATCGATGTCACCATGTATTGAAGATAGCAATTTATAAATGCTTGCTTTAATTTATGTGGCTGGTAACTCATCAGCAATATTCAATTTGGTATGAATAAGAAACCAAAATCGCACATGCCTGCTTCTTAAGAAAACCCCATCAGAAAAATTACAATTTCAATTATTTTTAATTATATTAAATCGCACAATTTCGTATAGAGATCCCATCACTTCCTCATAACTTATGCCAGCGTTCTAATTTATATTTGGTTGGTAAGTCATGGCCAATTGAACATTTTGAATTAGTGGCAGCCATATGTGGAGGAAACAGTGTAGCATGGATTACCATCCAGCAAAAGCCACGTGTAGTTGGGATCAATATCAAGTCAATAATGATCAGCATTTACGATGATATCCTACCCAATATTTTTCTTAATGAAATGTGGGCTAAAAGTCTACATCAATCGGTGACTTTCAAGATATATTAGACAATCTTGCATTTTAAGTGAATTCATATAGTTTCAAATTCGACAATATAGACTTCATTGCTGAAAAGGACTGCTTCTTGGTTCTTCCACAGAACACTCATGTGTACATTTATTTTCAGCTTAATTTTTTTACAAATTCAGCAGTGTTCTCATGCTAAATCTTTAATACTCTAAAAAAAAAACAAAGTTCTTGAAAAAAAAACATTTTTTTTATATGTATGTATTAATGTTAAATAGTCGAACTTTTATTTTTAATATTTCTAGTATTATATGATGATGGGTGGGTATCATTCGTCTAGCTCGAGTTCAATCCTGGCTAAAGCCAAGAAATATTTTTATTTATAATTATAACAATAATTGCCGCGATCAATAACTCTTGATCAAAGAAGACAGGAAAAAATAATTGAATACACTAAAGCTGGGGGACAACTAGCTGTTTCACAGTCGCTACACTGTTCACCAGCACCCATTAGGATTCGAACTTAGTACCACGTAAACATGATGTATTTTTAATACGGCTGTTTAACCAACTCAGCCACTAAGCCCTTATTTATTTTTTCGTCTATATTTGTCTCATATTGATCACATATGCAATTTGTTATAATCCCAGTTGTTTGTACTGCAGTTTGCTGTCACTGAACAACCAGTTATTTTGTATTATTTATCAACGTACGTATGTATGTTGACAGTCTCTGTGCTGGGAGATATATATGTATGTATTAATGTTAAATAGTCGAACTTTTATTTTTAATATTTCTAGTATTATATGATGATGGGTGGCTATCATTCGTCTAGCTCGAGTTCAATCCTGGCTAAAGCCAAGAAATATTTTTATTTATAATTATAACAATAATTGCCGCGATCAATAACTCTTGATCAAAGAAGACAGGAAAAAATAATTGAATACACTAAAGCTGGGGGACAACTAGCTGTTTCACAGTCGCTACACTGTTCATCAGCACCCATTAGGATTCGAACTTAGTACCACGTAAACATGATGTATTTTTAATACGGCTGCTTAACCAACTCAGCCACTAAGCCCTTATTCATTTTTTTTATATTTAAAAAACAAGCAAGTTTTATTTTAAACCCATAACAATATAAGTTACATGAATTTCTGTAGAGCTTTTTATAGTATCTGATAATACTGACCTCATTCATAATGCGAAGTCCGCCAAATTGCCTTCTGAAATCCTACAAGCTATTTAAAATTGACTGCTTTTGATTTCAATGGTGAGCATTAAAGACAGCTGTGATGTTTTCAGTAGTTCAGCTTTATTTGTTAAGAAATACCCACATTGTTTAATAATAAATTAAAACAAAAACATTGAGTATGACATATACATATATAGTCGCAAATATTAAGCATGTTTCAAAATGATTTTGATCTTATTGAGTGCAAAAATACATAATCAATGCATAAATAAAAATTTTTCATAATCATGTTTATGTTGTTGGATGTAACATACTATGGCTGGCTGGTCACAACAACAGTATGGCTGCTTATTAAAATTCTTATGGTTGAGAATAGTATGATTGAGCACAACCATATTATAGTTGGCCGAAAATATTTTTGACTTCTTTATTACGAACGATTGTTGTTTAAAAAAAAAGTGCATGCAATACTACCATTTCATGCAACCATATTCTAACAATGATAGACGGTAACAATAGATTTACAGAAATGCAAACGAAAACGTATTTATGGAAAAATGAACTGTAATTAAAACGACACTAGGTTGTTTTTAACAATAATGCACAATGCATATACTAAAGTTCTTGTAACCATATGTCAAACCGCCTTTTCTTTATATGTAATATTAAATAATTTGATTCAATAAAGAATTATGACATATATTATATCTAGAAAAGACTCCGTTCGGAAGGGCGGTTATGGTGAATATATATTGCTGTACGCTTTATCTATCCAAGGTAACTTAGCAAAACAGACAATATCAATTACAACTTCAATAGATACAGCTTTAACAGTATGACTGAGTACTAATATAACTATCCCTCTAGGGAGGCCATGTACAGAAATGTCATTACTATTTAATAGAGACGCCAAATCTATCAAAGAACTTATTTATATTTTAGTATATTATGAAATAAGGAATAAATTACAATATATAAATATATTATATTTAATCCTTTTTCTATACGTTAACTTAATCTAAATTTCACTAATCAAATATTATTTAAATATAATCTTAATATTTGGCTAATTAAATCAATCGTTTGTTTTCTAAAAGCCTTTCAAAAGCCCTAATACACATTAGTAAAAACCTAAGCACACATGTGTTAACTTATGTACATATATATCGCCTTAAATAAAATTAATAATTAATAACAATATTAATAAATTTCTTTTTATGTAACAGAATTAAAATTACAGTGAACATATACGAGTACCATCTGTTGCCATTCGTTTTATTCTTTCGTAATTAAATAAACTGGATAACAATTTCTGAGAAAATTTCTATACAAATACTAGTTATTTTTCTATTGTTATACATTGCCTTCAAGCCAACAAATTTTATTATTTCGTTTGTTATGCGACACAAGAGGCAAAAAAAAAAAAAAAAAATAAGAAAGTAAAGACATCTTACAAAATTTGCCGGAAATTATGTAGAATTAATAATTGGTAAACCAAACTATTAAAGCAATATGTATAAGATAAATTAATTTATATGGTATACATCAGTTCTTTTTTATATCCAGGATTATTAATTAAATAACTGCATAAAAAGCAACAACAAAAACAAAATGAGTGAGACAAACTTTCGTTGAATGATATAAGCAGTTGATGAATAAATTTCCACATTTTGATTTTGGCAAGCAAAATACAATTTTGTTGCTACTTTTGGTTTGAATAATATCTCGGTACCATTTACATTGATTTCGTGTTATATTTCAAAACGTTCCTTTGACTTGCGGCTTGTCTATTTCTGACTTTAAAAATAACTCAATGCTATTTATTAGATAATATTTCAAACCCCTGTGCAGAAACGAGAAATTATAAGGCAATAAGCCGGGTCATTTTAGATTTTTTTTTTTCATTTGAAAACAATGTTTTATCACTTTGAGGTAATATCGTGGCATAAAATTGCTGGAGCTACAATTCGGATAACTTATAATTCACTTAAGGGTCAACAGGGTCAACAACTAAATAAATTAAATATTTTCCACAAATTTTCACATGTGTCTCGGACCACAGACACGTAGAATTTGCAATATATTATGTCGGTATAATTAAAGTTAAACGATGCAGAAAATCAGCAAAACTTTGGCAGTAATTTGTTCAATTCCTGGAGATTTCCTGAAGCTTATTTTATTTAAGACGTTTTTGGCATCTTGAAAAATAACTACCAAAGGCATAGGCGGCCTAACAGCATATAGCGGAAATTCATCTGCATCATCTACTGTATCATACATACCCTTTTAAGAATCTGTTCTTGCCCAATCGCCGGTTGAAGTACGCAATGGTGGCTTACCTGTTACGGGTCTTTTCAGACCTTTTGTCGCTTTCCACAGGAAATAGTCAGGTTGAGAAGTATCACCAAGACCTTCCAGTCATTCTCTGGATTTCAAGTAGATTCCTTAATTGAATTACGCATTCCCGTAGCCCAGTTTTAAGTTGGTGAGACCTGCGACATTGCCACTCTATTGTAACACTTCCTTTTTCTGAGAAAAGTGGCTAATTTCAGACGAATAAGTTCTATTGTTCTTATTTCTGAAACTTGTATGGCTAGTGGTAGCATGTGAAGTTTAAGGTTTCTTTAACGTTCGCTAATGTTTTATATTAAAAATAAGTGATTTATAGTCAACTATTATTTAGCTAACGTATATATCGGAGTTAGGTAAGGCAAATGATACAAGATCAAAAAAATAAACCTTATAAAAACAACGGAATAGGTTTTTTGACCTTAAAAATAAATACGTACGTTTTCGAAACGACAGGCAGTTAATGTAAAACTATAATGTAATAATAGTTTTTAATTATTTTACTATGTTTATAAATTATTGCAATCATACTTATATTATAGTGACCACAACACCGTTTTAAAGAGATTTTGTAAAGTCGGCCAGACTTTTAAAACATTTTCCTTTGAATGAATCGTACGATCATGTGAGATAGCGTATCAGGGCCTTTAGCAGAAATCTAGCTATTTTAAATGAGGCCACAGTGACAAGAGTTTAGATACATTTATTCTTTGTGTAAGCAACATTGTTTAAGAAGCTGCTTTGTAAATATGCATTATCTGTTGTAAAAGTAAAAGAAAAAAAAAAAAAAACAATGAAATTTTAATGTATGTGTTATGTGTATATGAATTTTGTTCGAGATTCGAATAACGGTAAAATACAAAAATTAAATTCGTAAGAAGTGTAAAGCTATATGTTAAAACGAAAAATTAATAAAAAATAAAAAAAAGTGAATATTTTGAGTATTTTTTGTACAAATTTTCTATACGTATCACTCATTTGTTTCCCATAAACACCATATTAACAAACAAAATTATATATATGCACATAAGCATTTATAAAATAGGCGAAAACTTGTATTTTATGAAAAAATCGTTTTAAAATGTTTTGGCTCCAAAATATAATCAAAAGTTTTGACCACAATTTCAAAATTCTACAGCTTAATCTATGCCATAAATTTTCAATACAGTGATATTTGTTATATTAATTGCATAGAAAAACATCAATAACATTATTTTGGCCAGAAATTTTTAGTTCCAAGATTCAGGCGGTAATAATCCATTCAAAGAACTAGTAGAGTTCGCGTTAGATATGCTGTCTCTTCCTTGGCTTAATGCAGGTATAGAAAGAGTTTTTAGTCAACTAAACATAGTCAAAACTAAACTACTAAAACTACAGACTTATGACTGGCATGTCAAGAAAGTTCTAAACCTTTTGATTTATATAAAACAGAAAATTAGACAAAGGCACTTATTACTATAAATTACAGATATGGACTTGGGATCAATTTAATTTTACTTTTAGAACGAGATTCCAGTATGTCTTTCAAAAGAGGTTGCAAGAATGGTTTTATATAGTCAAAATACAGATGACTGGTTCTTCGTTTTTAATAATATAAAAATATGAATCAATAGTAGAAATTATACAGTATATACAATATGAATTCGACATTTAATTTGTTTACATTAGTAGTTATGAATTAAATTGCTACAAATAAAATGTTACTTGTATGATAACACTGGTTTACAGCCAAAAACGCCTCATGCCTAGATAAGATAACTCGGACCTCCCGAACACGAAAAACGCTGTAATGTAAAAGTACCGTTTTTTAGATAACGGTACTTTTGTGTTTTTCGGTGTATGGTCTCACTCAACCCCTTAGAGAGGCCAACCAAAAAGTCCGATCGAGATAAGTGGCATATCGTTGGAAAGGTAACTGAACGCCTTTACCGACGTAAAGAAATGGATGAGTAATGACACCTCAAAGTTCAAAATGTCCCAATTTTTTACGCTTGTTTCAAAATTTTTCATTGTTATTTCTTTTTTTTTTTTCTACGTTGTAGTAAAAATCTGGAATATTTTATTTTTTTACCAAGTAGTTTATTTAATTACTAACATTTTAAGCGTAATTTGAAAAAAAAAACGAATAAAAAGTAAAGTTTTTATTAAGGATTTTGTGGAACGACAATATTTTCATTTTCATTGCACACACACTATATTCGGTGTTAATTGAAAAAATTTGTTGAGTGTTATAATATAGTTATTAATAACTTAATTTGAATACAATAACACTAATAAAATTGTTAGAATGTACTCTTCCCTATCTTTGGTAATTTTAAATTGCTCCTAGATAATAATTTGGATTTGTTTAATATATTATTTAATTAATTAAGTAGTATTTCGTTAATTTTAAGATCCTTTTTGCTTATTTATTTTAATATGTCTGCCAATATTTCGCTTTCCTTCGGATAGCTTCTTCAGGGCAATAATATTATTGCCCTGAAGAAGCTATATATATATATATATATATATATATATATATATATATATATATATATATATATATATATATATATATATATATATATATATATATATATATATATATATATATATATATATATATATATATATATATATATATATATGTATAATTATACATTAATCTAACATTAATATGGTAACTTTTATTAGGATATACAATTACAACAATGTTGAAGCATATTAACTGCGTTTCAAATATAACAATATAAAATTAGCAGTACCAACCATATAATTCAAAAATAGTATGTTGCCCCCCTTAGAAAATTGTCAGGTCAACCATATTTTTTTTTTTTATATGTGTAGGGAATCTTTCTTTTCTAAAAATCGGGTACACAGTTAACATCAACGGAAAGGCAATTATTACCTAGTTTGTTACTTAGTTTATGTTTTTATAACGTATTCAAATTGCTTTAAGTATTTAAAAATTTTCCTAAAAGCAATTATTTTATGTTTATATTTTTCACTATAAACATTACCGCAAACTTATAATATTGCATCAAACTGTACTTAAATCAACATATTTACATGAAAGCTATAAATTCATAGTTCATTTTAATACTATTTCAATATTTTTTTAATTTTTTATGCCTGACATATTTCTCCCTTTTATTTACTGCAAAGTTTTTGTTTAATTTTCATCGAAAACTGGTAATTTTCTACATTTTAAACACAAATGATAAACTTAAAATCATTTAATATGAATTAAACTGAGTTTTTTGTTTTCTGAGAAAACCATAAATTAGATCATTTACTAAGAACTCTAATAACTTTCTTCATATTTTAAAATAAATAAATGAGGTTCAAGTAGATCACAACTAAAATTTTTATTATAAATAATAAAATAATGTTTTAGATTCAAAAAATAAACTGGTAATATAAACTATTATTTATTGATTATTCTATGTTAGACTTAAGTTGTTATTTATTTTAAGTGAAAAGTATTTAAGCAAACAGAAAAGTGAAGCAGTTTAACTAATTACACAGGTACAAGTAAATGTAACCATAATCAACATTCATGTGTAATAAATTATGATTTATGTTTGTTCTACATCGAATTGTAAAACTGAATTTTATTTTTCTTTAATTTGCTGTTTTTTAATTTTGTGCATTCTTTTAAAAACTAACTTCGACAATATTTTCATAAAAATTTCATATGCTTCATTCAATTTTATTTAAGTTTTATGGTCATCATGATCATTCTTTCGTGGCGAACGTTCTCAAATTTAAATTTAAATTCATTAGCTCAATTTAATTTAAGCAATTAAGTACGTCAAAAAATGAATTACTTTTTTTTAAATTTGTTTTCCATGTTTTGTGTTTCTTTTTAAACACACATTCATAAGAATTTGTTAACACGCATGTATGTGCGTACGGTTAGAAATGGCATTTTACTTATTTTATCACAGCACATTTTTAGTGTAAAAAATCCAACTGTACAAAACCCAAAAATCTAATTTAAATATTTATAAAGTTCAACAAAACATCGTAAGTAAATAATATTTGCAAATACCTCTCTGGGTACGGAAAACTGTTAAAATACATATATATGTATTATAGGAACTAAAAATATAAATATCTCTTGTTCAGAGACAGTAAACACTGTAGAAACAATGCGGGCAATTAACCGAGTGCATACGTTATTCAATATGAGATGAATATAGACAAAGCATAATTCAATTGCTCAGTGGTTGAGTGGTTAAGACTTCATGGCTCGAGTTCAAATCCGAAAATGGGTGCTGATGAGTAGTGTACCGACTACGAAACAGCTAGTTGTTCCCCAGCTAAAGGTTTGATTATTAATTTTCTTGTCATCTACAGTAAAAAATTATTGATCACAGCTAATTTGTATTATAAAAAAATCCTTCTTCATAAAATTTATTTAAGTTGATCTCAGGCTGATAACAACAAATATGCTATTGCATGGAGTGAATTATCTCACGGCTCATCGCAATCCCATGTGGCTTACAAGACTTGTACAAGTGGTAAATTTTTGTCATATGTTTGTAGCCATATACATATATAAAACCTTGCTGAAGAGCTCGGCCCACCAGCCAGTTTACAATACCCCAATTAGTCGTTAGGAGGCTAAGCCTTGCGAGTTGGATATCCGAAGCAATGCCAGTCCTACTTCTTAACCAACGTCCTTTATCACTTCTGGTTCCTTACATTAGTTTTTAGTAATTAGTTCTCCGAAAAAATGTAAATACAAATAACCCCTCACTACGATTTTGTGTCTAATCCACAACCACAACATTGTAAACAAGATGCAGGCACTTTAACCAAGGAGGGTTTCCAAAACAGTGGCACATCGTTATGTGCTGATTCCCGTTCTGCCTTTCCATGCCTCTACACCCGAGAAAGCAGACTGCTCAAGTTGAAATTTCCGAGGGATACATTTTCAATAATTAAACTTTTATTTTTATTACAATTGTTTTATTGTTTCCAAAAGAGCTGCTCTGATTACTGTGCAAAGTTACCGATTTTCTCTCTAATTAACTCAGTGAGTGTAAACACGTTCTATATACTCGTATGTAATAAATAGCGAAGATAAAGTATCATTAAGAGAAAATAACATGTTGTGCTTCATTTTGCAATTACATATACATATGTATATTTGTACCTGTTAAGTCATACCTGCCTTTGAAAAGAAATGAGTGTAAAATTAAAACAAATCTTGCTTCATTGACAATTTACATTATGAAAATGTACAAAATTGATTACCGAACAAGAGCGAATACACAAACAAGGATCTAAACATTCGCAATAATTTACATTCATATTCGCCATAATGACGATAGTTGAGTTTATATAAATCCTTTTGATGATGAGGAAAATACAATTTAAGCCTCAAAAACGCCAAAAGCTATAATTGTTACGCATACTTAATAAGTATTCCGCACACTCCAGCACATATGGTATGTATCTACGTACATACTCGTATATACGAGTACTCATACAAAGTCTACAAGTAGACACACAAATAAGCGCCATCAAACAGTTGAATGAATAAGTAACGAAATAAGCACATTTCCTTTTTTTTCGTTCCACTTTAGTCTATCACATTTATAAGCCTTAGTTAATGCAATAAAATATATGTATGTATTTTAAATGTATGTGCTGCATGGGAGTATGAACTGAGCGAAATATGAATATAATATGTATTTCTTCCATAAAGCAAAATGCAATAAAAATTCAACATTTATAGAAATGTGTTGGAATATGAACAGATAATGTAGTAAAAAGAAAAATTATATTATATTTAAAATAAACGTACAACGGAAACTGTCTACTTTTCACGGCATTATGGCTCCCAACAAAGCAGAGCCTTAAAATAAATACCACGAGCAGGTTCTTCTTATTCAACCTTTTCGCCTGGTTTTGATGAGTAATGGACTAGTCTTAGAACGGTAGAGAAAGAGATCATGTTGTGTATTTTGTATTATACAACATTAAAAGTAACTGCACATGAGATAGATGAAAGTGTGTGATTGTTGGGAGAGAATCTCTATGAATACATACCTACATATTTACACTTGAATTTAAGATTCAGTCAGGGCTGCCAGCAAAAATGCGAAAAAAAATCATTATTATCCCTTTAGTTTTAAAATATCGCAAAAAAAAATCGGAATTTGGAAGACGAAATATTGAAAAATACGTTAAATATTTTTTAAAAAACAAAAAGGACTTTGAGCTGAACGAATTATTTGCAAATATTGTTTATAAAATTATTTCAAAATTGAAAAATAAAATTTTAAATTATTAAAAATTAAAAAAAAAAGAATATTTATAACCATAACAACAAACTTAAAAATATAATAAATAATAGGATTCGTAGAAAAAGACAATATCCAAAATTTTTGGTTGTTGTATCTCGGGTTTTAGTTGAAATTTTTTCTTTCTTAAGTTTCATAATTGTTGTTTATTTGAGCTTGAAGTCACATGTTATAAAAGTATTAGTTTTTTAATATTTGGATATTTCGACACCCCTTTGTGTGTCTTCTTCAGGAAAATTTTAAAATTTTTAAACGTAAAAAAACTAGGATTAAGATAAGAATTTCTTAAGTTTCTTAAGACGAATTTTTTACAATATAAATTTGCTGTGATCAATCATTTTTTGACTGAAGAAGACAAGAAAAAATAATCAAACCTTTTTAGCTGGGGGACAACTAGCTGTTTCGTAGCCGCTATACTACTCATCAGCAGCCATTTTCGGGTTTGAATTCGGGTCATGACACATTACTGAGTCACCGAGCTATTGAATTATTCTTTGTTTATATTCATCCCATATTGAATCAGGTATGCATTTTTGTAAATTGCCCATTTGTACAGTGTTCACTGTCTCTGAAACATCCAGTATTTATTTTTTTGTTATTAACATAAATGTATTAGTAATAATTCTCCGTTCCAGAGAGGTAATTGTAAATATTAATTTATTGAATTTTTTGTGCAAGGTTATTTTTAGGCTAGCATATACGATTTTATTGTGTTAATTTTTACTCTAACTTTTTTGGTTTTTCTTTAAAGCGAAATGTAGCAAATTTATTTAATACAATCTTTTTATGCTTGAGTCTTTTCAAATGTGCGAGTAACATTAAAATAACGTGTTACTTTTTTTCTGTGTGTTAAGCTATATACATATTGTACATATAAATTCTTAATGTTCTATTTTATGCATTTTACTTCCCTATTTATCATACAAAGCACCTTTTATTTTTATATAATTCTATGGCTGGCATTTCTCTATTCCTTTAACACGATTTTCATCTACTTTGAATTGAGTTAAATTTCTTTGGGCTCTAGAAAATAAGTAATATCATATTGGAGGGGAAAAAAGGAAACTTAACATAGAAATATGCTCGTTTAAATATACTTAACTCATTTTTTCCAACATTTACCGTCACAAGTGGCTCAATGACTCCAACTGGGTTTTTTTTGCTTTCACACCTTTCCTATTGCAGAATCTTGTTGTTCTTCAGTCACTTGAATTGTAATCATTTTTGCACCTTGTTGGTTGTTTTTTATTTTATTTTTGGTTCTTTTATTAAAATTATGTTTTATTTCCTTGCTTTCTTACAATTTAGTTAAATCTTTAAGACAGTTTGCTTGTCTTCTTAGCTGTGTTACTCTGCCTGTTGTATTTTTTCTAGCTTCACTTTGCTGCTGTTTATTGCCTACTTACGCGTTAATATTGCATTTTAATAATGTCCTCTGTATATAATTTTTGCACATTTTTATTAGATGGCTTTCCTTTTTTTCCCGTTGTTTTTTCATCGCTTTTTTTTTTTGGAGGCGTTTGAAAATGTTTTCCTTTACTTCTTTAGCAATTTTAATGTCATTTATGCTCATTTAAAGGAATTGAAGATGAAGTCTTTAGAGTGTTTTCAACGTGTTTATAAGGACAAGAAACTGGCAACGAATAGTGGAGACGTAATCTTATGGAAAAGAGAAGAGAAGTACAAATTGAAGTTCAAAATGTTTTCACAACTACAGTAATGGCCTAACTTGACGATGGACCCATTCTACGGTGTTGATGCCTCAACAATACTACGATGTTGCTGGCAAAGTTGACACAGGTAGCCACTTTTTGTCATATGTTTGTAGACATATAAGCACATCCTTGCTGACAAGCTTAGGCTTTCTAGTCCCTTCTGTATGCAATTTCCCAGACGTAAGATGAAGTCGAGGCTTAACAAGTTGGTGGCAGAAAGTTCATAAATTGGATCAGTCTTTTACAAACAAATATACCTGTCTTTCCTTCACTTCTGGTACATTACATTACAGGTATCTGTTACCAGAAAACAGGAATTGAAGTTAGTTTTCCGAAAATCAAATATCAATGGGAACTTTTTAACCAAGATGCAGGCACTTCAATCACGGCCATCTCTAGAGAAAATATCTTGAAGGCAATGACTACTTCTTTGCTGCCAATCAACCCTCGGTGAGGGTTTCAGAAGCCCCAACACAACTTCCTAGAGTTTTATTTGCCACAGCAAATGCGGGACTCCTCTGGAGATTTGATAATGCTCTTATATGTTTACTATAAATTTTTTATGTTTTTTTTTCGCACAAACTATGATAGTAAGATCACATCATCACTCATGCTAAGTGGATCAAAGCCAGTATAGATCCATATAAATGTTTAACAAAACATTTGCGTGAAGCTAAATACGCCGAGTTAAATATTTTTGACGTAATAGAATGCCGTAATACCATATTTAACTGTGAAGATAAATATGTTTGACATAATGTCCCAACGAACTAATATGTTTGTTTATGTATTTTAAATAACTTTTATTTAAAAAAAATACAATACCTCAAAACGAAAAAAGTCGTGCAAGTGCGGCATAAGTAGATATTATTTGAAAGCATCTAAACTATATGCTGAAATTTTATCATAGAACATACATATCTAACAATTTTTAAGTTTTTGACCAAATAAAGGCACATCTTGGTTGTCACACAACAGGACCTTGAGGAATAGGAAGTCAAGAGTGTCCTCTAAGTGCCGATATAAGTGGAAAATCTCAATATTGTATTTGGGAGTTTTTTTTAATTTTTAAATTTGAACTTAGTGGAAAATTGGTGCTTACGTATATGTGCACAGAATAAAATAGATGAGATTTTTTTTCAATCAAGTTATGTTATTAATAAAAAACCATCAATTTAATAAAATTTGCATTGACTTAATTAAATTATTATTAATAATGAATTTTTGGAAATATCTCTTAATAAAATGCAATTAATAAAAAGTTTTCCGAATTATTGACTGTTATTCAATAAATAAATTTAAAAGGTTGTCATATAACAGTGAAGAGTTGTTGTTTCTTTAGCAATTTTTTTTTTTGTTAAGTATATTTTACATATTAACAACAATTTTTGCTTTTAAGTGAAAAAGCTATTTCTACTTTATAATTTGAACTATCAATCCGGCAAAAAAACTTTTTCACAGGAAATTTGATAAAAAAGTGCAATTTTTTTTATCAATATGGCATCTATTTTTTTTCTGTGTGCCCATATATGGCAAAATTCTTTCACATATCACCACTTTTCTACCTCAAATAATTTTTTTCTTTTTATCTGACATCCGCAATTGATATCTGCCACTTATATCGGCGTTCAGATGACACTCCTGGTTTTCTATAAGTTCTTTTTGAGGGACAACTAAAAATGTGCCTAAATATGGCTAAATTCTTTCGCAGTTCACCAATTCTCCACTAAGTTCAAATAAAATTTTTTTTTTTAATTCTTAAATATAATTGAAATCTGCCCTTATATAGGCGTTTAGAGGACATTTCTGGCTTCCTCATCCATAAGGTGTTGTTGAGTGGCAACCATATATGGCCAAATTCTTTCGCAAATCGCCAATTTCAAATTTACATTTTTTTTAAACTCCTGATCCTAGTTTTTCTGACGTTTATTAATTTAATATTTGTAATAAATTTTTTTCAGCTCAAGTTACTTTTTGGTTATATTAAAAAATTTGTTATTTTATCTTTCAATATTTCTTCTTCCTTCGAACGACTTCTTCAGAAAATTTTTTTTCCTGAAGAAGTCTTCCCAAGGAAGACGAAATATTGAAAAATAAAATAACAAATTAAAAAAAACCAAAAAGGAACTTGAGCCGAAAAAAATATATTGCAAATATCAAAAAAACTCCCAACTACAATTGAGATCCGTTAGTTATATCGGCATTTAGAGGAAACTAATGAACTCCTACTCCACAAGGTTCTGTTGTGTGGCAACCTAAAATGTTCATTTTTTTTGGTCAAATCTTAAAAATTGTTATATATGTTCTATGCTAAAATTTCAGCATTTAGTTCATATGTTTTATAACAATATTTATTTATGCTGTATTTGTGCGAATTTTTTTCGTTTTAAGGTATTGTGTGTTTTTCTTTTAAATAAAAGGTATTTAAAATACATAAGCACTATTTAAAATATGTCTCAAACTAAGTTTTTTATAATATTGCAAGAATTGAAAATTTTATCATAAGCTTTTTACAAGAAATCACATTTCGAGAAGCATATCCTGCAATGAAAACAATTTAATAATGGCACCATACTCGTGCTTCACGGACTTAAGTTATATTGCAAATGCAAAAAGTGTAGGTCGACCTGAATCATTTTTATATTCAGATAAATTAAAAATAGTTCAAAATAAAAATAGTGTTCCAATTTTTTATCATAATTATAGACGGGCTAATGATAAAACTGTTAATATCAACCTACAAAATAATTCATTAAGACTTATGTGCTGTTCATAGAACACAGACAAGCACTCGTCTAAAAAATTTTATATGGAAATCACTCAAAAAATTGAGTAACTTTCATACAAATTTTCTAGACGAGTTGCTCGTCTGTGTTCTATGAACAGTACATTAATAAAAGTATAAGTGACAAAGATAGTCGTTCAAGACGAAGCAATAAAACCAGAAAATATTATTGGTTATATGAATAGTGTTTTTACAAACAATTTGTTTTCTCTTTTTATTATTTTTAAGTTTAAGCCCGTGCCTGAGACGGTAGTGTAAGAATAGCAGAAGTTAAAAAGTAAATAAACGAACTTAAAAAATACATAAACAAACATATTGCTTCGTTGGGATGTTACTTCAAAAATATTTATCTTCACAGTTAAATATTTCGTTATGTCATTCTTTTACGTCAATCATATTTAACTCGGCATATATGTATATCTTCACACACATTAACAAAACTGCAATTAAACCAACTTTAGCATTTATCCTAAAAACTGGCCCTAATTTTTCTTGCAGACAAGCAACAGCTTGTGTTTCTTCAACAACAAATAATAAGTAAAATAATAGGCCGATTCACAAAATTATTTGACTGAAAATATTTCAAAAAATATTTTTATTTAAAAACCAGCTATGATCCTGCTGAATAATTATGTCTGGTAACAAATATTATCATTGTTTAGGTAAATAGTTTTTGTATAATGACTGCTGCTTTACAGTAAATATTTTATGCCTTAGTAGTACAACAAAACTTCAACAAATTCTTAAGCAATTACACTCCCGTTTTCTGATATCCTGCAAGATTTTATTTTTACCAAATTGTATTTTCAAGTATTTTTGGAAAAAAGTCAGAGTTGTGTAATAGACTACATTCAAAAATCTATTAGATATTGTCAAAATTTTATCATAAAGTAGATTTCATTTTGTATGAGACATCTCGTCAAAATAGGCTATACGAGCACTTGACTCGAATTCTATAGGAGAGAAAATTTATTACTTTACTAGCCCAAAAAACCTTATGTTTAACATTAGTTTTTTTGTGTAGATATTATGACACTAGTAGTCTTCACATTTACTTCAATAAAACCATAAATTATATACTTACATAAGTCAAATTGTTTTTAATAGATTTTCATACGAAAACTACTGCCGTACATACTTTGTAAAGCTGCAAATTTAAATACTTATGTATTTTTGTTTACAATCATTCTGATATGAGGATTACTTTCAAAATAAATTGCAATTTATCCTAAACTTTTATTTCCTTCCTTCGTTCTTGTTTCTTCTGTAGTTTTTCGTTTCCCTTACTTTTTTTGTAAGAAAGGTGAATAGTACTTAAAATATAGTTTTATTAATTATAGATATTTGCAAAAACTTAAGAAAATTATTGAATATTTTCTATGTACGAGTATGTATTTAGGTTTATATTACATTTTGTGGTTGGTTGCATGAGAGAAAAAGTTAAGTAAAAGTTTCTTTATATTTATAGTTTAATGACAAAGTTTCAAATCTTATTTCTGAGCCTGATATGCAGAAACTTGTAATGAGAAAGTTTGATTATTAAAACAAAATCGAAGTTTTTTTTAAGAAAATGTCGTACATTTCCGTAGTTAAAAAGTTAAAGGAAAAATATTTATAACACTCTTAATGGCTGAGGGAAAAAGTAAACTATTTCGAAAAGAATCAATGAAAACCTTGAAACAAAAATGGGATATTATATTCAAAAGAATACCACTTGATGTAAAAGACGCATATGCTACTGCACTTTTGTTATTTTGGTTACATCAGTAGCTTTCACATTTTGTTCCTTAAGAAGAATTTTTTTTACCATTATCCGTATTTTCTATATATGTATGTATGTTCATTACTAATTTCGTATGAAATCAAAGTGCACCGTAATAGGTAGCAGTATGTGTACACGTGGTTTTTCTTTTTTTTCCCCTTTGTCCGTGTTTTCTTTATATGTTTAATATTAATATTATTTTCAATGCATTTCATTAAATTGTAGTGTGGAAGGTGTTGGACTAAAATTTGATCATCTGAGCAGTGGCGAAGGTATATACACTGGGCACTGATCAGTTTTAACTAATTTAAATCCAACATTTTAAATGCTACAATAGACTTTGTTTTAGTATTTCGTGTTGTTATTGTTTAAGTTAAACCTCCACGAACACTACTCCTTTTTTCCTCTTCATCTCAACCTATTTTCCTAGTTCCAGTACAATGCACTGCATATGTAGGGGTCAAGGTAGGGCAATTATCCTTAATCATGTTACTAAATAGCAAATTCGATAAAATATCGCTATGATTATTTTAACGCTACGATTATCGTATTAAAATTTATGGCGTGGCTCTGAAGAGCGATTATCGTAAACGTTACGATCATTCGGTGAATTCGTGTCGTTGCAAGTTCTTCTCTATTTATCAAATCAGCTATCTCTTGTTCAATATGTTTTTCAAAAACATTGTTATTGAATTTTTTATTTAACAGCATGTGTAAACAATACATTTTTTTTTTATCAAAATTTGACTCCAGAATCGGTCTGCCGGGAGGATTTTGTGATGTGGTAGGTGTTATTCAGTCCGTTTAGTAGATGAAAAACCAAACCTATTACTATTAAGTGCAATCTGCCTAAAATATTCTCCGCTTTTTGTGGGAGTGCATAGAAAAAACCAACATAGCCAATTTCACGACACTCTCAAGATTTTGAAGACCACAACTTTGTCCTGGAACAACGCTTTTTGCTTTGACCGACACAAGTAGAGATGAACTGGCAAAAGCAACGATATGACTTCACTAAATGAGAATAAGTTTTACAAAAATTGCTGTCGAACTTTTATTACAATAGTTGTATCGCTTAATTAGTTATAACAATATTTTATCGAATTTGCTATTCAATAACATTTTTAATGGTGTTTGCTCTCAAGCAAAATCAGTAGAAAATGACTGTATCATGAAAAAGTCGCTGTTCGGTGTGAAATTAGCGCTGATGTGGATAACGGACCGCATATCTTTAAGAATTATGTTGGCCACGCCAGCGCTCTTAACGGCTGAAACCCATGATTAGTATATTCTATTAACATGAATTATTTGATAAAGGCAATAGTATTGTTTTAATGACGTTACGATCTGAAAGCATCTCACTTAAAACAAATTGTAGGTTTATAGGAATAAACCACAAACTACACTTTGCTTGTGAAATATACAGAGTAATGCTAGTTGAAGAGGCTAGATAATTAGTAGCAAGGCGCTAGCTAATTGTTCTTAGATAATCATGTACAAGAATTTTCTCCTGTGCTTATTAGCAAATGTAAGACATTTAAAACTTCATTTGTGAGATTCAGTAATATCCTTTTGGGGGTTTTCCCTCAAAGTTTTGTTTAATCTTGGATCAGAACTCAAGGGATGACGACTACATATACATTGTATTGTACAGGAACTAGGAAAATAGGGTTTGAGAAGGATAAAAGCAGAAGTAGTGTTTGTGGACGTTTGACTTGAGCCTTCCAACGTTATACGAGTATGTAAAAATAAATACATCTGCAGGCAACGTGTTCCACAGATGAACCGTACGGTTGCAAAACGATTTCTCTCTGTAATATATTATCATTGTTATTCGTAGGTATACGAGTAAGTTTAATCAAAGCGTTTGTATAAGTACATTTTTTCGTTTTATAAAACAAGTATCGAAATTATCTTGAACATAATTTCGCAAGCAAAGCATAATGAAGGTTAGTCTTTTAGAGTTACAATAAAACATTAGCTACTCTGTGGATATTATCGTAGAAACTAATGATTTGCTTTATTATTGAAATGTATTAAGCTTTGAAGAAAGGTTTCCAAGTAAGGCAAGGTGACATGTGAATATGAGTGGAGCGGATCGTGGATACATCAATCAGCTATTTAAAACCTTGTTTTTGTGATGATATTGCCTGAAAGAAGATCACATCATGATCAACCAACTATTACACCTACTGCTGATCATTTTGCAGATACAAGCACTTCAGCCAAACGATGCATAGAGTGCAGTGAAAATAAAATATAGCTTAAAAAACTGAAAAACACGCTTTGATATCAAATTAAAATAAATATCCATATAACTAGATAATTATCTGTATATCGCGTTCCGAGTTTTTTTTGAAACTCGCAAAATCGCCTTCAGATAGGTCAGATACATGTTCCACGGTCAAAACACGCAGCGAATATGAAAACCCAGTTTCGAGTTTTTTTGTCGGCTTCAGGAAACGTCCTCCCTCTACCATTCGCGCTAACACGAATGACCATTTATAGTTCAGATGCATATTCCACTGCAAAAACACGCACCGAATATGAAAAACCGGTTTCAAGCCGGTTAGCGAAATGGTTCTATATTATTTTGGAATTCCCAAATTTACGAATAGTTGTCAAAATTTTGTTGAATAGTTGTCAAAATTCTACCAACAAAATACATGTTGATGTTTGTTGGTGTTGTATTTATTGTAATTCTGCCACTACCTGTATAAAGCTGCCTTGAGTAAAATGATTTCGTCAAAGGAAAAACATGCCGAATGTGATATCTATTGAAAAGCAAATGAAATGCCGACATATAGATAGCTGGGACACATAGAAAACAAGCTATTTATTAGTATCAATGTTAGAGGCTAAAATAGTGAATAAAAACTCGATTGTATAAAAAACTAAGTAAATCGACTGCAGCAAACCCGTGGAGTTTGTTTTTCATCTTACCTAATATATACTCGTACATATCGCAAAACAAGCAAAATCTTATATTAGAAAATTACTTTTTAATTTTAGTCAAAATAAATATTGCCAAAAATAAGTGAAAACAAATAAATATTACAAAGTAACAAAATTTTTCGCTTTTATAAAAATTGGGATCAACAATCCCATCGTTCATATACATATGTATATACACCACAAAACCGATGCTATAAAAGTAGAAAAAAAAAACGCCAAACCAAGGTTATCTAAAGAAAATTTAATTTCGAAAATGCCAGTTACTCCAGGTTGTTTATGTTTGTTTTTGCTATTGTTGCTGCTATACCAGCAATTGCTCTAATTGCTGGGGGAATCAATTCACATCCGCCTCAATAAACAACTGCAGCCAGGAAAAAATTACACACAAACCACATCAAAGCCCGTAAGTGCCTAAATTAAGTTTTTCCCTTCTTTTTATATTTTTGACGTTTTAGTTTGATTATAAAAAAAAAAAAAAATAACCAAGCAAAAAGGGATGTGGAAAGTATATGTTTATTTTGGCATGTATGAGTGAGCATAGCGTAAGTGTGTTACAGGATAAATTGTTAGAAAACCTTGTTGCGCCGAGGGTTCAAAATCCACTTTTAAATAGTTTTGTGGTGGATAAAACTTCTGAAGGCGAATGTTTTAAAAAGTTTTAGCGTATAATATATTAAATAAATAATATTTTGTGAAAGGTTTAAGCAATCATGGAAACCAATAGGTGTTCACTGTTACAGCATATTTCTCTGTCACAGCATATTTAACGTAGTAGTAAAAAACTATACAGAAATGTAGCCGCGAGCACGGATATATAAAATGTTATGATCAAACTAAAAATCCAAATCCACTTTTAAATAGTTTTGTGGTGGATAAAACTTCTGAAGGCGAATGTTTTAAAAAGTTTTAGCGTATAATATATTAAATAAATAATATTTTGTGAAAGGTTTAAGCAATCATGGAAACCAATAGGTGTTCACTGTTACAGCATATTTCTCTGTCACAGCATATTTAACGTAGTAGTAAAAAACTATACAGAAATGTAGCCGCGAGCACGGATATATAAAATGTTATGATCAAACTAAAAATGGCGATACAGTGAACAATATACTAAATAGGCATTGTAGGCGTGACAAAGAAGTTAATAAATAATTTTCGAATTTTTATTGCATTATGTTTAACCCTAAGGGGTGACTACTGACACAACTTTTTTTCTAACCATTTTAATGTACATACCAATAGGTAGCATGAATATATTCATTTGTTTATATACACAATATTGAGTACTTTAAGGAAGGTTAACAGAATAAATCGAATGAAAACAGAAAAGAGAATAGATCACTATAAATATATTCTTTTATGTACTTTTTTTAATTCCAATATTTTTTTTTTTTTTTTTAAATTATTAAAATTTTTGCAGCTTAAGATCTTTTGTTGCTTTTTTATAAAAAAGTAACGTATTTTTTTATTTGTTTCGATATTTCGCTAACAGTTTGTTATTATGAAAATTAACATGTTAATTTTAATTTTCCTGACGATGCTAACAAACTGTTAGCGAAATATCGAAACAAATAAAAAAATACGTTACTTTTTTATAAAAAAACAACAAAAGATCTTAAGCTGCAAAAATTTTAATAATTTAACATAAAAGAAGATCAAATAATATTAGGATAAAATTTTTTTTTTTTATTTATTTCAGTTCTCTTAATCGAGCCCAGAAAACATCATCTCTTAATCGATTCCAGAAAACATCAAATGAAGGAATAAATAAAATGAATATAATTCAAACGTACATTACATTTAGTATATTACAAAATGTGCAGAATAAAGACAGAAATTGGTGAATTGAAGTTGATAAAAGAATTTTTTTATACAAGTACATTTATGAAATACATACATAATTTAATTTTTATAATAAATTTTTAGTTATATTTTCAATAAATGGCTGTAAATATTGACCTACATATGTATGTAAATGTGTGTGTATGCACTAACTTGTCAAAACCTTGACGATAAAGAATGATCGAACCAATTACTAATACAATACCACATAAATATGAATGCATTCGAATATTGCTTACATTCATTCGAATACTAATATACTTAAAACGTTTTGTTTTTATATGCGATTTACTTGAATGTGGTTGTATATGTTTCTCCACGCTTATCATTATTCAATCGGCTTGTGTATTCATTCTTTTGTTTTTATTAAAACAAATTTGTATTCAAATCGTATGTGTCACGATAATTTATTCACTCAGAAAGCAAATGATTATATTCAAATGTTACAAATATGACAGCTAGTGCATACTATAGAATTCATGCTATAGAATTTTTTGATACATGAATCGCTCAAGCAGCAATAAAACACCATGTTGTTTTTGCGTTGATATACTTATTGTAAGGCCAATTTGTTGATTTCCTGGTAAAATTAATTCGCCTTGGAAGTATTGTAACAATCTTTCAATTGGTTCGAGAATAGTTTAATTTAATTTTTTTCAGGGAAAAAATTTAATGCAATGGTGTCAGCTCTACAAGAGAACAACTCTTGCCAACACATATTTTTTGGTTTTTGGAACGCAAAAGAATTTTACCATGGCACGTTGAATTCGCCATGGACAATCTGACTCATACGAGTACATCAAAAAATGGTAGTACTTTTAAAAATACTCGTACATAAATCCAAAGCAAAGAGGCACGACTTTTAAGTTTTAAATACCAGCGATTAGACCACCAAATATGACATTAGAGGAGTGTTTTGCTATGATAATACTTTTAGTTTTTAATTTTTTTTAAGAAAAGTAAAACTTAGAAAAAGGAAAATGATGGATTTTATGGAAAAAGGTATTGCTACAGGATTGTGTTTTTTAAATTCTCATTCTTTTATTAAAAATAATGAGATATCTATATCCCATTATTTTTAAAATAAGCAATTAAAGAAATTTATATACCTTTCTCTCTTCTATTTGAAAACCGATTTTACTCCTTCCTCTAACGATTAGTAGATATTTTTGAGCATTAGTGCACCAAATATATATTACTAAATTCAGTTCAGTATTCAAGGTTTACATAGATAAATTATTTGTTACCACTACACATACCAAAATTAGATATTAATGTGTTTATGTGTGAATATATATGAATGTGTAACTACGCACAGAACCATACACTGTGTGGTCAGATCGTAGGATTTATCTTTTATTGCTGGAGTTTTGAGATGGTAAAAAGATTTTTTGAATTTTTTTTTTCTAGGATTTTTTTTTTTTTTTTAGAAATTTGTGTTTTTTGCTTTTTAATAGTTTTGAATAAAATGGAACCAAAAACATACGCAAAATTTTTTTTGTCAAAAGCAGATTTTTTTTTTCGGGAAATAAGATTTTTTGAAAAGCAGGAACCAAACTAGTGTGAGTGATTGCACTATTCAAAAGAAAGAAAATGAATGAACTGATTTGTGTAACAAAATGAAAGTGATAATGAGAAATTTAGATTTTTTTCTGACTATTTATGATATAATGCGCGATATGTTCATACGCTGTGTTTTATTTAATTTGCTCGTCGAAAGAAAAGTTGCTCAAAATATACTTTCATACGAATTTTCTAGACGAGTTCCTCGCTTGTGTTCTATGAGCAACACGTTAATATTTGGTCGATTTTCGACCACAGGACGAACTCTAGTATAGTTAGATGTTTGAAGGTATTTTTCAAAGGCGTCCAAGTCTACTGATGATTATAATATCGATGGTGAAATCTTGACATATAGACAGCTAGGAAACATAATAAACAAGCTGTATATACACGCAGAAAAAATATATGGTTGATATGACAATATTCTAAGGGCAAAATACTATTGTTGAATTGTATAGTCGTAGACAACTACATAATATGGTTTCAATCTAAAATTTATTTACAAAACGTAGTACAGCCACGAACCAAAATTAAACTACGTAACCATATATTTGGTAACCATATAGTTGCCCAACCATATAATATTAGCAATCCTACCCATTTTATGGAAAAATTGTGAAATATATTGTCACGTTCAATCGTAATAGTGTTGAAGTTAACAAAATTATATGATAAAATAAATACACATACATACACACATAAGTTATTTCCACAATTAAAACCACACTTTTGTAATTTATTCAATATATTTTTTAGCCAATATTTCGATATTCAATATATTTTTTTAAAACATTATTTTTATTTTAAAATTACAATAGAAAGCAACTAAAAGAATTTGCAAGATCTTGCTGTTTTGAAAACATTGCTGCATTTTTGATCTGGCCCATAAAACTGCAAAAATACATATTCGAAAACCTAAAAAAAAGGTTACATGCACTTATTGATATCAATTATTATACAAACCTTTTAAATTTCAAATATTTATTTATATTTCCTTTAATATTTTTAAACTAAAAAAAACATGTACACAAAAAACTGGTTCGTTTAAATTGATTATAAATGCATTTGTCAAACATTTTCATTAAAACAACAAAAGTTAGTATATTTTGTAAACGCACTTGTGTTGCCAAACAAACAACAACCATACTCATGTTTAAAAATTACAGTCTATTATTGTACAGCACAAAAGCTATGGTTGCATTCAAACTAGTTTTTAAAACATTATTATTGTTCTCAACCATATTTTAAAACGATAGAAATACAGCAGTAGAAATATAGAATTTTCAATATTACTATGTTTAGATTGGATTAAACTATATTAAAAATGATAACACACTGCTACCGGCAATAATTCACATTATGACAGAGCAAATACTAACGTTGCCACAACAATATTCGAAATTGCCTTTTCTCTGCGTGTATTTCTTGATTTATTGATTTAAACTTGTGTTAATCGAAAACACACCCTGCTTAAGCATACAATGAATAGTAAACCTCATATTTCTACTGGCAAGTGCATTAGTTACTTATAAAGTAGGAATTGATGAATTAGCTAATAGTAGATTAAATTATCTACATCTTCCAAACTTTCATTTTTTATTTGTCATGACTCTGGCAAACATGCATAAACTTTAACGAGTGCGTTTTAAAGCGGTCGAGTTTGAGAAAACATCTCTGCAGTTTCTATGGTTAACCAAATTTTATGGTTGGAAATGACTGATGGATACCAAATTTTTTTTAAAATATTGTATTTGCCATCATACTTGTTTAATAACAAGTACGATGGCAAACATAATACATTAAACATTTCGTATATTCATCAGGCCAAACCTTGGTTTTGCCTTGTTAAACAAGTATGATGGCGTTTTATCGGGCTTAGTTGGAACGTCGTGATTTTAATTTAAGAATATAACTGGATGTGTGAAAATTTCTTCTCATAGCTGTGAGAAATGAGGATACACGAAGTTTCCTACATTTTATATCACGCGAGTTAGCTAAAGAAGGAATGCTATATGTATTTAAGCTTGATTAAAAATTTAAGCTTCCAAATATCTTCAAATCTTAAGATACTCACAAAATTTTGCTCTGCATTCAAAATTGCTTAAAATAAAAATAAATTTTCAGTTTTTTGATGAGAAAATTTACATACTCTCAAATCAAATAGAAATCCCTGCAAACAACGAAATTTGACAACATATTTGCCGCAACGTTTCACTTTTCATTATCTATATAAAACATAATATATACTAATTAGCAATTTTTTCAAAATTCATAGAAGCTAACCTCATTATCATAAAAAGTTTTTGAAAAATATGTTTAAATATTCAACTTTATATTCAATTACTTTCAAGCAAATAATGAAAATAAAAAAAAAAATTACTCAATAACACTAAATTGTTTAAATGCTTGTGTTTTACGTTTGATACTTTTTAAATATAAACTACAACAGCCATTAGTAGATTGTTGTGAAAAGTACAACGAGAAAAGAAGTGATAACACAGTTGTTTGTATTTGCAAGGTATTATAAAAACATTATTCTCTTCAATTTCCATTATTTGCTTCAAATTTTACATATACTGTATTTGTAAAATTTGACTGTTTGAACAAATTTTTGAAGCATTTTCAACTGTGCAAATAGGTAATAGGTTAGCACCTATTAAAATGTTTGATGTATATAAATAGTTTTTACAGTAAATAATATTACATTCACATATAAAAAAAGTAGGTAAAATTTAGTATTCGTTATTACACTTGTATAATTTGAGTAAAAATTCATTAGACAACTGCAGCATAGGTCATTGTTATACTCACCCCATCTCATGATGAAAATCTCAACAAAATTTACTTGCAAAACCGGAAATATACCTTTCTTTGTATTCAAATATCAATGCCAAATAAAAATTTTCTATGATTAGAAGGATAGAATGAATATTAAGAAATAATAAAAGCGATGGAATTGTTTCAATATTAAAAATTAAACCTCCAGTCAAATAACCTTGAATAAGATTTTTGGTATTTATCACATCGTAGTAAGAATTTTATTTTAATAAAAAGTGTTTATCCTTGTTTCATATTAAATCACAATTTACAAGCAACAATATGAAAAATACCTGCAAAAGATGATCATAAGAATAAACAACATTTTTTAATAATATGCAAAAATAATATTGTTTAGCACCAGCAAATATTAAAGGTCTTAGTGGCCAAATAACCTGGCATTGTTTATGTCATATCCATGCTAGCCTACAAACATGTTTACAAAACAGGGCTGTTAGATGTTAAAACAAAAGCTAAAACCATAAATTATCACAACCACTTGTATAACTCATTGTCTTACTAAAGAACTTTCACCAAACAACAGCTATGTACATATTTTAGCCTAATGTAAATACTTTTGCATAGATATGTGTACATGTATACATATTAAAAATTCACCAATTTACTTACATACATACATACCCAACAAGCCAGCCCATTTAAAGAAATCGGGTATGCCTATTAGAGCGATTCACGAAAAAATACTTTATATTTAAAGTTGGAGAAAACTAGTTAGATTATGAAAACTCTTAAAACATTAGGATCATTCAATAGCTGAGCTACGGTATATTTTTTCATACACGAACTGCAGGCAATTCTTTTCAAAATAAATTAAGAATTTTCAAAATTCACCTTTTTGTTTTAAGGCGGGAAATGGTTTTATATACGAGTATGTGCTGTTTTAAAAACATAGACGAGCATTCTTTAATACAAATTTCCTAGACCAGTTGTTCGTCTGTGTTCTGTATCAGCACAATAGCTCTTTCGAGTTCAGTGTCGAGAAGTTCTGGCGTCAAGAATTTGTGGAACAAATTATTCCATCGGCTCTCGAAAAATGAGAAAAAACTGCGTCTGTAACTCATATCTAAAACTATCCAAAGCAATCACGTCGTTACGTTAGAGAAGTCAAAAAATATGAAATGATGTAGAAATGTCATTTTAAAAAAATTAGAGCGCGAGCCACAAGTAGTACCGCCGCCACCCAAAAATTACTAGAGTTAAGAAGTTTTTTTCAACGGCGTCATATTATAAGCGCCGGCTATTCTAGATAATATATGGTTTGGCTCTAAAGTTTACATTTTATTTACAATTACATACTTGTGCACAAAATTTTGTAAAATTAAAAAAAAAACATTCGGTCACGTCATAGAATTCACTTCCGTTCGGAAATGGAATTTTGATGGATGGTTTTTTAATTCTTCAAAAAACGAAAATTCAAAACCTTTTCGGAATGAAGTCAATTCTATAAGATAATACTAGTTTCATTCTTGCAATTAGAAATGATTTCATTACGAAAAGTCTTTTAGTTTTTCGTTTTTTGAAGAAGTAAAAAAAGAATTCAATTCCGTTTCCGAACGGAATTAAGCTCTGTGACATGGCTGATTATTCAAGTATTGCATTATACTTTGTTGGGTGGGAAATTAAAATTGTGGAATTAAAAACGGATTAATAAACTTATATATACCCTTTAAACTTGATGTGTGAAGGGTATAAAAATTAATTAAAAAGTTAAAATTAAAAAACTTAATCGTTATAAACAGTGTAAATATATATATTAAACTTAATTTAACAGCAAAATACTTAGTTTTTTAGCATTATTATCCAGTTTATAGTGACTATTGTTTTTTGAAATACTATCTCACAGCTTTTTTATTTGCAAAAAATAATGACAGTTTAAAGCGGGAAATTGTTTCGCAAAAGTTTTACAGACACAGTTTTTCTGTGAAGTGACGAGTAATTTCCTTACGTGATAGCAATTATTCACCAAAAAAATTATAGCTACAGTTTAGTGAGAAAAACAGCTGTTTGTTTCAACTTATAAGATTTTTGTTTCATTTCACACGTTTCCCGCGGCGAGAGTCACAGAGCCCAGCCACAAGTATAATTAAATTACTACGTTAGATTTCTCATTTAGTCTTAAAAATTTGCTAAGCATAAAATGAATAATTTAAATGATTTGTCATTTCGTTTTATACTTCCATGTGGCTGAAACATGGATACATCACCATAAACTTTAGGTAAAAAGAAAACATGAAAGGCGGTTATTTAAACACTGATTTTAGCTGAAAACAATAGCAAGAAAACACAAATAGCTTGTTTCTATGTTTCCTTGCTATCTCTACATATGTCGACATTTCATAGAAGCTAGCTTAATCATCAGTAGAGTTGGAAAACTTTGAAAGATATTCTACAACTTTTAACTATATATTCCAATATTCTAAATATATTATTGCGAGTTTAAATAGAAGAATTAAAATTATTCCATTTTATAGTGCTGTTCCGTAACGATAGAAGTCTGGGCAGTTGACAATGTGGCGAAAGTGGCTGAATTGGGTACAAAATCTCTACGGCTTACTCTGTGGGCAATTTATAGATATATAAAGTGTTCAGGTTTATAAAACAAGCAGATTCAACGCTCTCATGGAATAGAAGGCCAGACAACGACAAAAGAAATGCTCAACACTCTGTTCTACTCATCGCTTTCCTCGCTGCTATGTAGCAATGTTCCATTAAAACCGACGGAAAAGTAAGTAGTTTGCGCAAATTTCCACTTCCAAATTTTAAGAAATAACTAATTTGATAGAGATTTGGGTGAAAAAGAAGCAAAATCTTTTTGAAACTGTCTAGGTTAAAGGTTCCAAAATTAAACTTTTTGAAGAATTATCGCAGCTTTAGAATGTTTGTACTTAAATCCTAATGTTATTAATATTTTGAGTGTAAATCACAGAAATATTGGTTTTCTAAGTAATAAAAACACCTGACACTTGTTTCAATTATAGGTCTGTTCAATAGTGTCGTTCGATGATCTAAAGTAGGAGTAGCCAAAAGTTCTTTATGGGAGAGCAAGCACCAATACATTTAAAAAAATTGCTTTTATTTAATATTGAAACAATTGATCGTCAATGTTTACCGGCAAAGCATGTAAAAGTGTTGCAAAAGTGCTTTGCACTTGTGTGTGTACAGTAAAGAACGACAAAAAATATATATAAGACAAAGTTGTTTGTGTACTTTACATTGCTAGTGCGGTCTGAAGTATTTATGTACATATTAAAGAGCAATGCCCCGTAGCTAAGCGATTCTACAAAAACAGTTGATCATCAACCGCATAGGGCTTGGGCGCTTCTGATGTAAAGCAAATTTTAGAAAGATTTTGTTTTACTAAATTTTTTTTTTTTTTTTTTTTATCTGGGACCAGTACTCAGGGGATGACCCCTACATATGCAGTGCATTGTACTTGAACTAGGAAAATAGGGTATGATGAGGAGGAAAGAGGGAGTAGTGTTCGCGAAATGTTAACGATAACAACACGAAAGACTGAAACAAACTCTATTGCAGCATTTAAAATGTTGGAATTAAATTAGTTAAAACTGATCAGCACCCAGTGTATATACTTTCGACACTGCTCAGATTAGCAAAATTTAGTCCAACACCTTCCACACTACAAGGTAATTAAATTCATCAAAAATAATATTAATATTGAACACATAAAGAAAACACGGACAACGGTGAAAAAAAAGGCAAAAAAAAAAAGAAGAAACATGTGCACACATACTGCTACCTATTCCGGTGCACTTTTATTTCATAAATAAAAATGAAAAACAAATAAATAAATAAAAGCGCATTTATACCCAACCAAACTTTAGTAGATTTGAAAATCTGAAACGTTGGTACTTCCGGGTTCTGGTATCTGGCAAGTTTTCGTTTGCACAAAATTTATGAGGTTGTTTTGCTATCGTATAGTGTTTTTTATTGCACTGTTTTTTTTGTCTTGGACCAGTACACAGATAAAAACTACTTCTGTGTGAATTAGCTCTAGGAATTAAAAATTCTCATATATTCGTACACACAGCCAAAGACATACCCGAAAAATAAAGACATATTTGTGAGTAAAACAATACTATTACTGTGCGAAAGAAAAATCGGAGAATTGGTACCCTGTATTGCGTTTTCGTATATTGCTTTCGCATATGATTTTTCCCTTTCGCACAATTTATTTTATAATTTTTCGCTATTGTTTATTTTGTGGTACCATTGTTGGTTAGTTTTTGGACTATTTTGCAAAAAAGTTTGCGCAAACGGCACAAATTACCAAATTATACTCTTATCGCATTTATCTTTCGCATCGAACTTACTTTCGCATCGCAATAGAGAGTAACCCGCCAGTAATTAGCAAAACAAAAATGACTATGGCCTGTTGTAATTTTAGTGTGTTCTTCATTTTTGCTTATGGCTCAACAATATTTTTTTGTCGAGTTAAAAGTTTAATAAATCTTTAAAAATACAGTTTTATAGTAAATAAAGTACATACCGAAACTTGGTAATACAATAGCACTCGTTTCCAATAGCTTTATATCATGATTGACGTTTCAAAAAACTTGAATTTTCATTGTTTTTTTTTTAATTGCTTATTTCTTTACATTAAATTCTACTGACTGTGGTTCAAACAGCTGTTTTATCTTAATCATTAACGAGAGTCAAAAAATTATTAAAAATGTCAAGAACAATCATCGTTAATAAAAGAAAATCAACTGTCAATTCTAATTGGAGAAAGTGAACAAACTCAAATTGATTCGGTCTAATGTAAGTAAATAGCTAAAAGCAAATATGTTGCTAGTTGTGGTGGTGTTATTGCATACATGTATATGTATATATATCTGTATATTCAAAAATAACTTGGCCTTTTTACCTTTCTTATTTTATGATAGCAATGATATATGCAAGTTTTATATTACTAAATACATACTTACTGCAAACTAATAAATTCACAAATATACAACGTTACAAATGCTTTCTCTCATCAACAAGTAATAAAAGCTGCTTGTCATGTTGTAGGCGCTTAAGCTATTCTGCTAGGTGCTAAAATCGGGGGCCATAATAACAAAAACATCGGCCGAGAAGAAGTGAAGAAAAAATCCCAAGAAAATGAAAATAATTTATATCAAAGTAACAGCATGAGGCATTGCAAAGTATAATTATGGCAATAATCATAAATAATAGTCAACACAAAATGAGCAGCCCCCATCCATCGGTATATATAACCCGTATTTATATATTATCATTCTTATCAATGTCGGCACATATACTTTAATTTATTATTTTTTTAAGTCTATTACCTACCAACCACATTAAGCATGTAAGCAGTAATAATATATTAAAAAAAAAGTGATATAAGTAACACACAAATATGAAATGCCAACTATAGGTGTTACATTAGCTAGGCGGGCCGCTAGAACTAGAAGATTTTAAAAATGCCTACTCTTTGCGTGATTTAGTTTTTTTTACAGAAACTAATAAAAAAAAATTGTATAAATAATATACTTATATGTATATAAACCGCAAGATATAAAGTTTTCTTCCGCTTGTTTTTGTCTATAACGCATTCAGAATTTCAATCGGGGTATTTGAAGAAATCCTTCAATGTAATGGCAATACCATGGCATTTGGGCTGGATGGGACAACGGCATGACCAAAACAATGCACAAGCTGTGAAAAATATAATGGTTACTTGATTATTTATAAATGTTTTTATGTGTTACGTGTTCAAGTATATTCCGGTTCCCCAGTTTTTGTTAAAGATGAAGTATTGTTTCATAGTGTTTTTCCAACGGTCAAAAATAGCCGTTTTTTTTCTTCAAACTTCGTGAGTTACATATGTTAATTTTTTTTTTGTTATGTTGGTACACATGTCTCTTATATATGTTGGCAATATCAGCCATTTCGGATTGTCAGTTTGTTTTTGACAGATAAAAAGGTTAGCCGTATTTTGTTGTGCTCTTCGATTTTTTTTTACAAAATTTTGAGCAAAAACAACGTCGCATGGGCGTCACTCAGAAGCTGCTAAACATCGTCGGTTTTCTTCGACTGCAACATTAATTCTTGCTGCAAAGTCGTACGGCAAATAAGAAATGCTACCTTGAAGTTATGCGCCGTTTGCGTGAAGCAATTTGTCAGAAACGCACAGAATTGTGGAAAAACAATCATGGATTTTGCATCATGATAACGCACCAGCTCATACATCGATGCTTGTGAGTTTTGGCCAAAAACAAAACCGTTATCATGCCTCTACCACCGTATTCAGCGGACTTAGTCCCCGCTGACTTTTTCCTCTACCCAAAACTGAAGACACCGATGAAAGGAAAGTGTTCTGCTACGATTGAGAAGATAAAAGACAAAGTGAAACAGAAGCTGTTGGAGATGCGCGTTTTAGAAGTGTTTCGAGAATTGGAAAACAACGCTGGCGTAAGTGAATTATATCTGAGGGAAACTACTTTAAAGTTATTCATGAATAAATATTTTTGGAAATTTTTAAAATAACGGTTATTTTTTGATTAGCCCTCGTATGTACATTATATTTTAACAATTTTTTTTCTTCTCGATTCAAAAACTTGTATTCTAGACTGTCTACCTCGCGCTTTTCATATTTGACTGATTATAATTTCATAAGTTTACATAAGTTTATGATTTGAAACAAAAGATATGTGCAACAGAGTTTAATAAATAAAAGAATTATTGGAATAGAACAAAACCATATGTGTTCTTTCAAAAAAGAAACTCATTTCTGATATAGTCAGTATCAAAAAAAAAAAAAAAAAAAAATTAAAGCAAAATTAAGTTGAAAAATGTTTGCTTTTTTAGCAAAGCGTTTTGGTTGTTTTATTTATAACTCTGATATTTTTCTTTGTAGCTGCTTTTGCAGTATAATTTTTCAACGAATGAATATTTTAGTTTTGGTTTGCAAAACTGAAGCAACAAGAACCAGAAACATAAAAAAGGTTTAAATCAGGTTAAAGAAAAACACACAGCTTGTTTTCAATTGCGACAGACGTGTACAGACTAAAAAAACTTTTTTTATATTTCTAGAATGTTTTCGGACTCCAAAAAAACTCCCATACATATGTAGATACAGAAAAAGAAAAAATATGAATGCTTCAAGGGAGAAAATATGCTAGAATAATATGAATTCATTTAACCAAAAAAAAAAAAAAAGAGAACAATCTGGCCATAGTAAGGGAATGCTCTCTTGTATGTAAACCCAAACTATTATTTTTATGTGTTACAAAACGATTCTATTTGAAAATATTGTTAAGTACAAATAAAATATAAAAAAAATTCTTTTATATATCAAAGTTTCGTAATACTGTTTATGCACAAACTAATCTTGAAGCTTATTAGCATTCAAACTACAAGAAAAAATAATTTTTTAAACTTTTTAAAATCAATCGTTTTTAAATAGATCGCTCCCACATGCCATATCTGATTAATTGTTTCATTCAGAGCAGCATTAATACAAAATAATAAACAGTTTTTTCCATACGTTGATTTCAAGTCTTAATAAAAAATCGTTGCAAAACTTCAAACAGTATCTAAATTGTTTTCCTGTCGGCTTATAAGGAACATCACAGTAAAAAATAGGAAAAATTCGCTTTACGAAGAAAGCTTCCCTGAACCCCGTATGTTCCTCAGCAGATCATGAAGGTTAAAAATTACTACAAACTATGCTTTGTGACCATCTCGTTTACCATTATTAATAATTGTTATTAAATTTGTAGCTCACAAAATATAATAGAAAAATCAAACGTTTACACATAGATTTTCATATTGATTTGAGTCATGTTCCCAACAAACTGAAAAAAAAAAATTTTTTTGGCACAGCAGCAATTTATTTATCTTTTTAGCTGTGGGCATTTTTGAAAAAAAAAAAATTATTTTCTCAGCAATTTATAAAAATTCTTTGAAAATTCCGAAACATTACTAAACCGTTTTACTGTGTAACAGCTGTTTAAAGTTCCAGTGCACTGAAAAAAAAACAAACAAAAAATTTTAAATTGTTTCGTGGTTTGTGTTAAACATGACCAGTAACGCAGAAACAACTGGTTCTAATTCATTTTTGCACACTCTCACTCACTCCTATAATTCTAACTGTACCCAGTATTAAAAATAATGGCGCCTTAAAGAAAGGCCTTTTCAGAATCAATACAACTTTCCTGCTTTTTTAAAAGGGATTTTCTAAAAGAGACAAATAATCTTCAAACTTACCATTAATGGAGAACCTACTTTCTGAATGTCAAGGTGCTATATATCTCAATCATACAGAAGAATAATAAATGGCAGGGGAATGTATATATACATATACTCGTATGTATATATGTATAAATACACATATATCGTTTAGTCGGCAATATTTTAAGAATAACAAGCAATTGTTTGGGGCCAAAAATTTAACAAAGGGCTTAAAAATTTAATAACGAAAACTTTTGTTTTCTTCAGAATATAAAATAAAAAAAATTTTAAATTTATACATTAACGGCCATATGCAAAAAAAACTTAACAAAGCTTGGTTAGCAATTGTTAAGAAAAACATCCTAACGTTGTATCCAATAACAATTGTTAGCTTACCATTCGTTTAAGGTTGAATTGCCGATTCTTGTTTGTCATGAAAATCGCAATTTTGCGAAAATGTAAAAAAAACTATTTATTATTTTCATTATTTAAATAAATAAAAACATTACACTGAAAGTATTTTGAAAATATTAATTTTGAAAGAATAATATATGTAAATAAAAATTATGCTAGTGATGCGCTTTCAATCAAACGAATAGAATGAAAAACGTTATTCGAATAATAAATATATTTCTGGTATAAGTAATCCTATTAATTTTTCTCAATTTCAGTAACACACTTCATATTATAAATCCATTATTTGTTAAAAAGGTATATCCAGGAAATGTTTGTCAAAAATGTGATATTTTATGTAGTAATAATAGTTTTTAATTTGGTTAATTAATTTAAATATTTGGTTTTCGGTTTTCAAATATTAGTTTTCATGCATTCCTGTTCAAAAAATTACAACTGAACATAAAAACTCTTTAAAACTCAAGTCAGAATTTTTTTGCATATAGCCCTAAGTCTTTAAGCGGGATAAAAAATGTCTACATTTTTGGAAATAAATTGGCCAGCGCCTATTTTCTTCAGTCTTGTTTGAAGGAGCGAGTATACTCGTATGTGAACAAGCTCGAGACATCCAACAACACAAATTTTGAACATTTTTTATAGCAAATGATATAAACCGAATTCATCATAGCGAAACGATGGTTATTTATGTAAGTACCATTATTTTCCATGCTTTCTGAAAAAATGTCCATTAAATATTACTAGCTTCAAATTTAATTTTCATCGGTAGTGAAAAAAGTAAAAAAAAAAAAGTTTTTTTAAACGATCATTTGTACTAAATTGGAATACCATTGTTGGCATTGTAACTTACAATTCTGTTCTGAGCAAAAACAAAAAACAAAAAAACAAAATTACGAGAAAGTTTTAATTTTCTATCCCAATTTTGTATGAACAGTTACTGGTACATGAGGTTACTCAAGAATATTGCATGAAAGAAAGCTTTTTCCATCTTTCAGACGAGCAAATGAATTTCAGTTGTTTACAAGTCAAAAAACACAAAGCTTCTCATGAGTACCAGCTCGCTCTTCTAAAACTAAAAGTAAAAAAAAAATACTGTATGTTCTTGTTGTAAAACTGTCAGCAAACAGAGTTAACCATTCAAACTACATAAATTCTGTGTTGCCGTTGGAAGTTTTATGTATAAATTATTTTTCTGTACATTTTATGGTTTTGGTAATTAAGAAAAATTTTCTTTTATCAGTTTTTTCTTACAAGCGTATTTCTTATATGAAATCTTTTTTGTTAGAAAAATCACTAAAAAGACATGGTGCTTTTGAAAATGTTTTTTAGAAACGTTTTGTTCTTATATGAGTGTTCTTATATCAGATAAATACTGTAGTAATTGCTGTGATCAATAACTCTGGATCAAAGAATATGGAGCTGCTCATTTAAAAAGTTACGCATTATAATATTATGTAGTTGACAACTTTCCATAACAAAGTTTTCTTTCCGTATATTATATTGTTAAGAATTTTTATCACATCTAGCCCAGTGTGCAGCTGTTGATCTACTTGTTATAAATGTAGAACACATTCACACAAACAAGATAAAACTACAAACATAATACACAAAGAAACAAACATAACTGATGTAAAGTACGAAAAATTGATGTTGCTGATATATTGATGTATTATTTAAAATTATGTTGCTGTTATTTTTGCATTTTTGATATTTCGTTTTATTATTGTTTGTTGTTGTCATTTGCTAATTATGGAGCAGAAAACAATTATTATACAATATATTTACGGTCTTATTTATAAAAATTTTTTCATGTTTATTAAGCTCTTATTACACAAATTTTGTATAGAAATCAGTGCAATAACAGCTTAAAAAACTTGAAAAATTTTTTATAAATAAGACATTTAAACTTTCACATTATTATATGAAATTCCTTTATATCAATAAAAAAATGTGTGGTCTGAATTAAAGGTTTTTTTGTAATAAATTTTTTTTTCAACCACAAATCATTTTGAATCAAAAAATGATTTTTGCTTTCAAAAATATTATAAGCCTTTAAATTATATATATCAACTGCGTATAACTTTTTAAAACATTTGTATTAAAAATGTATGTGTAAGAAATGTAAAAAGAATACTGTTTAATTAGGCCTTTAACTCCTTTTACCGCGGTGTAAACTTGTGCATACATTTTTCTATATTAAAAGTAACATATATACACTTTAACTCCCTATTCCTGATTTTTTTTCTGTGGACATGACCTTAAAAATGGAACCACATAAATCTTACGCGAAAAAAGAAAACTTTGAAATAGAAAAAATGTGGAAAATTGGTTAGCTGCTGTGTATTTAGAAAGAAATCTAAAAAGAATTGAAGAAACACATACAAAAATTTGCATGAATTTAATTCAAACAAAAGAACCGAACCTCCAGAAATCCTGAAAAAATTGAATCACTATAAATAAGCTGGTTGACTGATGGCTAACAACTATGAGGGTAAAATCGTGAAAGGTGTTTCAAATACTTGCGAGCACATATATACATACATGCATATATTAGCATTACAGCGTACAAGGGAAAGAAGGCAGAACAGTTTTTTAAAATTCAAGAATAAATTTAGTAATAATTATTTTTCAAGCTGGTTATTCATTACATATTTGCGTATTTTACTTGTTTTATTTTTTTTTTTTTTTTTTTTTAAGCTTTTTTTTATTTATTGAATCTTCACAATGTGAACTAACAATAAGTATTCAAATCTTATTACTAAATACAATATATTAACTAAGTCCAGCCAATGCTAGACAAAAAGTTTTATTATGCGCATATTATATCGGTAAAATCACCTACTTAACGCTCTGATGGTGGCAACGGTATCCCTTCTTCTCAACCGAGTGTGACCACTAAAATTAAGTATGTTTCGTGCAAGAGGGTTTGGGTGCAGTTCCAATTTGCTGATATACCTTGTCGCATGCTTTGAAAACTCATCTTTTACCAGTGGAACACACAGATCCTTGTGAATTCGGGAGTTTTTTACGTACCATGGAGCTGCGGTAATTGTTCGAAGAATTTTGTTTTGTCGCCTTTGAATTTTTTCAATGTTTGACGCTGAGGCGGTGCCCCATAACTGAATTCCGTTGCGCCATATAGGCTTTAGTATTGCGTTGTATAACAAAAGTTTGCAATCTAATTTCAATGTAGAATTTCTGCCCATAAGCCAATTTAATTGCGCTGCTTTTAATTTTAGCTGAGTGACTTTCGCGTCAATGTGAGGCTTCCACGTTAACCTACGGTCGAGATGAATACCAAGGTACTTGACTTCATTTTGCTGCGTAATAGGTGAATTGTTAATTTGGATAGCTGAACATGTTTGTCTACGCAGTGTGAATGTAACGTGAGTACACTTTTGTTCATTAACTTTAATTTTCCAAAGTTTTAAAAGTTGAAGTGTGAATACCACATCTGGTTGGCATGTCAGAAGTGTAAATTAAATATAAAGTGGGTCCCAGAATGCTACCTTGGGGAACTTCTGCCTCGATTGGCTGAGTTGGGCTTATAAAGTCGCCTTCTCTGATAACAAACTTCCGGCCGCATAAATAGCTTTCCAGAAGCTTGTGAGTGTTTGCAGGCAAGTTCATCTTTATTTTGTGCATTAATCCCTCGTGCCACACTTTATCAAAAGCTTGGGAAACATCAATGAATAGAGCTGAGCAATACTTGTTGTCCTCAAAAGTCTTTCTTATAACATTAACTAGTCTATGCGTTTGTTCTATGGTGCTGTGTTTAGCCCGAAAACCAAATTGATGATCCGGGATGCATCCTACATCATTCAATATTGGAGTCAACTTCGCCATTAACAATTTTTCGAAAAGTTTTGAAATTGTTGGCAGACTTATTGGTCTATATGACTCTACTTTAGTGTAATCCTTCCCTGGCTTGGGTATCATAGTAACCATAGACACCTTCCACTCTGCAGGATAGTATTCTAGGCGCAAAATAGCGTTAAAAATGAAAGAATTCTTCTAGCAACACGAGGTAACTGTACTAGCATTTTGCCAGTAATTTTGTCGAAACCTGGAGCTTTTTTTGAGTTTACTTTATTTATAACGTTTTCGACATCTTGAAAACTAAGTCTCAAAGGCACAGGTGGTCTAACAGCATATGGCGGAAATTCAGCAACATCATCCACTGTATCATTTGCAGTAAAAACGTTTTTCAAATGATTAACATACACCATCCCTTTTTCAGAATCACTTCTTGCCCAGTCGCCAGATGAAGTTCGCAAAGGTGGCTTACCTATTACGGGTCTTTTCAGACCGTTTGTCGCTTTCCATAGAGAATAGTCACTTTGCGGGCTACCATCAAGACCTTCTAGATAATTTTTAAGGGAAGCCATTCTTTGGATTTCAAGCACATTTCTTAACTGAGTTATGCACTCCCGTAGCCTGCTTTTAAGCTGGGGAGACCTGCGAAGTTGCCATTCTCTTCTAACTCTTCTTTTTTCTGACAAAAGTTGTTCAATTTCAGACGAATAAGTTCTATTGTTCTCATTTCTGAACCTCGTATGGGTAGTGGTAGCATGTTGCACGGCCAGTTTAAGGTCTTCAGAAAAATCTTTAATTGATATATCAACATCCTCAGGGGTTCTCAAGGCAATATTTTCTGTACAATGAGTACTCAAATATTTCTTATATTTTAGCCAATTAACTCTAGTGATGGCGAACGCCAAGTCACTATACGGGGAGCCAACCTCCTGGGGGAACGAAACGGATATTATAGTGGGTGAGTGGTCCGATGACAAATCTAATGAAGACTCTACTTGCATCCATTCTAAAGAAAAATTTTTTGCAACTCCAAAATCTATAACATCTGGAATCTTTCGCCGGTCCGAGGGAAAATAAGTGGGATGTCCGCTTGAAATCACGTCTAAGCCCAGTTTGGAGACTGTGTCAAAAAGCACACGGCCTTTTGGGGAAATTAAACGTGATCCCCAAAAAGTGTGCTTAGCGTTATAGTCACCAGCCGCTAAAAATCGAGAACCAAGTGATTTGAAAAAAAGTGAATACTGATTTTCTGTTATTGAAAATCATGGCAGTGAGTAGATCGAAGAAATAACGATTTTTTCATGCAAATATTCAATGCATATATTAGTTGCTTGGAGATACTCCTCACGTGTCTCATGCAGACAATAGTGCTTAATTCTATTTTTTATTAGAATTGCTGAGCCTCCACAAGACCTTCCACGAGGATCTTTAGTGTCATACAGTGTGTAGCCATTAATTTTGAAATGCCTATTGCTTGTCAAATGAGTTTCAGCAATCATCATTATATCGATTTGCTTTTCCATAAGGAAGTGCTCAAGTTCATTTTTGTGTTGGCGGATGCCGTTTGCGTTCCAGAAACATATTTTTAACCAATTCATTTTGTTAAATTGCCTGCAAAATAGTGGATTGCATTTTCAGCATTTCCTGCATCATGTTCGTCATAGAAACCGTAAATGTGTTTATGGACTGAACAAGAGTCTGAAGAGTTGCCTCAAGATTGGTAAAATTTTGATCGGAATTTTGGGGCTTGGGCTCCTGATTCAAGTTTTGTGTATCGGTTTTGACCACACTAGCATATGAAACTTGTTTGGGGTTTTGCATAATTATTTGGCTGGTTGACTGGCCTATCTGCGGAAAATTGTTTGTATGAATTATGTTTGGCTGCTGGGGTTGTTTATAGGTGATTGATGACTTATTTGTCATTGACTGCTTAAAGTGAGTATAGACAGGGCAGCCCCTATAATTTGCAGTGTGGTTGCCTCCACAGTTACTGCATTTTTTAACACTTGAGTCAGTTTTTGACTTTTGGCAACACAACACAAACTGTGGGCAGTTTACAATAGGCCTTAGTATGGCCAAATTCCTGGCAGTTTAGGCATTGAACGGGCCCTAAACGCTTGTGCGGCTCCTCAACGGTAACTCTGCGATGAAGAAGAAATTTAAGGTTATAAATTGGGTGAGTTTCATTCTTTTTGAGATTAACATCCCCCGGTACCAGTTCAACCCTAAACATGGGTTGAGGAATCTTTTCACGGTTCCGCATATTTACCACATTTTTTATTTTAAAGCCTTTATCTAGCAGTGCAGTTTTAACCTCATCCGTGTCTACTTAAGGGTCAATACCTTTTATAACAACCTGAAGGCCTTTAGCACTTTTGAGTTGATAAGTATAAAAAGATTTTTTCTCTTTTTCCAGAGCGGCAGAAAGTTTTCGGTAATTATTTTCGCAGTAGACTTGGATTTTTGTTTCACTTATTTGTCCGTGCTTCACTGATGTTAAGTTGAAGGTGTCTTTACCAATTGCCGTAATAAGTGCTTTTACCAGCTCATTTGATGTAGGTTCCCTCAAGTATATTGGTGGCGGTTTAAATGTTTTTTTTTGATGTAGTTGGCTCGTCAGTCTGAAGGATAGCAAACCTATTACTATCCGTTGTCGCAGAGGTAATATCGCCCTTGGACATTTTTGGTTGCGATGATATTTGCGCGGATTTAGGGCTTCGCTGACGTTTAACCACGGTTATATACCTATCCATACCCACTTGAGTTTTCGGTTTATCAACAATAGCTACACTTGCAGATGGTTTGTCGTCTGTTGCAATAACAATGTTTGGCGAGCACGAACGCGTGCGTTTTTTATCTCTTAGAGAAGGGAGATTGTCCAATGATTTTTTCAATGATTCCTCTTCAGAAATCCAGAGGTTTTTTCTAGTGGAGCTAAGCTCCCTCTCAGAATTGCATCTACTAGGTGCACTCATGCAATTTTTTTTTTTTTTATTTATATTTTTTTTTAATTTAAAAGTATAGGGTGTTTTTTTAAGCTAGATAGAACTTTAAATTGTAAAAAGTAACACAAAAAATTAAATTTTGATGAAACATTTTTTTTATTTGTTTCAGTATACTCTGACAAATCATCATGAATAGACTCACGCTTGAACAACGCTACGAAATTATCCAAATTTACTTTGAAAATCAGTCGTCGATTTCCCGTTGTTTTATCGCAAAATTGTGTTCAGCGATGAGGCGCATTTTTGGCTTAACGGGTTTGTTAATAAGCAAAATTGCCGCATATGGAGTGAGACCAATCCACAAGAGACCCTACAGACTCCATTACATCCAGAAAAATGCACTGTTTGGTGCGGTTTTCATGCTTGTGGCATCATCGGACCTTATTTCTTCAAAAATGAGGCCGGAGCTCGCGTTACGGTCAATGGAGATCGTTACCGCACCATGATCAATGATTTTTTGTTTGAAAATATGGATGACATTGATCCGGAGGAGATGTGGTTTCAACAGGATGGCGCTACGTGCCATACGGCGAACGCAACCATCGACTTACTGAAATCAAAATTAGGCGATAAGTTGATTTCGAGAAATGGACCTGTCAATTGGCCTCCAAGGTCGTGCGATTTGACACCTCTCGATTATTTCCTGTGGGGCTACGTGAAGTCACTGGTTTATGCTGATAAACCAGCAACAATTGACGCCTTGGAGGCCAGCATTGTTCGTGTTGTTCGTGACATACGGCCAGCAGTGCTCGAAAAAGTGGCCCAAAATTGGACGTCCAGAATGCGCTTCGTCAAGAACAGCCGCGGTGCCCATATGCCCGAAATCATTTTCAAATGTTAATGTCACGTATTGGTCTTTCGAATAAAAAAAAATTTTGATTACAATTTAATTTTTTGTGTTATTTTTTACAATTTCAAGTTCTATCGGGCTTAAAAAAACACCCTATATATAAAAATAATTGTCATAAAGTTTTTCTTTTGTATAAATTCGCTCTTCCACTTATTGCGGTTTTGTAAGAAAACAAAAATTTTAATGTATAGTTTTTTTCCCACTGGGTAGTTAATCTTCACGCACAATAACAACAATAACAATGCACTGCCACCGCACTTGTTTTATTGAAATTGATTTTATTGTTTAGTTATTGAAATGTAAGGAATTTATTTTCCCGTTGTTTTTTTAAAATAATTTGTTATTGTTTTTACAATTTAATTTTAAAGGCGTTTAAGCAATGATTTTATTTTATTTTTTTTGTTCACTTTTTACGACCGTTCGGTTGGAGAGTCACAATGATAATGATGTATTTTACTTGTGTTTTCCTTAACTTAAGGTAACCGTAATTAAGCGAACATATTGCAAGACATAGTATATACAGGGTAGTCTCCAAATAAATACTTTTTAAAAGGTCTGTTTCACGATATCGAATCCTAACGTTCACAAACAATTAAAGCGACAGAGAAGCAGGTTTATAGTCCAAAAAATAAGCGTCCTATTTTCATAGACACTTTACTTTAGACTTTAAAAAGTGAACCAAAAAGAAGAGTTTTTGTTTCTCAAATCTTTCCGTACGAGATCCTAAGCTATGGTTTGAAAATTGTGTGCATTATTTTTTTTATCTTGGACCAGTACTCAGGGGATGACCCCTACATATGCAGTGCATTATAATGGAACTAGGAAAATAGGTTAGGATAAGGAAGAAAGAGGGAGTAGTGTTTGTGGAGACATAACTTTACCAATAATAACACGAAAGACTAAAAGAAGCTCTATTACAGCATTTAAAATGTTGGAATTAAATTATTTAAAACTGATTAGTGCCCAGTGTATATATCTTCGACACTGCTCAGGTTAGCAAAATTTAGTCCAACACCTTCCACACTACAATGTGATGAAATGCATTGAAAAGAAATTAATAATAAACATACATATATAGAGAAAACAACGGTGAAAAATGAAAAAAAAAAAAAAAAAAAACATGTACACATATTGCTAGCTATTCAGGTGCCATTTCGTTTCAAACGCAAATGGTTGTGATCAACCATAAAATTATTATTAACCACCTTATGGTTCTGATTAACTAATCAATGGCATAGCCAACCAAATAATTGTCTTAAATAATCATATATGACCTGATATTGCAGTAATAGGCTAAGTGTTTAATAAATATATATTTGCCTCCACATACAGATACTGCAACATAGAACCGATAATGCCTCTCTCATCTCCTTACAAAATACCTCGATGCCTTTATACCTTTTTATAATTATATATCATATTATATTTATTTATTTTATATTATGACATATCAAATAATTAAGCGATATGGCTTTACTCATTAAGAGATGTCCTCCCTTTAACCAAACATATGCTTGATAACAGACATTATATGGTTTGTTATCACTATACTATGAGTACACATAACATCAATTCAAAATATTACTCTTGGAGATGACAATAACATGGTTGTATATAATAAGATTCACTGTGGCATTAGTGTGGTTCTATAATAAAATAAATGGATAAGGTAAATTGTAATAGACTTTGATTAATGCTATTATTGTCTGTAATAAGAATAAAATACAGTTCGTTAGCTTAGCTAGTATAACAATATGGTACGGTAACCTAAAACCTACCAACAACAAGGTAATTTTGACTAGAGCATGTTCATTTTCAAAATAGTACTATTAGTAACTGGTATACTTATAATCCAACACTTGTATATTGCTCTTTGATTATTATCTCTTCAGTCTTTCTCTACATGTTCTTATGACTCCCAAGAACTCTTTGCTCTAGTTACAAAAACTGTCAGCAATTATGATAAAAGCATTTTTTCTATTATTTAAGCAGAATAGTGGCAAATTATTATTAAAATTTACGGTTGCTGAATTATTTTGCTTGCATTTAAACGAGCAGCAAAGTGCACATTAAAACTGGTAAATAAAAGATTCAAATTCAAATGACGAAATCCTCTACAAAAAAGAAGAAAGATACAACAATAAAGTGAAAGAATATACTTTAGAAAATGTCCTTTAAGGGAACAGTGTTAAGGAAAACTCAAGAAATAAAGTGCAACTAAAAAGGTAGATGCAATTCTTTATATTTCAAAATAAACAAAAATAGAAAAACCTGGGGTCTTAAAAAAACACTCAAGAAAAATGTCTACAATACGTACAACAAAAGCGTAAAAAACAGAAAATAATCAAAATAGATAAAAGTGCATGATGTTTTCGCGTCCTTTTTTTATATCCTTTTCTCCCAGCTTTTTACGTTTTTTTTTTGTATATTTTTTGTGCTAGCAAGCAGACAAGACGGATTAAATAAAATAAGAAAACAGAAAGAAAATAATAACGACATACAAAACGAACATGCAATTTTTCACCCAGAGACGAAATGAAAAAAAAAATGCTTTAGAAGACATTTAAGTAAATGAAATGAACAATTTGAATTTAATACCAGCAAAAGACATCCGGTATTGCAACAATTGTCTTTTAACAAAATGCATTTTAGCTTGTGCCAACCACGCAAAAACTAAAACGCACAGAAGTTTTATGATTAAAAGTGCACGAAAATTTCAACACTGGGGACAAATTTAGAAAAAGCAATTGCTTAAATTGGGGCAATAGAAAATCAGGATATCAGTAAACATAAATAATAACTAGAAAATCATTTTTGATATTGTTTGTTTTTTTACTTTTTATTGTACAATTTCTTTTCTACTGCTCACAAATTTTTTTGTAATCATTATAGAATCGCGTACTATAATTTAAAAGATTAATTTCGTGTTATATGCTATATTCAATATATAAAAAAAAAATAAATTAATTAAATTCAATAATAGGTCGAATAAATATATATTGCAAAAAAAAATCATTTGAAATAAAAAGTGGGGTAAAAATAATTGCTAGTCCAGCAAACAATAGCCTCATTCAAAATCTTGTGTATATGTGATTGCGAACTTATGCAACTGCAAATGTTTGCTTTCGACTATGAACGGCTATTTTAATTGACCGGCTTCGCTGGCATAAATGCATTATATCTGAGGGGGATAACTTTGAAGGGGACAAGATAGTTATTAATGAATAAATAAATACTTTTTGAAAAAATTAAAAATAACGATTATTTTTTGTTCAGACCTACAAATAATAATACTAAAGCTATAAGGAATTCAAATCCCTTAGGTAATTTTGGGTCACCCTGTAAAATGGTTATATGTTTAATGTTTATGAATTATACCGTTCACCTCGAACGTGTTGAGCTATATGTACCAGCAGTGCCATTCACTAACCTTTAACGATTTTAAAAGAGCATAACTTAACGCGAACTATTGTGATTTGCACTAATGCTTATGTGATTCACTAACTTACTCGTATTTTTAACAGCTCTAGTTGTATGTTAAAAAAATTTTAAATAATGAGGCAGCTTTGTTCAAAATAAAGAAAACCACAATGAGGAACAGAAAAAAAATTTGCAAATAATTCCATGTTTAGGGTAAGTAAAACTAATTATAAATTTATTATATTATAGAATATTTTTTGATAAATAAGATAACTTATCCTCACGGAGAACACGCCAACCGACTGTTGGAGCGCTAAAACTAGGCTGATCTTCCGACAACTCGTATGCCAAATAATCTGAAGTTATTCTTACAGAAATTTTAACAATACTGTTGTTAAAATAAACCTCACAAAAATAATTAACGCTAATCATCATTTAGGGTATAAAAACAGCTGATTTAAAACGAAGGCAAATGGTGTTAAAAACTGTTATAGAATCGCGAAAATACCAAAAACGCTAGTGTTAATTTCTCTAAACGAATTTAATTAGGTTAGTGAATTGCACTACAAGTATACAAGGGTGTTTTACTATCAAATGTAAACACCGATAACTAACATTCGAGTATTTGCATACTTTTTTATCAATTACATAACTCCAGTAACGTTGTTACGTTAAATTTGTATTAAAATATCCAAGTAGGATATCGTACTTTGTTGTTATTTGAAAAAAAAATTTGTTTTCGATCAATAATTATGTTTACTAAACTTTTGTTTAAATTCACGAATTCTTTTACAGGTCCGCATTCAAAAAATTAATTGATTCAACGAATTTCGTTGTTGAACACGAAAAATTTTTTTTTCTGTGTATTTCCATATTTATTATAATTTAAATTACAATAAACTGTATATTAATACAGCACTAGCAACTGAGGCAATCGGCATCAGTCTTATTAGTTGTTTTGTTTTTAGCTAATACTCGTATTTAGAATAATTTTAAAAATCTTTTATTTAAATAACATTGTGTTATTTAAAAGTTTTGCAGGACTGTATATACATACCTAGTGGGACACCTGGATCGACCCTGGTGGGGTATTGTTAAAAAGGAAGTTTGCAAAAAGAGCAGGCGGGACGGGGAGATTATACAATACAAGAAATTGGTCATTTAACCTTGTATGTATGTGAGAGTCGAAATCTGGTGAAGCATCTATTCTAAAATTGGAAAATGAATAGGGGTTTTGTTAGGGTTAATACTCTGGTATATGATTCTAACTCCGTAATAGGCTTAATATTCCAAGGTTTAAATTTTTCATGGATTTTCTGGCCATAAAATCTCTAGATTCTAGCGTAACTTCATAATGCATATTTTCATAATTTCGCTTTATCATCAGCGGATTTATTGCTTTTGATTCCGATATGGCTTGGAATGCACAAAAGTTTCACTTTAGAAATAATTTCTATTCAAAACTGTTGTATCACGATAGTATAGTATAGTAGAGTGTTGATTTTTTACAGCCAGTTCGCCGATGTGGAAAGGATAAGTTCATTCGCATTCTAGGCGAAAGAAAATTGATTTGGGTTTTTTCTAACTTTATTCTATGCGAACGATGTGTCAAACTTCAATTAAAATACATAAGTTCATGCGAACGAACAATGGTGACATAGATAAACCCAAATTTATTCGAATGTGAGTGACTAGCTTTCTTTCGCATACATTTTCAATCGATATCGTTGAACAGGCTGTAATATTTTTTTGACTAGACAATGCGTCAATAACGGGATAATGCGTTTGCTATGTGATTACTTAACAAGTTTGGCATATTCTAGGGTTGTCACAGCATCAGTTCAAAAACAGTTTCTTTCAAAAGTAATTGATTTATTATCGTCTACAACAGCAAATACAACAGCTGGCTGTTTTAGACCCAGCCTGTTTGCCGATGTCGAAAGGATAAGTTCATTCGCACCCTAGGCGAAAGAAAATTGATTTGGGGCTTTCTAACTTTATTCTATGCGAACGATGTGTCAAAATTCAATTAAAATACATAAGTTCATGCGAACTAATAATAGTGACACAGACAAACCCAAATTGATTCGAAAGTGAGTGACTAGCTTTCTTTCGCATACATTTTCATTCGATATCGTCGAACAGGCTGTTAATTTTTGTATTTCACCGATAATTCGGTGATTAGATGTCTAAAGACTTCTGGTGCCGTTGAATTTTTGTCCAGAATCCGTTAATTTCTTAGGACCGTGCTCACTTCCAGCAACCAGGGAAGACGGTTTTCTATTTGTCTACAATCTTTTTACTATCGAACCTTTTCACAAAATTGTAGATCTGTGATATTTTTGAGCCGAATTTGAGATCAGTTCTTCTTCAGCAATTCTACGGAGCTGTGGAGAAATGATGATTTGCGGCAATAAGGTTTTATACCCCATTTGAATCTTTAGCTTACTCGTATTGGTGTAAACACCGATAGTGAATATATTTGCATACTTTTTATTATCTATCACATAACTCAAGTAATCTTGAAAATTTTAACTTGTATTAATATAGGGTGTTTTTTTAAGCCCGATAGAACTTGAAATTGTAAAAAATAACACAAAAAATTAAATTGTAATCAAAATTTTTTTTTATTCGAAAGATCAATACGTGACATTAACATTTGAAAATGATTTCGGGCATATGGGCACCGCGGCTGTTCTTGACGAAGCGCATTCTGGACGTCCAATTTTGGGCCACTTTTTCGAGCACTGCTGGCCGGATGTCACGAACAACACGAACAATGCTGGCCTCCAAGGCGTCAATTGTTGCTGGTTTATCAGCATAAACCAGTGACTTCACGTAGCCCCACAGGAAATAATCGAGAGGTGTCAAATCGCACGACCTTGGAGGCCAATTGACAGGTCCATTTCTCGAAATCAACTTATCGCCAAATTTTGATTTCAGTAAGTCGATGGTTGCGTTCGCCGTATGGCACGTAGCGCCATCCTGTTGAAACCACATCTCCTCCGGATCAATGTCATCCATATTTTCAAACAAAAAATCATTGATCATGGTGCGGTAACGATCTCCATTGACCGTAACGCGAGTTCCGGCCTCATTTTTGAAAAAATAAGGTCCGATGATGCCACCAGCATGAAAACCGCACCAAACAGTGCATTTTTCTGGATGTAATGGAGTCTGTAGGGTCTCTTGTGGATTGGTCTCACTCCATATGCGGCAATTTTGCTTATTAACAAACCCGTTAAGCCAAAAATGCGCCTCATCGCTGAACACAATTTTGCGATAAAACAACGGGAAATCGACGACTGATTTTCAAAGTAAATTTGGATAATTTCGTAGCGTTGTTCAAGCGTGAGTCTATTCATGATGATTTGTCAGAGTATACTGAAACAAATAAAAAAAATGTTTCATCAAAATTTAATTTTTTGTGTTACTTTTTACAATTTAAAGTTCTATCTAGCTTAAAAAAACACCCTATATTTACGTGCTCAGTTTTAAATAAAACCTTTTTTCATAGGTTTGCATTACTTTCGCAATTATTTAAATGTTTATGCTGTTTTCCATACCATTGCTTTTAAAAAGCAAAATGTATTTTACGTCTATCTATAATTTGCATATGTCATAATTATCTTTTGGTAAATATCATTTATTCATTTATATTTGTGCAAATTTATGACTTTATGACATAACTCTTCTGCCAATTTTACATATCATTCGTTTGCTGTGTCAAAGAGATTCATATTTTATGTTCTAATTGGAAAATATAACATCGACATTTTGTCATAAATCTGTCTGGTGAAACATTTGAGATGAGAATTTAATACTTAGCAATATTTTTTTTTTTGTAACTACAGTTAATGAGGTATTTAGAGAGTAATAAAGTATGATGCAAATGTTGAAGTGATAAGCAAAACGAAATCAGTTAATTGAACAAAAAAATCTTTTTGGCTTTAGATGTGAATTAAAAAGAAAAGTTTGTAGTGTGTATATGTATGCCTAAAAATTTTCATTTGACTAGGAATGAATAATGAGTTTAGCCTTACATGCAATGACAACATAAAAATCTAATCTTTTGGCATGAACATTTTTTCTACAACATGCTGAAAGTTGTTGAAGATAAATCAAAACTAGTAGAGAATTAAATCTATGCTAATCGCTATTTAAAGAATATACAAAAATATCCATACATATAAGATAATTTTAATTTTGCGTGAAATCTGGCGAATGCGAAAGAGCTATACACTTATGCAAAAGTTATTTACTACTAAGCGGTCAGAGAATTCTCGCAGGTGAGCTACAATCAGTACTTGCAGATTATGTAATACTCTATAAAATATTTCTTTTCGTGCGCGAGAAAATTAATGTCACTCTTTGCTGATATTATTGGTGGACAATGTGATATCAAACAAATCTTCGTTTCCAAGTTATATTCACGTATATCACAAATTCAAAATAAATGAGGTTACCTAAGGTAAACTTCTTCCATTTTCGGAAAAATTTAGTGCCTTATAATAAGATTCAAATACCCCAAAAAAAAGTATAGGTGTGTGAAAATAGTTCAGCGCAACGAAATGTCGCAGGGCTGTAGGATTCTCCGATATGAGTACGATCATATTGTTGCTTGATTTATTTACAGAAAGTAGAAGAGTCCTGTAAATGTTCAGCTGTCCCCGGGGGAGCAGGTTTTGCGTACACCAAACCACGGCACTCTATTTTTTTAGGGCATTGAAGGGAGCAGCATTTCCGAAACTCTCACCAAGGATTAAAATTGGCAGAAACGGGGATCAGCAAAGCGACCAGGCGGTTCTGCTTTGCAGACCACCACGGTGATGATCATGGCTGAGGTGCATGCCTTGGCTGAAACGTTATGGATGTGGCTTAAACCTAAAATCGAAGCGAAGGGCATTAGTTTTCCCTTATGGCTGAGGTGCATGCCTTGGCTGAAACGTTATGGATGTGGCTTAAACCTAAAATCGAAGCGAAGGGCATTAGTTTTCCCTGATAACTATAGTGCATGCCGGCATTCTGGGACTAATAACTCTCGTTTTTCTAACAATATTGTCACATTTGGCAACCTTCTAAACAAAGTTTAACTCTGCTAATACCGACGACCAGTCGTTGTTTAAACAGTTTGACAAATTTAGGAACTATTCTCATAATTATTTTGTTATTGTCTTACTGATTAATATTTAATTTTTTTTATTATATAAAAATAAGTTTTTCTGTTCTCAGATATTTTTATTTAAAAATTTCCACTATAAATTGTTGAAACAAAATATCATGCATACTATATATATGCACCTTAACCTTAAAGTGATTGATGATAAATATTTGCTTGAAACTTTTTTGCACTTTTTTAACTTTAAATTAACAAAAGAAATTCTTCAGGTAAAACAAAATGATAACTGACGTTATTTTAAAAATAATGTACAATCTACGAAAAAAAAAGAAATAGCTGCCAAAATGGAAATACAGTGCACTCGCGTTAATATGAATACCCTAATATATGAACACTTCAAAATATTAATACTTTTTTTCTTTCAATGACTACTCTAAAATAAGAACTAATTGCAAAAGTTTAACACATGAGCGGCTTAACTGTGAATTTTTAACTGATTTTATACTACATCATAGTGCGGAATCTAAATTAACATGTTAGTAGTTAAATTATAATTCACCCGCAGAATAAATAAAGGATTTCCTTAGATGTGTGCTCTTAAATTGTCTTACGTTGTCGGTCAAGATTTCCTGCACACAAATTTTAGTATTCATTTTTTAATTACAATTTTAACGTGAAATGTTTTGAAATATGCATAAAGAATCATCATAATCAAGTTTTTAAAACGACGAGATTTTAATAAAAATAATTTTTGAATAAAAATTAAATTTTAATGAAAATAGGTAAACCACATATAAGTCTAATAAATAATGAAAATATAGAAAAAGAAAATTTTATTTTCATGAAAAAAAAAGCGATTGTACAGGAGAATCACACATACTCGTATAAACAATCTTGCAAAAGTGAATTAGCCTGGTTTTAATTAATTCATATTATTGCGGGAAAAAATACACTAACATTTTTATAGCTTCCTTGCATTTCAGTTGACACTGAATAAATAAGAGTAGGCAGCACTGTTACGCCCACATTTTTTTTTCTACTAACAACTTTGCGTATATTGTAAAAATTCATACGTCAGGCTTTTAGTTACCAGTATTGTTTAATTGATTAAAGTGATCATATGGATTCGATGAAAAAAACCTAGGAGGCCTATTATGTTGTTTTAGGGTTGGTTCCACCCACCTTTTTACATTTATTTACTTATTAAAGTCAACGAATTTCAGTTCTTACACTCTTAATAAAAATGCATATATGTACATAAATGAAAGAAAAAGAAATATTATAACATTTGTAGGCAATTATTCAAACAGAATATATAATCTAACATAAAATTTACGTCAAGTATAACAATTGCCAACTTGTCTCAAAAATGCCTCTATGGCGCTGAGGCCCAAATAATTCTATGCAAAATATATAATTATCTCATAATAATAAAAAAAAAAGAATTTAGATTAAAGTTTTTACAATATCTAATAAAAGGATCGGAGTTTGCACAGTTCATTCTAAAATATTAAGTTCCTATGAGTAATAGCATCGGGTAGAATGCTGATGCGGATATGTTTTAAATTGAAAAGTTCGAGCAGGTTTTTCCGTTAATTGTATTTAAAATTACATGACATATGTATATCATAGTTACGCGACTATTCAGTGACTGGATAAGAACAAGCTTAGATATATAAGCTGGCGGATTGCATTGCATGACAACAAAAAAACAAAAGTAATAGTAGTAGCCGATAAAAATAAGGTAAAAAATCTGTTGCAAACTCTGTCATAGGGTTGACTCCCTTTTTCACCCTCGGGAAGCAGGTTTTTCCTTATGTGACACTAATTCATGGGCAGAGAGGGGAAGGAGTCCCTCGTTTGTTGTAGCAAATAAAACTCTAGGAAGCCACATGGCGAAACCCTCACCAAGTGTTAATTGGCAGAACAGGGCTCCGGGAGATTCTGCTTGCACACCATCCCGTTGCTGATCATGCAGGCACCTCAATTGCATCTTCGCTCAAATATTCTGATTGTTGTTTAAATCTAAAATCGTAGAAAGAGGATTCCTGATAACTATGGTGCACACCGTGTTTGGGGGATATTAGTTCCCGAGATACTGTTGTCTTGCAACAGATACCTGTAATTTGATACCTGCGATACCTGTTAACTGCTGACGCTCTTTACGGGCTTCGGTTTACCAGGGGGGGTTACTCTCTATTGCATTGCGAAAGAGAAATGGTTCGAAATCGAAGAATTGGTACCCTGTATTGCGTTTACGTATTTTCCTTTCGCATTTAATTAATCCTTTCGCAAATTTTATTTCATTATTCTTCGCTATTGTTTATTTTGCGGTACGAGTGTTGCTTCATTTTCAATCCATTTCGTGAAAAAGTTTGGGCAAACGGCACAGAATATCAAATTATACTCTTATCGCATATACTTTACGCATCGAACTTACTTTTGCAGCGCAATAAATAGTAACCTCCCAGCTCATTAAGCCTTGTCTACCGTTGATTTTTAAGAAATTGCATACAGGAGGGATTAGAAGGCCCGAACTGTTCAGCAAGGGTTTTGCCTGTATGGCTACAAACTTGTGGCAAAAAGTTGCGACCTGTGTGAGCCTTGCAAGCCACAAGGGTACGCTGGTGAATCGGGAATAATTCACCCCGTGGAGATAAGGCCGTGAAGCGGGTGCTAATCTGAATCACTGATTAGTGATCTTCTATTAATCTACGAGTGGGTTCACCAAAAACAGGCTTACCTGCAACGCTCGTAAGACCCAGTGCTGTTTATTCACACACAAACAAACGACCACTAATGCTGCTTCATCTGTACTCACGGATGGTATAAGTATTGAGAAATCAGATGCCCTTGATGTCCTTGGAATGAAAATACAGTGTGATGTTCGCTGCAATGAACACATTTTCCATGTCTCTAAAAAAGCATTCAAGTGCCTCGGTTTTTTGAAACGGTGTAAGACGTACTTAACTCTATCCGATCTAATCCCTCTTTCCCCCTCCTCACATGCACTGCATATATAGGGGCCGTCCCTGAGTACTAAAGATAAAAAAATTAATTTTCACGTTTACTTTATCTTACATCTATATCAGTTTATCTGGAGTTATGTAAAATTTTCATAACGTTACGCTAGGTTTACAGGCTGTCAATTTCAGGTAACCAGTCCGATTCCTCGTTCTGTTGTGTTGTTTGAGGGAGATATGCAGCCTATGAGACCTATACATTTATAACGTTACTTTATGTTGTACTCGTATTCTTTCCGTTTACAAGTTTATACATATGTATGTATGTACATCAAAAACATTGTCTTGGTTACCATATTTTCGTCGTTGTCGAAGGATATGGCTACCTTCGTTAAACAAATATTTTTATTAAAAAAAAAAACAAAATTTCCAAAGTCTATTCATAATACAAGCTGCTGCTATGAAATGTCGACAGTTGGGAAACATAGAAAACAAACTGTTTCTAATTTTTTGATTGGTATCAATATAAGAAGCCAATAAAGTGAATAAACTCAAATGCTTGAATGTTTGTTCCCTAATTTTCAATACTTTCAAAGAAAAACACAAATAGTAGCTACAATTTTTTTTTTAATTCTCAATATTTTTTTTTAGAATATTGGGATATAAAGTTAAATAGTTGAGAATATCTTTTAAAGATTTCCAAGCCTATTGGAGATTAGGGTAGCTCCTATGAAATGTCGATATATGTACAGTTAGGAAACATAGAAAGCAAGTTATTTATAATGTGTTTTAATTTTTCTTTATCCTAATTTTTCGACCTTTTTCTTAAATTAAGATGAAATGATCTTCAAGCTTGAGGTCTTTTTTATAAAATTTTTTTTTAAAAAATGTGTTTATTTGATTCAATATTTCGTCTTCCTTCGGAAGACTTCTTCAGGAATATTTTTGATTTTTTTGTTTATAAATTATTTGAAAGGAAATGAAAATAATATTAACATACATACATAAATAAAATTTTTTCACAAAATAAAGGACTACCTATGGGATCCCCAGCTTCTCCCGTTGTAGCGGATATTGTTATGGAGAAGTTATTAGATTCATGTTTAGACAAATTGAGAAATAAACCTAAAATCTTAACTAAGTATGTAGATGATTTGTTTTGTATCATAAAAGGAGAAGAAGTTGATATGCTAATGTCAACTTTAAATTCGTTTGACCCCTGCATTAAATTTACAATTGAGACAGAATCAAACAACAGAATTTCATATTTAGATACATTAGTTTTAAGAAAAGATAATAGTTTGTTAATAGATTGGTATCAGAAACCAACGTCTTCTGGAAGAATAATTAATTATTACTCAAAACATCCAAAGAGAGTAATAATAAATACCGCAAAAAATCTTATAGACAGAGTATTTAATATTAGTGATATTAGATTCCATAGGAAGAATAAAAAAGTACTTAAAAATATATTAATTGAAAACAGTTTTCCTAAGGACCTTGTTTGCAAATTAATTAGACAATATGATAGCAGAAATAGATCAGATGTTAGTGTAGAAACAAAAATTTATAAATCGTTAGCGTATGTACCTGGAATGTCTGAAAGGTTACAGAATTCTAGTATATTTGATAAAAGAAGATATAAAATGGCACACAAGATTTATAAAACAGTTGGAGGATTATTTAGTAAAACAAAAGATAGAATTAGTAAGCTAGATAAGTCGAATTTAGTGTACAAAATACCTTGTAGCGGTAATGATAGTGAACAATGTGACAAGGTATATATAGGAACAACGATGAATAAATTGAAGACTAGATTAGCAGGACATAAGACAGATCAGAAATATAGAAATATTAATTCGTCTCAGAAGACTGCTTTGTCTATTCATTGTCGGGATTTAAATCATAACCCAGATTTTAATAGTGTTTCCATATTGAATATAGAAAATAATTATAGGAAACGTTATATGTTTGAGATGCTGCAGATAATTAATGTACCATTAGCAAATAGAATTAATTTTATTTATTTATTTACGATTTATTTTATTTATTTATATATATAAGCCGCAAGCCCTTTACTGGCCTAGTTGGCAGAACTACAATATTTATACATCTAAGTTGATATTAAATATTACAATATTTTACAGTATATTATCTTAAGACTAATCGGTCGAATTCATAAGAAACCTTTTTTTTTTTTTTAATTATTTATTTATTTACTTAATATTAAAATTGTATAGCTATAATTATAATAAAGAGAGAAACACTGGCTGCCAAGGCCACCAGCTTAATTTTCAGTTTTGAAATAAACTTAAAAATTGTGTTGTGTTTATTAAGACCCAACACTCCTCATGGATAAAGCCATATATGTTCAATTTTTTGCTATTATGTTATTCCCCTCACCATTACTTGCACAAAATCAACGCATACATTTAAACTAAATTGAGTTAGAAATAGTTCCAATAGATCAATCATAAGCTGGATAAGAATATATTTTTAAAAGTGCCAATAGAATATGAAAATTTTCTGTTTGAGTAAGGAATCACTGTGTTCCACAATCTTGAGACCTTAACGCCAAAGGCTCGGCTCATAATTAAAGTCGAGTACCTGGGGCATATGATGCAATGCGTTCTATTAGAGGTGCCAAACTGAAACTTTCGCGCTAAATAAGCTGGATATCCACATTTAATATTTTTATAGAAGAAGATCATCAGTCGTAAATCTAAGTATTGGCCAAACTCACACCCTAGAACATATGTTCGATAATTTGATATGGAGTCTCTGATATTCAGATTGAAAATATATCGAACCACTCTATTAAAACCTTTCCTCAAACGGCTCAAGTTTTCCGCCGAGGTGCAGGAAAATACCTCAATCCCATACAAAAATAAAGGCCAACATATTGCCATTGCAATTTTGTACCTAATGCTTTGCGGAATATAATAAGAAATACTCCTGATTCGACGCAAAGACCATGAAATCCGAGAAATAACGAGATTTATATGATTTGTAAAGCTTAATTTATTATCTATAAGAACCCCTAGCGACTTATATTGCTCTACAACTTGAAGCGACTCATTTCCTAGGAAAATATTGAAAGATATATTAGCGCGCTTCGAAAAGAACATCGCTTTACATTTTAGAGGATTAAGCTCCAGAAAATTTACTTTCGACCACTCAAGTATCTTTTTAAGCTCATAATTTATTTGCTCTTCAAAAATATGTAAGTCAGACATCCCCGATGAAGCAAGTAGCTGTATGTCATCAGCGTAAGTATAGCATGAAAAAACAGAAATATTCTGAAAGATGTCATTAATATAAATAAGAAAAAGCAGCGGTCCTAAAATAGATCCTTGCGTAACACCCCTATAAAGGTTGACTATATCTGACTCCTGTTCTCCTACTTGTACAAATTGTCTTCTACCACTCAATAGAGACCATAGCAGCTTACAACTAGACGATGAGAAGCTAAATTGGTAGAAAAGTTTTTCAATTAACTTATAAGGACAAACGGAATCGAAGGCTTTACTAAAATCTAGAAATATTAAAGTAGCCACTTTATTTTCGTCCAACGCCCTCCTAATACTCTCCGTCATATCTAACAAAACACCAGTTGTACTGTGATTTTTCCTAAAGCCCGATTGAAATTCCGAAATACTCCTCGAGCGCTCAAGGTATAAGAGCATCTGTTCTCTAAGAATTACTTCGAGGATTTTCAGACATACAGGGAGGATACTTATGGGACGATAATCTGTCAGTTCTTTCGGATTTTTAATTTTGGGAATCGGAATGATCTTGCTAATTTTCCAACAACTGGGAATAAAGGAGGTTGTTATTATCGTATTGAGTAAATATGTAAGTTGATGGCTTATAGCTGGAAAAATCAACTTAAGAAATCGCAGATGCATACCATCTGTACCAACTGCATTCGATTTTATCCTAGTCATAGCCGTTGCAACATTGTCTACTGTAATGTTTCTAAAAGAAACCCCTTCAACACTCACACGACCTAGAAAATTTAGATTAGGATTTTGACCCTGTACAGGGGGCAGTCTGCACATATTATTGAAGTCATTGATATTAAACGGAAACTGCATATTTTCCTCGCCTGTTACACCAATTAATTTCAGTTTGTTCCAAATCTGCTTTTGATCACAATTAGAAAAAACCCGTGTACTTTCCACCCTCCGAACTTTTCGTATTATGGACTTTAATCTGTTTCTACAGACACAGTAATACCGAAACTCCTCCTCCGTCCCTCTTATCCTATAAGCCCGATATGCAATGTTTCTAATACGCTTTGCTCTTATGATCTCCCAATTATTCATGAAGTCGTTCCCACTTCGTTTAACTAATCTTCGCAAAGGCACATTTGAGTTAAAAAGTTGTTCCACAGTATCATTGAAAAATTCTGCGGAAGTATCTACTGAGGGATTATTATACATGGGGGAAAAATCAATTTCCATACATTGTGAGAGGCATTGCCCAAGGTCCGTAGACCTATAGTCTCTAAAATAAAACTCAGATGATGCACTATGTTTAGGTATATTATAGGACAAGAGCATTAAGCATAGGAAGCTGGAACTGGTTAGAGCTTGTTACTCGGCATGGATCAGAAACGAAGAAATAATCAATGAGGGACGTCGATCCACTACGAGAGCAGAAATGAGTTGGCATAGAATTATGCACAACCGAAAGAGAGGCCTGCATACAAAACTCTCTCACTAACTGACCATGTTGAAAAAGATTGGTGTTAAAATCACCCATAATGATAGCATTTTGGTAACCAGCCGCAAAGTCCATTAACAGGTTCTCACACCCAATAAAATTTCCAGAAGGTAAATATACCACACCTATTAAAACTATTGTATCAGGGCTAACAAGTAATTCTATAAAGAGACATTCCACGCCCTGACTATAAGTCTCACCATCTAGATTTACACTGCCATCAAAGATTACCCTAGCCTTGAAGTTCTCTCTGACATATAGGCAAACGCCTCCACCTCTTCTAGACGCACGATCATTGCGATATATTTTAAACCCAGGTATACGAACTGCAGCATCAGAAACACAATCACTAAACCACGTTTCCGATACGCCAAATACATCAACTGTGCACTCCTGCATCATTGTCTTACTTCATCGAACTTAGTTCTATAGGAACGAGGCACAAGACTTTGTGCGTTAAAATGCAAAACGTTCAGCTCACCTCGCCTAATAAATCTATTTATGGTTTCGCCATTGGAAACTACTTCCCCAAGATTGTCTGTCATCATTTATATATAATATTCTCTTTACTGAGTTTGTGCAAGCAATGGTGTACCCCCCCGTAAAATTGATTAAAGCAGCTTAAATTCATTTTCTTTAAATCTAAGTAAATCATCTTAATGGCAAAAAAAAAAAAAAGAAGAAAAGAAGCTAAATTACTTATACAACAATCCATACTTTTGAAGTGCAGCACATCCCACATTATATTTAAAAAGATATCAATACGGCACAACAACCTGTAAGTATTTTGAAATTCCAGACAGTATCTCGACGCGAATGTTAATACCGTTAGATATAATATCTTGAAATAATTAATTTTCTATTTTTATATTGTTAGATATAATATCTTGAAATAATTAATTTTCTATTTTTATATTGTAGCCCACCACTCAGTGTGAGATGTGCATTCCAATGTAAAAATCAATAAGGCTTCTACAAATAAATTACTTACTTATGTGTTGCTAATAGAACACAGACGAGCACCCGTCTAAAGCAAAAAAAAAAAAGAAAAAAAAATGTATCTGGAAAACACTCAGTAAATTGTGAAGCTTTCATACAAATCTCCCAAGCGAGTTGCTCGTCCGTGATCTAAGAACAGCACATGCACATTTGCTTGTTACCAATTCTGTTTTAAACTAGTATCAAATATTAATTTTGAAATTTTGATCAGACTTGAACATACTACGCTACATCACCCCTTAAGCTTTAGGAAACATATCAAGCAAATCTAGACACTGCTGCATGTTCAAATAGGTTGAAGTTCCATCAGTTCCAATTATCTTCGCTTTGGGAACATCTTTACTGATTATGTTGTATTTCTTAATTTGTTTATGAAGAAGGAGCTTCTGGCAGATATAATTCAATCTTCTTGCTTCAGTTGACAAATTGTCTTTCAAATAAACTCTGCTCCCGCCAGTTCCATCAGCTTCTGACACATTATCAGCATTTCCAACTATGTTCCTCAGCAACAGTGGATTACTTTTATTATTTTTATAGTAATTTTTCATAATACAGTCTCGTTTTTGCACCGAATTAAATTTCGCCAAGATACAATTCTTCTTTTTCAGATAGCAGCAATGGTTTAGATCAAATGGCGACAACTCCACTCCCAGAATTGAACAAATTTTTATAATATATTCACCACTTTTCTCCATATTATTTGGCAGGCCAATAAATTTGATGTCCGCCCTGTTAAGCCGTCTTTCCAAAACATTATTTGTCGCCAACAATCCTTTGATTCTTTCATTCGCAGTGCTGTCCATATTCTTCACAGCCACCGAACACTGGCATACATCACTCTTTATCTTATCCATTTCGCTATACACATCTGACTTAAGCTTCTCAATCACTCCGCCAACCTTGTGTTCTAAACTGGAGAATGCATTCTCCATAAGCTGCTCTATACCACTTTTATTTTGTTCGATTTTGCTTTCAATTTGTTTCAACCGCTGCTCGTAGTCGACTTTATATTGCTCGAACTTTTGCTCAATGACTTTTTGTGACAAGTCTATACGGGCAATAATGTCATCATTGCTAACATTGTTTGGAGATGCGTTATGACCTGAGCAGGGTTTGCAAACGAAAAAAGAGCTTTTTTTCCCCACTGCTTCATAAGCCTCAGGTGTAATGCCTGAACACTTTGGGTGAAAATATGTCCCACACACTGCACATCCAATACTCCCAAGGGATTTAGTGATGTTAGATTTACACTCTGGACACTGTAGTGCCGCTTTATGTGACATGCTTATTTACAAAATGGCGGCTGGTCGACAACAAAAAGCAAATGAAACAATTCTTTACTTTATTTAAATTGGCTACTACACAGTGCTAATAAAAATTTTATTATTGAATTTCCACTGCCCTTTTTTAATAAATTGCACTTTTTTGTTTATAAATTCCTACAAAAGTTAGCAGATTTAGCCTCTTCAATCTTTCTTTTTTTCCCGCGTGCAAAACTTTTATGTATACATGTAATTTTAGAAAAGATACTGAAAGTTTAGCTCAGAATTATAGGCATCTAATTTATAAAAATAAAGTAATAAATTAGCATATTAAGAAATCTATTATTATGTTAATTACATTATGTTAAAAATGGTTTTTGTGTATTTTAATTTTTTGTGACACTTTATGTTGAATGTATTTATGTATGTATGTTAATATTATTTTCATTTCCTTTCAAATAATTTATAAACAAAAAAATCAAAAATATTCCTGAAGAAGTCTTCCGAAGGAAGACGAAATATTGAATCAAATAAACACATTTTTAAAAAAAAAAATTTTATAAAAAAGACCTCAAGCTTGAAGATCATTTCATCTTAATGTGTTTTAATTAATGAATTCGTTAATAGCTCCGGTTTTCAATTGATTAACTGATTCAAGGGACTCCGTGTTGCAGAAAAACATTGCTGAATGTGCTTCTGAAAAAACAACTAGAAACATGCTGTAAATTCATAGAAATTTAGAATAAAAATAGTTGTTTTTTCTTCTTGAAGCTATATACCTTAACTTTAAATGCTTACAGTAGAACAACTTTAATTAGGATACAACTTGATCAAAAAAACTCTATATAAACGCTCACTTACATCAGATTGCTTTTCATTGTTAATGAATTCAGACTACATTAACATTTTGGCTTCTTAATTTTTTTTTGCAAACCGCCCCAAGGGGTTATTTTTCTATTCGTCTATTCCGGTCGCGGTTAAACATTTGCGATCGTATTCAGAAATATATTTTATGTGTATCATAATATAAACCTGCAATAAACCGAACATATTTGTTATGTATATGACCATGTATTCGTTTTCTGTATCATATGATAAAAATTTGCAATTCGTATCAATAACAATTAAAATTATTCACTAATGATTTATTGCTGCTATACGACTCAGTAGACTTCAAAACTTTAATAACTAGAATGTTATGACTGATTTTTATAGCATATTTAAACAGTAGGTGTCTATCATAAGGAAGGGACAACAGCTCAAAAACTTGTATACCATCAACAGTAAAATTAAGTTGGTAATATAAAAAAAGAATTAACTTGAGTTAAGCCATACAAAGAAAAAAATTGAGTAATGTATTTTTCAAGAGTTCTTCCCTTAAACAAACTTTTTGCAAAAATAATATTTCCGCCAGAAACTTTTCATTGAAAATTCTGCAGTACTTCGATTGTAGGTACAAATATATTAAAAAATGATTGATTAATAATAAACTTAAAACAAAAATCGTATTCTCGTTAAAACTACAAGTTTCTTTCCCACGAAAACTTAAAAGAAATTTCAACTTTTCGTAAATTGAAACCTTTTCAGCATGTTCAATATGAAAGAGTAGTGCACCATATTGAATGCTAAAGGGTCATATGTTCTGGCAGTAACTAGCAAAAGTTAATCAATTGAAGATAAAGATTTTCATCATTACAAAAATAATGAGGCAAATGTCAGATGTCGATGTCAGTTATAAACTCGAAGAAAACTAAAATACGAGTAGAAAAATAAAAATAATCATTCAGGAAAAATTTTTTAAGCTCAACAATTGTGCAATTTTATGGCAACAAAACGGTAAACGAAAAAAAGAAACTGCAGAAAGTTTTTAATTAAATTGTCGAATTTTTTCAAAGAAATCATTTCGTTGGTTGTGTGAAAAATAAATGTTTCACCTAAAAAAAGTATGCGCATAAATTTCTTTCTTTTTATTAAATAGTAGCAACAAAAAAATAAAAAATTGGAAGAAAGTTTTAAGGAGGTGGCTGACTGCATACAAAAACATTTTGATTGAACTTTTTGAAACTATTAAATGAAAAATACTTATGAAAAACACTTTACGCATAGTGTAATTTTTCTTCGTTGTTATTAAGAGATGTCAGAAAACTTTGGCCATAAATTGCCACAATTTGACAGAAAAGTTCACTGTTTTTACTACTTGATTTTTCATTATTATTTTCAACAAGAAAATAGCCAAAAGTAAGTTGAAGTTTCTTTTCTTTTTTTTCATTATATTTTTTTCTTAATATCATTTGTTTAAGTTTGACTACATTTAAAGAAATAGCAACAGAAATAGACGAAAAAAAGGCAAAGGAAATATGCAAAGACGGGTGGTTTTAATACCAGTATCTTTTCATTATCTTTTGATCAGACTGATTTCTTCAACAGAAAAATAAATAACATTATCGAAATTCTATTAAAATCATATTTTTGCGCTGCAACACTTCGGCAGACAAATCAGTTATTCTTCCTGTGCTCACTTCAAAATGTAAAATACATATAACCACCTGGATGTTCGCAAAACCTACAAAACTTACAATTACTTAAAATTTTGAAAAGAACTCCATTTGCTTTTAGAAATAGTTCATATTAATATTTAGTAATATAAGCAAAAGTTTTATAGAAATCGAAAGTCATAAAAACTGAAAGTTTTTACATTGTATAAAAAAGTTAAAAAAATATTAAATAGTGAATTTTATGACCAAGCGTTACATGTCCTTTTTAAAATTTCATCCTAAAGTAAAATTTTTCAATAATTTGTAAATACGTATGTATTATAAAACTATCAAAAGTTAATCTTAAGATACTCAAAATTATAATATAATATATTTTAATCTCGACTAAACCACTGTGCATAGCCGTTGATCTGCTTGTTATAAACGTTATAAACGGAGTAGTGTTTTGTGTTTCGTTCTGTACACACGTGTTTTTCATTGTCGTCTGTGTTCTCTATACTTATGTTTATTAATAATTTGTATAAAACGAAATTATACCGTAATAGGTAGAGTTTTTGTGCAACATGTGTGCACGTGTTTTTTTATTATTATTTTTTATTCTGCTGTTTGTCTTTATTATTAATAATTTCTTTTTATTTTCTTCCTATGTACTTTATTACCTTACGGTGTGCGTGGTATTAAACTAATTTTTATTGTTCTGAACAGTGTTGAAGGTATATACACTGAGCATTGATCAGTTTTAACTAATTAAGTTTCAACACTTTAAATGCTGTGATAACGTTGGTTTTGGTCGTTCCGTGTGTTAAGTTCACAAACATTACTCCCTCTTTCCTTCTCATAATCTATTTTCCTAGTTCCAGTACAATGCACTGCATATGTAGGGACTATCCCCGGAGTACTGGTCCAAGATAAAAAAAAAAATAAATAAAAAAACGTGTGTCTTTACATATAAAATAAAATTAAAAGTATAATACACAAACAAACATGATGAACGCGAAATTCCAAGTAAATAAAGAAATAGTGAATTTATTGTTACTATTGCGTTTTTACTGTTTCGCACGTATGTTTGCTGTTTGTCTATTTAAGTCTGGAATGATTACTAGCGAACCACTAGAAGATATTAAAGAGGTATAAATAGCAGGCAGATGTACGGTAGAGACAGAGTTTATTTAAAGCTTAGGGAAAGACTATCATAAGTCGGAAAATCAGGTAAGTCTAGTGGGTTAATACACAGTTCCGAGTAAGTGTAAATTAAGTTTAAAAGTAGTTCAGCACACATCATTATGTGATTATTGAGAATTGTATCACTTGCCACTTACAAAGCGTTCTTAACGGAAAAACTTATAGCTTGGACATATAGCTTGGACATACATGATTCATACAAATGAAATTGAAAAAAAAAACATTCGAAGCTAATGTGGTAGGAATAGATAATACGTCTAGAAAATGTAAATGATATATACCCAATGTGACGAATGAGTGATTCGTCTAGAAATTTTTTATGAAATGCACTCAACATACTGAGTATATTTTATTTAAAATTTAAATTGTATTCCATGCACTGTAAAAATTATAGTAAAAATAAAATCAATTAAAATTTTTGTCTGAAAAAATAAGTTGTATGCATATACATAAATATCAAAAATATAACCTTGGATATCGTATTTTGTTGTTGTTTAAAAAATAGTTGTTTTCGATCAATAATTATTTTTACTAAATTTTTGTTTTAATCCACGATTTCCTTTACAGGTCTGCATTCAAACAATTTTTTAATTCATTCAACACGAAAAAAAGGTTTTTCTGTGTGAATATCACATAAATTTGGTTAATATTATTAATTTTTTCTGCATTTTGTACTTGGACCACCTGTTTTTCAATATGATTTATATGAAAGCTTTTGTTAACTAACTGGCATTTTCTTTGCTTTTGAATATTTAAAATAAAATAAGTACCGAGCTTTTATGAACAAATTCGCTATTTTGAATAAAATTATTTACTTAATTTTTTCTTAGAATAATTCAAAACTGCCAACACGAATTGCGATAATTAAAAATATTTGCTGATTGTGAATGAAGCTTTAATCAAGAGCATGAACAACTGAACGAAATAAATGATTGAAAAAAGTTTTACTTGAGAACTAAATTTAAATTGAATACTAAGTAGTTTTTTGTGATTGGTTTTTGAAATTAATTGCTATTGTGAATAGAATAAAACTTCGATGTCAATTTAATAAAAGCAAAAAATTTAAGAATTTGGGCCTTTAAGTAAAATGTAAATTGAAAATAAATTACAGATTGATATTTCTAGTAAATTACAAGTACGAATGAATGAAATTAAATTCTATGGAGAATGTAAGAGCTGGATGCGGACCAAGTTATCGTTAATCTATTTTAGTCTTCTATAGTAAAAGATTGAAATTTTGAATATAATGGAGAGAGCGTGTTTTAAAATAAAACATAAATTGTGATTGTGAATTATATACTATATCCATGTAGTAATATTTATTGCTGCAACTAGCGTAGCTAGAATGAAGATTTTACCTTGATTTTAAAGATTACATAAGAAATCGTTAGTTCACATTGTAAAGATTCAATAAATAAATAAAAGCTAAAAAAAAAGAAAAAATCAGTACATAACGAAAGTCCTATATTTTTTATACATATGCATATTATTTTAACCACATTGTTTTGTACCTATGTGACTTACATTAATACAATGAACAATTTTCATTATATTTACTACACTATGTAGTAAATATAATGTAGTAGCTATAACGAATTTCTTACATTTTCATGCAGAAGTTTTTCGTAACATTAATGAAGTTGTAAAAAATATTGAAGAAGTGCTACGCAAAATTTGAATCCCTTTAAAGAAGCTTTGATGACTGAAATTAAACTTTCATGGTATTAACGTAAGAATGTTAAACGAAACGGTTTCATTGCCATAACGAAGCGTTTTTCATTCAGCACTATTGTGTTAGAATAATCGTCCTTTTGTAACACGAAAAATGAAAAGAACAGCATTTTAAGATTTTTTACTACAATATAAACTTGCTCTTTGGAAACTGAAGATTTTCCGACGAAAATTTCTGGCAACACTGGTTATATATGTCCAATGTATTATGCAATGACTGCACTACTTACTCCTTGAGCAATTATTGCTTAGCAATGGCCTGTCAGTTTTTGTAATTGAGTATATTACTACAAAAATACACTGTTTGTCAAATAACTTCTCACGCTGAATATTGTGTATTTGTGATTAAGCAAGATATGTTATCGCCATCTAAAGCAATTAGCAATCACTGTACTGGTGTTCTGCCACTGTACTGGTGTTCAACAACGAGCTGACGCTATGTGATATTATAATCATAATTAAAACAAACAACTGAATAATTGAAGAGACGAGATTTGTCTGTGAATAAAACTGGGAGGATTGAATGTAACCGTGGTATGTTTTAAATATAGCAACGATTTCTGTTAGTGAATAATGCAACTGTTAACGAAACGGAGAATATTAGTGTTTCATTGTTTAAGGCTGAATGCAAATAAATTATGTTCGTGAATGAATTAAAAACCATTTCTTTTATTATTAGCTCGTAACAAGCTGTATCATGTCGAAGCTTACAGGTTGCCATCACTGCACATACTTGCGCCTGAAAGATACAACATTCATTCGGTAAGTAATAAGAGCCGTATATCCCAAGCTTATTACAGTACAATACCGCTGTTTGTTCTGGACTCAGCTGTGTACACCTTGTTGGATACCCATTCAAAACTAGAAGTAACATAGTCTGTTAGATTTTGTGGTAATTAGTAATCGCACCTTAGCTAATTTCAGGCCAATTTAACGACTCTGTATTTATTATATCTATTTAGTGATATACCCGTATGTCAAAAAAAGTCGGTGAATATTATAGTTCAAGGCACAACGATGGCACCCTTATTTGGGTATTTATTTATTACATCATATTAACCAGATGCTAAATTACGTTGTGTGCCTGGCTTTAAGTTTGGTTAGTTTAGGTTGAACCAGATTTAAAAAATTGCTAATCTAAGGGGGTCACACTCATAAAAAATACTCTATATTTATTAAATATGTATTTGGCAAACTTTGTGCAAAAATTTGTCAAATAAACTTGTAGCAAACATAAAATATTTTTAATGAATATGTCCGTAAGTCTGCTGCCTTTTTAATATGAAGCACAATCAATGGAACATTTGAATAAAATTAATATATTTTCTTGAATAAAAACAATTTTTTATTTAAAATTTTAATCAAACAAATTTTATCATATCCTACGAAGTTTTCCGTTCTCAAATTTTATTGAATTGCTGCCCAAAACTAACTTTGTGGTCAATCATATTGCTTGTGCCAGAAAGAAATTCACATTTACTTTCTTATAATGTCATTAAATAAAGTAAAGTATAATGTGAAATTTATGCTCTAATAAACTTTTCATTTTTTTCAATGTAGACACATTTTTATATATTTAATACTCATTCATGAGTGACGCCAAATATTCAAAGTTTTTCAAAAACGTTGAATTAATATGAGTTTGGAAAGTGGAAAGAAGAATGAATATTCATTTTCAAATTAAAAGAAAAATAGCAAATGCTTAGCAAAAAGTAATCACTAAATAAAAACTTTTCGTCACATAAAAAAGTTTTTAGGTTCTCAGCTTTTCCTTGTGGCGAATGGTTTTTAATATATAATAATATAATTACGTACACAATAAAACTCATATGATTCTGTAATATGTACACACTAAAAAAACTCGATTCACTAGTACTTAATTAAACTAAATATTAAATTTAAGACATACCTAATCCCGAATCCGTATGTGAAATAAACCGAAAATATCATTGATTTGGGAGAAACTAATATCAAACCAATCTTAAAATGCGATTTATTCAAGAATTTCAAAGTTTATTTGATTTCAAATCCGTATTTGAAATAAGCTGAACAAGGGATTTAATAACATTTCATATTATTCTCAAAGAACAATTGATTCTATGATTATTTACTCTATTAGCTACTAATATTTATACCAATCAGAGAATATATACAGCATGTTTTTGTGCTTCCTAGCTGCCTATAAGTCGACAATTCATAGGAGCTACCTTAATCATCAGTCGACTTGGAAAGCTCTGCAAGCAAATAACTATATATTCCGTTATTTTAAATAAATTAATGGAAATTCAAAAACAATAATGATCTAATAATAATTCGCAGGCACGAAAATAATAACTCCTATCTGACAGCAATTCGCCCGTTTATATCTATTTGTGTCTTTGATTGGCTTTTTTACTCGGCTTAAGTATTCGGCAGTTGATTGAAAAATTTTATACTAATTTTAAGACATTCCAGTATTCATTTTCGTGAGCAGTCCCGTTTTCGGTTGATTTTAAGTACACTTGTGTGTTGTTCGCACTTAAATTCTTGATTACGGCTCGTAATAAAATACTGAAATTTAGTCCGAGCTTTTTCTTTCTGTGCATTACTTTGTGATCTCAAATATTAAATTTAGATAGAATGATTTTTTGGCTTTTTTAACATAGGTTACTACTTCTGCTTCGATACTAACATAGATTAGATGTTAGTATGGAAGCAAAAGTTTATAAATCGTTAGCTTATGTGCCTGGTTTGTCTGAAAGGTGACAAAGAACTAGTATATTTGATAAAAGAAAGTATAAAATAGCACACAGAATTTATAAAACAGAGGGCGGATTATTTAGTAAAACAAAAGATAGATTGAATAAATAAGATAAGTCAAATTTAGTATACAAAATACCTTATGGCGGTAATGATAGGGAACGGTGTGATAAGGTTTATGTAGGAACAACAAAGAATAAATTGAAGACTAGGTTAGCAGGACATAAGTCTGATCAGAAATATAGGAATATTAATTCGTCATAGAAGACGGCTTTGTCGATACATTGTCGTGATTTAAATCACAATCCCGATTTTAATTAGGCTTCCATATTAAATACAGAAACTAGGTTTAGAAAACGGTATATGTTGGAGATGCTACAGAGAATTGATGTAACAATAGCTAATAGAATTAATTTTAGAAAAGATATAGAAAGTTTAGCTCAGAACTATAGGCATTTAATTTGTAATAATAGGTTAATAAATTAGCTAATTAAGATATCTAGAATTATGTATATAACACTATGTTAATAATGTTTTTATGTACTTTAATTTTTTGTTACAATGTATGTTGAATGTTTTTATGTATGTTAAAAATGTTTTCAAATATTTTTGATTTTGTAAACAAAGCTGAAAAAATTTTTCCTGAAGAAGTCTTCCGAAGGAAGAAGAAATATCGAATATAATTAAAACATTTTTTATATAAAAAACAAAACTGACCTCAAGCTTAAAAAACATTTCAATTTAATTTATAAAAAAAGGTCAAATAATTAGGATCAAGATAATATTCCTGGTTATAAATTCTTCAAGCAAAAGAAAATTTATTTTTGTAAAAAACAAAAGGTCTTCAGCTTAACGAACTTATTTCGATGGAAAATATTAAACAAAAATTTCAACTAGCAGCATTGCATTTAAAAACTACCAACTTTCTCCTCACGAGTCTCAATGTGTATTATTTTTATCCGCTAAAATGCTTTAGACAAGGTTAAAACTTAAATTGCAGAAAAAAACAGGAAAAAAATAATTCCTGAAGCTGGCATCACCATTGTCTAGGTGTTGCAGCTTCTTGTCTCAAGGCATAACTAATCTATATAGTACTGGAGAAAGCAGGTTACGAGATAAGATTCTAAAAAGACATTTCTCATATATAGAGATATTTATTACGTAAATTCTTTTAGTATAGAAGTTTTCTATAAATCTTAAAGAACAGTTTGCATTCGTTGTGTTTTTGAATAAAATATAATTTGAAAACATCATATTATCCCAGTCATTTCCCAAGTAAGGGCCTACATAGTTGTTTTTTGCACAATGTAATTAAATTTTGGTACTGTTGGTCTTAATATTTTAACGCAATCCTTAATTTCACTTAACTTTTTGAAAAAAAAAAAAACAATAGCAAACAGCAGTCAGAAGTATTTTAAGTTTTAATCTCTTTTCTTATTTATTTGTTGAATTTTAACATAGTATTCCTCATACGTCAAAGTTATAATCCAAGTTTTTTTTATATCCTCTTCACAATTTTTACTGTTTTCTAGTTGTGCTTATTTCTTAGTAATTTATTTTTTTCAGGAAAGCATAAGCAAAGTCCTTTACAATTACATTGTTGTGTTGTAAAAACAAATAATATTTAATAATTGCCAAGAAATATGTTAAGTTGACACTTTTTAACAAGTGTTTGTGACAGCTATGAAGCAAATAAATAAACAAATAATGATTGTATACATACTAACCACATTTATTGTATTTAAGGTTGCAATTGTTTAAAGAACACAAAGTAGAAAAGGACCACAAATGTATCGTGAGAAAACTCATTCCATATTTTCTCATTTCCTCTACGATTTATTAATATCCAACAAAAAAAACAAAAATGAGCTTAAATTACATGACCACTTAATGTTACATCCGTGTTGAAGCCAATTTAGTTTTAGTGTAGAAACCTATATGAATGATATATATGTATATATATATATATATATATATATATATATATATATATATATATATATATATATATATATATATATATATATATATATATATATATATATATATATATATATATATATATATATATATATATATATATATATATATATATGTAGACTTTGGGGTTAATTTTTATAATAGTGGCAATAGATTTATAATAGTAGTTTTTAGCAAAAATATATATAACAAAATATCTAAAATCTCTGACTTTAAAATAAAAAATTTTTACCTATTAATGATAATTACCAAACACATATAATATTTTTGGTTTGCCATAACCAAAAATACTATAGCAATATGACGTAGGTAACTAAAATTTGGACTAACCACACTATGGTTACGGCATTCACACTATGGTTGGCTACAGTTGTACTACGGTCGTGCCCAACTATTAAAAATTCGTATGGCCGTTACCTATAGGTGCTTAATATGAATACGAACACATTGATTGTAGACTTAATTTTTGATCAGTTAGTTTAATAGGTGAAACATATTTCAAGTGCCATTTAACACATACAATTTATTATTATTCTTGCGTATATATCAAATAAATATCGCAAGAAAAAAAATTGTTTGGAAATTCATATCAAATAAATCCTGAAAAGTTTTTGTACATATCGAAAAACACATTTGTTAACGTTTACAGTAATATAAATTTGGGAATCTTGCTCATTAATGGGCACGATACCCATGAGCATGTTCATGCGTATTAATGCGTTGTGTAGTTCATGCTCCACCTAAAAGATGAGCATTAAGAGTGCGCAATAGCCAAATATAATAAATCGCTTAGACGAATGCGCATGCGCCAGTTTTTTGTATTAACCTTCTGGCTTATGCGCACATAAATGCGAACACTGCTACGGGGTTTCTATAGTCGTGGTATGTGACTTAGTATGCAAATTATTAGAAAGATTTTTAAAAAATATGAACACACTGGAGGGACCACAAATTTGGTACGCACTGGCAAAAATTTCACTTCTCTTAGCTATAGTGTGGCGGATAGCGGAAAATTTTTATCCACTTCATTCGCCCGCTATTGAGGACCACGAACTATGTACTGTTAACTAACAAATTTTTTTTATTTTACGGCGTGGGGAGCTCCCAGAATGCGTATTTCAAGCTTAGCCATGTTTGTTGTCTACCAAGATCAAAAAAGAACTTTTGTATACAATAATATCTTTTAAGGAACCCCCTCTTTTACAAAAGAAGTTATCTTGATTGCTGTATTGTTGAAAGTCTGCACACTTCCTCCCCTTTAAAAATCTAGTTTTGTTTCGTGTCTTCATAAAAGTAAGCCCTACAAAAACTTCAATTTAAAAGTTCAAGTTACTTGAAATAAATATATAAGCACAATTGGTTATTTTTGTTTTGTTTTATATTGGACCAGTACTCAGGGGATGACCCCTAAACATGCAGTGCATTATATCAGAACTAGGAAAATAGGTTGTGTGGAGGGGTAAATAGGGAGTATTGTTTGTGAACATTTGACTTGAACTTTCCAACGTTTTAACAGAAAGGAAACACGTCTGCAGGCAATTTATTCCACAGGCGAAGCGTACGGCTGAAAAACTTATTCTCTCTGTAATGCATAGTGCGATTCCCCGGGCAATCAACCACAAATGGATGAGCTCTGGACGATGAGCGCGTGCTACGTAAAAATGTGCGAGTTTCGGGAACAAGATCCCTAATCTCATCAGAGCAAAATCCATTGTAGTAACGATAGAACAGAGTAACGCACCCCACACAGCGTCGATGCTACAGTGAGTCAATAGAGTTGGATACCCTACTGTCACCGATGAGCTTCTTCGCCCTCTCCCAAAATAGACTTTGAGGCACCGGCCGAAACATGAGAGTTGTATTCCATTTTCGGTCGGATGTAGGTGGTTTGTTTATATTGTATAGACCTAAGCTTTTTAAAAACAAAAAAATTATTTTCGGACTTGTAAGCTTTAATATTTCGGAAGGTATCTTAGTACAAAGTTGGAATATACATACAGGGCATACATTTTGAGTGGTAATTATTGTTGGTCTTTCAGAGAAACTTGATTGTGGGTTCAGCTCCGCTATTATAGTAATAGTAGTTATAATTTTTCTGCAAAATCTGCACATGTATCATCAAGGTTTGAAATAGAACGCCATCGAACATATAATGCACGTGCATGTATTTCATTAATTTCTGTCATAAAAATGCTAAATATTATTGCATGTATCCTATATAAAACTATTTATTTTGAATGAAGATGCAGAAAACAAATCTGTAAAATAACAAACTATTCAGCAAGGTTTTGCATGTGTTCTTTTCTTAAGCTTGAACTAAGCGTTTACATATAAATGCAGTTATATCCTTATGCGCATGCAGTGTCGCCCAAAACCAACAGAAAGCAAAACACAGCAGGTTAAAGTGGACTAAACCTTTTAATTACGGAGAGCAAGTTTTATAGTGAGAGTTATTTTGCGGCATAATGGAGTTTGTCTTGAAACCCCGAATCTTTATCCGTAATACGTGATCATCACTGGGAGCTCATCCATATGTGATGGATAGGCCAATTAATCTCATAACGCTTTGCAGAGGAAACTCGTTCTTCAGTCGTTCGGTCCATTTGTGGAATAACTGTTCTGTCATTTACAATGAGACTCAAACCAAACCTTCACAAACACTATTGCCTTTCTCCTCCACCTCAAACCTAGATTCGATACAATAAATTGGATGTGCAGCGGTCGTCCCCTGACTACTAATCCTAACTAAAATTTGGTTCTACTTTTATCCATATAGTTTTGTGCAACACTGTGCATTAACAAGAAAAAAAAGAATATGGCTGAAAATATCTATTCAGAAGAAAAATAACATCATCAGCAACAATAAAAGAAGCAAGGGCTTAGGGCTAAATTGCAATGCTACAAATATTTATTTTGTACATTTTCCTACAGTTGTTTTTGTTGGCTTCAAAATAAAACGTGATTCTTTGTTTTTTTCCTAGCTGAGGTTGGCGTTTTTGGTTTGTATTGTTAGAGGCAACAAAAAGGTTTCAACAACAATATTTGCATAAACAAAGTGTAAAAATAAATATTAACAATATTTTTTTTACCCAAAACTCTAACACTCACTCACGTCGTTTGTAGGGTTGCAATCAAATAAAACTTAATGAAGAAAAAGAAAAAATTGCATAAACACAAAAATCACAATTCAGGCTTGAAAATTAACAAAACACCTTTTAGGTGTTAGACATGTTTGGAAATAAAAACATATGTAAATACAATGAAAGAGATTTGCCATAGAATGTTGATAATGCTGAATATGTGTGAATGAGCTTTAAATGTAGCAAAGTGCTACATTTATCGTTTGCAGATTACATTTCATTTTTTTTTTGTTATTTTATTCATTTTATTGATGATAAGAAATTTTTTATTTCGAATTCTTTTGGTGAAAGGTAGTATAATTTTATATTGACACGCATATCTGTGGTGATGTTTTTTGTTTCAACTAATCAATAAAGGATGAGTTGAAATAATTCATACAAAAATATTTTTGGCAATAAATTTGCATTTAAAATGCTAAATCATAAACTAGAGATTTATCAATTTACTGAGCTGCGAGACTCGACTCTTAAACTATTGCATAAGTTAAAACAAAATACTTTAGATAAGAGCTGGAACAAGCTAGCTTAGAATTATCTCAAAGAAGGTAATTAAGTTGGCAATACGAATGTAGGATGCCCTTAGATTTTAAATCGAACGCTACAATTTCACTCTATCCAATCTTATTTATACCTATATCCGACCATAATTGGTATATTGTTCACATCGTCGCAGTGTGGAGTGCATTACACTTTTTTTTCGCTGCAATAATGGTATTCTGAAGGCGGCTATCACTTACGGCAGTAACTTTGTCGAGGTTGGGAATTATAAAAAAACACCAACTGAAGCAGTATTATATTATTGTTTAATAATTTAATGGTGTTATTATCTACATACATACAGGGCTGGGCAGTATTTGAAATACTTGTATTTGAAATACGTAGTTGAAATACAAATACGTATTTTGTATCTGTATTTCAAATACACGGTCTGAAAGTACTTAGTATTTTGTATTTCAAATACATAACTTAATAGCATTTTATATTTCAAATACATCTGGCTCAAAAATACATTTTTCAAAATACATTTATTTATTATAATAAATTCAAAATAAGTTATTTCACACAAAAGCTTAAATGTTAATGTATACCATTTTGCAATACTGCAATTCAGCTTTCATTTGTTTTGTCCAGAGCAAATATATTTTGCACTAATCAGGTGATATCAGTAAGAATTTCCACACATTCGTCACCAGCTTTTTTCTCACGATTTAGATAATTAGAGGGGAATAATTTTTATTATGGAAAACTTTAGGCTGCGAGAACCAGATTAGATCGACTGCAATATAATACTTGGAGGCATTTCAGTTGCATTTTAACAAAATTAATGGAGAGCTTGGAAAGAAGATTTAATGAGTTTCTCATGCTGACACCTGGAGCAAATACAGCCATATCGATGTCAATTTCCAACCTAGTTTCAAAAGTAGCTGATTGCCAGAAAGCATCTCAATTATGCATGAAAAATTACAATGAAAAAGCATGAAAAATTACAAAAAACGTGAAACCATGACTGGATGCAGAAGAAGAAGTAGTAGTTGAGGTAAAGATGATGACGATTTTATTGTTGTTTTTGACAATACAGTGATCAACTTTGTAAATCAAATTTGGAACTTGAGTTGATCAGTTTTCTAAATGATAAAAGCAAGGAGCTTGCCATTTTGGAAAACTATCCAAATATCAAAAATGCATTTATATAATTTGACAGCAGCTTGTGATCCTCAGAACCTGTAGAAAGATTATTGTTTGTCGGACGACACATTGAAATATCTAGTTATTATAAAAGGAAATACTTGTTTTGCCGAATGAATCTTTTATTTACTATCTATCAAATGCTAAATATTAGGTTTGTTAATTTAATTTTCTAGCAAGTTTAGAATAATCATGTGAATATACATACGTATACCGTACGTGTATATATGTAAAATGTATGTGTGTATATTAAATGTATATAATAAAAAAAATCAAAAATGTTTATATAATATTAGACAACTTTATTTCTAATATTTGAATACATAGATAAATATGCAGTTGTAAGTATGAACATATATACTGTCGCCTAAAACGCAAAAGAGCGTAGCTGTCAAAAATTTTCTATTCCAAAATTATTATTAAATGAGGTGTTATTATCAATAATAAAACTATCCATAAATTTTAACGGGCTTACAATATCTTGCCAGTTACGTCCTTTTGGGTTTTAGGTGACAATACACAACTTAGTTTAAGTGCATATGTAAAATAAAATATGTATCGAAAGCCAGTTTTTCTGAGATCGAGTTACACAAATGTATTTTGTAGTTGTATTTTGTATTTGAAATACAAGTATATTTCATACAAATATGAAAGTATTTTGTATCTTGTATTTGAAATACACTCCGGGAAAGTATTTTGTATCTTGTATTTGAAATACATAAGGCGTGTATTTTGCCCAGCCCTGCATACATATATATAAAAATTACATTAATGGTAAAGATGAAATCATGTATAGTTAAGTCCACAAAACTTACATAATTCCAACTTCAACAGGCTGGTGGTGGCGGTGCTCGGTAGAAAATCTAGAAAATGGCTGCAGAAATTAAATGGCCGCGTTGAAAAGGCTGCCACCAGCTTGTTAATAAAAAATATATCAAATTGGGAAACGCTAAAACAGAGTTGATAAGAAAACCCCAGAAACAACCAAACGAATTAAATTCGTTACAGTCGTCAGCACCTGCCTTGCGGCCTTATCTGATGATGGACCAGTTCCACGGAGAGAATTAATTATTCACGATTCCCCAGCGCCCCCGTGTGGCTGACTAGGCTCACACAGATAGCAATTTATGCCATATGTTTGTAGCCTTATGAGCAACTTCTTGTTGAGGAGTTGCAAATGCAACAGACCCGCGGGAGTCTGTTAGTCCCCGAAAAAAGCCACGCACCAAACAATTATCAAGGATACTAACAACCTCTTCCTGCGTTTTAGGTTTCAACCACAGCCAGAACGTTTCAGCCGAGGTAGGCACCTCAACCATGATCAGCCTGAGTTGAACTGCAAGCAGAACCACCCTTGGGCCGGCCTAACTGAAGATAGACCAACTCTACCGCATGACTTATTTACGATTCACCAGCGACCCCATGTGGCCTGCAAGGTTCAGGTCGCCACTTTTTGCCATAAGTGTGTTCCCATATAGAAAAACCCCTTGCTTAAGAGTTCCCTTATATTATAGGTATCTGCAAAACAACAGCTACTCTGGGTGTTATTAACCCCTGAAAACCGGCATGCAACAAAGTTATCTGGGAAACTAACTCCTCTTTCTACGATTTAAGGTTTAATCCACAGCCAGAACGATTCAGCCAAGGTACTTCAGCTATGACTAGCACTTCAGCTATGACTAGCACTTCAGCTATGACTAGCACCGAGAACCTCCCGGGATCTTGCTGAACGCATGATGAGGGTTTAGGAAATACATCGCAACGTAAGTTTTGCGGCGTCCTAGAGTTTATGGCAGAGTACGATAGTTTGGTTTACTCCCATGCTAAACCTAATCTCTCCTGCGGCGGTGAGGAAGGGGGTTGAGAGTTACTGCAGCGAACAGAATGTTTTAAATCCGTAAGTCTGGCAAAGTTGTAAAATGATAAATATCTAGCAAATGATGTGTCACTGAAAACCTGGCCATTTATGAATGCGGTTCTTGTATAATAAAGGAGTTAGAAAATTATACAGATGAAACTGGAAGTGTAATACATGTGCAGCATTGGAGTGTACGCACTGATTGAAATTGTCGTGGATAGTCCAAACTCAGCGATTTCAATTGAGTCTCTCCCACTGGATTTTTTTTCCTGTAATTGAAGGTTATGGACGATATATGAAAAGAAAAGTCCATGAGTATGAGCGAGTTTTGCTTTATTAATGTTCTCCCGAATGCCTAATTTCACTTTTTATTCGCGGCAATTGGCATCCAAGGTCCTGTAATATGGGACTTTTCTTTTAGAGTGTACAACAACGGTTATGGCTATATAAAATTTCTAAATATAATCTGAAAATACAAAAACGTAATGTTCATATAGCCTCCTAATATTGCTACCTTCTTTTTAAGTTATACATGGACTCACACCCTTGAGTTTGTTCAATACCCTTATTATGATGTAAGTGTTTTCATAACAAAGTTATGAAATATAATATAAGTAATAACAAAATTTTCTTGTGTTAATAATTATCATTTACTCTGTAAATTGTTATCATGTTTTTCTTTGTTGTTCCTTTGTTATCTTAAGCCTTCCTAATTCGAAACAATACAAAGAAAACAAACGGAAAAATATTAAAAATGCCACGCACGCCATTGATTTGTCACATATTTCCAGTATTTGCATATAATTTTTTGAATGATAAAAGTATTTTAACCAAAATGTTTTACATATAAAATGAACACATATTCTGTTTAACATACATAAATAGTCTTAAAGGCACCAAATAAAAGATCTCTAGGGAAATAAAAGACTATTTTTAATTTCAATTCAAGACATGTAGGCGTTGGTGTATCATTTCTGTTTTGATTTAAACTTTGAACCAATTTGTTATAAAATAAATTATATTAAAGTCATATTTTTTTATATGACTTCTGGTAAAATAAGAAATCTTATACATTATTAAGTGTCGCCTACATACTTGTATATGTCACGTTACTTGCATATACCAAATATTTTGATTTGAAAAAAAAGAGGACTCATGCCAATTTTTTTTATCACATTACACTTAATCAAAATAAAAGTGTGCTAAAGAAATACAAAAATGTACATATTCTATTGTTTGCTCGTACATTAATACTTTTTACTCTTCGTTAAATACTGACAAAATAAATGTGTTTTTTAAATGGAAGTCTGTTAAAGAAAGATAAAATTTTTTAAAGAACACAACAATAAAAAACTATAGAAAAGAAGCTGTGTCTAAAAATATTATGTAATTACAACGACTTATAGTAGTATAATTTTATAGTCATGACATGTTTTTATGCGAAAACTATTGAATTTAGGAGCAATAAATTATGTACATTTATCCCAGATTTTAAAGCAGAGAATAAATGTGTACATATATTCTACCCGAGGAGAAATATATTATCGGAAAATTCTGCCTAATATGCAAACTTTCACTTCTCAGCTGCATTTTAAAAGACTTGTTGATCAATTACCAACGTATACATTGCGTTTCTACACTTCTTCCTTTTATAAGACCTATTGTAAGCTCTTATAAGATTTTGCTTAGAATCGAACTAGTTTAAAATTGCGGACTAGACTATGATTGAGATCAAGTCACTTGGGCTCAAAAATCAAGTATCCTTCAATTTGAATACTCATCATATTGCCAGTTCTTATTACATACATGGTCTGATCAAAACATATCAGTTATTTTAAAAGTTCGTGAGTTACGTATGTTCGATTTTCGCCTTTTTTTTTTGTTATGTTGGTACACATGTACATGTTGGCAACCATTTCGGATTGTCAGTTTGTTTTTGACCGATAAAAAGGTTAATCGCGTTTTGGCGTGCTCTTCGATTTTTTATTAAATTTACTCAATTTTGAGCAAAAACAACGTACCATGGACATCGCTCAGGAGCTGTTGAGCATTGTCGACGACGATCCAGATTTCCTCAAAAAGGTCATAACTGGTGGCGAATCATGGATGTATGGCTATGACGTTGAAACCAAAGCCCAATCATTTCAATGGAAGCGTCCAGAAGAGCCAAGACCGAAAAAAGCACGTCAAGTTCGGGCAAATATGAAGGTTTAGCTCACCGTTTTCTTTGACTGCAATGGCGTTGTGCATCATGAATTCGTATCGTTAATAAGGAATACTACCTTAAAGCTATGCCCCATTTGCGCGATGCAATCTGTGAGAAACGCACTGAATTATGGAAAAAACATTCACTCACACATCAATGCTTATAAGTAAGTTTTTGATAAAAAAAAAAAAAAAAACAAAACCGTAATCATGGCTCAACCACCGTATTCACCGGACTTGGCCCCCGCTGACTTTTCCTCTTCCCAAAACTGAAGACACCGATGAAAGGAAAGCGATTTGCTACGATTGAGGAGATAAAAGAAAAATCGAAACAGGAACGGTTAGCGATATCAAAAAGTACGTTTCAGAAGTGTTTCGAGGATTGGAAAAAACGCTGGCATAAGTGTATTATATCTGAGGGGGATTAGTTTAAAGAAGACAAAATAGTTATTGATGAATAAATAAATAGTTTTTGTAAATATTTAAAATAACGGTTATTTTTTGATCAGCCCTCGTATGGCTTAAACATAATAATTTGATACACTTATGTTAGTTTTAGTATAAAGAAATGGAAAAATATTCATCATATGAATTCCTAAAGAGGCCAACAAGATCGTGAAAGCAAAACCAAATTTAACAATATTTAACTTTACAGAAATTACTTAAAAAGTCACTGCAAAATATGAAATAAAATTCAATTTTGTGTTTTTAAATATTTGATGTTCAACAAGCTTTGAGTTTTATTATTTTTTATATACACACACGCATATATATACATATATATGTATAGTTTATTTTAATTTTCCCTAAAAAAACATGTATTCTGTTTACTTTATTCTCTAGTGAGGAAAACAATAAATTACACAGAGTGACGGAAATACTGTCAAAAGTTTACTGAAGTTTTGTTTAGGTGTGAGGGCGTATTTATGTGTATCTGTGTACGTATATGTAGTTATTTATATACTTTGTAACAATTTATAGATCAGGCAAGATGAAAGCAGCCACAACAAATGCTCCTAAATAAACACCTTTATTTATATACTTTTGTAAACTTACTTTAAATTTTATATAAATTTATATGCGCATGGTTTAAGAAAACTTTTCTTTGACTCACTGGAGGTATAATCAAAACTTTATGTCAGAAAATTTTGAAAATATAAAAAAATATATATGTATGTATGTATGTATATATATAGCAACCAAAACTAGGAAAATTGCAAACATTTGAGTCGTTTTCTATGAAATCCTTGATTCAAATGGCTGACAGCATAGTGCTGATAACAAAATAGTTGCATATTTGAGAACAAACTTTTATTGAAGAATAAGTTTATATGTTACGAAAAGTATTGTTCAAATAAATTATATGAAACAGGACAACTAGTTTAAGTAAGTATGAAAAATTAGGAATTGTTATTACATATTCATTTGGAAAGGAAAATTTGGCACATGTAACATTTGTAACATGTTCAAATCGTTAATTTGTAAAAAGGAATACTGAGCATATCAACACTTAAGTTTCTGCTTAGAAATAATATCAACAAGCTGTCCAAATCCTGATAGATAGAAAAAACACTATTATGTTAAATATAGAAAATTAGACGAATTGATTCATCGTGGCTATTTTTGAAAAGTGGAAGGTATCATCATAAATTCGTCCATATACAACCATAAAAATTTTGTCATTGCTGCGATGTATTTTGGCGCCAATACAATGACAGGTGTCATTTTCATTGCTATGATGTCAACCATTATATTAGTTGCTCTATTTCTCACTACCGGGAATTATGACAATCATTTCATCAAAGGAATGTCATATTTATATCAAGACGAATATTTTTTGTGCAAGCACGTGAACAATGTGTAATGATACTATAACATCAGACCCATCAGACCAAACATAATTAGGACATCAGAAAAATTATTAGGTGGCGTCAATTTTATGACAAAGTATCGTCAATACTTCCGTACAGTATCATCAGATAAACTGAAATTCAGATTAAATTTGATGATTTTTGTCTTTTTGACTTTTTTTGGTTGATGCCAGTATTCACATTGCTATATATTAATTACATAATATTGAAGGTGAACTTTTCCATTAAGGCAATTCAAGAGATTAAAACTCAAGCTACAAAACACGTCTCATACACATTTTACAAAGCACGCGCTCATAATCCAGAGCTCGTCCGCTTGCACGGGGAATCATACTATGCTTTACAGAGATAATTTGTTTTTCAGCCGTACACTTCGCCTGTGGAGTAAGTTGCCTGCAGACATGTTTCCTGTCTGTTATAACATTGGAGAGTTCAAGTTAAATGTTCACAAGCACTACTCCCTCTTTCGCCCTCCTCACAACCTATTTTCCTAGTTCTAGTACTATGCACTGTAGGGGGAATGCCCTGATCCAAGATAAAAAAATACTATGAAATTGGAACTACATGTTTGGATGTTTCACACCAAAATGATGTGTGAAGAATATCTTACGTATTACATATACTTCTGTTAATCTCCAACAGCCACTTATTCTCGCCACATGTGAATTTCAAGCTTATTAACAGTCAAACATCTGACCGGTAGTACAGATGGAAATACACATCATAAATTTCTGTCCGTTTTTTAAGAACAACTGTAAAAATGATTTACATCAGCACCTGCCTTTACGGCCTAAGCTGATGGTGCATCAATTCCACGGAGTGAATTATTCACGATTCACCAGCGCCCCGTGTGGCTGATTAGGCTCACACAGGTAGCAATTCTTGTCATATGTTTGCGGCCATATGAACAACTTCTTGTTAAGTAGTTCGGGCCTTCTAGGCCCTCCTGTATGCAATTTCGCAGCAACCAATGAAAGACAAGGCTTAATGAGTTGGTAGGCCGAAGCCCACTAAGAGCATCAGCCCTTAAACCAACAGATCCTCGAGACATTGTTAGTCCCCGAAAAAAGCCACACACCAAACAATTATCAAGGATACTAACATTCTCTTCCTGCGTTTTAGGTTTCAACCACAGCCAGAACGTTACAGAAAACGTAGGCACTTCAACCATGATCAGCCCGGATCGAACCGCAAGCAGAACTACCCGGGGGCCATGCTGATCCCCGTTGTGCCACTTTATACCCTTGGTAAGGGTTTCGGAAGCCAACATAACATAAGTCATGCGGCTTCGTAGAGTTTTGTTTGCCGCACCATCTTTTCCCCAAAAAACAGAGTGCCAGAGTTAGGAATACGCCAAGGCGTATTCCTAAACCCCGTTGGTTTTTTTTTAAGAACAATATGAAAAATTTCATGGAAATGTATCTGTACGTATTTTTGACGAAACATTTTAAAATAGACGGGTATAAACTTTTGTTTCTTGAGCCAAACTACTATTGGTCCTTATTTTGAAAAATACATATCGTATTTTCATAGAGTTTCAATTTTTAATGTTGTTCTTTTTATAGATCAGAAGATGTGTCCAATTATATTTTCAACTTTGAAGGCCTGCTTAGCTTGAACTAAGCATTGCTATGCTTAATTCAGGCTAAGCAAAAATAAAAAAATTTGAGTAAAGTTGCTCCTTTTACCTTTTTTTTTTAAGAGAAGTACTTTTTTCATGAAAGTTTGATGTAATCAGAACTCGTTCTGTAAAGCAACAGAATTTTGTTAAACCAAAAACTTAAAGGTGGTCATACTTAAGTATACTTTTATGTAAATGAATTTATGTTGCTGTCGTGTTAAAAATAATTTAGTAGTGAATTACTATAATTTCAGGTTGCAGCAGCTGCTTACTTGAAGTCGTGAAGTCTGCTTAATGCCTATCTTGTTCTAATATTACAGAAGTAGTAAGTATCGTTGTAGAATAAAAATATACTTGAGATATGGAGACAAATGTAAACATATGGAATTAAAGCACAACAAGCTATTTCAAAAGAACCCCAGAAATTAGTAGAGCTTACATACTCGTACCTCTAAGAAGCCTTAATTATTGAAAAACTGGAGATTTATTTTTTTGATAATGCTTTTTTTTCGATAAAAGATATGAGAATAATAATTTTGTAATAAATTTAATTTTGTAAACATTTTTGAAATTGTCATACTAAGTTTGGTAATATATCAATGTTATGATTAAAATCATATAAACTTTTTTCACGATTTACATACTTATAAAATTTTGGATTAAAAAATATGTTTTCAATGCAAACAAATTTTTAAAACTATAATCATTGAAAAACTGGAGATTAATTTTTTTGATGATGTTTTTTGCGATAAAAGATATGATAATAATAATTATTATTAATAATAATAATTATTATTAATGTACATAAAAATTTTTTAAGTTGTCACAGTAGATTTGGTAATATAGCAATATTATGATTAAACTCATATGTACTTTTTTCACGATTTACATACCTATAAAATTTTGCATTACACAACATGTTTTAAATGCAAACAAATTTTTAAAACTCTGTTTTCTGCACTCTGTTTTCTGGAGCAAAGAGCGGTAGAAGTTCCTCGTTTGTTATAGTAAATTAAACTCTGTGAAACCGCTTATGTTTTATTAGACTTCCAAAATCCTCACCAATAGTTAATTAGCAGAACGGGGAGTGGCAAGGCTTTCGGGAGACACTGCTTTGTAAGCCACCCTGTTGCCGATCATGCTTGAGGTGCCTGCATTTTGGTTAAAATGTTCTGGTTGTGTTTTAAACCTAAAGCTACAGAAAGAGGAATTAGTTTCCCTGGTAACTACAGTGCATGCCGGTTTTCGAGGGCTAATAATACTTCTAAAATCTCTCACAAATACAGCTAAAAACGTTTATGGACACCACTGATTTATATTCCCTTTATATTTCCAGGCTGTGGTGATAAGTGTTCGTGCCTGCTCTTCTATATACAAAATTGGATCGGCTTTATTTTTACTTGCACTAGAATATCCTGTTGGACTTATAAAGTTGTGCAACTCTTGTCGTAACAGTATGGCAAACTTCTTTTGTGAAACAAAAATTTTGCAATCTCTTTTGCAACAATGTCAAGTGTGCTTTGACCCTAATAAAAGAAAGAAATTTTTTCTAATATTAAAATCTTTGAAGTAATTATTGTTTGTATATCTGTGTCTTATCTTTTCATTTGAAGAATCTCTAGATTCGTTTGTAAGACATTTTAAACATATTACGAGTATTTTATTATATTAAACAACTCAAGTAAGTAAATCTTGTGCAATAAGTCAAATTTATCAGAACTTTTATCAAAACTTTCAACAAACAATTGTTCTCTGTTAACGCAGTAATGCTGCTGCTGTTGAAATTCGGATGCCATTTTTGAAGGTGGTTTCTGTTTGCTCTGATTAGAGTATGTATGTTTCTTCACATAAATTTATGTGTGAAGCTGCAACTGTAAATCTGGCATTGCTTAAAATAATTTTGCAACAATTGTATGTCAAAAAGTATTATGAGCAGTAGTCTTGAGGGATTTAGCTAAGTGAAATGCATTAAAGTAAATATCAAGTTTAAAACACGGTTGGTGATTATACATTTGTCTGGTAAATAGTGTAATAGATGATAAATTATTTGAATAATTTTAAACAAAATTTCACTTAAGAAAACCAAAACTGTTGTAAAGCTCTTGAGGTCATTATAAGCAGGATTTCAAAAGAGAGAAGAATTGTTTACAATTTGATTTTCAGTCCAACAAAATCGAAAAGTTTTCTTTGCCTTGCACAATTTATTTAATTTTGCACAAATGTTATATGTTAAAAAATCCAAATGTTTGATTTGAACATCTAAACAAAGTTTTAATGACTTTGTTTAGATGTTCATTTGACTGAAAAAATAAACTGTAATTATAGCTAGATGATTGGACTTAATTCGAAGTTCATATTGTTTTGAGATGAATTCATGTTAAAATTAAAAATTTTGACATAAATATAGTTTTTAGTTTTTGCTTTCATATAAAAAAAAAAAAACAAGCAACTGTAGCTTACTTACTCTGGATCAAAATCTATCAAATTTAAATTAGAGTCTAAAACATTTTGACATTTTTCATAAAATTTATTTTCGTAGAGAATTTGACAGCACAAATAAAGCCACATTGAATTCATCTGATTAAACTATTGTATTTTTTGCATTGTAGTTGCAAACAAAGTCTTAGTTGTGTAACAGAATACTTTAAAAAATCTACTAGATTCCTTTAAAGTCTGGTGGAAGAGTAGTTTTCATTTTGTGTGTGAAATCTCGCCAAAATTAACAATATTTGGGCCGCAGTTTTTATATTAGCAAATTTGTATTTTTAAACCTTTAATATTTAATGTTGCAGAGAAATTTTTTTGGCTTGAGGTCCTTTTTTATAAATTAAAAATCCTTTATTTAATTTTTTAAAATTATAATGTTGTTCAAAATGGCCAACATTGTTGATCATCCTCAGGGAGTTCCTTAATTTTACAAACGATAATAATGCATTACACATTAACAAAAAAGCAAAGATGGAAACCCTTCCGTTCCCCATTCTGTCGTTAATACCATGAAAAGTTTAATTTCGGTAAAGAAAGCTTTTTTAATGGCATGAAGATTTTGCATAGCACTACTTTATTATTTTGCACAACTTTATTAATTACTTACGCAACTTGTTTCATGCGTGCATGAATATGTAAGAATTTCGTTAAAGCTACCAAATATAATTAAAAAAAAACAAAAACATTTAATGAACATATTTCATTGTTTTCATAACTTTCGTAACAGTTTATATAATATAATAGAAAAATATTTCTTGGCTCAAAAGGGAATCGAACCTGACAAATAACATCATGCATTTTTTTTTATAAACAAACCAATTTCATTCTATTTGGGATTGTTATTTTTTTAATAAAATAATATTCAATTAAAAAAAAAACAACGACAAAATTATTATATAATTTTTTAAAGCGTTTTTTATTCATTGAATCTTCAAAATGAACTAACAATGATACTGGTTTACAGCCAGAAAATACCAAGAGCGCCACATACCTAGATAAGTTAATTGGGACCTCCTGAACACGAAAACCGCTATAATATTTTTTCCTATGTACCGTTTTTTAGATAATGGTACTTTTGTGTTTTTCGGTGTATGGTCCCACTCAAACCCTTGTGGAGCCCAACCAAACCAAAATAAAATTTTTGGATTTTAAACCGAATCGTTCCCCAAAATCCTTAACAAAAACTTTATTTTACATCCGTTTTTTTTCAAATTATGCTTAAAATGTTGGTAATTAAATAAACTATTTGATAAAAAAATAAAACATTCCAGATCTTTACTACAACGTAGAAAAAAAAACGAATTAAAAATGAAATATGTTGAAACAAACTTTGAGGAGTCATAACTTTTTTTTTAATCAGTGTACGATTATGGACTATACCCCCATAAAGTTGGCAGGAACAGTTTTATCTTTGGAAGAAAAGTAAATAAGATTGAAGCTTACTACTAAAAAAAATATTTTCCGGTTCCTTAGAAGTAAGGGAAGACTGTAAGGGTGGCAGTAATAAAGTGCTGGCCGATGTTGCTTCCAAGGGAAGTGACAAATTCGCAAGACTTGTCAACAAAAATAAAAGAAAACGCAGGTATTACAGCGAGCTTGTCAACGGTACAAAAATAGGAAAGCTGCACTTTTATGGATGCCAAAACTAAAAGGCCTCTACACCATGATATGCTGGGAAAAGAAATCCGCTTAAATATAATTCAAGCGCACGTGGTCTACTCAATGGAACTACATTGTATTTGCAGATAAAATACGGTTTTTTTATCTTGGACCAGTACTAAAGGGATAACCCCTTTAGTAACAGTTCCAGTACATTGTACTGGAACTAGGAAAATAGGTTATTTTGAGGAGGAAAGAGGGAGTAGTGTTCGTGGAGGTTTAACTTCAACAATAACAACACGAAGGAGTAAAACAAGCTCTTTTGCAGCATTTAAAATGTTGGAGTTATATTAGATAAAACTGATCAGTGCCCGTATATACCTTCGACACTGCTCAGCTTAGCAAAATTTAGTCCAACACTTTGCACATCATAAGGTAATGAAGTACATTCAAAAGATATTATGAATGAACATATAAAGAAAACACGGATAAGGGCGAAAAATGAGAGAAAAAACAAAAAACATATCTATATAACTTGCTGCCTATTCCGGTGAAATTCGGTTTCATACGAAATTAACAGTGAACATATATAGAAAATACGGACAACGGTGAAAAAAGAGACGAAAAAAAACACGTATACACAGATTGCTACCTATTACGGTGCAATATATAGCAAATACGGACAGCAGTAACAAAAGACGTCTGAACAGCATGGAAGACAAAACACACTCAGAAAAATTTGGTTATGATTGTTACATTCAGGAGAGTAATATTTTGCCACCTGCGATTTGTTCTTCTTACCATCGCGTATGAATACCGAAAAACACAATAACAACTTGAACAGCTTTTACCCACTTCTAAAACTTATTTTGAAATTTAAAGTGATACTTTCGACACAATAATGCTCCAATCCATACATACCGATCCGTGAAATCATAGATTAAGAACCGAAAAATGTACGTGCCGAAGTAGTAACCATACTTGCCCGAAATATATATTATCGAAAACGTCTGCGAATGGCTAGGAAAGTGTACGAAGAGGAAAACAAAACTCGAATTAATCGTAAACATCAAACGTTAAATTATGGGCACTACGCATTACTAATTTTTCCTAAAATTTAAAATGTTGCCATTTAAAAGCAGATTAACGAAGATGTTGCTATCCTTTTGGGGCAATTTTTCTATGAGTTGCTTATTAAACAGTGTTTCTGAAAATCTAATTATAATATTAATTTAAGAGCCACATCTGTCATTGTTGTTATAGATGGGGGCATTGTTGTTTCATTTTTAAGAAAAACGTGAAAACTGGGTAAAAACTGTAAAGATATAATTTAGTTAAATTTAACTAATATTATTTAACATGTAAAAGGTTTCAAGTAAAAGTATTGAATGAAGTGAGTGGCGAAGAAACAGTTAATTATGGTGTACCACAGGGGTCCAAGATTGAGCCGATGTTATATCTAATATACTGCAACGAACTCTTGAAATGTCTTAACAAAAGTAAGGTATTTCCTTATGCAGACGATACGGCAATTATAGTGGCACATAAGAATATAGGTGAGGCAATATCAATAATGCAATAACAACTAGATGTAGCGAACCGGTGGTGCCACGACAATGGCCATAAATGCTTCTAAAACAAAATTGATGCATATAAAAACACCTAAATATTGTTATGAGGACATAAAGACAAAATTTCACTACCGCGAATGTCTACATACAAACATGATGAACAATGCTATCAACTGTAATGAACAATGAAAAACATATATTGAAATGGTAAATACTTATAAATACTTGGGAGTCTATACTGATCACAATTTTAAATGGAAAGACCATATAGATGAGATAAGGAAGACATTGAGAAAAGCCGTTTTCATGCTACATAGGTTAAGCTTTTTTTTTTATATTGAACCAGTACTCAGGGGATAACCCCTACATATGCAGTGCATTGTACCAGAACTAGGAAAATAGGTTGTGAGGAGGGGGAAAGAGGGAGTAGTGTTTGTGAACATTTGGCTTGAACCTTCCAAGGCTATAACAGACAGGAAACACGTCTGCAGGCAACTTATTCCACAGACAAAGAGTACGGCTGAAAAACGAATTCTCTCTGTAATGCGTAGTACGATTCCCCGGGCAATCGATCACAAATGGGTAAGCTCTAGACGATGAACGCGTGCTACGTACAAATGTACGCGTTTCGGGAACAAGATCCCTAATCTCGTCAGAGCAAAATCCATTGTAGTATCGATACAAGAGAGTAATGCATCCCACACTGCGTCGATGCTCCAGTGAGTCAATAGAGTTGCATACCCTACTGTCACCGATGAGCTTTTTCGCTCTCTCCTGCACACGGTCGAGTAACCCCAAAATAGACTTTGAGGCACCGGCCCAAACATGAGAGTTGTATTCCATTTTCGGTCAGATGTAGGTGGTATAAATAGTAAGAAGATCGGATGGAGTGAAGTACATCTTACACCGTTTCAAAATACCGAGGCACTTGAATGCTTCTTTAGAGACATGAAAAATATGATCAGTCCAGCGAACATCACACTTTATCTTCATTCCAAGAACATCAAGAGCATCCGATTCTTCAATATTTATACCATCCATGAGTACAGATGAAGCAGCATTTGGATCGTTTGTTTGTGCGTCAATAAGCAACACTGGGTCTTACGAGCATTAAAGGCGACCCTGTTTTTACGACCCCATTCAGAGATTAATAGAAGATCACTATTCAGTGAATCATTCATATTTAGTCTCTTGGCAGCGATCTCTGATAGGCTGGGCCTATAACTAAAAGAGTACGAGTGACAAATGCTGCTGTCATCCGCGAAAGAGTGGATAGGGTTGGAAGTTTGGTAGAGAAGGTCGTTGAGGAAAATAGGGTAGGAGAAAGAACGGAGCCTTGCTCGTTTGATGAGACCGCATCTATAACAACTCGTATAGAGCGGTCTCTGAGAAAGCTCGATATAAACCGAGAGATGTCATCACCGACACCAAAAGCAGTAAGTTTTGCCAATAGTGCACTATGCCACACTCTGTCAAATGCTTTTGAAATATCCAGAGCCACCACCCTACTTTCACCGAAATGATGGATTGAGTGGCACCATTTCTCTGAGAGATATGCTCTAGCAACACTGTTCTGAGACAAATATATTTCTCTATAGCTGAATCTCATATTCGGCATGGCATAACTGCTTGGGGAAGCTCAGTACATTGCAAAAAACTGCAACTATCAAAAAACCAAATTCTTAAATTGCTACAAAAGAAAAATGCAAGTGATCTGCACGCACCAGGACAGCAATCAGAATCAAACAGCAACATCAACATAGCAAAACAACTGCACATATTAAACGTCAACAACATATATGAAACAACACTTGCAATATAATTTTACGACGACAGGAGATATCTTCACAAAATCAGCCACTAATACCCAACCCGTATGAACAACGAAGGAAGATACAAACTGAAAAAACATAAGAACGAGTATGGAAGAAACCCACTGGCAGTAGCACTTCCGAAATTCTTAAACTCACTACCTGTTGAGATCATAGTCAAAGCCAACAACTTAAGGATGAGAAAGAGGGCACTGAAAAATTGTTTCATTTATATATAAAAATAGACTTTTGCAACATACGTGGGCTGAGAACGAACTTCTTCTCCGTCTATGCTCACACGTGTCTCCATCGGCCGGATATTTTCGCCCTATGTGAAACCCAGGTATCTGAGAATGCTGATCCACAGGATTTTCATATACCTGGGTATCAATTCCTATCCCTCTTTAACTTCCATCGGGGCCTTGTAATTTACATTCGCAATGAAGTTGTGTTCCAATGCCAGCAACCATTAAGCATGCATGATGCAGAATTTACCTGTCTTTGGGTTAAATTCAAAATCAGGTCACACTTTTTGCATTTCGGGTTTCTATACAGAAGTCCAAATGCGGGGAGGGATACTACCTTTTCTGGTTTCGATGCCCTCTCCGACTCCATATCGAAGATCCTGGAAAGTTGTCCGAGCAGTGAAATCGTTCCATGTGTTGAAGGGCACCATTCAAACACACTTGACCTATTCCTGACTTCACACCCTGAAAAGTATGAAGTCAGAGTTAGTGCACCTCTCGGCAATTCGGATCATTGCACCATTTCTGCCACCTTTTCGATCTCGGGACTTCGTAACGTTTCAAAATCAGCTACGAAACGTTCAATATTTATTTACGAAAAGGCGCGTTGGGCTGAGCTCAACCAATTTTATGAGCATTTTAATTGGAAACTTTGTTTTCTAGATAACGACATAAATGCTTCAGCAAAAATGGTCGAGAACATTATATTGCTAGGGATGAAAACATTCATCCCCTCCAAGCAGATTTCGATTAAACCAAAAGCAAAATCTTGGTTTAATCAGACGTGCAAAAACGCAGTCAGATCCAGAGAGGAAGCATTCAGTAACTGGCGTTTAAACAAAACACCAGACACTGATTTGCTACGCAAAAAGGCAAGATCTTCATGTGCCAAGGTACTTAGGCGTGAAAAGTCTCTTCACGAACAGCGCCTTCGTGCCAAGGTCCTTGCAGCTCCTCGGGGCAGTAAGACCTTTTGGTCTTTCGTTAAGAGAGTAAAGAACAGTGCTAGTTCATCAATTCCAACTCTTTTAAAGAATGACCAAGCATTCACAGACCCGGTTGACAAAGCTAACCTGTTGGCTGAAATCTTTGCAAGCAATTCCTGCTTGCCGGAAAGCAGTCAGCCACTTCCCGAGCTCGAAAGAGTATCTGTAACTATGCCGAAGATATTCTTCCGGGCGCGAGCAGTTAAAAGGGTTTTGGAAGACCTCGATATAAACAAAACTCCTGGACCGGATGGCATTCCAGCACTGGTCTTGAAGCAGTGTTCTTCTACGCTTGCGCGTCCATTAGCACGCCTTTTCAGCATACTTTACCATACTGGTGAGTTTCCATCGTGTTGGAAGGTTGCTAATGTAACACCAATACCCAAAAAGGGTATGGCAAATAACCCCGAAAATTACCGCCCAATTACAATTTGCTCTACACTCTCCAAAGTAATGGAAAACATGGTTAACCATCACCTTATGAGGTATCTGGAGTCGCATAAACTACTTTGTGATCGTCAATATGGATTTCGTAAGGGTCGTTCAACTGGCGATCTTATGGCATATCTCTCAGAGAAATGGTGCCACTCAGTCCATCATTTCGGTGAAAGTAGGGTGGTGGCTCTTGATATTTCAAAAGCGTTTGACAGAGTGTGGCATGGTGCACTATTGGCAAAACTTACTGCTTTTGGTGTCGGTGATGACTTCTCTCGGTTTATATCGAGCTTTCTCAGAGACCGCTCTATACGAGTTGTTATAGATGGGGTCTCATCAAACGAGTTCAAGATTAATTCAGGGGTACCGCAAGGCTCTGTTCTTTCTCCTACCCTATTTCTTATTTTCCTCAACGACCTTCTCTACCAAACTTCCAACCCTATCCACTCTTTCGCGGATGACAGCAGCATTTGTCACTCGTACTCTTTTAGTTATAGGCCCAGCCTATCAGAGATCGCTGCCAAGAGACTAAATATGAATGATTCACTGAATAGTGATCTTCTATTGGTCTCTGAATGGGGTCGTAAAAACAGAGTCGCCTTTAATGCTCGTAAGACCCAGTGTTGCTTATTGACGCACAAACAAACGACCGCTAATGCTACTTCATCTGTACTCATGGATGGTATAAATATTGAAGAATCGGATGCTCTTGATGTTCTTGGAATGAAGATACAGTGTGACGTTCGCTGGAATGAACACATTTTTCATATCTCTAAAGAAGCATTCAAGTGCCTCGGTTTTTTAAAACGGTGTAAGATGTACTTCACTCCATCCGACCTCCTTACTATTTATACCACCTACATCCGACCGAAAATGGAATACAACTCTCATGTTTGGGCCGGTGCCTCAAAGTCTGTTTTGGGGTTACTCGACCGTGTACAGGAGAGGGCGAAGAAGCTCATCGGTGACAGTAGGGTATCCAACTCTATTGACTCACTGGAGCATCGACGCAGTGTGGGATGCGTTACTCTGTTCTATCGATACTACAATGGATTTTGCTCTGACGACATTAGGGATCTTGTTCCCGAAACGCGCACATTTTTACGTAGCACGCGTTCATCGTCTACAGCTCACCCATTTGTGGTCGATTGCCCGGGAAATCGCACTACGCATTACAGAGAGAATTCGTTTTTCAGCCGCACGCTTCGTCTGTGGAACAAGTTGCCTGCAGAAGTGTTTCCTGTCTGTTATAACGTTGGAAGATTCAAGTCAAATGTTCACAAACACTACTCCCGCTTTCCCCCTCCTCACAACCTATTTTCCTAGTTCTGGTACAATGCACTGCATATGTAGGGGTCATCCCCTGAGTACTGGTCCAATAAAAAAAAAAAAAAAAAAAAAAAAAAAAAAGCAATAAATTTTATAAGTATTCTGTCGATATTCATTTGATACTTTTCCATTTGTTTTTTTTACATTTTTCAACATTTTTTCTATCATACTCAAGACTATTGAAATATTGGTAAAATTTTTATACATAAAATAACGGATTTGAAAACTACTTAACATTTTCAATCAATTCCCTTTTGAAAGTTTGTTTAAAAAATCAATATTATAACATTTGAACTGTTACACTTACAATTAAATTTTTTTCCAAAAATTATAATTATGTAAATATACGCAACAAAGGTTGCGTACCTTGATGGCAGTTCTGACAGGACATTGTCTCATGGGGACGAACGCATGCTAGGAGGTTAAATCTTCCATTTAATGATTTCTGTAGAAATTGCGGGGATGAGGACGAGGAGGAAAGTGTTCAGCATTTCCTCTATAGATGCCCGGCTCTCTGTTCTATGAGAGCGCTGTATCTAGGCGGACCGATGCTGCACGGGTTGGCAGATATATCGGAATGCCGAGTGAACGGACTGGATTGCTTTATCCGGCTTTCGGGTTGGTTTGGATATGAACCGTCGGGGGAATTGTAAGTCTCATAGGCTGCACTTCTCCGTCAGGCAACACAACGGGAACAAAAGGACACACATAAAACTGGCGGCCTGTACAACCTAACCTAACATAAATATTTTGTTTTTTTTTAATTGCCCTGCAGATAAGCCGCAGTGGCTTCGCAAGGTTTAAATTTAATCAATGAAATGTAAAATTCTAACGAAATAAATAAATATGAAAAAATAAAATAAAATTTAACCTAATGTTAAAGTGAGCGCTGAAGTTATATGTTTGTGTATATCTTACTATACAATATGTTAGTCTCCAACAGTAGGATGGCAATAGTTTTAGGCGTATTTGAAAAACACGCAGTTAGTCATTACAATAGTGTTTTTTTCCAAACATACGAGCTCTTCCACTTGCCTTATTGTACAGAATAATATTAGTCTAGAACAACATTACACAAATAAAATTCAACAATAGTATATTGCCATTAAAATATTGTCATTAGAACTTTATCGTTATTGGTTCTTTTGTGTTCCCTTTTTATTCAAATGAAGTTTTTTATTAAGTTTAGCAGAACCCAAAACAGAAACTAACAATATGAAACGTTTTTTGAGATTTAATGTTAAGCATGCGTTTCATTCAAGAATAATAACACCTTTTTTATTTGCCTTGCAATTTTTACATGTTGTTAAAATCTTTGCACAGATTGCATAAGAAAGGAGCACATCATAGCTTATCGTTTCCTTACAATTAAAATAAATCTCATTTAACAAAAATATGTTTTGTTGTATTTGAACAAAAATTCCAACACGCTCACAGATTTTGAATTCCTTTCAGAAGCAAACAAAGAAAAGCTTCCTTCTTTAGACAACATTAGCATTCAAGTATCCAGGAAATAGAAACAACTACAACTCCGCAACTCAACCATTCTCAAGACATTGACATTCCCCAATAGGCGCGAATACTGCCAGGCGATGCTATGTAAAACGTAACATAATTGATTACGTGCTGAATGATCCCTCAGGATTTATTATATATTTATGTCTGTACATACATACATAACACAAAGGAATATTTAAATAGACTCATAAGGATTTAGCTATGTTAACGCACACATACACTCCAACATTAAAATAAAATACCCAACTTCTACTTAAAAGAAAAAATCGCTAAATATAAAAGTTAAGCGTAAAGTGGAGAAGTAAAAAAAAAAAAAAAAACAAGTGAAAAGAAAATTTTTAGCAAATAAGCGAAGATGTGGAAAAAATCAAGTACTCGGAGCTAAAATAAAAAATAGTAAAGTAACACAAGAAAAAATATGAAGAACAATGCTTATGAGAAAAAACTTAAAGTGGAATTTAGTTCCATTTTAACATAACCCAGTCTTACAGCTGCATAGTAAAAGTACGAATAAGATAAAAAACAATTGTGAAAACTATATTGCAAAAAATCGATCTTTTAGTTCCATAAGATTCAAATCACCACAATATAGTTGATTTTAAGTTAGTTTAGGGCAGATAAAATTTTAGTTTGCAATGACTTAGCTGTGAACTGGCTAACAGCTCGCTTATAGTGAGTTAGTTTATAGTTTATTTATTTATTTATTTGTGCAGCTATAAAATATATCAGCTGAGAAAGAACAAAATTAAATACATACATAATTCGACTCGGTAAAACAATTATAAACAACTATACATATAATCATTTGAATTTAAATAGTTTAAAAGTATTGCCTTAGAAATATTAACATGATCAGATAACTCTATAAGGTAATACAATTTATTAACATCCGAACAAACTCTACGAATTGGGTCGAAGTTTAGGAAATTCATTCTATTAAAATTTAGATGTAGGAACTCATATGATCTAAGTTGTCTGCTGGGAATATTCATGTTTATTTTACTGAGAAGAAAGATGGAGTTAATTTTTCCTTGAAATAAGTTTATAAAGAATACGATGTTCGATACAATCCTTCTGCTTTTCAATGTTGGGAGTTTTATAAGTGACAATCGACTACGATAAGGCGGAAGATGTTCAGCTGGATTCCATGCAAGAGAACGGAGACAAAATAACAGAAATTCTCTCTGAACTGATTCTATCTTTTTAATATATAAATAGTACTGTGGATCCCATATTACAGCACCATATTCAAGAATGGGTCTTACTAAAGATGTGAATAGATTCTTCGTCACATAGGGATCATTAAATTCTTTAGCCCATCGTTTTATGAAACATAATACACTATTCGCCTTATTCACAGCGAACGTAACGTGTAAATTGAAATTAAGTTTCTTGTCGAAATAAATCCCAAGATCAACACATGAGTCAACAGCTATTAGCTCAGTACCAATAATAAAATATTTGGTCGAAAATGGCGAATATCTAGTAAAAGTCATGAATTTACATTTATTTAGATTTAATTCCATAAGGTTACCGGAACACCAATCGAAAAAGTTGTTTAAGTCAGCCTGCAGACAAATTGCATCATTTAGTTTTGCAATGCTTGAAAAAAGCTTTACACCATCAGCATATATCAGAATGTTACTGAATTCTATGGCACTGGGAAGTTCATTTATAAAAATGAAGAATAAAATAGGCCCAAGGTGACTACCTTGAGGAATACCAGAAGTTACTTTAAAATAACGAGACTTGGAGTTATTAAAAATAACGCATTGTTTGCTATATTGGCAAATATGATTCAATCCAAAGTAAGAAGATTCCATTAAATCCAACTTTATAAAGTTTCTCAATCAATAGGTCATGGTTTACCTTATCGAAAGCTTTACTGAAGTCAGTGTAAATAACGTTTGTTTGCTGACTATTATAAAAACTTGAGTTGACGTATGATGTAAATTCCATTAGATTGGATTGGATGGCATATGATCTGAGTATACTATTTGTTAGCTATGAACTGACTACGATACGTTCGGCTTTAACAAAATAATACAATAATTAGGGGTTTTCATTTATTTTTATTTTATTATTTAAAAAGGCACATGTAAATGTACAGCGGCACATATTTATATTTTTAAATACGATTATTACAGATTGTGCGGAGGAATGAGCATCGTGTGTTTGCTGCGGATACATTTTTTAAGTGTAATGGTTCTTATGTAATAAATCGTCGAAAATTTTGTTCGAAGTTTGATATTGTAGTGTATCTATTCTTATGGAATACAATTTAATACACTCATTGTAGCAATTAATAATTACTGAATTTACATTAATTTCTTTGAATACGAATATGCGATGGACCGAGTGTAAATTTAGTTCGTTCGTGGATGCACAGACTCCATGTACATGGCCAGGGGCCAAGTCGAGATTTCAGGACTAACGGAAACATTGAACTAAAGGAAAGCATTTTACGTGAAAATCCGAAACTTTTAATGCGGGAAAGAGCAGCTTCACTGAGACTTCCAAGAGCGATTATTCATGAAATTTTAAAAAAGGATCTAAAGTTCCATTCTTTTAAAATTCAAATCGTCTAGAGCTGAAAGAAAGTGGCTTTGATTTACGCAAACATTTTTGAGAAACGATGTTGGAACATTTTCGTACCTATTTTTTTGGAGTGACGAAGCCCATTTTACTTAAATGGTCACATCAACAAGCTAAACTGTCGTTACTGGTCTCCAAGAAGCTGCAATCCTCGATTGAGATATCATAATTCGTTGCATTGCTTTAAGGTAACTGATTAGTGTACCTTATCCATGCATAAGGTAATTAGACCATTTATTTTTTATTATTATTATTTTTTTTTAAATTGCTAAGGCCAGGCGGTGAATGTCAACGGTGAAAATTATCGACGCATGATTACGGAACTGTTTTTGCCCAACCTGTGATCCCATTCACCATACTCTTCACATACAGCCAGAGCTTCGATGAATTTGCTTCGGTAAAATTTTCAAAAACTCATCAGTCGCTTTGGCCACTGAGGTCACCTGGTCTAACTCCCATGGATTGTAATATTCTTGTTGTAATTGTTTGGATTTGTAAATGATTGAACCATCTTTAATAAATACTTGCATTGACAGCACTATCAATGCAAATTTTAAAATAAAACTAAAATGATTTAAAAATGAACATCTGTTCGACCGTTTGTCAAATTTTTCATTTAGACTTCTCTCTTACTAAATTATTTTGCTTCTTAACGGTAAGATTCCCCTTTTTATACACACATTTTTAACTGTTCTAAATATTGTACTACTATGTAAACCCAGCGGGATATTTCGAACGATCTTCGTCAGAAAGGCTTTCTTGAAGGGCTTATAATACATTATATTAGATCCAATACTAATTTTTGCCAGCCTTTTTCTGAAGGCCTCCTAGAAGATCTACAAATTCCCAGCTAAAAGAAGGCGCAAATACATTTTTTGTGGAAAAATTGCTATAATAGTAAGGTCAGATTCCAACGACGAAAATAAAGAGAAACATATTAAGATTTACATAAGTAGTTGCATGTTAAACACTAGGTTAATGCATTAGTTAAAAGCATTAAAAACAAAAAAATTAGCGAAACCATCACTAGAAGTACCTTATAATTTTTTCAACCACTAATGTAGAATACTTCTCAAATACTTTTAAACTACTGGCTACATTTTGATAAAAGAAAAACTATTTTGCTTTATAGCTTTAAGTACAGAATACATATTTAAGCACTCTTAGGATTTTCCTTTACCGTCGTTTTAGTGTTATTGCATTATTGCAACTTAATTTTCTACCAGATTGACCAGCATTATTGTCAGCATCATCATCGGAGTTTTAATATCATCGCAGTAAACAAAGAAAATACAAAATTGTAAAAAAAGCATCACCAATTTAAGTGTCACTTAAATATGTATTTAAAAATAAATTTTTTTAATACGTTGTTGCTATAGTTTAGCTAAAAAAATAAAGAAATAATAATAATACAGAAATATAGAGAAAAGGAAATCAATTTTTGAATGGTTTTTCTTTTTGTTCTTATTTTTTGATTTTCTTCAAACTATTTGTGTTCAAGTGCCATGGAGATTTTCAAAATCACTTTAGAGCTTTGGATAAAAAAAAGGAGAAAAAACAATAAATAGAACTATAGTGCATATATACGTTTATAAGAAGATATTGATAAAGTAATCCAAGCAAAGCTAAATTGAAAAAATCAAACAATTTTTCTTTATGACAGGTAAATGGGAAATTTTATAGAATCTGTAAGTTGATAAAAATTTAAGTATGGTTAATGCTGAACAACATTATGGCAGTTACTTTTTTATGCATTTTCTTTTTCTAATGTACTCTTATATATATTCAGTTATGCAACAATACTATTTTAAGGGTGCTCGAATACGAAACTTTTGCTCAACGCTTTTAAAATTAAACTGAAATTAAAAAAAAAAAACTAGTTCTTCAGAAGAAAAATATGTGTAAACTTCAAATGCTTAGCTTCTAAAATTACATATATATTTTTTACATCGAAAATGACACCACGCCCTGTTGATTTGATTTTTAGAATTCAGACGGAGAATTACTAATTATGTAGTAGACAATAAGACGTATGAGGTCGCAGCTTATTAGCATTTATCAAAAATTCTTTTCTGCCATGAGTTTAAAAAAATTCTGATTCATAAAGATTGCAACATCTCCTTAAGCGATAAGCGAGATGGGCTCATCCCTGTCTGTTACAATTCAAAAATAAAAAAGTTGAGCGCAACTCTATTGGACATACTAATTACTGAGCTTTTCAAATGGTACCTATAAGACTATTTTTAAACTTCAGAATACTTTCAGAAATTCTTTAATAGCAGAGTCTCTGCCTATAACCGCATACATAACCATAACAATTCTGGTTATTTTAAAAATATTCGTAGATACATGCACGGATTGTACGTAATATCTTATTTATATTTTTTATGTAATAAATAAAATATGTTATAACGGATGTAATATAGTAAGAAATCACCTCTAATCTAAAATATATAATAGAATTATATTTTTAAATCATATATATACGTGTATATATCTGCATTTCTCAACCTTTCTGGACACGAAACCTGCCAACCAATTGCTTTGGCAGCACTTATTTATCCAAGATAAATTCCTCACTTGAGGAAAGTTTATCGAATGGTATAACGGTTCTATGAGGTATGGTAAAGCTGCTTACAATGTCTGCTCAAATGTCAGATAATCTATTAATTAATGTTTTCGTTGGTTTTGAATCAGCGCCGATATAAAAATTTTCTCATACTTTATACACTAGGAGAACTTCGTATGAAGTACTCGTATAATACATCTTCGTGATAACTACAAAGGCATACAGTTGGTTGATGCTTTGTTTACATTTCAATGGAAAAAAGTAAATAAAAATATGTTTTAGTTGTGTCCCAGCAAAAGATTTGATTATTATTTTTCTTGTCTTCTTCAACCAAAAATTATTGATCACAGCAAATTTGTATTGTAAAAAATCCTTCTTGAGAAAAAACTTAAGAAAGGAAAAAAACTTGAACTATAACCCGTTGTACAAATGTACAAACCAAAAATTTTATGTGAAAACTATAAGAAGTTCAAAAAAAATTTTATAAATTAATGTTGTAAGTATTTTGAATGTTTACATTTGTAGGATAAGTATAAGTATAAATATGCAAAATATACTATGCACAGCATGGGCGAGGTGACGGATACCATATGCCCAAGATGGTATTAACAGTACGTTTGTAGCATCGCTGTGACTAACTATAACGACCTATGCCTTCACATAGGAAGTTGCAGCGTGGTTAACAAAGAAATACGTCGAAAAAAATTGTAAACCCATACAGTTAGTTGAGGCAAACCGTTAACGAGTCCGAGACGCAAAACTCTCTAAGACCAATCAACAAAAACAACAAAGCGCTTAAAACATTATTAAAACTACGCTGATGTGAAAGCTGTTCTTCTGCCCAGTGCTGATTTACGTCTGTGTAGTATAAGTAAAATGAATGATTATGAAAGTCAATTAAAAATACAAAAACGACATGCAATATTCTTGAACTGGAATTTTTTGAATTTTTAAATGATATAGCATCTTCAATAAATACTCGAATTGCTACCAATGTAAAAAAACACCTCTGAGGAGATGCGAATATACAGTTTTCTTAAATGGTAATCTACCGACCGCTTGTCAATTTTTCTATTTGGATTTCTTCCCTACTGAATACATTTTGTTTTGACACGGTCAGATTACCTCAGGTAAAGGTGCCTGGAGATAAAAGCTGCGCAGTTTTTAAAAATACGCTACAAGCTAATAACTCCTACTAATACAAGCATATAACTCTGCATTTATGTGTATGGCACTCACCATTTCAAGTTAAAACTATAACCGTTTTCTTAGTAAAGATTTTAGTATTGTATCAACATAATATCAAACAACATTTGCTGTAATATTGTTCAGTTCAAAGCAGAAAAAGTCAAACTACTTGAACTACTAATGTTTTCGTTTAGTTTTTTGTTAAAAAAAAAAACATCTTTAATTAGTTTAGTTCGCAATCTAATGAATAATGTTTACTTTAAAATTATGTGTTCAAAAGTGTGAAATTATTTAATTAAAAAAAAAAAAAAAAGAAACAAACATCAGCGAACTGAGTCTCGCTGTCGCTAACTTTAGTATTAACTTTAAAGTACGTTTAGTATATATTAGAGATCCACATCGAATATAATTTTTGCTGCACTTTTTCAGCTCTCAACCAAAGAAAAAAATATTTTTCAAATATAGGCAAATATGAATACATTAAAGGCGATTCATTCACAGGAAACTGTTTCAAAAATCTGGCCGACTGGAAAATATCGCTTCAAAATGACGTTGTACACTATTATACAAGTATAAATGCAGTAGTTTATATACACAATAAAATAATTAAAAACTTTTATTAACATATTAATTTTACATTACTTAATTTTTTTCTCGAGGCACCAACAATATTCTCATATTTTTCACAATATATATCACACTGATCGCATAGAAACCATAATGTTTAAAAAAGGTTCATAAAATTTTTCAAATCTCACGATTTGTCAAAAACTCTGTTGCACGGTTGCATTTTTAGTACTTTTTCAGCACACATGCTTTCTTTAGTAGATCGCACGATCGTGTATGATAGTGTAACATGGCCTTAAGTAAACATAAAAAAATGTATACGGTACAAATAGCAACAAGTGTAAATGAGCTCGATTACATTTATTATGTATGTAGGAAACGAAACTACATTGTTCATTTGTGGCACAATATCTTTTCACTGAATTTTCCGATATTTAGGTAATCTAAAAAATAAGAAGACATTTTTATGTGATAAATACCTAGAATTTGTTATGCATGCTGAGCTTATAATGTGTATTAAAAAATCTGCATCTAAATTTTTAAGGACCACATTAAAAAAATAAGCACGTTAGATGTTCAAGCACATGAATCTGTACTCACTAGCAGCAATCAGGAGACATAACAAACAGCAGTTTTACCTGAGATATTCGTTGTAATCAAAATATTTACGCGTTTTGCTTTCTGATGCTTCCACTCAATAGCTGTTTTACTACTACAAGTGAGCTTCACGTATATACATAAATATAATAGTGCATGCCTTTAGTATTTCTTAAAAAAAAATAGCATGCACATATGCGTTCTTATTATTCTAATGCCAATCATTTTTTCCTGTTCGTACGAAAATGAGTTGTGAATTTATGTGACCTCTTTTTACTTTATATTTTCCGCTTAATTACTGCTTTACGTTCTCTATTTCGAACAGAACTTTATTTTTAAACATTCATGTGCACAAATATTACTAAGTGTTATTAACAAAATCAAAATTGCCAATTAGCAAATATTCCATTAATTTTAAACACAAATTATAACAATTACACGCTCCAATAAGTCAACATGAATATTATTTTATGCAAATACTAGCGAACAGAATACAACAGCTAAATGTAAAAAAGAGAGAACATAATAAATGAAAAATGCATTTTTCAATCTGTTTTCTATGTTTTATTATGTATTATGTAAATGTAAAAATGAACGTTTGTATGTGCGTGAGTATGTGTGTGTGTGTTTGTATGTTTATGTGTATAATAAATGCTTTTCACACCATTTAAGTTGTTTTATATAAACACTTAAAAATCGCATCGATAAATTTTTATTTCTACACCATTTTTTTGTTATTGAACAACAATAAAAACAAAAACCAACACGAATAACAATGGATCATCAGAGTTTGCTCCTAGATGTATGCAATAAAAACAAGAACTCATTGAGCCAAGGTACACTATGCTATATTAACATGTATTTGTTTATATGGTTATATACCCATGTGCACGTGCATATATGTGCATCTGTAGGTGTGCGTTTGTGGCTTTAAGTGTTTAGTGCTTAAGTTAAGCAGCTTTTACTTTATCAACATTTCCACATAACATACATTCATACATGTTTACTCTCATTAATACAAACATACAAGCGTATGTTATTCCATACTTTTGTATACTTATGAATGATTTGATTTGCAAACATGTATGCGATTGTGTTTAGTAAATTGCGAGTATTTGCTTTATGAGTAGTTGCTGCTGATGTGGTAAAATGAATGAATATTATACATGCAAAATATTGCCTCAATTGCAATTTAACAAATATATGATATACAAGGAATATATACATAAACCTAATGTGTTCTACGGATAAATAATCAGTAATACAAGTAAGTACATGATGTTTAAATTAAAAATATCGAAATGTGTTTCTAATTGTACACATAAAAAATAGGCTAAGTAATATTTCTGCTTTGTTCAAGTGTCTAGATTGGTGGCTTAGCTGTGGGATCATAATATAAAATCATAAAGTGGTCATTCTGAAGCGCAATCCCATTCTCTGACTGAAACCCAGAGAATGGCTCTCCTTGAAACAAATTCGTAAAGTACACTTCATCCTAATTATTCTCTATGACGCGTACACATCTTGAGTGAGTTCATTTTTTTTAAGAGTTTTAATAAGTAATTGGTATGCTTCAAAAACAAATAAAATAAGATTTTTTTCGCCAACATTTTAAGTAGACCCTATTAATAGCATCTTAATATATGCATAGTTTTTAAACTTTTTATTGCTATAATATTTTCAGAGAAATTATGGAAATATAGGCATTTCTTAAAAATAGGAGAGACTACCTTTTTACCGATTTCCTCATCGTTGAAATTTAGCGTTTTAATTTGTGTTATGGTGACATATTTGCGTTTTTAGAACATGTACTACCTGTACAGAAAATTCTGTACAGACGACAACATGGCCAGAATGGGTCATTGATTAACAGTAGCACCTGTATTGATGGCCTTATCTGATGACGGACAGCTACATGGGTTGAATTATTCAAGAATCACCCACTTGATGAGGTTTACTGAAATCAAACACAACATAAGTCAAGTAGCTTTACAGAGTTTTATTTCCTACAAGAAACGGGAACACCTACCCCTCTACGTCAGTAAAGCAGAATGTCCTGGTTAAGCATACATAGAGGAAAATCCTGGTTTGAGAGGGAAAAATAAAGGTGGCGACCAGTAGCCTAGTGATTACATGTTATTTTAATACATACCGAATTTTCCATAATACCGATAATTTTGCCTTCACTCTTCGACTGTACTGTAAGAAGCAATAATATAATAATATTTAAGTAATACCATTTGAGAAGTATTAATATTTAATACAATCAAAAGCAATATGAAACATACTACAAGAGATGAGGAATATAAAGCCGCTTTTTTATTTAGATATATAGGTAGTTTTCGAGAAAAAAAACTTTAATAGGCTTTTAGTTAAGAATTAATTTAAAATATATTCATTATAATAAAAATAGTCCTTATAGCAATTTCCAATATAATATTTACCTAAACCTTTAACTATTTCAAATTACTGTTGATTATTACAACAAAATTCTTATTAACCTTAATGCAAATAACTACTTCTGCGACTTATTACTTCTAATTAGCTCGGCGTGTTAATAAAACTCTAACATATCGAATACAAAGTATAGCAAGCATCGACATTCAAATGGTGAATCCAGCCAGCAAAACACAAACCAAAACAAAAAAAGAAAAAAAAAAAACAAAAAAAAATTAGCTGCAAAACAATAATCTACAGCCATAGCATAACACAAATCTAAAATTGTCTGCAAGTGCAACTCGAGCAACTACTCGTATATATGAGAGTGATGGTGTGTAGAACTACTATAAATAAGTATGCATTTGCTAGCAATTGTTCAAGCACTCATACCACCACTACAATAACATTATATTTGCATACTTACAAACTAATACTGTAAAATATTTTCCAATCCATTAATCATAACAATGTGTATTGAATCGTAAATTTTTACTTCGCGCGATTTCAGGCGGTAAACACATAGTTTTCATAACTCCCACTCGAATGTATTTTGGGGCGAAAAGGAAAATGGAAAAAATTCAAAATGAAATCAAGTCAAAGTTAGCTGGTGGCAACATAGAACTTAGGCAGCAACAACATTGACATCAACAGCCGTCATGCTGTGGGAAAACACAATAAAACGTATGTTGTGATCACTTTAATGTCAGATTAATAATATAATGCGTGTACGCTACAGAAGAAAATATTTAAGTATGATTGCCAGAAGGCGTACGTATAAATCGTTAAGATATGAAAAGAATAGAAATTTTAAAAACAAGTCGTAAATTTTACTAAGTGATACTAACAAATTGGTATTTCTAACAGCAATTTCCACAATGTATCTTGAACAATATACTATTAGTATATTAAAAGCCTATGTAAACATTGTTATTAAATAAATAATTTTACTATTATTTATGTTATCAGCTGGTATTATTTATACAAATAAAAAAGTTAATAGCAACAAACAAATAGTATCAGGAAATTTGGAAACCTTTAAAAAGATTTCAAATATTTCACTCTAGGTTCTACTATTTTCAAGCAAAAAAATCAGAAATAATAGAAAACAAAAACAAATTTTTTATAAAAGTATTGTGGGCCTAGCAAAACTCAAAAAAAAAAAAACACTATGGTAAAATAAAGTTTACTGATAAGTGTTGAAACCTTAAAACCTTAAGCGAAAAGAAATCCAAAAGTTTAACGAATTGGTGGAAGAAAGTACTACTTGACCACACCAAGGCTTTCGACATGGTTAGCCATGAAATTTTTTTATACAATTTAAAATATTTTTTCAATTTTCCGGGACCTTGCACTGAACTTTTATCGTGCTACCTCTCAAATTGGTATCAAGCGGTGTTAGTAAATGACAAATGGCCCAAAAAACTACAAAAGGAGTATAACAACAGTTGTGAAAAATATTTACATCAACACCTGCCTTGCGGCCTTATCTGATGATGGACCAGTTCCACGGGGTGAATTATTCAGGATTCACCAGCGCCCCGTGTGGCTTGCTAGGCTCACACAGGTAGCCATATGATTGCGGTCATATGTGCAACTTCTTGTTAAGGAGTTCGAGCCTTCTAATCCCTCCTGTATGCAATTTCCCAGCAATCACTAAGAGCATCAGCCCTTAAGCCAACTCACTCGTCAACCATCACTACTGGTTCCTTACAATACAGGTATCTGTTGTATAGGCAACAGATCCTCGGGAGATTGTTGGCCCCCGAAAAAAGCCGCACACCAAACAATTATCAAGGATACTAACACTCCCTTCCTGCGTTTTAGGTTTCAACCACAGCCAGAACGTTTCAGCCAAGGTAGGCACCTCAACCATGATCAGCCCGGGTCGAACCGCAAGCAGAACTATCCGGGAGCCATGCTGATCCCAATCTGCCAAAAGCCAACACAACATAAGTCATGCGGCTTCCTAGAGTTTTGTTTGCCGCACCAAACGAGGGACCCCTTCCCCTCTTTTCCACGAAAAACAGAGCGCCCAAGTTAGGAATATGCCAAGGCAAAACTTGTTCCCCGGGGGGATAAGATAACAGCTGAATCAGAAGATGTTTTACGCGGGTTCCTGCCTGGACGGCCTAACCCCACGGTGATTCTCTCACAAGGCGAAAAAACGTTCTCCCGGACGTCCCCATGCACGACAAATTGTCACGCATGACCATGCATGACAAATCGTCATGCATGGGTATTATTTTCGATCACATACTGAATGGCGCATGCTCTCCCCCGTGGTGTAGGGCGGAGCTTTCCTAAAACTCCTTCAAAAAACACCCGGTTGCAGTGCAACTCCACACCGAGTCCGAAAACTCTCCCCGTAATTTGGGTATTAAACCACAACCACCACGTTGCCCCCGAAGGTCCTCAACCATAGCCGGGCTAGAACAATATTCCCGGGGCTCCCGTGGTACCAGAAAATAATAGCCTTTGGTCAGACTATCGCAGCCCTAAAAAGGGCTGCTACAGTTTTAAACCCTAAACGGTTCGAGGAACTGCTAGCCCCCATACAACAACACTCATCACACCCATTAACACCATAAAGAGAAATAAAAACAGGAACAAATAACAGCAAAACAGGAACTCAGGAAAACACGTACACCAAAAACTCAGCATTACAAAAAATAATAAAATCAGGAAAACTGGAACTCAGGAATACACATACAGCAAAAACTCAGCATTATAAAAATAATAAAATTAGGAATAGCAGGAACACTGGATCTCAGGAAAGCAAATATACATCAAAGAAGACATAAGGCAAGGAGGCAGCAAAACACACATGGAGAGCAGCAACATAATCATCTCAAAGCGGTGGTGCAGCGACAAAAGTGCGTAGCCAACGAACAATCCAGCAGCCGTAAGCAACAGGCAGACAAAGGCTGTAGAAGACTTTGGTTGCAAAAAGGCTACAACGGAGGGTTGCCTCCGCTATGTAGTCCTAACCTTCTCCTATTAAAAACTCCGCGTGCAAAAACGCCCAACCTACTAAAAGTCCGATTTTCCTGTAAGACCCTACTACAATCCCAAATTCCCCTGTCTTGATAAATTCCCAAGTCCGCTACACTCCTATTGTCATCATAGTCTGGGCAATCAGTCAGTATATGCCACACGTCCTCCGGTCCCCTTAAGATAACAGCAGAAAAATATCTGTCGTCTGTGGCTGCATGAAGCTTGAATTTTAGTTGACATAAAAATAAACAAATTTTTGTGTTTCTAAACTCGCGCCTTTTTCCATAGTTTGACAGAGGTTTATGAATATTTAAAAAAAAGGGAATGTTTGTTTATGCAGCTTCTAAGTAAAAACTTATATAAAAATATATTATAAGGAAATAAGAGTTTCTAACATGGAATACACATGCTGTTAATTTCTACAGTTTTCTGCCAAAAATAGCGGCGAGAAGTGACTTAATAAAAAACTGCACACTATGCCAGCTCATACGGTTTGTTTAAAAATATTTGGCAATATTTTTATGTAAAATTCTTCATTTTAAATGCCCCTTTTAAGGGAAGAGCAGAAGATATTTGATAATGGTTCTATGTTTTAGTGGTCATAGACACTTTCAACATGTTTTGCAAAAGTAATGTTCTCCTTATTAGACTTGTTTGCTAAAATACATATCATTTCATACACTTACAACCAATAATGTATACGTTACGTATACTTCAATACAAACTACTCATATCGTTAGTCTCATGTAGAAATGCCCTAACTCGCATTTTCCCTGAATCGAACTTTTTAGCGATTCTACTACGTTTCACATAAATATATAGAGTCACAAAAATTCAATTAAATCATTTCAAATCACTTTTACTAGCAATTGACCAGAAAAAATTACTTGTAGTTATACAGTTTCCATTATGGGTTTTCTTCTAGGGTAAGATTGCAATTATGTTTGTTAGGGCCTTTCTGCTTGAGATCAACGATATATAATTACAAAAAAAAAAAAAAGAAAAAAAAACAGCAACTAGGTTTAATCCACGACCATTGCCATTTATTTTTGGATTTACTGAATGCCAATGCACTCAATATATAAGTTCGAGTTATAGCTTACTTATTTGCTATTGGATATCACAAATTTGAAACGAAATTCCGTGTGGTTAACTAGAAGCAAACAAACCTTAAACTGATCATAAATTTTATACAGTGAAATATAAAAATTGGCATATATTTATATATGAGCATACTCGTACACAAAGTAAGATTAAAGTTTAGGTTTCATAAGGGACAGACCCTCCTCAAGCAATTAGCACATGAATAACAAAGGTTTGCTTTTCGGTTTGCAGGGGAGGTCAAGAATAACGGCACTTCTTTAAGAAGAAGATTTCGAAAAATTGCTAGATACAGACCGAACAGCTTGCGCATTACAAAACATTTATTTAACAAAATATTAGTGACATATTATTTATACCATTCAGAGAAATTTAAAAATATATACACATAAGTCTTTTTATTTTTAGAAAAATTTTAAAAAACCAGGAAAATATTAGTTATACGAATCTCTTAAAAGACGGGGCAAAAATCAAAGTTGTATACAAAAAAAATTTAAGAAAATCGAAGAGTAAAAACAGTGAGAAAAATTAATTTAAAATATTAAATCTCGAAAATCGCATCCAAGCTCACTGTGCACAAGTTTTTTCTATTACTTTATTAGATAGTAGACAAAAAAAGAAAAACAATGAAAAACAAATTTTTCTATTTGGACTGATATTGAAAAGGTTATGAGTATTTATTCGACCACCGTTTTCTCATAATTCGGCTTATTCAAAACGCGATATCTCTGAAATCATAAGCCAAAGAAATCTGAAAATTTACTGAAATGTGCTGTTGAATAGGGATATCAATACTGTAAAAAATAAAGAAAATCAAAAAAATTTTTACTCCGCATTGTCCGATTTGACTTGGATTGCGCCATATATATGTTCCGAAAAAGTTAATTTTTTCGGACAATTTTGTATGAAAAGTTTAAAAAAAATTGTTTCTTCTGCTTCAAACTTAAAACTATCATTTGGCTTGGCGGTTACAAGGCAAATAAACATTTTACGATACCGATCTATATACTTATAAATATCGGAGATACGGCTTAAGTCTATTTTTTTTTTTATGAAAACGTTGCGTAATCGAACTTAAACTATTTTTTTATGGGGGGGAAACAAATAGTTTAGCTGCAGGTTAGCCTTTTTGAAGCAAAAATGAAACAGTTAAAAAAATAACAGTTTGCTTACATTTTACTCCCACTGTCGTAGCAGGTCACAAGATGCCTTCCTGTTTTTAAGTAATCTATTCTAAAAAAAAACTTTAATTGATTTTGTTTTCACTGCACAAAAACTGTATATTGTCGTCTTTTATTTTTAAGATTGCTCTAAAATTTTTAATACAATATTAATCTACACATGCTGTTTTTTTTAGAAAGTGTAAGCAGATATCAGAAAACGAAAAACTAAATATTTTTTTGGAATGAAATAATTTCTTCAAGAATGAAATTAATATATACTACTAATTATGATATCATTGCGAAAAACTTTTTAGTTTTTCTTTGCCTGAGAAATGCATCTAATAACATTTGCGGACGGAGTTGAACTCTGTTAATGACTGTTTATCTCGGAAAAAGAAGAATCTTTCACATTTGCCAACAGTTTTTAATTACCGTCGTTTCAAATAGAAGATTTTATATTAAAAATGTATTCTAAGAATATTACTGAAAATAACGATTTTTTATTTAAAAAACAGTTTAAAAATCAGACCTTATAAGAAATTATTTTATATTAACCAATATTTGACCACACACTTACAAAACATTTGGTTTAAGTTCATATGTGTCGTTTTGGATATGCATTTCTTTACTTTCGTTACACATTAAATATTTGCTGTTGGATTTTTAAATATATTATGCCAACGCATACTTAAATAATAATAGTTGTAGCTGTAGAATGTATAGTATGCTTTTAGGCTTAGTACAAGTGCATGTATTAGGTTTTATGAGCTTATGATGGGAAGTTAGAAAACTTTTAACATTGAACGAACCAGAAAGTATTCGTTGCTGCGGCATGCACTCTCATGGATGGGCGAATATTTCATGCCATTGGGCACGTAAAAATATTTTATGATTCTTCATACGAACCTGCATTTTTTTAGTTGTTGAAAAGTTTTTACTACTTAATATTTTTTTTTTTCTTAAACAGTATACTTTTGTTAAGGCTTATATTTGAAATTTACTTAACACGATTTAAACGCCCAAAATAATAAATTATTCTGGTTATTTATGTAGTTTAAGAATATTTAATTTCTAAAACTATATGATGCATATTTAAGATTGCATTACTGATACCTTGTAAGCAGATCTGCTTAAAAGATTTAAAAAATAATTTGTAATTTCTAGTTTGAAATTCAAAAGAGAAGCATAAACCAAGTTCTTCTGATAAATAAAAGTTTTAAACATTAAGTTTATTTTTGGGATACAGGTTTATCTGCGAGACAGATTATTGTAATAAGTATGAAACAAAACTGTAACCAATTTTCTATCATAGCATATGCTATGCTACTCCAATTTAGAGCGAAAGAGCATAATTAAGCGTTTCTTTTTTTTTTAAAGACTTAATATAATTAAAATTAAAAAGAAAAAATTGGGTAATTTAAGCGATTTCGTCTAATTACCTCAGTGAGTTGAAAACAGGACATAAAAGAATTATTTAGAATATAAGAATGTAACGTTGAATATTCAAGAATATCTTTGAAAGATTTCCAAGTCTATTGATGATTAGGGTAGCTCCTATGAAATAGCTAGGAAACATAGAAAACAAGCTGTTTATAATTTTTTCATTGGTAAAAAATATATAGTTATTTGTTGTGCGATTCACAATGGACAGGTCTTGCATAAAAAATAAGTAGGTTTTGGAAACAAGATTCCTAATCTCCTCAGAACAAAATCCACTGTAGTAACGAGAAAACAGAAAACGACAATGCCTTAATAAATTTAGATACTCTACTCTCACCGATAAGTTTATTTGCCCCTCCTGTATAAGGTCAAGCAAGGCAATAACAGACTGTGAGGCACAGTATAGAAAAAATTATAGTAAAAATAAAATCAACAAAATTTTTGTCTGAAAAAATAATATATACATAAATATCAAAAAAATAACCTTGGATATCGTATTTTGTTGTTGTTAAAAAAATTATTTTTTCGATCAATAATTATTTTTACTAAACTTTTGTTTGAATCCACGAATTCCTTTACAGGTCCACATTCAAACAATTTATTAATTGATTCAGCGAATTTCGTTATAGTTATATAATAGTTGTATTCCATTTTCGTCAAATATAGGTATATAGTAAGGAGATCGTATATCGTTTAAGAAAACCAAGCCACTTGAACGCTTCTTTAAAGGCATGTCAAATGTGTCCCATCTGTTCACTGGATGGAACACATTTGACTGAATATTAACTCCAATAATATTTTGGAGAATCCAATTTCTCAATATCTATGTCATCCAAGTCATCATGAGTGTTCAGAGACAGCGCTGGATCTCATGATGTTCAGACATTAACATAAGATCGTTATACAGTGATTTATTCTATCTGGTTTTGCTTCAATGGATACTTTCTATACTTCCATTTTCAATTATTTTCAATATTAAATTTCTGGCATGAATTATAGAGCACAAAATTTCTTCATTAATGAACTTTTGAGGCAAAACTGCTGTGGCATTTCTAAGTACAACCTATAGTATTTTTACTGTTTCCCATAACTTAGCAAAAACATCAAACACATTATCAAACGCAATGCGTGCCTTTTCTAATGTAAACATAAAATAATGCGCTCCTGAATCATTTAAAGTAAGACCCACAATTTTGTGAAATAAATTTTATTGTAAGTGCATCAGTTTTCCTCTTTTTTATGTTGCACCAGTGCCCTTACGTATGCAGTACCATGCACTGGAAGTAGGAAAATAATGTATGGGGAGGAGCAAAGAGGGAGTAGTGTTTGTGAACGCTTGACTTGAACCTATTAATAATAACATGGAAAGACCAAAATAGACGTTAACACAGTATATAAAATATACTTTCATTAGCGAGAATTTTTAAGAACACGAATTTATGTTTTCAAATGTATATTTTGGTCTTCTCGAAAATTAGCAAATCTTTTGAGAACGTTATATTTTCTTCTCAAGCTAATGGTTCTTCAATTGTCAGCTCCTTTCAGCAAAAAGGTCGCATGAAAGAGCACTTATGACCCTTGCAGTGAGCGCTCTTTTGTCATTTTGTTTAAACCATACTTGTTTTCCTCTGCTGATACTAAAAATTTTTTTTTAGCATTGTCTGTTATTTAAAGATAAAAATATGCACCAATTATCCTTTGCGATGAAAGATCGCACCTAACAGTTCACTTGAGTAGTTGTAATTTTGCTGTTGAACTATTCTTGAATTTTCTCTAGCTCATATTCTCCAGTTTTATCTATTAGCAAACCCATTTAATTCGAAACAGGTTTCATCGCTTACAATTTAATCATGATAACATTTGAGAAATAAAGTTCAGCGATTTGGGTTTTCATTACATCATTCAAACATACGTTTGATATCCATAAAACAGGTACATATTGAACTATATACAGCCCTTTGAGCATGAGTGAGTTCTCCCTACATAACTTATTAATTCTTTCAATTTTCTTTAGTACGGAGCTTTCAAGATGCAGATAATTTTTTCTAAGAAATTGTAACAAAAAAATTTTTATGTTTACGTGTTAGCTTATGATTTCCCGCTCTTATAATAATTTCTAATATTATGTTCTTTGATTTTAAAAACAAACATTTCGTTCAGCTGCTCTTCCGTTTCCAACATTTATATGTATGTATATATCTCGACAAAAACATCTTTTAAATACACATGTAACATGTAGTTACGTTTACGAAAGAAAATATTTAAAAAATGTCTGGCTAAATGTTGCAGTGCATACTCGCATAAGTGTTTACAGAAAAAATAAAATAATATAACTCAAGTAATACAACTCAAGTAAAGCAGACATGTAATTGAAGAAAGAAAAAACAAAAGAGAGGGAAACAACTTCATATGATACAAACGCTTTCTTAAGCCAACAATAAAAGTAACTTTAAGACACAATGAAAACAAATTCAATTTTAAATTTTATTTTATTTTAATGTTAAAGCAACTATAAAGAAAATACTTTGCGAGCGAATAAATATCGATTTTGCTTGAAATATGAGATTAAGTTTATTTCAATATTTACACAGAATTCAGGGCAGATACAATAAGTAATCTTTCATAGTTCATCGCTTTTATAAAGTGTTGGGGAAGTGATTTAAAGCTTGATTTTAAAAGCAAGAATTTTTTTTTAAATATATGTAGCTAGTATGAAGGCGAAGGATAAAATAACTTTAAGGACTATTACGTCTGAAAGTAAATTGAGATGTTTTCAAGGATATGGAAACGGTTTTGTTTTTAAAAAGAAAATTAGCGATATTTAGTTCTAAGAAGAAAAAGACATTCACTAAAAAGTTTACAAGATTTTACATGAAAGCCTATTTTTAGAAACTCAACTGTAGAGGGTGCCCCAAATTAAAGCAAGATTTAAGCTACGTAGAAAATACAGTTATTAGTCTTTTGATTGTTATTTTTATATTGAATCATAAACTACATAGGATAGAGTTAGTTTTGAAATAATACACAGGCCAAAAGGCTTCCAGGTCTTTGAATGCACATACACAATCGTTTGCCGAAATTTTCAATAGCCATTTTGTATAAATTAATTTCATTGATGCAGTGTTTAACCTCTTCTTTTGATGCACGGCTCCATAAAAAGAAATCTAGTGGTGGCCCATCATATACGAGTAGGAAATTGAATTGTTTTACGGTTATATGGCATTACGTGGCATATTGGTCACAACAAATTATCCAGTTTTGATAGAAAGAACTGAGTTATCATGTCGAGATATCGAGCATCAGTAAATGTCGCCACTAGACCGGCTTCATTTTCAAAATAGCATAGCCTGATTATGCCTCCACACCAAACAGTGGCACAGAGAAGATGCAATTAGTTTTCGACATTCACATGTGGGTTCTTAAAAAGTCCACAATAAACAGTGACACAGCGAGGATACATTTGATTTCTGGCAATTACACGTGTTTTCCCAGAACAAAGCCATCAAGGTGAAATTTGCTTCATCGCTTAGGAGGATTTTGCTCGAAAAATCAGCAGTCATTTGTTAAAATGTTAACACGGTTACATTGTTATGTTATGTATTAATAATCTCAAACATAATTAAACATATAATTAATTTCTGTTTTTATTATTGAAACATTTTCAAAATAAGGATAGTGATAAAAAACATAAGCCCAAAAAGAAGCAAATTTTGGTATCAAATTTTTTTTCCAAAAAAGGGTTTTTGGCTTTATTTTGATAAATAAGTGTCCCAGAGCGAAAAAAAAGCAAATTTTGGTACCAAAAAAAAATTTTTTTTCAAAAAAAGTTTATTTTGTTAAATAAGCGTCCCAGAGCAAAAAAAAAACAACTTTGGTTTAAAAAAATGTAAAAAAAAATTAAGCGTCCTTGAACAAAAAGAAGCAAATTTTGGTAACAAAAATCATTTTTTTCACCCAAAAGTTGTTTGCGTTTATTTCGCTAAACATTCGTCCCAGAGCAAAAAGAAGCAAATTTTGGTATCAAAAATAATGTTTTTCAAAAACAAAAAAAAAAAAAAGGCTTTGCGTTTATTTCGCAAAATAAGCGTCCCAGAGCAAAAAGAAGCAAATTATGGTATCAAAAAAATTTTTTTCAACAAAAAGTTATTTGCGTTTATTTCTATATATAAGCATCCCAGAGCAAAAAAAGCAAATTTTGATATCAAAAAAAAAGAAAAAAAAAAAAAAAAAAAAACATTGTTCCAAAAAAAGTTTTTTTTTTCAATTTGTTAATATTCTATGTGTACGAATGTTTTGTATGGACGTGTGCGAAACGGTAGCAAGGTACTATGGTGAAAAATAATTTGTCTGTGGTAAAAAGTGTCATGTTTTTGCGGTTTGAAAAAATATTATAAAATTTTGACAAAAATGAAAAAAAATGGTTAACAAAACTAATAAGGAAATAAATAAATTAAGAAATAAATATAATAGAGCCATGTTTTAATTTAATATTATTTGATTTTTACACTTTTAATTATAACATTTTCAATTATAATTTATTTCAATCAAATTGCTACATTTCAAATATTTCTATCCCGTTGTCAAAATTTATATTAGCTCCTAGAGCAGTAAAATTTTATTTACCTCAGATATGAAAATTTTACTTACGAGAGTACTTTGCCACCGTTTAACACACGTCCTATGTAGGAATAATTATTCATCAAATTTTAATTTTCCTGAGGATGATAACAAACTGTTATCAAAATATTAAAAATAAAAATTTTTAAACCTTTTTTAAAAAAACAACAAAAATATAGATCTTTAACTGCAAGAATTTCGAAGAGTTTAATACACATAAACAAGATCGAATAGCACGAATATCGAATATATGTTTAATCCTTAAATTTCCTTTTAGAATCAGAAAAGACACCAAGAAATGTTGTACATTTGTATAAAACACGAAAGGATTTAAAAACTAGTTTTTCATTTTGCTTAAAAATTGAATGTGTAAATTAAAGAGCATAACTAAACATAAGCTTATTTTATAATATCCATCTATCGCGCCTTAATTACATTTTGTGCATAATTTTTTGTGGTTGTTTTTCTTTTTCTTTTTTTTTTAATTTATATTTATCTCTTGTCGTCTAGCATGTTCGTTTTTATCACATAAATCTTTGTTTATATTATTAAACTTGTCAGCAGACAAAATCTATTCACAACTAAGTATATGTATGACACTAAACACTCAACTTGTGCTGGAACTAAAATCAACCAAGATATCTCATTTAATACTTTTTACTTTAATAAACTTTTCATTGAAAAATATATATTTCACTCATTATAAGTATAATGGTAGAAAGTTAAAAAAAAATATATATGTAAATACATTGTTTATGGCGCATATAAAAGAAACTTGCTGCTGCGGTTGCTGCATATTTAGTTTAAAGACTTTTTTCTAGAAGAAGATTTTGTTTTTGCCTTTAAACTGTGTTTATAAATTTTTAAATTTATTATGTCTGCTTAGCAGTATTTTACAGCTGGAAATTCAAATGAAAAATAAATGAAACTTTCATTAACAAAACTTAGTTGTTTATTTGATGTTTTTTTTTACAGACACTAAAGAAAAAATATATTTACACCCTAAAACCAGCTTTTTTGTATCCATGTGAAATTTATACAGTTGTATTTGTCGTTAATAAAAATTTTATTTTTGAATCTACAAAGCATAATACTTCATTATCTGATTTTTTCTAATGATATATAGCTTTTAGTTCATAATTTTCGTTGCCATTGTTACTATTCTTTCGTTGAGTCCCCTGTGGTGGCGTTATTAATTTTAAACAAAAATGACGCATTAAAAGAAGCTGGTGGTAGATTTTTGCCTTGTTGAGAGCTGAGTTAATTTAGATATTTTCATTTTCGATATAAAAACAAAATAATAAATAAAATCTTATCTATGTTTGATAGTCAAAGGAAATAGTAGGGAGGGATGTGCGTCTGAATGAGCATACATATGACAAGAATTTGTGTTTAACATTTGAAAATAAACTACAATTTTTTATTAATATTTTAAGTAATTTATGAAAAGCTGCGATATCTTTAAATTGGGGGAAAAAGCTATATAATTTGAAAATCGAAATGGAAATATAATAATATATAAAAAATACGATATAAAACCTATTTTGGTAAGTTTTAAGCAAAAAATCAAAGGAAGTCAATTGGAGCTATGTTAATTTAACATTTTGTCATAACGGTTTTGCTTTATTCGGGTTTCATGTACAATTCATATTATTTTCAAACAAATTCAGATAACCTTATTTTATTTGAGAGCAACTTCATTGCATTTAATTCGCATTTTAATTACTGTTTTAAAATATCCACTATAAAAACTACAGTTTTTGATTTCAAGTGAAATATTTACTCTCTTATTTATACAAAATATTTCATCTTTATTAAGTTCTTATTACATACACATAATTTACCTAATAAAAGCTTAATAAACATGAAATATTTTTTTGTAAATAAGACCGTTAAACTACATAATTTTACTATTGTAAGTACATCATATCTTGTTACAATAACAAGAAATTGCATGTTGACAAAAACGAAATTCTTTATTACGAGTTTAATACGGCTGCTCGATGTACGAAAAGTATGGCACAAAGCCAAACGTTTTGCGTACACTATTGGTTTACACTTATTTTTAGTTTGATATTGAACCACGTTTTTTATTTATTTATTTTTTCAACTATATTTTTTACTTGTTGCTTGATGTGCTATGATGTGAATGCGTATGAGTAGAAATATTCTTAAGTTTCCCTATGAATGATCACTCATTCGACGGTGGTTGCGAGTGTAAACATTGAAAGTGCTACGGTGAAGAGTTATACTGCGTTGCGCAATAAGCGCACAAACTCGACAAAATACCAAAAACCCCGACAAAAAATGCGAAATCTGGAGAAGACCCGGCAAAACCGAATAAACAGCCAAAATTTTCGTATAAGCGGGTTCAAACTGACTATTAAAAAATCACATCACATTCTACGAAAAAACGCACACCGAATAAGAAAACCCCGTTCCTTTTTATACCCTTAACAAAAATGTGTTTCTGAGTCCGTTTGTAATTTCCACAATTAAAATTTTCGAAACTAAAAAGTATATGTATACATTCTGAACCAGTATTGGTAGAAAAGCCGATTAAGTGGTGCAAGTGTGTCCGCCACTTAAATACCTTCAGACTTAGGATATATGTATTTATTTAATTATATTATTTAATCGACTTATGGATTAGCTATTGGAATTAAGTAAAATTGGTTCACATATAGCAGAGATGTATGCAAAATTTCAAAAAACGCGAAATAGAAATGTGTTTAAGCTTTCTATAAATTTATATTAAACAACTTACTACAAAATTCTTTATACTTTTTGTTTAGACGTTATTCCATACAAATATTTTGTTGTTATTTTTAGTACTTTTTTATATAATCTACTCAGAAAACACACAAGTATAACGAAGTTGCGCAACAATGGGTTTAAAATCATTAAGTTAATATAAGTACATTATGGCCAACTAAAAATTTGGATTCACTTATGCATTTGACAGGCTTTTCGTTTAATTTTAACATAAGCTTAAGCCACTCTATGCACATTATGGTTAGGCTTTTATATTTTTGTACCGTTGATATAAATATTTTTAGTATGTTAATGTGTCTTATTGCCATATTATGGAAATTATTAGTTTTATTCTAAGAATTTCATGAATTATCATTATTACAAAAAATTGTTTAAGCATTTTTTATTTATTGAATTTTCAAATTGAAGTAACAATAAGTATTCAAATCTTAATACTAAATATAAAAAATAACTATAAGAAATGTGCTTTTTACTCAAGTCCGTCTAGACAAAAAGTTTTATTATGCGGGAGCTATATCGGTAAAATCACCTACTGAACGAGCTAATGGTGGAAACGGTATCCCTTCTTCTCAACCGACTATGGCCACCAAAATTAAGTATATTTCGCGCAAGAGGTTTTGGGTGAAGTTCCAGTTTACTGACATACCTTGTCGCGTACTTAGAAAGTTCCTCTTTTACCAGCGGAACACTCAGATCTTTATGAATTCGTGAATTTTTTACGTACCATGGAGCTGCAGTAATCGTTCAAAGAATTTGGTCTTGTCGTCTTTGAATTTTTTCAATGTCTGACACTGAGGCTGTGCCCTATAGAATTGCATTGTATAACAAAAGTTTACCATGCAACTTCAATGTCGAGTTTCTACCCATAATCCAATTTAGTTATTGGCTATTCATAATATTGGCCTTATTCATAAAAACTATTATATGTTTACTAAACTGTTATTTGACAAATTTCTATAGAAAATTTGGTGTTTGACAAATTTCTTTAGAAAATGTGTCAAATAAGTGTTTAATAAACATATAATATTTTTTATGAATACGACCGTATATATATAATAATGGAATAAATGAAAAACAAAAATTTCTCCCATAATCACAAATTTTTTCCTGTTTTCAAAATGCAATAAAAAATAATAATAAAAAGGCAAATAAATAAATTTTTTTTTAATTTTCTAACATCTACATAACTTAAGCATAATACATTCACAATTGTATAGTAGATACGTCACTAATTACACACACAGACACTGTATACATCCGTAACTGAATTCCGCCTGCAATTACATATATTTTTTAACAATAACCAGGAAAGTTCTCAAACATCGCTTTAATGTTTTATTAGTAACATTTTTAGCCCACTGTGCGCGCCGTTGATCTGCATAAAGCTAAAAACATAATACACAAACAAACCGACATACATGTTTTACCAATGATTTTATTGCTGTTGCTGTGTTCGTATTGTATCGCAAGCATGAGTGTAAGTGTGTATGCGTGTAGCAATTATATTTGTACATTTGAGCCTAGAATCATCACTAACTAGAAACCTCACGGACACTGTAGAATGCAATATCAAAGTATAAATTAGAAGCAGAGGCGGTTTAATTTTACACGTTGTATTAAAAGACAGTGGTGTTAAAACATACAATATGAAATGCATTATTTTAAATAAAGCCAGAGAATGATTGTGAGAAAAGGGAGATAAGTTGGAAAGACTTCTTAAGCATATGTACGGCTTTATTTTTGAGCTTACGTGCATACCAGATAAATGGAACCCCATTCGACTTAGTAACTTGCAGGAAGTTGCAAACAATTTTTATTAAATTAAACTTTAGGTTAAATAAAAAGCTGATAGTTTTGATCATGAAAAAGTAATCAATATTCAAGTAGAAAACTCAACAGTGTAAAGAATAGAAAACGTAAAAGCATAAAACCTGAAATAATTCTAAGGCTGCAGGATCTCAATCTCTCTACAGGTGTTTACATGACGCAAGGCTTTCTTAAGTTTAAGACTTGAGCTTAGAAAACATACAAAAATGTTGTTTCTAAACAGTTTAAAATTTAATAACTCAAAAGAAAATTAAGTAATTCATCCTAATTTTATAAACCTTTAAACAGAGATATTTAGTATATTTAAAGTTGTGAATTATTTAAGTACTGTGTAACGAGCAAGTGTTAGTGCCATCATATCATTTGTAACCGTTCTTAAGGGCAAAAACATAACAATATTCAAAGTATGACTTTTTTAAAAATAGTTTACAACATTGGGCTAAAGATATTGCTTTATAAAAATTGTGATATACAAATATAAAGTATCCTTTTAGACGAGTCTCGGTAGACTAAGGTATAGTCGTACGAAAATTTAAAAGCATACGAGTATAATAGGATTTCTTTTTACTCTGTGGATCACTGAGCTTTAAAAATTAGCATGTATGTGAACGACTTAACAACACACTGAATTAAAACCGCTGCTGAAACTACTTTTGGCTTTGTTATATCTGAAGAACATAATGAAGTTGTTAAGGCAATTTGTGCCAGCTACAGACAAACAGCAGACAGAACATAATACCCACGATACACCCTGATCTCTAAGCAGTCCGTGTAGGAAAACTGATAGTGTTAAAAAAACCATTAGATACAAAAAACTAATTTTCCTGGAAACTGAGCACGGAAAAAAAAACAAATAAATTTGTTAAATTAAAGTTGGAAGAAAAAATCGTACCATTCAGCATCCGCTTTTGTCTAAAAGGAACAGTTTCTTTGGAACAAAACAAAACAGAAAAAGAAAAAACGAAAATGTGGCGAGAACCTTAAACTAAACTTACAGATGCAGCAATATATGGCGAAGAGATAAAAAATCTGGCGTATACACAGCAACATAATAATAACAAAAATTAATTTAAAAAACAGGAAAACGTGAAAAGATATAGTAAAAGGTGAATTCTAACGGGTAGCAGCCACCAACTAAAATGAATACAAACAATTTGCACACAAAATCACTTTAAAACACAAAAGAAAAAATTAAATGGTTTTTTATCTTGAGGGAGGGTGGTTCACATGAATGAGAGAATGAATGAAGGTCTCAATGACTGAATGGTTGGTTGGCTGATGATGATGGTCTGTTGATAATGTTGGACTACACGGTGATGGTTGATGGTTCTGTTCCTGTTTGTTGTTGCTTTATAAAGTCTTTTTTTATAATCTGGAGTATGTTGCTGTTGTGATATGTTGGCATATGGTTGTAGCCCAAAGGTATTATTACACCATTACGTACTCAGAATAATGAATACTCAAATATGGACCGTGCTACTACATATGTATATGTGCACGTGTGTGTTTATGCGCACAAAAGGCTTTTATAGATTTCATAAGCATGTGTTTGCTGTATGGTGACTTAAGGGCTTCATTAGCTCATTTTTGTTGCTGATGATGTTATTTTGTTGTTAATTACACACCAACGCAAACAACAACAATAACAAATACGGAGCATAGCAAGTAATTCACTCATTCCCTGAAGCCATCTTCAAATAAAGTTATAATCAATTTTAAACTAAACTTTTCTAAAGAATTTTAGAATTTCAGTAAAAAGAGATATTTGCTTATCCAACAAAAAATTTTCATGTGAAGCTTAACCAAAAATTTAAAGCATTTAACAATAAAAAGTGTTTGTGGATTTAGTGAGATCGCGAATCAGAGAGAAATTTCAGTGAACTATTTAAGGGAAAGAAAAGTTTCTCAAACCAAAACTAAACATTGAAATTACTTAAGGTACGCAAATTTGCTTATCAGAAACTTCACACATTAATGGTTATTGCAAAAATGTGACCTTTTTAAAGAATTGTTAAAGACTATTTTATTCCAGTCAAGAACAGTTTTTCTTCGGATTGAGAGACACTTTAGTTTGTTGTATCTATATACCAGTTCAGTCTAGTGTGCTGATTGCAGACCAATAGATCAGCGACTCGTCTATAAAATTTGTATAAAAGCACTGACTTTGCTTTGACGTATTCCTAAATTAGACATTCCAATTTCATGCATAAAGATGAGTAGAAGTCACGTAGTTTAAAATTGTTCCATAATCACCATAATTGTTCTGCTGGGAGAAGAATTTGTGTCTGCTTACATAACATCCCTTGTCTTTTACAGACTATATATATGGAGAATCGTTCATGATGTTGTATAACAAAGTAAACTGTGATGAAATAAAACAAACAAATATAAAATTATATTACTTATCTCTCTTACGTTTCTTTCCATGGTTTGTATTTTTATACTTAAAGAAGAAACAATTTTGTAACCTCAAAAGCATATATGGATCAGAAAAAGCAATCACTCACTTTTGTTGTCTTTAGTCTAATTCCTCGGTGAACAGGTTCTGTCTTGGTGTGTTTCTATCTATTTCTTCAGGCGTAAAGATACTCCATTTGATACGACAAATAAAACTCTAGGACTTATGTCGTGTTAGGATTTCTGAAAATATTTTCAGAAGACTAATTGGCAGAATGGAAATCAGAATGCCCCTACGTGGGTATGCAATGCATTTTTGCACTGGCCGATCTTGAGGAATCTGCGTCTTAGCTGAAATGTTTTGTTAGTAGTTCAGACCTAAGTGGGGTTATAAGTACTCCTGATAATTATGGTACAAGGCCGATTTCCGTGGAAATGTGGTTGTCTTGGAACAGAATTTGAAGAAAGATGGGTGAGTTGGTGAAGGGTTGATGTTTTTTATGGACTTTGTGCCACCAACTCGTGAAGTCTAGTCATCTTCTGGTTGTTTGATGAATTGCATATAGTAAGTATTAAACGGCTGAAGATTTTCATGGTTTGCTCATATGGCCATGTAAAGACACACGGTTGTCAGATGTTACAATATTTTAAGATCTGGCAACATGCTGGCAATGTAGTGACAATGAAAAATTGTCCCGCAGAAGTAAATTGTGTGTTCAGACGATCGTAAGAAAATCTTAGACTATGATCTCAGACTATGATCTGACAAATAATTCATCTGACAACAAAAATTGTCAGTTCACAGGGTTGTCAGATTGTTAGATGAAAAAAATTACCAAACATGTTGTAAGGCATTGCCACTTATCTATATCAAGAACTATCTGTTTGGCAGTGTTGCCCATTAACCCTTTTTCTGACAATGATGCCATTGTCAGGTGCATTAATTTTATACATCTGACAATTAAAACTGAGCTTACATTACCAGCCAATTATCTGGCATTGCCGACGAAGAGTGTTCTCAGGATTGTCAGATGCCTGACAACATTGTCGTTTTACAATTGATTGACAATGGTTTTTCTGGCAAGGTTGTAAGTTAAAAATTGGTAGTTCACACGATTGTAATACATTTTCAGACAATCATGGCAATATTGTAAGATCTGACAACCGATTAAGCCTTGCGGGCTACTTGGAGGTGCTCACGATTTGTGGAATAGTTTACCCCTTGGAATTGATCCACCCTTAGATTAGGACATAATGACAGATATCGCCTCTTTCCGTCGTTATACCAATCAAAATCTTGACTATGAATCAAAATTGAAAAAACGTGCTATTTTTAACAGCTTTAGAAAAGGATATTATACGGTACTGCTCTAAATCATCTCAATTCAAGTAGTAGAAGAAAAGTTGTGGTTCTCCTTTTTCTTTCACGCCAAATTTTGCAAAGAAAGCAATAAGCATTTTGTTTACCTAAAGGCACTATTTGGCTGAATGTTACTTATTGCTTACAGAATTTGTTGTATTGAACTGTAAAACCAAGAAGAAATGGAAAGTTAAGCAAGAGCGTATAGTATTTTAATTTAGCCACAAAAGAGGCATAGAATTTGAAGCTCGAGACCAGTAACCGTAAAGACTATTTCAACACAATCTAATTATATGTAAATCTAATTAACAATAAATGGTTTATCATTGCATACTTTTGCTTTTATTTAAACACTAAGTATATCAGCTGCTGTAGTATCGAACAGTTACTAAACAACAATCATGTTATACTTTTCCCTATATAATTAAGTAATACATGAAAAATGTCCACTTACTTAAACATCTTCCGGGTTAAATTATCTCTGATCTAAAATGGCAGTTTTTCTCTCTTTCTTCTTACAAAGCATTACGCTAAATTAATCCACGCCTAAATATTTTTTTGGGTATTTGCCTAAAAAATATGTTCTTACGTATATATTATAATTAAACGACTTTCTTTCCAGTTAACTCTCCAGAAGTCTGGGAACCTTAGACGAAGAAATTATCGTGAATTACTGTTCTTTTTGGGTTTTATTTCTTTACATTCTTAAATCTTTATTGCTGTTTTAAACGAACATCCCTTTTAGTTTTTAACATTATTAGCTGCACAACTGGTGACGATGACACATTTAATGATGATGTTGTCTGCTAATGACAGCACCGACAAACAAATTGCAATACATATTATCTATGGTCAATAAGCAAAATCATGTGTTAATGTTGATGTATGTATATAAGATGACAACTTGTGGTCAAAAAAGTTTTCTTACTAACAGCAGTAACGAAATTAAAAGTGGTCATCTTTTAAGTCCGATATTCGAAGAGCATGTTTGCTTATGTTCACGAGTATTACCTATGGAATTATATTTTAAGAATAATTGCTGTTTGTTGCGTAACGAACTGATGTTCATGGTTGGAAGTGCACAAGAAAATCCAATTAACGAATTTGTTGTTGCTTAAATGGGCATTAGGGGAGGCAAGAGAAAGACGAAATGTGTTTTATAATCCAACAATAAGAAAATTTGTATACCAAAAATCAACCTCTCCGTTTAAGTTGTTTGTGGGTGTTGAAAAATTGGCCAGAAAAAAATAAACAACAACGTTGCTTCTCATCTTAAATCTTCTTTTCAGCTTATGTATTCTAATGACAGGGTTGACGGTAATGAAAGCTAGGACCAGCCAGAGACCAGTTATACACTTGTAAAAGATATAAAAAAAGTCAAAAGCTTTTGCATTCATGTAAAACAAAAAGACAAAAAACAGTCTTTCCGTTTTGCCAATAATGACAGGTGTAAGCGAATATGTAAGTTTGTGTGTAGGTGACAAATTGCTTGTTTGATTAGTGTCTGGCTGTGTCTGAGACTGAGACACATTGTCACATTTTATGATTGAAATATCAGGGTTATTTACTCATACTTAAATGTAATGTGTTAAGCCAGACACACTTAAACGCCTTAAACGGGGTGTGAAGCGAACATTTGTTTGTGTGCTTATTCTGTTCTCTACAATTTTGATTTCAAATTAAAGTTCGAATGAAATTTATTTTGGTGAAATGAAAACCTTTAGGAATGCCGGAACTTAATTAGCAATTTTAAATTGCTAGAAAATTAAGGGTATCAAAGGGATTTCGTTGTTTATTTAGGGATAAAGGAATAATTGACTTTTAATTGAAAATATATTAGGAAAAAAGTTTTTTTTTAACATAACTTTCATGTATGTATGTACATACATATGTATGTATATTAAATAAAATTAAAAATAAAAATGTTATACTTATTGATATTTGCCTTGATGATGCTACCCAGTAGTGTAGCGAAATATTGGAAATTTTAAAATAAAAATTAATAACTTGATCTCAAACTCGAAAAATTCCTGACATTTTTATTTAACAATTATATAGGTCGTAATATCTATTATTAATATTATATTTAATAATATGTTAAAATGTTTTGCAAGTTTAAAGCTAGAATTTCACAACACGGAAATACCAGATTTTCATTGTCTTAAACGACTAGGAAAATTTTAATGAAATATACTCAATATTTCGTGTGTATTTCACAAAAATGTTCTAGATGTATAAACACTGAACAGTGATCAGTTTTAGCTATTAAATTTCCATTGCTTATGCTGCGATAATGTTTGTTCTGGTCTTTCCGTATTGTTATTGATAGGTTCACGTCAAACGTCCACAAACACTTTATCCTCTTTCCTCCTCCTCATAATCTATTTTCCTAGTTCCAGTACAAGACACTGCTATGTTGGGGTCGAATATCACTGTTGAGAGTGTTGGGGACGCTGGACCCTGGGTAAGATAGGTAAGTACAAGAACAATAACTTTAGCGGTTCAAATGTTAAGAAACAACGGAGCAGCATGCATCGCTAGAAAAAACATGAAGCGTAAAGATCTTTAAGAGATATATAAGATGGTTAAATATAAAAAGTTGATTTTGAATAAAACACCAATTGTTTAAGAACTATCTGTCATATATTTTTATTATGATAATCTTGGTATAATTCCATTACGTATGGTACAAAATATCGGTTAAATGGCCATCGTGACCTCGACGCCACACCGGCATCTGATGGTCCAAATTTTCAATGACGCTGGGGCATAGTTGAGGTTCTATGACATTAATGTGAAAATTATCTCATCATTTAGCTCCACGTACACCTTTTCCTTCAAATAACACCAAAGACAAAAGTTTAACGGTGTCAAATCACCGTTAGCTGTGTGGCAAGTGCACCGTCCTGTTGAATCCCCATATTGTCCATATCCATATCTTTCTATTCGAGCCATAAAAAGTTCGTTAACATCTCACATAGCAAACACCATTCAAACATGCCGCCAGCCCATAAACCGCACCAAAAAGTCACAGTTTGTGGGTGCATTGGGTTTTCGACAATCACTCTTGGATTATCATTCGCCCTAATGGGGCAAAATTCTGCTTATTGAGGAAAGCACTGAGATGAAAATATGTCCCATCACAGAAGATGATTTCCTTCGATTCTAACCATTGACGATGCCTGGAATGATCAAGAGACTTTAGTTCTTGAGTCAATTGGATCTTGTAAGAGTGGAAGTGCAAGTTTTTATGCATAACGTTCATCAACGACGAGCATGCGAGGTGCAATTGTTGGGCACAACGACGAGTTCAGGTGGGTGGCTCTTTAGCAACACCATCGCGAGCAGCAGCAATATTTTTTGCAGAACGAGCTGTACGAGCATGCACTGGTATTTTTACATCTTGTAAAGATTCGGTTCGCTGACATTTTTGCACGTTTTTTCCGATTGTACGCACATGTAGATGATTGCTTCGACAGAAAAAAATCACGCAAGGCATGATTATACATTTTGATTTGAACGCCAATTTTCATAATAAGCCTGAATAACTTTAACGCGTTGATCGATTATTCCGTGGTTCAAATTGAGCTAGTCAAAAATGTAAAATTAAATGCGTGTTGTTCACATTCAACATCGACCCTTAAAATTTAACCATACGCTTGTAGTTTTAATTTTCTAATTAATTTTTACTTAGTTGTTTTAATAAGTGACGAAGCATTGTTTATTCAAAAAGTAAATTATTATAGCCTATTGAGCGTATGGAGTCATCCCTACTGGTCGTAATTAAAAAACGCAAAATCTTTTATTTTCTACAATTTGCAAGGAGTGACAGCAACACTTTTTAATTGCTTGGGACAGCGTAAGTTATTAGAACAAAAAATTCATTTTTTTTTTTCAACAAAATAATTCTTGACTTGGCGAAATTCTTTTGTAGGTCTTTATTCAAGCAAACTATTTTGTTGGTATTGCTAAATAGTAGATTGAAGTCAAGAATGGAGTGAAAGAAAAAAACGTACTTTTTTTAACTAACCGTGTAATGATTTTTCTCTGCAATTTTACTTTTTACTTATTCTTTTTGTTGGCTGAGAAAAAAAAAATTTTTTAACGTGCAAGTTTTGTGTTGCTTAGGTTTTTTCCAATTAAAATCGTTTTATTAAAAATCTAAATGAAAATGAAACGCAGTTATATTGTGTTTAATACAATAGTACAATAATCAAAAAAAATCTGGCTTTAATTTTTCATAAAAAACTCATTTTTTGACATCTTCATTTCTAAGCACCAGTCACATTTATCTTAAAGACTTGTTTTAAATAAAAAAACATTTTTTTGTATTTCTACGCCATTTGAAGTGCAAACAAAAGATTTTTTTGTTGTCATTTCCAAAGAATAGATTTCAAAGCGTAAGAATAAACTAATTTTTTATTTCTTAACAATAAAAATACGTAACTGCTGCTTCGATTCTTCCAGTTTTTTCTAAATTTTTTCTTTAATTTGATTTTTGTATCTTATGCTCTGAACAAGAAGTCAAGGCCACCATTTAAACGTAGAGGAATAACAAATAACCTTAAAATACCTTAAAACTTACGTGATTTTACGAGCATCAAATACAACTTGTATTACAACATTTAAAGCACCAGAACGGACGAGAACCTGATGATATTTTAATGCTCCACATACCCATATGCTGGCTTAAGATAAGAATACTCTTAACGAACAGTAGCAGTAACACATAGTAGTGGGCGGTTGTCTTTTTATGATGTAAATGTGGAAAAAATATATTTTTTTTGTCAATTTGTTTTCCTTATTTCAGTCACGAAAAATCCATCATCATATTAAATATAATGTTCATTGTGTTATTTAAAGGACTTACTGAAGAAGCACTGTTTTATAGAGAGAATGATGACAGTATCTTAGGATATAAGCAAAACAAAGCCACAAAATTTGACTTAAAAGCTTCTAAATTTCTAGGAAAACCATTGTTTTCTTTTTTTTTAATGATTGAGGAAGGAGAAGGCAGAATTCTTAATAACATATCAATTGCATCAAAATAAAACGCAGGTCCTTAATGTGGTTTTCACTGTTCAAAAGAAAATAGAAATTTTTCAAGCAAACTTTTGGCCATAGTTTTAAATGATGTTATAAAAAAACATTTTTTTAAATCACATAAAAACATTAGTTGTTCAGAAAAATATGTTTACTGCAGTAAACAGATACATTTTGTTAATTTCATAAATTTTTTAAATATTTTGTTTGTTGCTGACCAAATTTACGCAGATTTCCTCTCTTAATAAAAATATTTGAAATTGTTCACTTACACCAAAGCGAAATCTCCTAGATACGTGATTTGGAGTATTATTTAGTTGACTCTACGTATCATCTATGTTTTTATTAAATGTAGCAGATTTCTGCAAGTACTCCATTACACAATTGTGAACTTGTTCATAAAATAGTGTCTACAACTACAATTGCATCTGATGTATATATTATCTGAGAAAACGACGGCAGAATGAGAGAACAAATTTTCGACGTTAATATTTGATATAAAAACCGCATAAATCATTGATAACCAAGAAGAAAAAATTGGTTGCGATTAATAGAAAGCTATATGAATGTTGTCTATATATGCATTTTGTATAAAAATAACCGCTTATTGCATGCATTTAATGCTTGCAACTAAACTATTTTCCCTTTAAAAAAATTTTTTAAATATATTCTGCTAAACTAATAATCGGTAAGTTGCAATGGCGTAGTTTTTTTACATACACATTTCAGTTTTTTGACAGCTCTTATTATAACATTGTTGCTACGACATTTCTCATAACAACACTCTCATGAAAATTATTATACGACTGCAATGACACTAATTTTAAGTTTTCAGGTGCCATAGTTCTCTCTGTAATTGGATTTGACTTTCCCATTTGACATATTATCACAGGTATGCGGCGGTGGGGCCTTCATATTAGGTCGGCGGTGTCGCGTAACAAATTTCGGAGGGTTACTATTTACTGCATACATTCTAAAATTTTATTAAACAATTTTTAATCATGATCAAACATATGTTTGCATGGAATTGAAAATTATACATCCCAATTAAAAGAACAAGTGTTGCTCTTTTTTGCGGTAATTAGTAATCTCACTTTCAAGCGGCTGTGTTTACTTTATCGCCATTTTCTACTCCAACTTGGTGATTTTTGTCAAGCAGAGCTAGTGAGCATTACTGTTCATGTCACACGTTTTATTTATGCACTTCAGCGTAAAGAATTGTTGGTTAAGTAGTTACCACGACAGATTTGGTTAGAGAGCTTAAAAACGAGCAGAATTCAGAAAATGAACTACTGTTAATCGTAGAGAAAATATTATGGAAAAATTAGAATTGAACTGTGTATTAAAATACTTGCTTACTTTTATTACTTACTCACATGCTTACGAACAATAAGAAAGTAAAAACAACAAACGTTTAGAAAATAAATGCCAAGAATACAAGAACAGCAATACGGTAGTCGATTTACTTGAAATTTTGCGTTTACTAAATCATAAGAGTTTTTTTCTGTATTATGTTTATAGTTTTATGTTGTTTGTGTAAATGTGCTGTACATTTATAGCAAGCAGATCAATGGCTGCACACTGGGTTAGATATGTTGCAAATTTATACTTATTTGCTCTTAAGGGTAATCGTGTTTATACATTTATATACTGAGGGTCCTCTTCGTAGGGCCTATTGATTCGTGCAATGTACAGTGGAATTAACGAATTGCACAGATTTATTAAAAAGTTTTTAAGTCTGTTTTTACTTTGTTTTTTGGGAATTACTTTACTTTTGTTCAAATGTTACTTTAAATATCGAAATCAAATGTTATATTATTAAAAATTTATGTCTAACTTTTTTATTTAATAAAAAGATTATTAAATAAATGATTCACTCCCATTCTTCGGCTATGCTGCCAAATCCCGATTAAGGAAAATTAAAACTATAATAAACGCAGCTATTAGAGCTGCTTTGGGAGCGTTTCGTACAACCCCAGTAACAAACATGCAATTTGAAAGCAACATATTCCCTCTTGAAATTCAACGAGACTTCATAACAGCCGGACTCTTTAAATCCTTTCATAATAACTACGACACACACTTATTTCCACTCATCCGAATATGTTTCAAGTCCAAAAAAACCAAAAATCGTTTCAGTTATACAAAGGATTACTAGAATCTGCTCAGAAATCGAACTTACGCAATTTAACAAAGTCCAACGTCATAAAAAAATTACCAAGCCAAATTGGCTCTTTAACAAAAAATCGGTTAACTTATCTCTTAACGATTTAGTAAAGGCAAATACAAATCCTTCAGTGTTTAAAAAAAATTTCTAGAGGTTCAATCGCTATACAAGAATTACTCTTTCATATATACAGATGCCTAGAAAATAAACAACATAGTTTGTTACAGTGTAACCAAAAATGGTAATACTATAGCTAAAACTCTCCCTCAGTACACATCAATATATACAGCGAAAATCATTGCAATTACGGAGGCTATAAACATATTAAATAATAAAAAAGGATATTTTGCAATCTGCACAGACTCACTTTCCTCCCTTCAATCAATTATTAATACCTCAAACAATTGTACCTATGCAACAACTATTAGGAATCTTCTAATTGACAAATACCCAAACGTTGTACTTGTGTGGACACCAGGACACTGCGGAATCATAGGCAATGAGTCTGCTGACAGAGCTGCTAAGGAGGGAACTAACAGACCTCTTTTAACTTCACATAATTTCAATAAAACAGAAGGCAACAAATTTTTAAAAAGCTACTTCTGTGATTAAATCAGCTTCTTCACAAAAACGTCAAACTGGTACCGAACTTCCAACATGAATCAAAGTTGTATAAATGACTTTCTAAGAGACTGTAAATTAAATAGACGCGACATAGTAAAAATAGAAAGACTGCGCTTAGGACATTCCAAGTTAACCTATGGACATATACTTAAATTATCTACACCAAATATTTGCGATTGTAATATAAACCCCACCAGTACAATTATGCACATATTTACAATATGCCCAAAATTTAAGAACCAACGCAACCTGTTCTTCAAGCAACACCCAAGCCTTTACTTTCTTTACTTACAAATTCCAATAGAACCAACCTCACCCAAATAATAAGCTTTTTAAAATCGACTGATATATATATATATATATTGTCATATTTGAGTACTATTTAAAAACAATTTGTAATTATTTTCTAATACTATAAATAAATAGTCTTGCATTGCATATATTTAATGTCAGTGTGTGATATTATTGTATTTTATTCCGTTTTAGTATGGTTACCAACCTCCGTACAGTACAAAAATAATAGTCAGCAATAACAGAAATCTACACACTGCAACAATTTAATTTTTTGTTGTAAAAAATTATGTAGTTGCTAATAAAAATGGCACTACCTTGAGTTTGAATGCGTATGTCGAAATCGTTTTAAATAAGAGTTTTGGGTTTATGTATGTCAAACATAAGTTTGCACTTCCAGAAGAAAATAACAAAGATTTACAAGTAATAGTTTTCTCGTTCAATAAATAAATACATTTCTTGATATTCGTTTGAATATATATTATGTGTTTTTTGTTGTGATTGGTAAGTTGTATACAATGAATGCATAATGCGAATCATAAATAGTTGAATTTATCTGGCTCAAGTTCAAACCTGGCTTTCGCCAAGAATTATTTTAATTTGAATACCGTTAAAGAGCTTTTTTCCTTTTTCCGGCAGTTCTTGCAAGTTTTAAAATGCACAAACTAACTTTAAATTAAGATAAAGAAAACGGCAACATATTTTCGGTTAAAAACGTTGTTCATTTATTTATGTTATTCCCAGTTAAGCAAGTAATTGCATTTCGTTGAAGCTTAAAATTATTACAAATGTTTGCCAACAGCATACATTTTGTTGTTGAAGGAAATTCAATTACATGAAAATGTATCAATAGTTGTAAAAACTCTGTAAACTTGTTTTTTAATTTTTCTTTTTTAAAAATTGTTTCTTTCAAGCAGGTGAAAGAAATTTATTCACATGCATTACGATTTCATAATTATGCATCTTTGTGTAAGAGTCTGTGCATATGAATATGCAAAGGTTTATAAAAGATTATTCTCACATATTCATAAATGTTGAAATACAAGTTGTGCACTTGAAATTTGCAACAAAAGCATTTTTGTTTTGCGCCCTCCACTACTTGGGCTTGTGATGCAACTTGCCATGGACATAATATAATTTTTTTAAATTAAAAATAAAGGTAAAAACATGGATAACTTAAGCAGGGCAACAACTAATGCTACACTGAGTGAAGGATTTAGTAGCTGATCTCACTAAAAATCAGTTTAAAAAATTTCCAAAAGAGCATAAAGCATGGTTACTAGATTTGGGATGGTATAGGGATAAGCTTGTGTAAAACGCTTGTAGCGCTTAGACTTGGTCAATTAAGATAATGTTGAACCAAATACGGGTTTCAAAGTTTACTTCTTAGCACCAGACACTAGATGATTATTTCCCTCATATTCGAGTAAGTACAAGGTAAAGCAAAATTCTTCACTTATCAGATAATGCTATAACTTTTGCAAATGCTAATTTGTGTTTGTCCTGATTTGTGAGGCAAAAGATACAAAACACATGTCTATAAGTATTTAACGCTGTACTGCTCACGAAGGCGAACTAATTGTTCCGGTTTTCTACGTAAATTTTTCAGTGAAAATTATAATGGCCTATAAGTCCATCTTAAACTCTGTATATACATGGATGAAGAGTATTGTTGCATCGGGGGTACTGAAAACTCGCCTACAATACATAAATAGTCGTTATATATGCTCAAAGTTACAGCAAGGTGTGGCGTTTTCGAAACCAGGCCTTAAAACGACTATTGCGAAAGCAAATGCTTATCCAAAGCGAACATCTGTCCATGGTGTAGTAGTATCATGTAAACAAAAGTGTACGGATAATAGAGGCGCAAAGTTTAACGGCCGTATGCAAAAAAACTTAACAACGCTTGGTAAGCAATTGTTAAGAAAAATTACCTAATGTTTTATGCAAAAACAATTGTTAGCTTACCTTGCCCTTAAAGTTGAGTTGGGTACACTTTAACTTTACGTTAAAATGACAGTTGACTTGCCGATTGTTATTTTGCTTAAAAATTGAAATTTTGCGAAAATTAAAGAATAATACTATATATTACTTTCATTATATAAAGAAATAAAAACATTACATTCTTAAATTATTAATTTGAAAGAATAATATAAATTACAATTATGCTAGTGATGCACTTTTAATCAAACGAGTACAATGAAAAACTTTACTCGAATAATAAAAATATTTCTAGTAAGTAATACTATTAATTTTTCTCAATTTCATTAATATACTACATATTACATATTCAGTATTTATTAAAAAGGTAAATCCAGGAAATGTTTGCCAAAAATGTGTTATTTTATGTAATAATAAAAATTTTTTATTTTTTATATTTATTTTTCGATTTTCGAATATTAGTTTTCATACATCACTATTCAAGAAATTACAACTGAACATAACGGCATTGCCAGAATAAAACAACTAAATTCCTTACTATATATAAAAGTTAACGTACTGTTTTTGCATAAACTTTTTTAACAAATGTATGGTAGTGTTAATGTGTTTGGTAACTAACGTATACGTTAAAACTCAAGTAAGATTTTTTTTTGGATATGGCCCTAAGTGTATGTTTTTTTTTTTTTTTTTTTTTGTATGTTTTCTAGGATGTTGGTTTTTTAAAGTGTCGAGTTTTCGAGGGAAGATTGAAACCCGCTGAGTGATGAAATGCCCGAAAACCTTTCTGGTCACTATAGCCGTAACTTAAAAATTAATCAAATTTTATTTATAAAATTGTAAAAAATTGTACAAATAGAATAGCACAAAGAAATGCTAAATAAATCAATCAATCAATCGTAAGTGGACGAATTAGGAATATATAAAATGTTGTTACAAAAGTTTGCTAAAACTGAATAATCCCCAACAAAACTTCTAAGGGCTCAAAGAACACCTGTTGGCAACCTCTGGTCCAACTTATATGAGAAACCGTGATTTCTATACATTAATGTCATACGAAATAATAAATAAATTTATTCAAATCAAATAATTATTGAATAATTATTGAAGAAAACTAAGCAGAAATTATTTCAATATATTTCCAAATTTACTTATATAATTTCGAAATTTTCGTTTTTTTCATTGTTTTAAAAAGTGTAATATCATAAAAAGGATGATTACTTTTTAAGGGCCGATGTAGCCTTTGAATAAAATACAATTTATTTAGGAATTATTGTAATTTCTATTTATTATGATAATACTGGTACTGTTCAATTATGCATGGAATAAAATATCGCCCAAATAGCCACCGCGACTTTGGCAGCAGAACCTCAATTACACATAGAATATAAACCATTGTCTCATCCTTTAGCTATTAAAATATTGCTCGCTTATCGATTTACATGTTTTCCTTCAAATAACCTTAAAGATGGTAATGATATCAAATCACATGATCTTGTTCCATTAGATGTGTTGCAAGGGCACCATCCTGTTGAAACCACATATCGTCCACATCCGTATCTTCTAATTTGGGCCATAAAAATTTCGTTATCTTCTCACAATAGCAAACACCATTCACATTAACTGCCTATTCGGCCTCATTTTGGAAAATATATGGGCCGTTGATGCCGCCAGCCCATAAACCACACCAAACAGTCACTCTTTGTGCGTGCATTGGTTTCTCGACAATAACTCTTGGATTACCATTCACCCAAATGCGGCAATACTGCTTATTAACGAATCCACTGTTGTAAAAATGTACCTCATCACTGAGAATTATTTTTTTCTCGAAAGTTCATCATCCACTATTGCCATAGCCTGTATGATAGTTTAGGATTACTGAAAACTCATCATTGAATTCATTGGGGTTTTTTTTTTTAACATAAACCAATTAATACTGATTTTTCGAGCAAAATTATCCTAAGCGATGAAACAAATTTTCACCATGAAGGCTTTGTTAATCGCCAAAATTGGTGCTTCTGCGAATCCACATGTAATTAGTGTAATACGCTGGGAATTTTGGACTGGACTCTTAATTCGACCATACTTTTTTGAAAATAAGACTGGTCAAGCTGGTGTTACTAACGCGCTATATTGCCACATCATAACACCGTTCTCTTCGCCTCTTGAATAGTATTGATGTGGACAATATGTAGTTTCAACAAGTAGGTTCCACTTGCCATACAGCCTAAAAAACAATTCAATTACTACATAGGACATGTCCAGGTCGGGTATTCCTCAGGTTCCGTAGTCAGAATTGGGCCCGCAGATCGTGTGTTTTAACACCATTAGGTATCTTTTTATGGGATTATTGAAATTGCAGGTCAATGCCAATTAGCCCAAAATCACTCGTATTTTATAGATGGTGATTCAACGATGCGTAAACAAAATTCAGCCACATTCATGCAAAATTTTTTTATTATTTTTTTTTTATTCTTGAACGAGTACTGCAGTAGGGGATAACCCCTACATATGCAGTGCATTGTACCAGAACTAGGAAAATGGGTTATGAGGAATGGGAAAGAGAGAGTAGTGTTTGTGAATATTTGACTTGAACTTTCCAACCTTATGACAGGCAGGAAACACATCCGTAGGCAACTTATGCCATAGGCGAAGCGTACGGCTGAAAAACGAATTGTCTCTGTAATGCGTTGTACGATTCCCCGGGCAATCGACTACAAATGGATGAGCTCTGTACGGTGAACGCGGATTACTTAAAAATGTGAGAGTTTCGGGAACAACATCCCTTATCTCGCCAGAGCAAAATCCATAGTAGTAACGACAGAACAGAATAACGTACCCTACACTATGCCGATGCTCCAATGAGTCAATAGAGTTGGATACCCTGCTGTCACCAATAAGCTTCTTCGCCCTCTCCTGCACACGATGAAGTAACCCCAAAATAGGCTCTGTGGTAACAGCCCAAACATGAGAGTTGTATTCCATATTCGATCGGATGTAGGGGGTATAAATAGTAAGGAGGTCGGATGGAGTGAAGTACATCTTACACCGTTTCAAAAAACCGAGGCACTTGAATGCTTCTTTAGAAACATGAAAAATGTGATCAGTCCAGCGAACATCACATTGTATCTTCATTCCAAGAACATCAAGAGCATCCGATTCCTCAATATTTATACCATCCATGAGTACAGAGTCACAGTGCTACTATATTTGTATTTTTTGGAAAGATGGAGTTTAACATATTCCGAAATTAATATATTCTACAATATATATTTTCCGAAAAACTTGAATCAGAAGAAATCTGTTGCCCATATATGCACAAACCCCAAAATGTGAGAGTTCTGATGGATATTTCAAAAGTTAACTATTAAATAAGTTTTTATTAAATTTCGTCTTAAAAATTAAACTTTTTAGTAATTGTAACGATTCTTGTAAAATAATACTTCAAAAATTATTAATTAAAGTTTTATTTATCTGTCAAATAGTACACACGCTTCGAATCTGAATAACTTGTAAAAGTGAAGGATTATCCAGGAAATATCGAAAAATATTAATGAAATAAATAGTCAGAAATATAAGCAAAATTACATAAAATATGTTAACCATTATAATTACTCTAGTTATGAAATTGCTTAAGTGCTCATGAGCAGTAAATTTACTGCAAAAGGCTTAGCTGTCCTCCATATTAAATAAACCTTTTTCCTTGTGTGTTTTTTCATATTTATCGAAAGATTTCAAAAACTATTAATTAACAATTGATTTATTATTTAAAATTAAGCCTGATTGTATTAGTTATAATACATTTCGATCTGTAATCATACAATTCTTGTTAAACCTTTCTTTAACTGTATAATCCTCATACTTTACGAATTAGGAAAAATTTTCAATGTGATTTTGGAAATGAGATTTAAAAGATCGATAAATGGAAAAACTGATAGATAAAACATTATTTTGGCAATTACTTTATAAGAGCTATTATTGTAGTATACAAGCAGATTTAAAAATTTTCTGCGTTACTTGTTCTTCAGAAGACTTATTATTCTGGTGGTATCTAATGTTGGTATAGGGTATGTAAATGTTGCTATTTTCAGCACAAACATTAACCACAATAATAATGAATAAAATGTGTTTGTTGCAAAAATTATTCATACAGCAGAACCATGAGGACCACAATCATTGTAAAACAGAATGCACTTCAAAAAAACAAAAAAAAAAAAAAACGTAAAAAAGACAGGAGAATTTTGTTTGTTTATATAATAATCAAGATGAGTTATACAAAATAATTTCTCCTTATCTTGCGGCAGGAGTTAAAAATGCCAGCACTTCAATTTTTTATTGCAAAAATTTACCACCTGACGTTTTATTATATACAGGATATAAAAAGGATAAATCACACATACCTACATAAGATCACAAGCCATTCAGGTGATTGCAGTAAGTCTAACAAAGACTTATTTTAAACACAGCGTATATCATACAATATTTCTCTGCATTTTCAGAGCCAAAACATTACCAAAAAAGGATATGCTTTACAGAGCATTTCCTTTTAAGGTATTAACAAAAAGTGTAATACATGTAAACATACTTTATTCCTTTTATTGTATTTAAAAGTGTGAACTTTAAATTATATGCATATCATAATTTTTTTAAAGAAGCAACGTAAATCATTTAAGGTTCATCATATATGTAAGATTTCAACTCTTTATTACGATATCCATTATACATTACATTTTCATTCCACATTCAATAGATGAGTAAGATGAATTGAAAATTTTACCGGAAAGTAAAGTAAACAATCAAGAAAAGAAACCGTAATGTTCCTTATGTTCATATTTTTAAATTTTTTATTTGAGTAAACAGTGGGAAAAACAGTGCCTACACGTGATTACTGCTGACAAAAAATTTCAGCGATTTGCTCCGTCAGTGTTACCATAAATGGTTCTGTATGTATAAATTTAAAAAGCTTCTCTGTCTTGGAAAAGTTTCACAGGATAATTCATATAATTATAAATAGAATAGGAATCACAGGTCAAAGCAATCGACTGCATTATATTTTTTTACTGATCTTACTCTTAAATAATGCACTTTCATATAAAATCCAATGTTGAAATCAATTAAACCGCGAAAACCCACGTATGTATGTACATAATAATATGTTCTTTACTCTTTATGTGGCTACACTGTTTTGGTTTCACTTGCAGTGAAGTCAAACGCATTCGCATATTTTATTTGTTAGTGTTAGTAACAATTTGATAGCCGTATTGCTCCTGAACCGAACTGATTGAATTTAAGATCAGTCTATGAAATTGACTACAGACACCGAATCCCCAAAACTTCGACATCAATGCTAAAGTAATTCTTTCTTATACAAATTCTTTATTCTTTATACGAGTATTATTATTGGGGTCGAGATAAGTATGACATTTTAAGCTGTCTAAGTCTTTTGAGAATTATTATGTGCAAGATATTTCGAACAATACTCATTCTCTTGAACAGCACGAATACGATCAACCATATTCATGGCCAAAAACTTTCGGCAATTGCGAAGTGGATGTGGGCGATTACACAATCGGCAAGGAAATGCATTGTAACTTTGGAAGAATTTTTTCGCATGTGACTTAGAATTTGATGAACGTTTTGGCATCATGAGCTGGAAGAGAAAAGGAATGTATAAAGTGCTAGTTGGAAGCGAAGTATCTCCGACGATTATGGGGAAAAAATTAGTTTTACAACGGGCCTTGCAATCACACCATGCTGTGTAATGGCCTCAGCAACTCTTACGCGTCTATCAGAGCCAAAATAAATTTTGCAGACGCGGCTTAACCGCCAACAATTGGAGGGAAGGTTTTCCTCTTTAAACGCGACCAGAGTACCCTCCTCTAAGTTAATTTCAGGCTTTTGCCATCAAGTTTGTTCGCTAATCTCTTTGAAATATTCATTTTTCCATCTCGTGCAGAAGTTTTGATGAATTAGTTTTAACTTTTGCCATCGGTTTAGCAAAGAAATTGAGGAAGTGGCAGCCTATCGGTATTAATATGGGTGAGCGCACAAAGATCTGTCACACCAGTTGACATCGACGAAATAGGTCTCGAGTTCAAACAAGATTCAACTTTACACAATAAATTTGACAATTCTTGAAATGTGTATTTACAATTTCCGGCGATTTTTCGAAAGTGGACTTTGAAGCTTTTAACGGTAGCTTCCCACAAACCACCCATGTGCGGAGCGCCTGCCGGAATAATTTTGGTGTGCCAGGATACATTTTGGTGTGCATAATTAGCCTGTATACGCCGTTGGTACGAATTCCCCGATTTGTATAAGAGCAGGTTAGAATATGCATCACAGTGCAATTGAATTCATATTTGTAGTAAGAATTATTTCTTCCGTGAATTTAGAGCGAAAACGCTTCCAGTAACGTTAATAACGAGTAAATAAAAAATGTATTTACTCCGAATGGTCATTTCACGTGGCCGTCTGAAATTTTTTTTAATTTTCAGCCCATTGTTATACTTTTTCAAAAGAAAATATCAGTTCGTAAACGGACGGTCATTTTGACCTCTTTTGATAAATAAAAACTATCATATAACGGTACTAGGACCTCAAAATCGAATCAGCAGTTTCGGCGTGAAAAGGTAACAGACAGGTAGACAGAGTTACGTTCACATTTATAATATTAGTAAGGATAGTAAGGATAATGGGATATATTGTATAGTTAATTAACTGGAAACATTTTTCAAAAGTTTCCTAGTTTTAGCTCTTATAAAATGTCAATGTATAGACAGCTATGAATCATAAAAAACAAGCTTTATACATATTTTTATACATATATAAAACAACTTTTGAGGAATGTTGTAGCAGTCAATTTTTCTTTTTTTTTGCCATTCGTTTATTTATTGAATCTACACAAAGTGAACTAACAATAAGTATTCAAATCTTAAAACTAAATACATAAAATTAATTAAGTCCAGCCAATGCTAGACAACAGTCAATCAAAAGGTTTTTATTTTCCGCTAACAATAAAAAATACGTTCTAATCTCCAACAATCACAAGAAAATGTCAAAATATTTCATCAATCACTGCAAACTGTACGAGAATTCTGGCATTTGACAATTACAGGCGTAATAAAATATAAAATAATGGAACTTTTATTAATGAACACCTTGCAGCAATTTAAACATTTATTTAGTCTTTCTTGTCACACAACAACCCCTTAAATGCCATCAAAAAAGCTTCAGGTCACAAGCATACATTTAAAAAAAAAAAACAAAAGTAACAATAATAACAACTTTAAAGTAACAATAAAACATTAAAATATCTAACTGATTTTTAAAAAAGGGTTTCGAATATTTGAGCAATTCTCAAATAATTGAAAATGTCTCAGTTTTCACATTGCGCGTCTATTAAATGAGGGTTGTAAAATAAGTATATAACACTTAGGCTTTGTTCTGCAGCTCTTCGGAAAATTTCTGTTCATAATACCAAACGACTTTGTCGCATGAAAAGTTACAATAATTTTATTTATAAAAGGCCGTTATTCAAGTACCAAATACGAATTTCAGGTTAAAATTTAACACCAAGGATCTAAAATAGCATTTAGGCACGTAAACAAATTTAGTGTTTTGACATCAAACACCTAAAATTGAAATGTTTGTAGCACTTTTTACATTCGATTAAATGTGTTAAACAATTAGTTGATGAAGCATTCAGAAATTTGATACAGAAAGTTATTTAAGCGTTAACAGGACAAGTGTAAATATTTTTTGCTTTTATAATAAATTCCAAAGGGATGTTCTTTGTCTGCCGTTAAGGGTAATTCTTTTCACAAATTAGTGCTTTATTTTTGAACGCTGTGTTTGACAGAAAGACTAAGATATTCGATAAACAATTTATGGGGTCTCTGTTCAGCCTAGATAAAGTAACGCAAATGTATTGGGTTGAAATTTTTTTTACAGTTATAACGAAATGTAGTATTATACGAGTAGAAGTATTACGGCCGTATGCAAAAATAAACTTAACAAAGCTGGTTAGCAGTTGTTAGGAAAAACTTTCTAACCTTATATGTAAAAACAGTTGATAGCTTACCATTTATTTGTACGTTGAAATGACATTCGATTTGTTGATTTTGATTTTTCTTGAAATTCACAATTTGGTGAAAAATATTAACAAAAGCAATATATTGGATAAATAAATTAAAACCGTACATTTTATATAAATTGAAAATATTACGTTTGAAAGGGAAATCAAACGAATGAATACTACGAAGAACGTTATTCGAATAATATTGAATGTATAAGTAATGCTGTTAATTTTGTTCCATTTTTTTAATCTACCATATATTATACCTTCGTTATTTATGAAGAAGGTAAATCCACAAAATATTTGTCCGTAACGTATTACATAATATATATTATGTAATAATATATATATTTTTTAATTTTGTTTTCGGGTAAAATTAGTATTCATTTTCATGTATCACTACCAAAAATTTACACCTGAACATAAGGTCATTGCCAGAATATAATAGTTAAATTCTTTACTACATTAATAGTTAACATACTTTTTTTTGGTAGTATTGATGTGCTTGGTAATTAACGTATGCGTTAAAGTAGGGGTTTTTTGCATTTGCATTGCATGTGTTTATGCTCCAAAAAAAACAGGGAAAATTATCACAAGCCGTCTTCGACTTAACCTTCGACTTAAACTTCGACTTAAAGTAAGCTGATTTAATACCTCAGCTAGCCATTATCCGGTTACGGATATTTCTGTTCCTATATACAGTATAATAGATGGTGCTTTCTATTAGTGTTATCGATGGAATAGGAACAGGAAAGGGGTTGAGCAAGAAACAGGTATATTGATTTCAAATATATTGTAAATACCATTTTTTCGACTATATCTAAATAGAATGCAATGGCTATATACTGAAAAAAAGTTTCTACAATACTGCTAAAGAAACACAGTTACGACTCATATAAATCAATTGTGTTCTAAGCAATCTCAGGTGAATATAGAGAAATAAGAACTATTTCAAGTAACATATAGGCGGTTGGAGGATGCATTTTCCATTTTAGAGTACCAAGAAGGGATTATATATGTATATGTATATCGCAAAAGATATACATCTTTCGAAATTGCCCAACGTATCATAAAAAACTCTACAGGCATGTTTCCACACTCACAAGTTTTCTAAGTCGCCAGGTGACTTAAAATCGCCAAATTTATTTTTAAGTGTTCTGTGACTCACGCGTTTTGCTTGTGAGTTGGCATAATTTGAATGCTAAAGACACATGTTTCACCAAAGCAAATAAGCTAAAAATAAATTGAAAATGCCAGAAGCATTCATATCATGCATTTTGGCTTCAAAATATAATCAAAAATTGAATGTATAAAAGTTCATTTCCAGAAATATATAATAAGTTTGGCTGGCGTATTAAGAACACTTTTTGAATTGCATGTTTTTAGCGAAAATTGTATGAAAAATCGTCTATTTTTTATTCTAGTATAAAGCATTATATGTTTAAGGTTTAGTTTAGTGTTAAGTTTTCAGTTCACTTTGGTATACTCTCGCGATCGCTAAAAGTCTGGCGATTGCGGTTTACAGAACACCTTCTTTGCGAGTTGAAATCACTATCGCAAATGTTATGAGAGATGCGAGTGCCAGAACATGCCCGATAACCTCTATGAAAACTGCTGAATGTTTTTCCTTTTTTTGCTTCGGACCAGTATTCAGGGTGACTCATATGCAGTACATTGTACCACAATTAGGAAAATAGGGGAGAAAAGAGGGAATACTGTCTTGAACCTTTCAACGTTATACGAGGGCTGATAAAAAAAACTTTTATTTTCAATTTTGTTTCAGTGTTTCAACGTTTCAAAATATTTATTTATCAATAACTGTCTTGTCCCCTTCAAAGTAATCCCTCTCAGATTTAATACACTTATGCCAGAGTTTTTTGCACTCCTCGAAACACTTATGAAACGATCTTTTTGGGCTTTGCTATCAATGTCATAGCCATACACCCAGAAAATCTGGATCGTCGTTGACGATGTTGAACAGCTCCTGAGCGCTATCCATCCGACGTTGTTTTTGCTCAAAATTAGGTAAATTTAGTAAAAAATCGAAGAGCACACCAAAACACGACTAAACTTTTTATCTGTCAAAAACAAACTGATAATCCGAAATGGCTGATATTGCCAACATTGATAACAGACGCATGTACCAACATAACGGAAAAAATGTGAAAATCTACCTTACGTAACTCACGAAATTTGGATAATAAAGTTTGAACCATAAAATTTAAAAAAAACCCAAAATTTAAGTATGTCTCTTGATAACAAACGTGTAAATTTTCTTATATCCCCCTTACTCCTTGGTTTAGTAACATGTATTAATTCTTCCACAAGAATATTATTTATTAAACCTTTTTGGATTTTCTGTATCCCATAATCGTATTCTGCAGTTTTGCCTATTCACCTGCATAATGACGATATTGACGCTGAGTCAAAGCAATGTTGATTGTTGAATGTTAATTTGATACAAAATGTTTAATGATTTAGGCACGTTGTTCAATTGTGTAGAGTTCAATTTTAAATTCCACAAGCTTTCTTTACAAAATATTGAAAAAAAATTTTTTTCAACAAAAAATATTTGCAGCACAAGAAAACAGTAACTGTTTTTATCAAAAAAAGTATTTTAATTTAATAAAGTACATAAAGAATTCAAACAGCTTCGCAAGTTTCGTGCATACATATCCAAATGTTGAATAAGTAATAAACTTTGATAAGATACTTTAATGACTCGTGAGGACGACATGACAATTAGGAGATATTTAGGGCATTTAAAACTAGGCACAGATCATTAACTCCAGAGTATTATTTTCAATACTTCCTTTTTCTACAGTATTTAATTGGAAAAGAAAAAATACAGATTTATTTCTAAAATAATTAAACCTCAATAATTCTTGAAAATTGCCCAACGTAATTTGTAAAAGATACAACTGAAACTTTAAGAATCCAAAGTTTTAGTATTGGTAAATATAGTAAAGTATATGAATTTAAAATGCGTCAACACGTTTACTACTACTGACTCCCGTCAAATTAAATAACAAAAATAAATATTGTGAGACGCGCCTCTTCTGTAGTAGAAATCAAAAAATTTAATAAGTAAAATCTTTTCAATTGATAAAAAAATACACCCCAATTTTTAAACTCAAAACACCTTGAAACAAACTGCCCCCATTGGAATATTTGTTTTTTTTTAAGCAGCTTACTATTTAGAATTATATTTTCCCCATCATACCTTAACAAAAGGAAATATTCGGTCTGTTTAGTGTTGATAAATAAATTATTAGCATATTTTCCATTATGTTTTCATTTTCCACTTTTCCGCTCTGATGACCAAGCAGCCACGAAAGCAGTGCAAACTAGAACAAAACAACAAAACAAAAAAAAAAAAAAAAAAAAGAGAAAACGAAAACGAAAACGAAAACATTTCAGTGATTATATTCAATTTGAAAAAGCTCTGGGATAAAAGAAACCACATTAACAGACCACAAAACTTTAGATGGGAGCTGAGTTTTCTCAGGTTTAAAAGTTTCAATTGCAAGCTCTTGACTGTCAACTAGATTTTGCCAAATCAGTGAAAAAATAAAATTTATAACACAATTAAATAAAATTGTTATTTTGTTTTTATGATGTCATAAATTCTTATTCTTGAGCTTCTACTCTACCTCTCTCGCCACTTTTCGTATGTAGAAAGGCATAATAATTATAAACTTTCTTTTACTTTCCCCCGTTTCTCTAAAGGACAAATCATTGTCTTAATAAATCTGTGCTTTGTCAACACGATTGATGTTTTCTTTTTTTTAACTTAAATCTCCCCTCGTTGTTAATAAAAATTTTTTAACAACTTTATTTCGCATTTCATGAATGCCCATTAGCTTAGTTGTTTGCTTGCGTGTGTTAACTGTTGTGTGTTTGCGAGTGTCATCGCCCGTTTCCGCTTGCCTAAATTTTACTGACATATGCCATATTTATATGCAAATTTGTATTGTTTACAAATGAAAAATGCAAACAAATAATTAAGATTTCATTTTTAAATCTAAAAGCCAGAATCATGTTTTCAGTCTCCCATGATTTAGTTTTTGTTGCTTGGAGTTCTTTATGTGTGTGTGGGCTAACAATTTTCTAGGGTTGATATATTACACGCAGTGATTTTTTAATATTAACCAAACTTACTAAAAAAATGCTTTTATGTTTTTGGGCTGTTTTATTAAATTGAATAAATAGCTATATCAACATATAATATTATACATATTATTGCGTGTTAACCATGAATAATTTTAAGAATTTAAGCTGACACTTTGAAGCCAAACTTGCATATGTATAAAATTTAGGAGTTTTTAAACTCACATTATTATAAAATCAATAAGATATTAATTTGATGATATGTATATCATTATATGAACGCACATTAGAGTGGTTCGCCAAAAATTGTGTCAGCACCCCTTAGGATAATGCAAAAGCGATTGGAAATTTAGTTTTTTTTTTTGTCACGCCTACAAATGCCGACCTTTTAGTACTTTGTTCAATGTATCGCCATTTTTAGTCCGATCACAACATTTTATATATCAGTGTTCACGCACTAAATACTAAAAGGGCGGTATGTGTAGGCGTGGCAAGAAAATAAAAAAAACAATTTTCGAACTTTTTGACACAATTTTTTTTTTTTTTAGCCGCCCTAATGTACATAAAGATGTATTTATTCCCCTTTGTTTTTAAGCATTTCATTTATTAATAAATCAGTATAAATCTTAAACTAACTAAAAACAATTAACAACGAGGGCGGTTCGGAAGCTTCTTAGCCTATCAATGAAACAGAATAGTTAGTTTTTCAAAAACATTTTTATTTTTCAACATAGTCTCCTGAAACTTCAATACATTTAATCTAACGCTTTTCTAGCAATTCTATCCCTTGGTTAAAATAGTTTTCCTCGAGATCTTCAAAAGAGTGGTTTACAACTGTAATTGTATCTTCATTTGAGGCAAAACGCTTGCCAGCAAGGAATTTTTTTCAGATTTGGGAACAGGTAAAAGTCACTGGCAGCTAAATCAGGAGAATAAGCAAATCGTACTTTAATTCGTTGCTTTTAGCCATTGTTTAAATATTCTTGTGCACTGGTGCGTTGTCTTGATGAACAAAGTTTTTTTTTGTGTTGTAAGCCAGGACGTTTTTCTCGAACTTGTACATTTAATTGATCCAGAAAGTTGCAATAGTACTCTGAATTTATTGTTTTACTCTTTTGCAGATAGTAAATCAATAAAATACCTTTGGAGTCCTAAAAAACCGTTGCCATAAGCTTACCAGCCGATTGAACTTATTTTGCCTTCTTTGCGGCACTTCCTCCAGCTTGAGTCCATTGTTTGGATTGTTCTTTTGTCTCCGGAGTATAGTGGTGGATCCATGTCTCATCAACAGTTATGAAACGACGCTTAAAATCCATTTTATTTCGCTTAAAACGTTCCAAACCAGCTCGAGAAATGTTCATTATTATGCATTTTTGGTCGACTGTTAACAAATGCGGCACCCATCTTGCAGAAAGCTTTTTCCTCTGTATTTCTTCATGCAAAATTAAATGGACTCGAGCATTTGAGATGCCCATGATATTAGCTATTTCACGCAATTTTATTCGTCGATCATTACAATTTCCGTTGTTGTTGCTGTTTTTGGACGTCCTTTACGTGGTTCATATTCAATGCTTATACGACTACGTTTAAATTCAGCAACCCAATTGTTTACTCTTGCATATGAAGGAGCACTTGCACTTAACACATTCACCATATCATTATGAATTTCTTGTCCCGATAAACCTTTTTTATGTAAATATTTAATGACACCACGCATTTCTAATTTTTCCATTGTAAAAAAACCGCGGATGCGTCTTTTGTGAACACCTGTTTCTATATGAAGGAGTTACCAGATCGAAACAAAATTTAACATGTGTTCATAGTAGAGATGGAAGAAAACACTTAACTTTTTTTTGTTTATACCGTGTTTTTGTGCTAGGCTAAGAAGTTTCCGAACCGTTCTCGTAATATAGAATTATTTTTTCCTTTTGTTTTACTTAAGTCTTACTAATGCTAGATTAAAAGATATTTTTTGGAAGTACTCTATATTCTAACTAATATAAAAACTATTTACTTACGTCCTGTCAATGCTACATAGAAATATATATATATATATATATTTTTTTGCAAGTACTAGATATACGTCGAAATTCAATATTTGCGGTGAAATTGAGGGTTCTTCATTTTAGGCGTTTCAATGTCATTAGTGTATTTTTAAATGACAGTAGTGTTTTTTAAAATAACACTAGTGTCTTTTTACATGACAGTAGTGTATTCTTGAATGACACTAGTGTTTAATTGAATAGTGCTTTTGGCTTTTTAAATGGCACTTGTTTCTTTTTACCTGCCGACAATTCATTTTAAAACGGCAATAGCGTCGATTATACAGGCAAAAAATTTAGCACTAGGGTGTTGCTCATAATTTAAATCAAGCATTATAGTAAGATCACATTTTATATGCATTCATCCTTATTTGGAAACCCAGAAGCCAGTTTACGTATAAAGGATATCAATTATATGGTATATTAACATTTTCGTAAAAGATAGTTACTATTGAAGGACCACGTATAACTATGGCTATAAAAAATGCTACATTAGCTTAGTAGTAGTTCGATCGCAACAATCCGTCCAGCTAAACAATAACTACCAACTTGATAAATGTAATCGTTATCGTGTAAAATGTACTTTACAGAAATAAAAATTTGAGGGTTATTAACACTCTTTGGCTCTTCATAAGTTTCTATTATAAATTCTCAGTTTCACTTATTCTTGCATTCTGTTAGATCTACAACTACCACGACGTGAACTAAAAATTTAATAAAGTCGAAAAATAACCTCCACGTTTATGAAACTTTGTCTCATTCATCTATTTTTCCAAATCCTATGGAATAGTGGCTTTTCAAGTTCTTTTGTCAGTAATTAAATTACTTTACCTATAGTAAGTACGTAAGTAATTTATTATATTACAAACTGAATACTGTACATAATCAGCTTAAATTTATCTATCATTTTTACACCATGCATCATTGAAATGTTATTGTAATTTTAATTCAAATCTAATAAGTGTTTACAAATTCAAATAAAGCTCCCTCTCATATACTCACACACATTCACATACATGCACACAAGGGTATGATGTTTGAAAATTTAAGAAGTAAATAAACTTATTATCGATTCTTCTACCCACTTATAAAAACTACTCAGACGATTATGTGAAAATTACTTGTTTATTGAAGTTTATTTTTGTAAAAGAAGAAAAAGAATAGAGCAAATACTGCTTGAATGACCCATCCATAAGATTTTTACTAGAAACGGAATTTATCTTTGCCAAATATGTATTCAAAAGTATTGAAACGAAAAGGAATTCATCAGAAAATATTATTGAGTATGAGAATTAACAAACATGCACGCACATGCCAACTCAAAATAAAATTACACAGAGAGAAAGCTGCGAGAGAAAAAATAATAGTAAAATAATTAAATCGTAAAAAACTGTAATAAATAACAAAATTATTATATTATGAAATAATATTCCTGTCCTATCTTTTTTGATCGGAAGTTGTTAATAGTGGCATTTATCGTTATTATTAAAAATAATAATAATTCTCAGCGCCAGCCGGAATTGAACTTTAATATTGAAAATATTCAATAAGAAAAGTGCAACTATTTATAATTAATACACACACACACACACACACACACATATATATATATATATATATATATATATATATATATATATATATATATATATATATATATATATATATATATATATATATATATATATATATATATATATATATATATATATATATATATATATATATATATATATATATATATATATATATATATATATATGTGTATATATATAGATAGATAGATAGATATATGTACAAAATATCCGTCATATGACGGAGCTTCAAATTGAACAATATTGAATACTTCTGTCTATTTTTGAGCACTGAAACAAATCGCATCGCAACCTTAAATCTTTTTACTACACATACGATTATAAAGTTTTTCCACCCGCCTAACATCTTATATTTTTAATATTTCTCATATTTTTTTTTAGTATTTCAAACAATAACATTTTACAGGATTTTATTTTGTTATGTGTATTTCTAATAGCCATCCCTGCATCTTTCAAATAATGACTACAAAAATATGTTTGGCGTGATTCCTATAAAAATTTCAATGAAAGAAATTTTAAGCAATTTTATTTTGTTTTTTGCAAAAAGGAAAAAATAAATTCCTTAAGGAATTGGTTTGGTTTTGATTGTAATAATGAAAAACCATTATCAATGGTAAATACTTACAGCACATGGAACTCCGGAACAATGCATTACACCAACACCCATGAAAAACAATAACAACATTATAAAAGAAACAAACAAAAATTTATACTTTTTCTATTAAATAGAAAATATTGTGCAAAAGAACATCTCAAGGATATAAACAGGAAGTGGCAGATAAGAGCCGAAAGGAATTTAACAGGGTTTTTATTATTGGTTATTGCCTGGCTCTATCGAAAGCAAAAACAATAAACATCAGCACAAATAAATTGCTGAACAAGAAGGTGATGGAAGAAGGGTGTATTTAAGGCATTTACTAATATTTACCAATTGTTATTACAAAACGTAAAAAAGAAGAGCAAAAAAAAAACTTCATGAAGTTCATCTTTTGAACCATACGACTGTAAACATACGATTACGGTATTAAATCAGTAATCAGGCAAACGCTATTTTGAACTTCAAAGATCATAATACTCTGGGGAAATTTGCAAACAATAAAAAAGAAAATTGCGCAAACATCTAATAGAAATAAGAGTATATGAAAAATCTATTGAAAATAAAATTTTCTTTGGAATAGAATATGATTGTAAAAAACGTTACAAGTTTAAAAATGTCTTAAGTTAAATTTGATAACATTTTTCGGAGCTCGTAAAAGAAAAAACAAAATAAACACTCTTGTTTTTGAGCAAATAATTTACTTAAGTGAAACAATGCTATATTATTGAAGAGAGCTTCTAACTAAGTTTTTAGTTGCAAGATTTCTTTATCAATATAACAGTGATGCCATTTAAAGTTTTGAAAATCGCTATTAAAATATAAATGCCATTATCTTCTTTTGTAGGATACGAGTAGATTTTATTTGATTTCTTAAATAAATTGTTTCTTCCTATCAGAAAACATTTTCAAAAACATAAATGTTTCGGCGTTTTGGCCTGGAAATCCATCAGAATTATTACGAATAACCACTGGAAAATTAAATAAAAAGTTTCTAAGATTTGTTGATTGCATATACTAAAACTTTTTGGTCGCAGATATATAATTCGTGATTTATAATTTTTAGTATTTTGGAATTTCATGAAAAAATAATATTACTTCGTTTACAGTTATCACAATTCTGAATATTAATGCCGACTTGTAGTCCTTGCACCCCTCAGTGAAGGTAGTTAGGGGAATACATATCACGACTTGTTTAAGTACTTAGTAAGATTTTCTATAGTTCTTGTATTCTGCTCTTGTCTAATGAAGAGACCATGTGACCGAACTGGTAGGCACGCATGACTTTTGAGCATCTATGAAGGCGTTGGTGGACGTACTGTCAACCGGTTTGGGGTCAGGCTGGTAGCTATGATAACCTTTTTCACTTCTTGATTCCTATTCGTGAGATTCTAGTTTTTCCTTGAAAATAAAAATTTATTTTCTGAAAATCAACGTGGTTCCAAATTGATTATTTATTGTTATGGCCGACTTCCTAAATGCAAGTTGCAATACATATTTACAATGCATGCACTTCGTAAGCGCATCTGTAAACTTTCTGGCAACGTCCAATATTCATAAACGTTTGGCAACTCATTTTAATGAGTATCAACTGTTAGAATCACGCATCATTTTTATTTTTGATCACTTTTCTTCTCGGCATTTTTATTGTCCTTAATAAAAGTTGTCCGTTATTATTTGCTTTTAAATAAGTTGCTTTAGCAAATAAATATATATTGAAGGTTTAGCCTGACATAATTCCTCAGCACTTGTTTTTATGTGTTACCTCGATTTTTCCAAAAAAATTTATTCAATTTTATAACATGTGTTTGACATTTGCTTTATGTATGAGTTGCATGGTGACGTTCTTAAATGCCGATAAAATACAAAAAATTTTTCTGCAACACAAGATTGCACTTAAGACATGTTTTGCATTGCAAACGCATTTTTTTAAATTATGCATTGCAACTTGCGTTTAGGAAGTCAGCCTATTTCTTAGAATACTGCCACTCGATTTTAACATCGCTAAAACTTATTTAAAAAGATTTTCAAGTAAATGCTAGCTACTCTCTTAAATCTTATTTTATTTATTAAAATTTTAAATCGATTTTATTGGTCGCGCTCATTTCAAGTTTGCTAGTGCGCACATATCGAATGGTATTGACATAAAATTGATTTTGTTTTTCTGCTTGCGGCAATCTGCTTTTTGAAAATGGAGTAGAAGACAATCGAAAATTTAAAGCTGGAATGCATGACTTTCATTGCGCGAAAACGCCCGAGATCTTCACCCAGTGTTGCCAGGAGATTTGTTGTGAAATCCCTACCATAGTGCATAAACATCGCCTTTTTCCCCTACAATCAAAAAATATTTATTTATATTACATTTTCCCCATGCAATTTTCCATTTAAATTAAGAATACCACAATGTTAGCTATACAGGAGATGGAGAAAATTGCAACAGAAACTAATTTTATCAATATGCAACATTTATTACTCAATTAAGTGTAAGCCCGTTATTTATTTCATTAAATCTTTGCGGCGAAGTGTATTTATGTAAAATTTGATAGAATAATTAACAAATTCAAGTGCGTAAAAATGCTAATTATGACCTTTATTGCTGAGAACAACGATGTATAGATATTAAACACGTGCACGCAAAGTACACAAATTTTTGGAAATTTCTTGTATATATGAATAGTTATTGCTACTTGTTCAAGTATAGAGAATATATATGAATGAAAGTGATAATGACAGATATAATTGTTTATTTGATAATGACTAATACAATTGCTTTTTTGCTGCTTCTCAAAAGAAAAGCATTCTTGTAGGCGAAAACATAAATATTTTTCTTGTTTTGATAAGTTTAGGGCATAGGGTTTAGTAGCATACAATGTAATATTTTTATTTGTGCAATAAGTAATGCGTAGTTACTTAGTTGAACTGTGTTTCGCATTACTTTCTGTTGCACTAATGCACGTGTTTAATAGATAGCCAATAATTTAATATACAAGATTCTTATGACTAAAATTTTTCAAGTGGTTACAGGGTATACGTCTAAAATTTATTCAATTAATGAAATAATCATCAAATGAGATCATAGATGGCGTCTGGAATTGGAACTTCACGCTTTAATTTTTTTTTTTTCTCTTTGTACGTAGGTACAATACGATTGCAGTCTTAATAGGATTTTAATCATTTTACTCATTTTACAAATTTATTTTAAAAATATTCACCGATATCCAATTTATACAGCGATTTTTCTTCATAATTGGAAATGTTATACTATTATGTTAATCATTCGTTATAATTTAAAAGCCCCCTACAATAAGCCTAATCAAAAAAAAAAAAAATCTGCCCGTTTTTCCCTAGATGTTGAAACAAACTAATAAATCTGTACAAAAAGGGAAAAGTCCTTACGCTTGGTAACATTGCCTTCACCAAAGTTCAATTTACTGAACAGGCATCTGCACGTCTACAGAAGGTTTAGTTTGACAGAAAATCTTGGCAGCAATCTTTGGTTGTAGCATTTGCACCTTGGTTGAAACTTACGCGATATGGATGCATACCTAAAACTGCAAGAAGGAGTATTAAGTACCCTAATATTTAGAGTGCATGGCCCATTTTCTGCCAACCAATTGTAGTCTCCGAGGTCCCCCCGGGGAACAGGTTTTGCCTTGGCGTATTCCTAACTTGGGCTCTCTGTTTTTCATGGAAAAGAGGGGAAGGGGTCACTCGTTTGGTGCGGAAAACAAAATTCTACGAAGCCACATGACTTATGTTGTGTTGGCTTCCGAAACCCTTACCAAGGGTATAAATTGGCAGAACGGGGATCACCATGGCCCCCGAGTAGTTCTGCCTGCGGTTCGACCCGGGCTGATCATGGTTGAGGTGTCCACCTTGGCTGAAACGTTCTGGGTGTGGTTGAAACCTAAAACGCAAGAAGGGAGTGTTAGTATCCTTTTTTCGGGGACTAACAATCTCCGGAGGATCTGTTGCCTATATATATTCTAAGGAACCAGTGGTGATGGCTGACAGGTGAGTTAATTTAAGTGCTGATGCTCTTAGTGGGCTTCGGCCTACCAACTCATTAAGCCTTGTCCTCCATTATAAGGTCCGAACTCCTCAACAAGAAGTTGCTCATATGACCGCAATCATATGGCAAGACTTGCTACCTGTGTAAGCCTGGTAAGCCACACGGGGGCGCTGGTGAATCGTGAATTATTCACTCCGTGGAATTGGTCCACCATCAGATTAGGCTACAAGGCAGGTGCTGATGTAAATCTTTTTCACAACTGTAGTCTCCGAGGTGTCTTGAAACCGATAACTGTAATGTAGGGAAGAGGAAAGGTGAGTGAATTGGAGTGATGGTATTTATGGACTTCAGCCACCAACTGGCGAAGCCAAGTCTCCTTTTGACCAAAAAACTTGAGCTAGCTAGCCAGACGTTTGTTCATAAGGCTAGAAACCTTTGATAAAAAGCTGTCACTTATTTGAGCCTAGCCATCTAAGTGGCGGTACTGGTGAGCCGAGAACTAGTTCATCCCATGAAATTGGTCCACTGTCAGATTAGGCTACTCACTGCAGGTGCTCACTCAAATCAATTACATATATATAACTGTATTTAAGTTGGAAACAAAGCAAGTAAAACTATAATAAGTTCTAGTATGACTCACGTTATGTTGGGATGTCTGAAACACTGATGGCTAATTGGCAAAAGGGGATTCACAATGAATCCAGCAGGCAAACAAGCAGTCATTGTGCTGGCTCTGTTTGTAGTGCTGCGTACTAACTTAAACGTTCTAGCTGTGGTTTGCATCTTATATCACAAGGAGAGACGTAGTTAGCTCTTGATTACATAATGAATGGACTATGTTCGAGGGTCTAATTGCAAACGACTTACTATTGTATTGGAATAGATATTTGTTTTAGAAAAACCTTAATGGTAAGGACCACCAGACGTATCTGGTAAAACTCTGATGTTCTTTATAGATTCCGGGCTATCAGCTTAGGCAACTTGACATTCTCTTCTGTCTAAAAATGTGCTTGAAGGGGGGACTAGAAAGTCGGATATCTTCAGACTAAGATATATATTTACGAGTGATTGCCACCTGCGCACGTCTTGCAAGCCAGTGATAGTTGAGTGACAGTGAGGCGTCAGCAAACTCAACTGTGGTTTCTGTGACTGTTAGATAAGGCTATAATGGCCGATCATGATGTAAAAGAAAACTACATCGGCCTCTTGAGTTAATTTATATGGTTTATAATCTCTTCATATTCATATCATTGTATTTATTATGTCATCTTAAAAAAATAACTTTTATCCTCTTAAGCTGTTGCAAACTATTATGAGTATTTTCCGATTATTGGCAATATTGTTTACTGTTCAGTTTTCTATTGTACTCGAAAATTTTCAAACGCAAAACTTTATCATTTTGCAAGCATCACTTCAAGCATATACACACACACCACTCCTACACACTTAGAAGTCACACAAAAGCAGTTTACTACACTTAGAGGAAAATGGCTTCTGTCAACTGTTTTTATATTTTATCGTAGACATAAATGTCATCATTGTTTGTTTGTAGGTCTTCTTTCGGTACTTTTTTGTTTGTTGGAAATTCTGTTCGAAATTTTGTTTGATTTTTTATTTTTGTACACTTCTTTTTTTAAAATTCCTAATTTTTTTTTCAGTTACAACTCATTGTCATTTGTTGAATTCTTTCTTTTGTTGTCGCTTTAAACCGAAAAGTATCACATTTTTAAACAGAAAAAAAAACCCATGAAAAATATATACTCGTACACACCCTATAACACAAAATAGCTTTTTTTTACTTTGCACCAAAGAATTTATAGTGTAAAAATTTGTTGAATTTGTGTCTTTTGTTGGTGGATTTAAATATTTATTGACATGGAGGCAATTGTTGTGCGTGTGTACAAAATGAAAATGATGATGAGGATGTTGTATTAAGTTTGTATATTGATATCGATATCAACAAAATGCTCATAAAGTTCTTTATATTTCTACGTTTTTATTACATTGTTAAATGTTGAATTGGAAGTAGTATTATTTATTTACACAAATGTGTTAATATTAAGCGTAAATAAGTAAGGCTGGTTGTTACCTTACTCTTAATTTGTTCTAATGTGATAATATTGTATATTTTATGTACAGTTTTTATTGTTTACTTCTGTTTTCAGTCTTAGCTTATAAAGAGCTAAAAGCTAACTAATTAACATTTAACATGCTTATTGATTATATAGGAAGTTCAAGGGCTAATTAGCAGAACGGAGATTAGCAGGCTCCCAGGGGGTTCTAGCATACGTTCTTTAAAATGGCTGTAACCTTCTGACTGTACTTATACATAAAATCGCAAGGAGGGGAATCATTCTTCCCTGAGGGCTAATAAACCGTGAGGTGCTGTTGCCTTGCAATAAATACCTGTAATCACGAGTGATGCTTACGCGGATGAGTTGGTTACGGGCAAATGCTCTTAGTGGGCTTCGGCCTACCAACTCATTAATCCTTGTCTTCATTGACTGCTGGGAAATTGAATGCAGGAGGGACTAGAATGTCCGAACTCTTAAGCAAAGGGTTTGTCTATATGGTTACAAACCTATGACAAAAAGTTGCGGCCTGTGTGAGCCTTTTAAGCTACACGGGGGCGCTGGGGAATCATGAATAATTCACTTCATGGAGTTGATCATATAAGTCCGTGAAGGCAGCTGCTGGTGTCATTTGTTGTTGCAAACTCAAAACATGTTATTTCTTAGGCTTTAAGCAAAACTACAACGATAATATGTATCCGCGCACTTTGGTAGAGAGCACAAAATAGCCTGATTGCATTAAGTTTCTTAAAATTTCAAACAATCGAAGACATGCTAACAAATTTTCATATCTCATTAAAAAAACATCAAACGATTTGGTGCTTATGTGTATCTTTACATTGATAAGGTTCAAATCATAGAGCAGTTGGCAAACCACAGGATATTATTTCATGTTGTTGAAATCCGTTACCACCAACCTTGTTAATAAATTACAAATATAAATTAATTCTCATTCTAGAAATATACAGCAGCTTTATATTTAAAAATCGATTAATACCATTATTGAATATACTTGTATATAAGCTTTTTACACACAATGACATGTAAAGTTCACCTATTCAAAAACGTGCGACATCACTCATATTCCAAAAAATAATAATAATGATATTCACAACAAGTTTACAACTTTAGAAATTAAAAAATGCTCACATAAGGGATAATCATAGCTCATCAAACACATCACAAACAAACTGAATGTAGCACACATTGGAGGCTGCATGCGACATTTTTACATCAATAGCTGTTTGGTTAGCTATAATAGAAAAAGAAACAAAAATACGCATACATATAGAATAAACGATTATAAAAAAAAATGTGCTAATGTTAGTAGTATATAAGAATGTGTACTCGTATATGATGCTTGTCAACTTTACACTAATGCTTTACTAAATGGAAAATTATTGTCAATTCATCAATTTCCGTATAGTATAATGGCTAAGTATTCGTATGTGTAACAGAATACATGCAAGTGTCAGCTAGTCAGTCGCTTGTTTGTACGGCAGCTAGGCTTTACTATAATGTAAAGATTTACATGTCAATTATATATTTTCATGTATTTATGCGATAGAAAAACCAACGAATGGAGCTTCAAAAACTCAGGGTTGGTTGGCCTGTTAAAATTTGTTTATTTGGTGTTTTAAATATCAAACCGCAACTGCAGCCAAGCACATAATGGGTAACAAAATAAAAATCATTTTAATTTAACTTTTGTGTTCGAAAAGCAATTTTTCAGACAATATAATAAAAATGAAAAAAAAAAAACATGAAGGCGCGAACTGAAAATGACAAAATCACGCACTGCTGATTAAATTTAAACATTATTTGCTTTCGTAGTAATATTTATAAAAAAAAAAATAATAAAAAAAAACTATTATTGAAGGTATATGACTGATGCAACAGCAATCACAGATTTTTTTAATAATTGTTATTTAAATGCTGGTTGGTATAAATTGTTATTTTATTATGTTGCTTTTTTCATCCTCTCTTATTTGCAAATATTCGCAAACAAGAAAAACATCAGTTAACAAATCAATGACACGTGATGTGTACGTTCCGCAGAACACAGTGTATCGGCTCTAAAACAAAATTATTCACTCAATATAACAAAAAAAAATTTTAAATGTTAGTTAGGCAATTCAGTTAAACTCCGATATAACACACCTGGAGGGGATCCAGAAAAACGTTTCTATAGTCATTAATTCGTTATATATAAGTATCAGAGAAGCCTTGGTGCGACGAAAATTGAAGATATATAACAATTTTTTATAGCTATACCTTTCTGCTTCGAATTCTATTGTACACGAGTGTACTAGTTTTCAAAATCTAAGAAGAAATTTTCTCATTTTGGCAAGAGTCATAACAATGCTGCCCTAAGCTCGAACCCTGAGGCACATCCTTAATAAGTTTAATTTATCGGACCATGCATCGTTTAAAAAACAGTTTTGTTTTATCTATGTAAAAAAATGCATGTATAATTTAATTTAAATATATTGTGTATTTATAAAAAAATTCTAGCACTGTTAATTGTTTGATTTAAAACACTGGATACAATAAACTGTGGATAGAGTTAATGTGTTTGGTTACTTGCATATACCGGACAAAAAGTGCATATTGTATTAAAAGTGACTTCAAATTTCTTAAAGCATGGGTTTTTTTTATTATTAAGTACACTGAAAAGCAAATTCAATCCATCCGTACGTAAAACGATTCCAAACGTATGGACTTCATAAATTCCAGCACAGATTACTCAAGCACGAAAAATTGAGATCAAGCCAATCTTAAAATGCGATTGATTCAAGAATTTTAACATTGATTTGATTCCAAATCTGTACCTTAAGTAAGCAGGACGAAAGATTTAATAACACTTACATATTATTCTATTACCTACTAATACATTAATATTACTCTATTAACTACAATTACTTTGTTTTGCCACCATTTTGTTAAAAATTCATCTTAACAGTTCATGTTTGGCAGTAGACACGTGGAAAATTTATTATGGAAACATATTCGATAAACCAACGTATTTTATTCGTTGAAACAATTGATCAAAATCAATCAGCGGCTTTCATAAAAAAATCATAACGAAAAACCCCCAAATTATTCATCACTCACCTTTTTATCCATTATAAGTGACAGTCTGGTGTGCAATTTGGTCGGGAGAAATCGTCACCTTACTTCTTTGAAAATAAAAACGGCGTAACGGTAACGGTGAATGAGCAGAGACATCGTGATACGATTGAAAGCTTTTTAACGCCACAACTGAATGCTTTGGACTTAAAATATGGTATCAACAAATCGGTGCCATATCGCAACCAGCTAAAGTTAAAATTGCACTACTGCAAGTAGTATAATTTCTCGGTAGACACCGTGATTTATACGGCTTGTTTTTGTGTTTCCTAGCTGCCTATATATCGACATTTCACAAGAGCTATCCTAATTATCAGTAGAGTTGGAAATTTTTAAAAAGTATTTTCAAACATTTAATTACCACGTCTGATAAAAAAATAAGCGTTATTTTAAAACTTCGTATTTTTTCTGTTCGCACATTTTCTGTCATGTACACATGTCTGTTATATATGTTGCCACTATCAGTCATTTATGATTGTCAGTTTGATTTTGACAGATAAAAAGGTTAGTCGTGTTTTGGAGTGCTCTTTGTTTTTTTACTTAATTTAAATTAAATGCACAAGGACATTTGAAATGTTGACTGTGGGGTTTAGCGAGCAGAACACAAGTTCAATTGTGGTATAACCGGTTTAGGGAAAGCCGTCAATAACCGATGACAACATTGCAGCAGTAAAGAAAATTATTTTGGATAATCGTCGAATCACTATCAGAGAGGTTGGTGATGATGTTGATATATCGTTCGGCTGATGCCAAGCAATTTTTACGGATGTTTTATGTATGAAACGTACGGCAGCGAAGATTGTTCCAAATTAGCAAATTTTTGGGCAAAAAGAACTTCGAATGGCGTTCACTCAGGAGCTGTAGAACATCGTCAACGACGATCTAGATTTCCTCAAAAAAATCATAACTAGTGACGAATTATGGGGTAAGACATTGAAACCAACACCCAATCATTCCAATGGAAGCGTCTGAAAGAGCATAGACCGAAAAAAGAATGTCAAGTTCGGTCAAATGTGAAAAATATGCTCCCTATTTTCTTCGACTGCAATGGCGTTGGGGCATCATCAAAGCCTTTAAGTTATGTGCCGTTGGCACGCAACAATTCGTCAGAAACGCACAGAATTTTGGAAAAAACAAAATCATGCACCAGTTTACACATAGCTGCTTGTGCGTGAGTTTTTGGCCAAAAACACAACCATTATTATGCCTCAACCACCGTATTCACCGGACTTGCCCCCGCTGCCTTTTTCCAATTCAAAAAACTGAAGACACCGATAAAAGGAAAGCGTTTTGTTATGATTGAGGAGATAAAACAAAAATCGAAACAGTAGCTGTTGCCGATACCAGAGAGCGCGCTTCATATCTGAGGAGAATTACTTTAAAGGGGACAAGATAATTATTTATGAATAGATAAATACTTTTTAAAAAAATTTGAAATAACGGTTATTTTTCATCAGACCTCGTATATATTTCATTTTTTATTTTTTCAAACACAAAAAGTTTTATTTTTTCACAGAACCTTGTACTCATGTCTCTTAGCAATGCATTGATATACAAATATATGTTTGTCTATTTGCTTTGGCTTTTTATTTGGTTTCTGAATTCTGTAGTTGATTTAAGATTTTATACTTATTTTAAGTTACCACAATTCCATTCTCGGCTTATTTTAAGTAGACTTTGTAATTAAATTTTAGAGTATGATTCGCAGTAAAAGCTGGTAGAAAATACATATATTTAATACGAGCTTTTCTTTCTGTGCATGTATGCAAAAAAATAAATTTAAATTAAATCTTTCACCTGGACCGTAGGCTAACGTGAAAGTCTCACATTGAAGCAAAAGTCACTCAGTTGAAACTAAAAGCAGTGCAACTAAATTGGCTTATAGGCAGAAACTCGACATTGAAGTTGGATTGCAAACTTTTATTACACAACGCAATTCTAAAGCCAATATGGTGCTATGGGATTCAATTATGGGGCACCGCCTCAGCGTCAAACATTGAAAAAATTTAAAGGCGATAAAACAAAATTCTTCGAACGATTACTGCAGCTCCATGGTACGTAAAAAATTCACGAATTCATAAGGATATGACGGTACCGCTGGTAAAAGAGGAATTTTCTAAGGACGTGACAAGGTATGTCAGTAAACTGGTACTTCACCCAAATCGTCTTGCGCACAACATACTTAATTTTGGCGGCCACACTCGGCTTAGAAGAAGGGATACCGTTGCCACCATCAGATCGCTCAATATGTGATTTTACTGAAATAGCTCCCGCATAATAAAACTTTTTGTCTAGCATTGACCGGACTTAAGTATTAAGCACATTTTTTTATAGATTTAAAGCACATTTTTTTTAATTTAAAATTTAGTACTAAGATTTGAATACTTATTGTTAGTTCGTTTTGAAGATTCAATAAATAAAAAAATGCTAAAAAAAAGGAAAATCGAATCTTATAATCAAAACGATATTCCATTAAATCGCAACACTGTGCCTGCTGAAAATTTTCATGACCATTGCATTTACATTAGCGCTTATACGCATACATACACACTTAACAGCTATCCATCATTACGAATCGGCGGCCAAGTCGCATGCTTGTTAATATGAATAAAGGTCCTGTGTTATTGCCTGCACACACGTTCGCCCATAAGTTTAATAGTGTATTTAGCTGACAATGTGTGCGGTTAATGTAAATCATTTGTTAAATACTATTGTATCACTCAATCTGAGGTTTTCAGTGGTTGTATATTTTATTTATTATCTTTTTTTAATGAATATTTGCAAAATAAAAACCTGGCAGGCGTCGTCATGTTAATAAATTGTCAATTGCATTAAATTTTATTTAACACATCAACAAATAAAAGAAAAATTTTTTTTTTGCAAATGAAATTTGCAAACAGATTTTTTTTATATTCACCACTTTTTCAATCATTACAAATTTTCCATCAGCATATACGCACAAACTCTGTACGCAAAATGTGAAAATAAATAAATTATTTTGCATTCAGTGTAAATATTTTACAATACAAATCATGTTAAATCAGGCTGATGAAAGCTGTCATTTATAAAATAAAAAGAAGAAGTATAAAAAAGTTAAAAACACATTTATCTGCAGCAGCAGTAGCAGAAAAAACTGTTTAAAAATGTAATATTGTTGTTAAGCTCTTAGGATTCCAATTAAATAACGATGACAAACGTTATCCTTATTAATATCTCTCTTACTGTTTGTTAAAGTTATTGTACATGCTAGTATTTCTGCAAGTGTATCTGTGAGTGTGTGAATATTAATCCATTTTCTTCTACTCCTACTCCTGCTTGCAATATTTATAATGTTTAATTCATTCGATTTGTTTTCTTAAAACATTTTGCATATTTCCCTTTAAAGTCTTAAAACTTTTAAGATTTTAATCCTGTAAAAATTTTCTTTCAAGTGACAAGTTGTTTTTTTCTTCCTGCACGAAAGAAGCTGTTGCAATCAATTGATAAGTATGGAATGACTGATTGCCTGTGTGTTCTGCTTTTAAGCCTGAATGAATGACTTACTAACTGTCATGATGTTTCTAAAATAATTTGTTATTGTACAATGACAAACTAAGAGCTTTTGTAAGATGTTTTTTGCTCTATTTATTTATTTATGCGTGTTTTCCGATAAAACTTAGACGTGCGAAAAAAACATTTGAGTTTTATTGTATATGTATTTAATCTATAAGACAACAAAGCATGTTCCGGTTTGCTTTATTTGTTGATTTTATTTAGAAAAAATTTTCATTAAAATAATAAAAAGATCAATTGAGTTTCTGTGTTTGTCCTTAAATTAATAATAAAAAAAAGCGCAACCACTTTAGGTAATAATGGTTACCCGAGCTAATATTTACATTACATGGCCAAATTTTACGTACTCAACAACATCGTCAGCAAACTATTCAACTCTACATTACAATTATATTTAAAAGCATTATGCGTGTAACGCATAACAATAACATTATTACGACAAAAAAAAAATTTTTTTTCTAGCAATTACATATTGCATTTTTCGAGTTTATGTTTTCAGAAAATGATATGGCTCTATTTCCCGTTAAAACCTTAACGTTTTGAATATTTGCGTTTTCCAACTGCTGTCATAAATTATTACTACTTACGTAATTTTTTTTATTATTTTTTATTATATGTTTTTTGGGGTTTTGTTTGACGAATTGTACCGTAACAAATGTCAAACCTGCACGAATGAAATATTTTGTATGAGCAGAAGTAAAAAAATATTAACTTGTAATAGGTAACACTATGATTTGATACAACGTAAATCCTTTCGTAAGCCCGAGCAAAGGGCTTTTTGGCCGACAGTAGGAATTGTATCTGTAACGTAAATGTAAATGCAGTAGCACTTATAAAATATTTAAAACCGTATCATGTGTTTTTGACATAAACAAAAAACAAAAGTGCATGTGAAGAAAACGTGTTATGCTTTTCATTTTTATATTATTGATTGTTGAAGAAAATAATTAATTTTGCATCGTCCATATCCTTATATCAAATAAAATACAAAAATAAATTAAAGCAATACAGCTGCTCATAGCAGTGATGAGAGCTCATAATATTCAGTACATATACAAAAAGTACGAAAATTGTTTAAATGGCACCTATAATTTCTAACATTTCTTTTTTTGTCTATATATCGACATTTCATATGAGCTACAGCTGGGAAATATAAAAAAAACAAGCTGTTTATAATTTTTTGATTAGTACCAATATTGAAAGCTAATATAGCAAATAAAACTCAAATTTTTGAATTTTTGTTTTGTGCTATTTGATACGTCCAACAAAACAAATAAAATTCAATTGCTTATAATATATATCAATATTAACTTTAAAATACTAGTTATATATAATTAGAAGTTTATTATACTTAACAAATATTAAACATTTTTTATTATTACATTTTCATTTCGTCACAGACCCAAAATTTAATACTGTATTGCTTTCTTACATTTAAATCAGCATAACTCAATTTCTAATATTCATTTTATCGTTAAATAGTTCAATTAGCAAATAACCAAAAAGTACTAAAACAGGGTTTTTGTGCCATCCTGCCATTCACAATAATATATACCATCACTGAATACATTTGTCACGTAAACATGTTATGAAATTCTATTTTCTACAGGTTGAGACGTTACGGTTTCATTTCATTACAGTCAAATAAGCATTTACATTGTTTCTCGTATTACAAAAACGATCAGCTGTTCCGACTACATTTACATTTCTACATTTACGGTCAGCTAAAGTAGAATAAATAAAGTAAGAAACCGTCCAATAAACCAAATTTGTTACGTATTCGTCAAGCTGCAATCCGGTTCTTGTTTGCTTTGAATGTTTGAATTAAAAAAATCGAATGCCCCATCATGATTTGCAACTTAAATGAAAGCTGAGTTGTAGTTGTGAAATTTCCGTTATGGTTTAAACTTAGTTAAGTTGTTAGTGTTATTGTGACTCACAACCAATTGTAAGTTGAGATTACACGCGATATGTTTTTAATAATGTAGATGTCAATTTTCACAATGTAAAATGCCTACATGTCGTCTGTTACAAGAGCAAAGTCATCTGACAAAACTTCAAATAGAATGTGTTCTATTTTGTTATGTTTAAACATCTGACATTAGAATTATATGCCTTACGAACAACTCAGCGGCGGTTAACATTGGGCGGTATTAAATTATAAAAAGGAAATTTTAACTAATTAATACTTTAATATGGTTTAAATAATACTTTTTTATAATAATAAAAAGCTTAGACAATGTCAGGAAAATGTACATGTATGTTTGTGAACAAATTTTATAAACCGTATGTAAAAATTATAATTTTTACAGGCATGAAGAAATACATGAGGAAATACAAATAAAAAAACAGACGCGGGTGCCTTTAATTGTGTTTTTTATTCAAATCATACAGAAATGAAAAAATTGTGAATTGAGTCTTTCAACTGAATTGATTATTGCCCTCACACTTCATAAACTGAATTGAAAGATTTTCATTCAACTATTAAATTCAATGAAATTATAGACAATTTTAAAAATATATAACGTTCTTTTTGCAAAAAGACTACATATATAAATTTTGAGATCTGATCGAAAGACTTGAACACACACAACACAATCGAATAGAAAGACTTGCTAGTCAACTTGAAAAAATCAAAACATTTTAATTTTTCTTCAACCAACTCGACAACTGCCAAACTAATCAACTGATAAAGCCGTACACGCTTTGATTTGGACAACAACCGACTCTGTTGCCAACTGAGTTGAAACGTGTATAGGGTGCTTAAAATATTTATAAAAAAAGGAAAATAGCTATATGTATACAAACTCGAAAATTTTCAGAAAAGTTTCAAATAAAAAGCAAATTGACCGTATGTTCGATTTAATAAAAAAATTCGAGAAATTGGTGCAGGAAAGTGTCACTTTAGATCACAAAAATACATTGCGACTAATACATTCATTTTTTATTAATGAATGTTGCAAAATGTTGGGGGACACGAGCAATTACAGCCGTTTTAAAACTTCGACGACGGCGGCGAATCTAAGCTGATGGCGGCCGTTTTTTATATGTACATATAAAGAAAATGCGTTATTTATTGCCTTAAATAACGGATTAGGTGTGTATATAAAATATTGTTATTAATGAATATGTACATTTGTACGTATATACCTTATAAGTTTATTTATTATACATACATACATATATTGTATTATTTTATACATATCAAACTTTGTTCGATCAGCTTGATCATAATATTTTTTGGTCCTTTTTTAAGAGAATAATTTTTCTGTATTCATTGTTATAGTGTTACAGAAAATAAAAGATTTTTTCTGAAATTGTGTTTTTTATTGATATAATTTAGAAACAAATGTAAAATCAGTAATTTTTATTGATTTGTATTTGGGTTTTTCATAGTTAGAAAAAAATCTAATAAACGCTAAAATCAGTAATTTTTACTTATTTTTAGTTTGTTTTTTCGACAGTTAAAATGCGAAGCAAAAGTTAATATTAATAAAGATTACGGCACTAAGGGAGTATAACAATATTATAAAGAAAATAACCTGATTTTTTTTTAATTCATAACCTACAATTAAAATAATAAGTAAGATTTTTCCTTGAATTAACCAAACAACGTATAACTTATACTGGCCCAAAAAAGATTTAACCGCCCACCACCTGATATCAAAAATGCTCCTACTCTATTCATTTTTAAAAAGACCTTAAATCAATATTTAGTAAACAACGTTGAAATACTTCTTTCTAACTAGCTAAATTATATACATATATTATACAAAACTTCATATGGAAAACATATTTTTTTTTTATTTCTTAACTCTGTCAAATTTTTTTTATTAATAAAAGAGTTGTTGAACCATTTTGTTATACGCCTCTATAATGCCACATTGGCGCTGAGGCAATTTATAAATGAATTTTGTTAAATAAAATAATAAAAAAAAAAATCAAAATATCACTTCGCAATCAGCTGTTTATTGATTCAGTCGCGGCACATAATATATCAACATAAAATAACTATTACTCTATAACAAACAGAAAAATTATTTTCAAGCTTCAATTGCAATCAAAGTACAACATTTTTTTTCAAGTTAAAAGTTAAACACATGTGAAAATCCTTATTCTCATGCATACCCTGCATGAAGCATGAACAAAATACTTAAGCTTAAAAAAATACTCAAAAGGCATAAGGAACGTATTAAATACAGATAAAGATAAAAAGGGATGAAGAAATGCATACCAAACAGAAGCAGCAGAAGACAACAAAATTGCACTTATCTCTTTAAGGATCAAAAGAACTGCTTTTAAGTTATAAATTTAAAAAAAAAAATGTCTCATCATATTAAAATGTACGGGGAAGATAAAAGTAACGTTATTTTAAGCACTAAAGTAGGAAGATTTTCAAAAGAGATAAACTTAAATCTTGTGTTATGAAAAACATGCACAAGACTTATTGATAATTTGAAAAAAGAATTGTAAAAAAAACTGTAAATCTAATGGCAGGGGTAAAAGATACAAAAATTGTACATAAATTTTTAACATCAAGGGAGTGAGTTCCAGAAGACTTGATAAACTGCTAACAGTTGAGTAAAGCAGCCGTTTCAAAAAAATAATTGCGGCAAATATGCTCGCTCGTTATCAATTTTATCTTACTTCTGCAGTTCATTATTGAAAAAGCATTAAAACACAAGGCAGTTAAATGAAATTTTAACACAAGACAACAAAATTTATAGCAAAAAAATATATATTGTTAAAAGCAATTTCTTAACTTGGCTTAATGGGTTTTAACAAGGATTTTGTAATAAGTAGAAAAATTAAACTCCAACGGAGAATGTGTACTTCCGCACTAGAAACAATTAGGTATATATTAGATTTTAGAGGTTGAATCCATACAAAAACAAAAAAAAAAAAAAATTTATACATATTGTAGGTCTACGAATTTTCGTTCGTTTTCTTCCCTTTCTAAAATTAAGAAGAATTTTTTTAATACAAATTATCACTACTATTTATCAGTTTAAGTTAAAAAGGCAGGAATAGTAAATAGTAGACTTTAGCCGGAAGACAATGAGATATTTTGTAGCCGCTACCCAACTCGTTAGATTTAGATTTCTTTGAGTCATTGATTCAATTTTTCTTCCTATTTATATTTATTATTGGTGTTTACTAAAGAAGAGTAACGTTTTTAAAGATGAAATTTCAATTTGAAAATGCACCACAACGCATTAGAAATACTTAATAAAGCATCTACGCTGAAAATTCATTCCGTCCGTACTTTAGCAATTTTAAGCGGTGTCAAAAGCACGAATTTTTTTAAATCAAATACGGCGTGCGGTTAAAAAACTTCTGTATTTACAAAAAAATTTTAGCAATGTTATACGTTTGATTTAAATATTGGTATTGGTAGAAATAACTGCAGATAGAACTTATGTGTTTTGTTACTTGCATATAGCAATTTGAAAAACAAATTCAATTTATCCGCACTTACGCTGTACGGCGTCAAAAACGTGGTAAGTACGGATTTCAAGCACGAAATACTATATTCTTGACATTCTTAGTCCCTAACCTGTACCTAAAATAAGGCGAAAATGAAATTGATTTAAGAAAATCTGAAATCAAACCCATCTTAAGTTGCGATAAAATTGATTTACTCCCGAATCCTAACTTGATAAAGTGAACAAGATTATTTGCTCTGATAGCTACTAAAATTTACATCAATCAAAAATATATACAGCTTGTGTTTCCTAGCTGCATATATGCCGAGATTTCACAGGAGCAACCCTAATCATCTGCGGACTAGGAGAGTTTTGGAAAAAAAATTTAAAACATTTAACTATTATTACATTATTATAAATTAACTTATAAAAATTCAAAAAGAAAATGACCTAATAATACTTCCGGAACAACAAAAAACAGAACTCTTCCCACAGAACGTTTTCTTCCTACCGCAATTCATTCATATGTATGTGCCTGTGTTATTGCTTTTTTTACTCAGCTTAAGTTCTGCACTTGATTCAAGTTTCAAGATTTAAGGAGTTTAAAGTTATTATAAGACAGCGCAGGGTTGATTTTCTTGAACGATCTCATTTTTTGCTTGTGTGTTATTCCTACTTAAAAGTTTTGAGTGAAAGAGTCAAAAATATGATTCTATAAATTAGTCACTGCGTAAAATGGAATCCTAATTCTGTTATTAAATACTGACTCTCTAGAAGCGCTAACAGCTGATAAATGAATTGTTTAATTAAGCGCATAAAGGCGGAATTAAGGCCTCATTAGTTTGTACTTTCAGTTGCCGTTCTGTGACGTTCTATTCTGTAGCAAATATTTTACAATTACTTTTTCTGTGAAAAATTACAGCTGATTTTACAGTGAAGCACAAGCAAGAGAAAAATATAAAATGTTTACAACGTTTCTTATAAAAAATATAATGTTTTTATTTTTATAAATTATATATTTTTTGAACATCCATAGTTCTTTAATTGATTAATATACATTAAATTTTAAAAATCTTTAACTAAAACAAATTATGTTAGCTTTCGACAAAAAAATATGTAGTCATATGAATAAAAAATTAATTTTCCCATACCAGAAAAAAGTAACACATATACATATCTGGGTGTCACTTAACGTTGAATTCTAATTTCAAGAGGTTAGTCCGCAACAGAACAGAACGAAAAAGTGAAAACAGACCATTCACATATAGTTTATATTGAACAGAAACAAAACAGCTGATTCAGAACGGAAAAGAACGTACAAACTAAAGGCCTCATTAGTTTTTACTTTCTGTTGCCGTTCTGTGACGTTCATTTCCGTAGCAAATATTTTACAATTACTTTTTCCGTGACAATATTCAGCTGTTTTTACAGCCAAGCATAAATGAAAGAAAAATATTGGAATGAAGAATAAAATATGTACATAAATATTATCTTGTGTGAAAAAACAAAAAAAGAAACAAATTAATAACTTAAAAATTGTGATGAAACAGTCCACTTCTTTCTCACAATTTGCAGAGTTTATGACACTTCTTATAAAAAATATAATTTTTTCCTCTCTAAAATAATATTCTTTTGATCATCCACAGTTGCTTAATTATTAAAAATGTATTAACTTTTAAAAATCTTTAGTTGAAACAAGTTTTTTTAGCTTTCGACAAAAAAATTATATACATTTGAATAAAAAATTAATGTTTCCATATCTGAAAAAAGTAACACATACACATATCTGGCCGTCACTTAACGTTGAATTCTATTTTCAACAGATTACTCAATGTTTACACACGCAAGTGCAAGTGCAAAAAACCCAATACATACCCATATTTTTACTAATACATTCACACACCTGCAAGTAGTAGCCTCACTTGCAACTGATTTTGGTTGGCAGTGATTTTTTCACTTGCATGCAAGCAGAAACAAACAGTGTTGCCAATAGATATTTCATTTTAACCTTAATGGGTATTTTTCAAGGAAATTTTTTTAAAATATTAAAATTTTTAATTGTATGCCGAAAACATAATATAAAAACACGAAAATAAATAAACATCTATAACTTATTTTTTATTTGGAATACAAATTTATTATTTAAATTGTGAAAAAATTGTGTGCATAATATAATTCCCCTGAAATATTGCTATGCTAAAACTTTGGCAGCACAGACATTAAAAGCACATGTAGTACAAAGGCGTACAACGTTTGTCTTCGACGACATTTTGAAAATGAACTTGCACTTGAGTGTGTAAACAATCGTGCAAATTGCAAGTGTTTTTATTATTTTTTTCGATGTATTGGTTGTTAATATGTACACACAACTTGTAACAAGTTACTTGTATGTCTAAACGCAGTGTTAGTCCGCAACAGAACAGAAGGAAAAAGTGAAAACAAACCATTCGCATATAGTTTATATTGAACAGAAACAAAACAGCTGATTCAGAACGGAAAAGAACGTACAAACTAATTCTGCCTTTAGTTTGTTTGTTCTTTTCTGTTCTGAGTCAGCTGTTTTGTTTCTGTTCAATTGAAACTATATATACATACATGATTTGTTTTCACTTTTTCTTTCTGTTGTGTTGCGAACTAATCTGTTGAAAATAGAATTCTATGCTAAGTGACATTACATTTGTATATATTACTTTTTTCTAAAAAAATAATTTTTTTTATTAATATGAATAAATTTTTTTTGCGAAAGCTAAAATAATATGTTTTAATTTAATATTTTTGCGGCCGTATTCATAAAGAATGTTTTATGTTTATTAAACACTTATTTGACAAATTTTGTATAGGAATATGTCAAATAAGAGTTTAATAAACATACAATAGTTTTTATGAATAAGGCCATTAAAATTTAATATATATTAATCAGTTAAGCAACTATGGATGCTAAAAAATATAATTTTAGCGAAAAAACAATATATTTTGTATAAGAAATGTCGTAAATTCTGGAGATCGTGAGAGAAAAGTTGGCTGGGTTGTCACCATTCCTAACTAATTAAATTGTTTCTCTTTTTGTTTTTTCATATAAAATAATATTTACGAAAATTCTTTCGGCCGTATTCATAAAAAATATTGTATGTTTATTAGACACTTATTTGACAAATATTCTATAGAAATTTGTCAAATAACAGTTTAATAAACATACAATATTTTTTATGAATAAGGCCATTTATTTTTAATTCTAATATATTTCGGTTGTGCTTTACTGTAAGAATAGCTGCACTTTTTCACAGACAAAGTAATTGTAAAATATTTGCTACAGAAAAGAATGTCACAGAGCGGCAACTGAAAGTAAAACCTAATGAGACTTTAAATCAGTTCACCAGAAAAATTTCGGAAGCTTGATAGATATAAGCTGGCAACAGAAATTTCATATTAGATATCGGAATTAAAAACTGGTTGTAATATTTTGACCCAGGGGAGAAAATAAAAATTATAATACAATAAAGAGTTCAGACTTAGGTAACGATAATATATTGCGGTGTGGTTTTTCATACGATTTGGAAGCAAAAAACCGTAGTGCGGAACAGCATAAAATTAAAATCTATTTTATTTTTATTGCGGATTTTTTTATTCTTTAAATTTTTGACTCTCTTTCTTTTTCTGATGTTGCCCTAGTTTTTGAATAATTGGCGTTTTTCACAGATGAAATTTGTAACACAAATAGAATTGCATACGAAAGAATACAACAATTTTGTATTACTGCGAAGCTATGACCAAGGGAGTCAGGGGTAATTTTTTTGTAAGCAAAACTATCAAAATATTTATGAAAATCAGATATAACTGCTTCTAATAATACAGGCAGGCTTTGTATTTTTTCAAAGTCAGGATGAAAAGAGCTTGGGTATACTGTTTACTCTGCTTTTGATCTGTCCAACCTACTTTGAAAAAATTTTAAATATGCATACAAACAACTGTATGTATGTAAACCAAGTTGAGTTTCTTGTTTTGTAATAATAAAAGCAAATTAAAATCTTAAAAAACTATGTGTACTAGAAACATCAATGAACACCGGATATAGGCAACGCCGCAGGCACAACTACTGTGTATATTAGGGTAGGTCGAGTTAGAGCGAGCAAAATTTGTCGATATTGTGCAATCGATTTCTCGATAGCCTTTGGCATAACGAAAAAAGTTCCACTACGACATAACAAAAAAATAATAATTTTCTATACGCGCAAATTTAAATTTTTCAACACTTTACTAAATAGACTTCACAGGACTAAAAGGTAACAACCTCATAATAATTCTGAAACAAATTCAGATTTTATTGAAAATTTATTAACATAATTATAGACGGGTGCAAGCTGTTCCATTTTCACGCACTCTTATCGAATGTTGTCCATGAGGACTGCCAGGGTCTTGAGCATGTTCACGTAAATAACCAAGCTTGCACAAATAAAACCCACAAAAAAGACCAGAACGATTAAATCGGGCGATCTAGCGGGCCAGTGCAAATCGCAAAAATGAAAGATGAGACGAACCGGAAAGATGAGATGCGCACTATAGGCACATAGCCCTATAGTGCGCACCGCGTCCTCAAAAAAAGAAATGGACCGATGACTCTTCCAGTGTCAACAGTGACTTTGAGCAGGTGTACTTGCTCCTAATGCATTACTCGAAAATTTTCGATACCCCAGAAGCGATAGTTTTGTTTGTTCACGTACCCGCTGCGGTGGAAATGAGCCTGATCGCTCATTATGATTTTGGTCGAAAAATCGTCCACTTCGTCTTCGTTATTGTGGTGGCGCCTATTTGGCCAATATCATCTTCTCGAATTGACCAATAAAATTCTAAAGGTTCAGGTAAACATAAACAAAAAAAAAAAAAAAGAATCCAAGATTTTTATTTATAAAAAAATTAGAGCCAAGCAACATCGGATGACTTCTTTTGGCCCACCTATTATTAAATAGGTGTATATGAAAGATTGTAAGCTTTTAGTCCTTCCTTTGGACTTAACATAAAGTGAAAAGAAAAAAAAAAACTGTGAATTTATTAAGGTTTTTTTACGATCGCTAACTGCACCGATCAAGTAGTGCTTCTAATTACCATATAAGCAAACGTAATATATTTATTATAAGTTTTGCTTGTATTTTTCATTTATTTTATTTTGCTTTTGCTTTTGTGGTTTGTATAACAATTGAATTTTTTTCAGGACTTTTGCAAATATGTTTTTGATTATATATACATATGTAGTCGTATATACAATATTCTATAAGCACTTTATTGTTCCAAACAATTTACGAGAGCACAGCGTTTTTGTAAATACATGGAGATTGCATTAATATTTATAAGAAAACCACTAATTAATTGCTTACCACTAATTATCTGGTTATTATTTAATCGAAAGTTATAGTTCGGTTTTATTTGAGCTAACACATTGTTGTTTCTTGGAAAATAGGTCACATCAATTTGCGAAAATACTCGGAAGGAAGGTAATAATCTCTTTCTGTTTTTCGTTTATTTCGTGGTGCAGAACAAACTTTTTATGTTGCATTGTGTTATTTAATATTTTAATAATATATATACAGCATATACACACAGCAAACTCAGCATATTCATGTTAAAAAAAAAGAAAGATTAAATTATTAAATAAAAAAGCTTAGTTGCTTTACAAGGACATGTTTTTAACCAGGTTTTTTTTCATAAATTGTCTGGCATTGAGACAACTCCAACAAAATCAATTTCTATTATCTCCTTCTCATTTTATTTTCTTGTTATTGAGTTATAAACAAAATCCACAAAACTGTTCAACGTTCAGTTTTCAATATTCAACATTGCAGCAAGTGTGGTTAATAGCTGATCCTGTTTGCGATTATTCAAGTGTTGTACGAGTATGCATATGTTTGTTTGCAGGGGTGTGTCAATGAAAGTTGAAAAACAAACAAAAAATTTAACTTTTATTATCTCTTTAACAATGACTAAAGCCTTATGACCAGTCATGTGAAAACAAATTTAGCGCTTTAAATACTTTCAATAAATTATTGGTTCTTTTCCTATGCATGTAGTCGTTGTTAATTTTCCTTGATTGTGTTTTGTGATTAAACAGTGATTCGCGACTTTAAAAGAAATAATAGAAAAATTTTATAGTTTTCAATAAAAAACTAGCCTGCAGTTTTTGATGGCAAATAACTAATATATTGCATCATGGTAACCAAGGTGCATTAACCAGGTGGCATCACTAGCGCAGGTGACAATTTTTTTTTTTAAACGACCGGTAGTATCAAAAGTTGTTTATGTTTGCACAAAGTGAAGTGAAAAAATAATTTTATCTCAATATTATTTGATCTTGGAAAAAATTATATTTTAATCGCGCAAAAAAAGAAATAAAAAGTGAAAAAGTGCAAAAGTGCAAAAAAAAAACAATAAAGACGTTTTCAAAAATATTTTAATTGCGTAAAAGATGTTTGTGTTTATACAAAGTGAAGTGAAAAAATAATATTTTAAACAGTTTGAAAATGTGCAAAGTAAGAATAAAAAAGATTTCAAAAATATTTTAATTCCTTAATATGCGTTACTTTCTGCTATATAAAAAGAAAAATTCTACTGCTTATCGACTTCCCTCGCTTTATAAATAATTAAGTTGCTTAAAACGCGTTAAAAACAATTTTTGAAAATAATAATACACAATTAATTTTCTTTATATACCGTCTATTTTCCTCATTTTCCTCTGTTTTGTAAGCATGTTTTTGACATTATGGTGGAATTTTTACACACATAATTGCACCATGATGGTAATTTGCAAAAACAAAAAAAAAAAAAAAAAACATAGATAAAATTTCAAATTCACTTTTTGGTGACCGCGCTCACTTAGACATCAATACCGCTTGTGATACCTCGTGGTAGTCTTAGCTTTATTTTAGCTGCCAGAGAACTGCAATATTAAAGTGTCGCGGTATACAAAATGTTCTTTTATAACAGCTGCAAATGGCGATTTAATATATTTTCCTATAAAAATTTTTCTCTAGAAGTTGTGACAATGAAAACAACAAAATTGAGAAGCAACTTTTTGATCAGTGACCTGATTTTTAGTATTATTCTGTACAACGGGAAATATTGGCAGTTTTGTACAAAGTCAATGAGTTAATCGTTCCTCTCAATTCTATACAACAAAGTTGTTTTAATGAATATAGACTGTGTTATTTCGCTGATGCTGCCTGCCTTAGATTCAATGCTTGCACATATATGTACTTATATGAGTTTACAAACGAAATAATATGTGAACTAACTAGAGCATGTATTATTTTGGATAATTCTAGTATTATATCGGTGAAAATCAATCAATTTGACCTTAACTTGGCTTACCGATTATAAATAAATATTTGAATTGAATTGAAAGACGACGAAAGGATGAAACTTGCAAAACTTGTACACGCACTGTGCAATAAATGAGTAATAATATGGCAGTAAATGAGTAATAATCCCCAATTAATGAGTAATACTCCGCCATAGTAATATTTGGAGTAAATGTGAAGAAACTAGCACAAGTACTCAACCATTGGCGATGTAAGGCCCATAACTTATTCGAGATATTTGAAATTACATCCTGACTTTTTAAAGTAATTCAAACTTATGCATAAGTTACTACGCTCAATTATATTATATGAACAAACAAATATTTTGTATTGTATCCATTTCCCAACTGTTAAAGTCAAGTCTACCAAAATTTATATTACTACATTTATATTAAGAAACAAATTTTAATTAATAAATTTTGCAGTTAACAAACCTAAGCTTGAATTGAATTTTTTTTGTCACACAACTTAACGACGTTTTTATAAAATTGCGAATATTTTCTGAATCAAAATGCAAGGCTCAGGTAACTTTCCGGACATCAACTCTGCACATATCTCCAATAAGCTCAGAAGATCGTCAAGAAGTCGATAAGTACTCATATGTGCTCACAACGGAAACTGTCGATCAGAAAGGGAACTAACAAGAACGCACGTGAACTGGATACCTAAACATACACTTGGGAATCCAGCATCCTACCTTGCCGTACATACGTAGGTACATATATTATACTTAAAGTTGATTAATATAAGTAGTTGTTTTGTAATTTTGAAGTTGAAATCCTTTGAAGTCTATTTAGTGTCCTCTCAAGTAGAACTTAAATTCCCTTAAGTTATTATCAGGGATCAGTACATTCGCTGTTTTTGGCCCTAAATCGATCTTCCATTTTCAGCAAAGTACTCGTTAATATATAGGGGCAAGCGAGAGTATTGAAGTGATATTATTTAATTTTTTGTTTGAGCGGGTAATTAGACGTGTCCTAATATCACTAGGTGTACAAGTAACCTAGATTGAACCCGTTTTACAAACATGTTACTAACCTCGTGAACTTTAATAATACATACTTAATTTCAAAGCAAAACTTACTTCTCTAATTGACTTTCATCCAAACCACTGTTTCATGTTTTTTAGTAATAGGAAGTTTACAGCCCAATCGATTATTTGTAAACGCTGTGTTAAATGGCTTAAAGCACTAAAGTCCTATGAATTTAACACTTGAATGCATATTTTTATTGCTAACAAACAAATTGCTGAAATATTTAATTTCAAAACATTTTAATCTCTTAAGCCCACCAACAACAGAGACTAGAAAAAATGCAGTTGTTTATTATTTCTAGACCATAAAACTTTCAAAGCAAAAAACAAAACTATTTCCAACTCTTAAAATGCCAATAAAAACCATATGTGTGCTTAAGTTCTTTCGGTTTTATATTTAACTTTTGCTCGCTCCCCCTCCAGCTACAAACATATTTGTTTCAATTACTTTCTAGTGTTTTAAGCCCTTAATATTTTTTTCTAAGTTCTTTATTACTTCTAATTGCTCTGAAACGCATACAAAGTGCAATGTGCAGTTCGGCATTTTCATTTAGGGGTGAGTGAACAGAGTTAGTAACCCAAAAACAGCCATAATCTCGTTTAAGAATGAATTTTTTTTTTTTCATCATACAAAATGGTTTCTGTTTAGAGTTAACTAAACTTTTCTAATTTGTTACTAAATATTTCCTAGAATTAAATAACACTAAAAACTTAAAACATAAAGAAAGTCTGTCAAGGGTTCTTTAACATTTCTCATTCATTAGCTGACAAAAGCGTATAAACTTTACACATTAAAGCCACCACTCAAAACATAGAAATTCGAGTGTGTTGCAAGTATTTAATTGTTACAAAATGATGTGAATAAATTAGTAGATAAAAGAAACATTTTAATTAGCTGCATCCCTTAATTATTTTAGATTGATAAAAAGCATAAAAGAACAATGGCGTTTATATAATTGTCTTAGTAAACGGTATGTATGTCTTAAAAACAACTCAAATTGCAAGTGTGAGCTTTGGGCTCTTTCAGTTTAAAGGAAGATATACATACAGTGCTTTAAAATTATTGTTAAGTGGAAATATTTTATATTTTTGCAGCTTATGATATTTTGTTTTCTTGCAAAAAGTGACGGCATTTTATTTCATTTTCGATACTTCAATAACACTTTGTTATTATCCGCAGCAAAATTAAAATGTTATAAAAAATTATAACATATTAATTTTCCTGAGGATGATAACAAACTGTTATCGAAAAATCGAAAATAAAATAAAAAACTGTTATTTTTTATAAAAAAAACAAAAGATCTTAAGCTGCAAAATATAAATTATTTAATATATAAGAAGATCGAAGAATATTAGTATAAAATAATATTCAGTTTAACAAATGTTTTTTAAAACATTATTTAAAAAACTAGCTTACTAAATAAGTTGCGCTCAAAATAAGCAACTAGTGCACGTAGAAGAAAAAATATGGTGGATATAACAATATTCTAAGGGCAAAATACTATTGTATTATGTTTAACTATATAATATGATCTCAATCTGAAATATATTTACAAAATTAAGTACAGCCAAGAACCAAAATTCAAATATATAACCAAATATATAGTGAAAATTATAGTAACTATAACCTGACACTGTTATTGTAAAAGCTATAATTTTACTGTCATGTACAACCATATAGTAATATCACTTCAAACCATATCACTGAAAAATTGCAAATTCTATTGTTACGGTGATCAATCGTAATGTTGATGGTCACAATAATGAGTAACTTCTATTTACAATTAAAACACCGTTTTTGTGATTTATATAATTTATTTTTTCAATCAGTATATAAACGTATAAAATAGAAATTAGAATAGAGTAATAAAAGAAATTAGAATAAAATCTTTATTATATTGGATATATTGATGAATTTTTGTTCTAGCCAGTAAATCTGTAAAAAAAATACCCATACATTTAAATCCATTCGCACACACAAAAATATATTAGTTGATAATAGGAAATTTGCATCGCCCCTTCTTATCAATTGCTGTCCAATGATCAGTCTTGTCTAATCTAGTGTCTTTGGGAGGTGGAGTCTGAGAATTTGGTTTGAATCGTTTTTCGTGGACTTTTGCCTCAACACGTCTTCGTCCACGAACAGAAGCTTGTGTCGAGTTTAGTGTGAATAGAGTGTCAGCTATTTCCAATTTAAAATCGATTAATCGCATGGGCTTAAACCCGGACCGATCTTTATTTATTCTTTTGTACAATAACCAAGCATTGACCACTGTCATATCTAAAAAATGATAGAAAACTCTATTAGTCCATTTTCGGCTTTTTATTGTTATCTGTGCCGGCTCATGGAGCTGTCCATCAAATTGACACCACCTATGTGTTGATTATAGTCCTTTATAATTTGAGGACATGGGATCATTTTGACAGTTTTTTCTTTTTTGTCAAATCTTTTTATCGTTAGAGATTGTGCCGATTTATTTCTGATATTATCAGATAATGGTTTAACACCCACATAGGTTGAAACTAAATTTACAACTTTGTTGTCTTTCCACGAGAGAGAACTAACATCAATTCCATGTATATTACATATGAATTCATGACTACTACCACGTTCAAACTTTTGCATGGTTCTTTCATCAGGGAGCTTGCAATTTTTTATTCGGTTTCGTCGAATGGTGCCAACCGAAAGTATGCCTTGCGTCCGCAAATATACCACTAATGGAACGGTAGTGTAATAATTACCAAAATAAATTATATAATTTTGAAACCTTGGTACTTCTCTTAGCAACCGGATCACAATATTGGCGGAAGGTTGAAGATCTGGTTCAGCTGGAGCTGGTGTTTCTGGTGCTCCGTTATAAATTTCAAACTTATAAGCATACCCAGTTGTGTCGCATAATAAAAATACCTTGAAACCCCATTTTTTTGGTTTGTTAGGCTTCATGTAGCTTCCAATTTTGGTAGAACATATTTGCTCATCAACACAGAGTCGATCTAGTTTCGGCACGCTTCCATTTTTTATTTATATTTAGAATTTCAATAATAGGCCTGATTAAATAAAGACGGTCTCCATTAGGATCATAAGTAGGTGGTTGGCTATTTTTATCATTGAAGTGAATGAATTCACGTATCTTTTCAAAACGCCTCACATTCATTTGATTTTTTATTACATTTACAGAGTGATTGGGGTTTTCAGACCAATAATCTCTAACATTTGGCAGGTTGTGGTAAGTCATGTAAAAAATTTTTCCAATATATTTTCGTAATTCGAATATATCAAATCGAAATGTCTCATCAAGTCCAGCGTATTTTATAGTTTCGTCAACTATGTGTTGTTCCAAAGACGCAGGAAACAAATATCTCCAAACTTGATAAGGTGTTTCCAAAGACATTATATTTTGAGGCAAACTACTATCACCTCTAAATCTAGCTTGTTGGTCGTTTACTGAATATTGCCTTTCTTCCAAATTACCATCTCGAATTCGGTAGACTTACAATTTATTTTTACATCACGAAATTCTATTGGGAAATTATTCCAAGTATTAGAAAGTCTTGAGGGAATATTCTCGGATAAATGACAAGCCTCAGAATTACTCCGTTCGATATTGCTCGAATTTAAATCAATTATATCTCCCGGATTAGTGTCATCATTGATCATGTCGAGAAAAGAATCTTGAATAGACATACTGAGACCAATTTCGTTCTGATTCTCACATTCGTTTTCATCTATAACTATCTTCACATGTGTGACCTGATCAGTATGATCTCCCGTCTCATTTCCGTCATCTCCATTTAAATCATCGCTATCTTCATCTATGTTATCGATGCTATCGTCACCTACATCTTCACTATTACAAAGTATTTCGCAAACGTCATCAGCGGATATCATAGTTCTTCCAACTCTAATCGAACTCGCCATAACTCAAGAGTACTCTTATACATAAAATAATACAAAAATTCTAGTTATATTACAGAAAAATTAGAAATACCCCGATACACACGCAGAAAGATTTATTACTATGATCCTGACAAGTGAACTTGCCCATGCAAAGAGTAAAATGTAAACGAAAATAAACAAACATGTTGTATAAATAGTATGCTTAACGGAAATCAAGAATATGCGTGGAATGCACAATGTATCTTTAAAGATACAACCAATAAAAGTTAAGCAGCATAAAATCAGATAAACAGAATTTTTTCGAACCAATTTAGTTTAATCACGTTATGTAACTCCAAATAAAATAATATCATATTTTAGTAGTTTTTTACGTGTACTTTTGGTCAAGTGGTTTTGTACCATATTTTTATGAACCTTAGTTCTTTTTTATTGGTCTAATTGGCTAATTGGCCTAAATTTTTCTATATAAATTTTTTGTTGACTTCTTAAAGGGGATCTGTTTAATAAATATTATTAAAAACAATACATTATAAACAATATGTTGTCAAAGACAAAGAAAACATATGCAAGTAAAGATACACAATAGGAAACTTATACATTCAGAAAAACAGAGACAGAACGATAAGTCAAAAAAAAAGAGATATAGACAACATAAGTGCAAACTAGAGGATGATAATAAATTAAAAACTTCGACATTATATTTATATATACTTTGTTAAAAATGTGTGGATATTTAAAAAAAAATCTTTTTAATGTATCTGTAGTTGTATAAATATATATGAACTAGTGTTATTTTCCACACGACAAGATAAATTAAAATTGCAGTAAGAAACGAAAAAATGTAAACATATTGTTTATAACGTATTGTTTTTTATTAATAATATTTATTAAACAGATCCCGCTGAAGAAGTTAAAAAAAAATTGACGAAACTTTGGGTAAAAATTTAAATAAAGTTATTTTAATTTACATTGGAAAATTTAGGCCCAATTAGCTTAAAAAGGAACTAAGGATCATAAAATTTTGTTTTATTGATGGTAACTTTATTTTTGGAGTTTTCTTTTCGCTGACATTTTTAAAATGAACTTCCATGTTTAAGCATTATTTAACTTGCAGAAGACGAGTATTTTTTTTTTAAAGTTTTGTTAATAAAACGTACGGGTCTTCCATTAAACCACTTGTACAGGGTGGCCCAGAAAGACCGAAGTGGTGTGAATTGCTTATAACTTTTTATTTAAGAGATATTTTTTTAATTTTTTTTTTTTAAATACATTAAATTTATGGGGAATATTTTTGGATTAGTTATTAAAAATGATATCCCGCAAGTGGTGGCCATATTCTGCTTCGCACAAATGTGCTCTTTCCAACACATTTTCCATGACCTTTCGCAAAACTTCCGGTGGTATGTTGTTAATTTCTTCTCGAATATTGGTTTTTAACTCCTCAATAGTCCTAGGCTTATTAACATAAACTTTTCCTTTTAAATAGCCCCAAAGAAAACAGTCTGGAGCGGTTAAATCCGGGGAACGCGGAGGCCAATTAAAATTGCTGTTACGAGAAATTATTCTTTCACCAAAGATGTCGCGTAAAAGAGTCATTGTGGCCCTCGCAGTGTGCGCTGTGGCTCCATCCTGTTGGAACCATATTTGCGGATGGTTTTCCACGGCTGGCCTTACAAAATTTTGCAACATGGCCCGATATCGATCACCATTGACGGAAATGGCGACACCTTGTTCATTTTCAAAAAAAAATGGGCCAATGATCCTTTCTGAAGAAACACCGCACCAAATGGTACACTTAACTGGGTGCAATTGTCGTTGATGAAGTACTCTCGGGTTTTCCGTAGCCCATATCCTACAGTTTTGCTTGTTAACGAACCCATTTAATTGAAAATGGGCTTCGTCACTCATTATTAAGTTATGAATAAAATTTGGATTCTCTTGTGCTTTTTGCTGGAAATAAATTGCATAGTCAAGTCGTTGCTGGTAATCTGTTGGTTTCAATTCTTGGACAAGTTGAATTTTGTATGGAAACAATCCTATGGTGTGCAAAATTCGCTGCAGCGACGTCCTTGAGAGGCCCAGTTGTGACGAACGTCTCCTGGTTGATGTTTCTGGATCCTCCCGAATACTCTCCTGTACCACTTGAATATTGTCAGCCGTGTGGACAGTTCGGTGTCTGCCGGGACCAGGAAGGTTCCTTACTGCTCCTTGTTCTCGAAAATTTGCAACCAGACGGTTTATTGTTGACTGAGAGGGTGCAACCCGCACATTAAATTGACGACGGTATGCACGCTGAGTCAACACAATGGACCGTTGATTTGAAAAGTAAATTTCAACAATTTGGGCACGTTGTTCAATTGTGTATTGCTCCATTATAAATTATCCAAGTCTTCTTTACAAAATACTGAAAAGAAAAGAAAAAAAAAAATTATAATAAAAAAGTTATAAGGAATTCACACCACTTCGGTCTTTCTGGGCCACCCAGTACGTCTAAACGTTAGAAACGTACTTCTTATTATTTTATTTAGTTAAAACGACTCCTTTTACAAAATAATTTTTAAACTTTTGTTCGTTTTTATCTGCAGGATCTACTTCACTGGTCTTGTAGATGAAACTTGAAGATTTTTTTAAGAAAAAAGACGAATAAATTAGAAACAAGATAACAAACAGCGTTATTTCAGTAAGTATACAATATATTATATTGTAATACTACAACCTTTAATAATAACTTTTTAAAAGAGTACTTTTAAAACAATATTGGGCACCCCTTTGCCAGTGTTAGTATCCCTAGCCAAGGCTAAAGCCCCATTAGGGGTTTCAAAAAGGTAGAAAAGCGCAGAAGACAGACGAAAAGGGGCAAACATCACCAATTAATACTTTAAGCGAAGAATATATTTAAGGTAGGTTTGAAACTAAAAGAAATATTCATGAAAAACAATTCAGAGTTATGCAACGGTTGTTTGACGAACTTAGTTATCAAATAGAATTTAAGTGCCAGCTTACACACATCAAGTTTGACTCGTCAAGTCTTAACTTTGTGCGAGAACGGGCAAAAGAGAATGGAAAGGAGTGCACACTTGGTACCGTCAAGTTTAAAATGAAATGCCAAAAAATATGAAAACTTGAAGGCAAAAGAACTTAAACTTGAGGACATAAAGCTTTTGTGTGTGAACATAAATGCAAGTTCAAAAGCAAATTGAATCAGAATTGATAAGGAAAACCTGATGTGTGTAAACTGAAACTAACCAAGCTAAAATATTTTGATATAATTGTCAAAAAATTGCCAATATTAGAAGAAAATTTATATATTGCAGCATTCAAGCTTAATAAGACACGTGTTATTTACCTTTCTGTAGGATTTTTTTTTTTTCGTTTAAAGGAAAGCTCTGACTGTTACACAAAGCTGGTGCTTGATTTTATTGCTTTTTCGTGCTTTTTTGTTTGGCTTTGGCGCAATAAATCGCTATGACGTGCAATGATTTCATAATGGCAACAAATAAAACATGGCTTTGTTACATCTTTTGCGAATCTTAACCATTTTTTATAGCTAGCTTTTCTACATTTTTTTGTTTTCCTTCTAAATAAAAATGAAACATTTGTGCATCAACTGCCAAATATTTGTTGCATAAATACTCTCAATGTACTTTTACATACATATACTTGTATGTACATGCAAAATACTTAGGACCACTTTTCATTTGCTAATTGTTAAAAAGACACACATACACTCACACATATTTGCCGTTACTATATTTAGAAATTGTTTATACGGTGTTCAGACATGCAAATATTAAGTAATTGAGTGCTTGAGAGATGTTTATTTGCAGACATGTTTAATAATGGCAACAAAAATTAATTTAAATAAATAATAAGTCAGTTAGAAATCTTAATTAAATTTTGGTTTTTGTACATTTTTGCATCGGATTTTTGGTGAAGTTTTTTCTTTCATAAGTTTTCTTCAGAAGCATTTTTGTACAATACAAATTTGCTGTGATCAATAATTTTTGATTGAAGAAACATAATCAGAACTTTAACTGAAGGACAACTAGCTATATATGTTAATGACCATAAAATAAAATACCGCTTGTTCAGAGACAGAGAGAGTAAACATTGTACAAACGATGCGGGCAGTAGTGAAAAAGATTTACTTCTTTAAATTTACAAAATTAAATCTTTAGGGTCTTGTCTGATGATGGACCAATTCCACGGAGTGAATTCACCAGCGCCGCCGCTGGGCTTACTAGGCTTTTGTTATATAACGCAATTCTAAAGCCTAAATGGTGCTACAGAATTCAATTTTGTCAAACATTGAAAAAATTCAAAGGCGATAAAACCAAATTTTTCGAATGATTACTGCAGCTCCATGGTAAGTAAAAAAAATTACGAATTCATAAGGATCTGAGGGTTCCACTGGTAAAAGAGGAATTTTCTAAGGACGTGACAAGGTATGTCAGTGAATTGGTACTTCACCCAAATCCTCTGGCGCAAAATATAATTTAATTTTGGCGGCCACACTCGGTTGAGAAGAACGGATACTTTTGCCACCATCAGAGCGTTCAAAAGGTGAATTTACCGATATGGATCCCGCATAATAAAATTTTTTATCTAGCATTGGCCGGACTTAAGTAAAAACCACTAAAAATCATTTTTTTCTATACTTATTGTTAGTTCATTTGTTCAGTATTCAATAAATAATTAAACACTTAAAAAATATAATAGAAAAAAAATAAAAATATTATTAAAAGAAATTAGAAACGACTTGATATCTCACAAAAGTTTCAAAAGGAAACACGGATTTCAAAAAGGGTATCAAAAAAGGTTTTCTGCAAACAATTGGTAATATCATATAATGATGATATATAATTTTTATGTCAAAAACTAAAATAATTTGTTTTAAATATTTCTTATTTTTGCAGCTAAAGATCGTTTTTTATTTTTTTATAAAAAATTAAAGAGTATTTATTTTCAATATTTCTTATAAAAAAATAAAAAACGATCTTTAGCTGCAAAAATAAGAAATATTTACATAAACAAGATCAAATAATTAAGTATCAAATATAATTTGTTTTAATTAAATATTTTTAAAATTTAATATATTTTATTGCTTTTGTTCGAGCCGTTTTATGTAAATTGTTCCACTTGTAAAAATTACCGTTCTCTGTTTCAATATTTCGACACTCCGTTGTGTGTCTTCTTCACGATTTTTTTGTTATTAACAAATTTCAATTAATTAAGCATCCAAAGTTGATCAAAAGAAGATTATTTGAGCGGAAAAAATATATTTTGTATAAGAAGTGCAATAAATTCTGCAGATTGTCAGAAAGAAGTAGACAGCTTAGTCACGATTTCTAAATTATTAATGTGTTTTATTTAAATAAGAGAATTTTTATTCTTAATTCCAATCCCTTTTTTAATATGCTTTATTTAAAAAAAACAGCTAAAACTTTTCACAGAAAAAGTTGTTGAAAAATATTAGCTAAGAAAAGAACGTCACATAACAGCATCTGAAAGCAAAAACTAATGAGGCATTTAGTCTTAAGTATAGCTACAAGTTTTAAAAACTGTGTGCTCATTTTTTACTATAAAAAATTTATTCAGTTTTAAAAGAACGCTTACTAATTTTTTTGTCCGCATTGTACTGCGTGTAGAATGCATCCTTTTACATCCAAACTTTTTTTGCATGTTTTGTTTGCTTTTTCTTGTGTATTAACTGCAACAGTGTTGGAAAAAGGAACAAATATATTAGCCCTATTCACAGTCTCGTGGAAATTGTATTGTATCATTGCATTTGCAAAAAGGTTTAGCATATTTTTACTCTACATTAACAAAATACACAGCAATGCAGTTGCTAGTCTTATGTGTATATGCAATACTTAAAGCCTATAGTTTTTATTTACTCTGCTTATGCACAAGTTAATTGCAAATCAACAGCTGTCAATCAGTCAAAAGTTCGAGATCGAGCTAAAATATAAAACACATTTGCAGAAATAAGGGTATATTCCTAAAAAATTTCAATGTACTTTAAAAAAAAAAAATAAGGAAATAACATATATACATATGTATATATGCTATTTTCTAGTTAATTTGGGCACCTGAATTCAAATGTAAGTATGTGTTTTTATTTTTATGTTTATTATATGCTCTAGTTTGTTATAAGAATGTGTATATATACATATATTTATTTTAATAAATAAATTGAATTTAAGAAAACATTAATGAGCATATGGCTTGTTTTTTATTTCCTCCAATACTATTTGAAAAATTTTCTTCGCGATCATTATATGCTTAAGTTGTTGTAGGATTGATCTATTTCATCTAAATTTTAATAATTATTTATTAGAATGTTATGGAGATATTTGAGACTTTTTTTTATTGGTAAGACGCATTCTCAGCTCCTTAAGACTCCAAAACCTTAAAATCCAAAATAGTCCTCCACTATAACCCGATATTTGCTATGCCGTAAGTTAAAAGCTATCTGAGCATTTTTATTAAGATGTCACGCGTTGCTACTATAGGGTGTAATCAATGTCCTGATAAAAGGTATGCCGAGTCCACTGATATCCATTGATGTGAAGAAAAATATTGTTCATTTTATTGAAATAGTGAGCTTTTTCTATACATTCGAGAATTTTTGATATTGTTCCGCCATCTCCCATTCCAAAAATAGTAGCAATTTTCCGAAATGACGCGATTTCTCCTGATGAGCCCAAACGAAAAAGTACAATTGCTAGTTGCAATTCCATAGGAAATTGTTTACGCGAATGGGTTTTAGTAAACTCTATATCATTTCTTATAACACCACACAACGTTGCGAATTGCTCGCTATCTACTCGTAGCATTTTCCGAAAACCCATTTTCATACATTGTTGTCAAAACAGTATTTCACCAAATATTTGATTTTGGCACTTCGCTGCAAAATCCTCGGCGGCATCCAAAAACAAGAGAGAAATTTTCTGCTAGGTCATCTATAATAGTTTCCACTGTATCATCATTGGTTTCTATATCTAAAAATATCAATATATCAATATATCAAACCTTCACTGATTATAATCTCTACAGCAGCCTTTTCTATTAAAAAGTCCATTAACTTCTCCTTAAAGCTTTTTTTCGGCATATTTATTTTTGACTTAAATTTCAGTAAATTATTTTCTACTCTAATTATCAATCAGCTGTGAATTTCGTGCTTTGCGAAAGGTAGTGCTAACTAAACCAACAGAGGTGGTTCACAATTGATAGCATATATTTGCAAATGCATAAATTTGCAACCACAAATGCGCAAGATTGTGTCATCGAACTATTGCCAACTCTATCTTGGTTGCATTACGAACACGCTGCAATGTATTACTACAAATCAACATGCGTTTAGGAAGTCAGCCTAGCTTTTAAAAAATATATTTGTAAAAAAAGTGCATCGTCAAATAACTAATTTTTACTTAAAAAAAAAACAAAAACAAATAAATATTTATTAAATAAAGATATAAAGATAAGATTAGTCAAAAATATTTAAAAGAAAAGAATTATAGCAAAAAATAGTTTGGCTATTTATGATAAAATTAACACACATTGAATTCCAACTGCCTATGTGTTTTAAGTTTAAATTGAGTTTCAGTCTGATAACGCATTTTTTAATTTCTTTTTAAGTAAATTCTCTTCGCTATATATGAGTTTAAGGTAATCAATTTAATGTTTCTTTTATTTGAAATAAACTTAAGTCATGAAACCATTAAAGAATCTACATCCTACCTGAACTTATTTATAATTAATTAAAGCGAAACATGGTTCGTATATTACAACATCCCTTCAAATGAAAACTTGAATAAACATATTTCAAAGTGTGAGAAATCTCATTGACAACGTTTACAGCGTACATCCAACTGACATACGTTAATTCCTGCTTAAACACTATGCACTTATAACTTTATTTATAAGCCGATATTATTCCGTTTTTGTTTACTGATGGCAATATTTAATATGATACACAAACAGAATTGTTGTATAGTACATGTGTACAGATAAATAAGCAAGTTCGAAATGCATCAAAGATAGTTAAATATTTCCGTTTTCCATTTCTGTTAATAGTCAAACCTTAACTGAAATGTATTTCAAATGCATATATACACATACATGCGAAGTTCTATGGGCAATCCTTATTATGCGCTTAATGCAGGACTCTTTTTATGTAAAATTAAGATCTAAATGTTGCAAACAGAAACATTTGGTTACGCTTTTATAATGAGTGGAAGTCGTACGTACACACGCGTGTATACAAATTCCTATTAAAAAAAGTCCTTTTGTTACAGAACGTTTCTCTTGACTAATAACTGTAGTCATAGTAATAATAATAACTTTAACTTACCCTGACCCCTGCTGAGAGATAAATATTACACTTTTGGAAGAAAGGGAACAATTATATTCCTATGAAAGTGTTATTTTGCTTTGCTAACTGTACAAACTCGCTGGACGTTTACTTTTCTCTTTCGTTTCACCGTTAGAGTGGGTTTACGTTGGGAATGGCAAAGCATTAACTTTTCAGGTAGTGGGGAAAGTGGGATTTTTTTTTTTAATTTGTTTGAAAAATTTTTTTATATTACATTGTGATGTTAGTTCGAAACGAATGATCAGTATGCATAAAAATTGATATCATATTTATTATGCTAAATTTCACTAAAGTTGTATTCATAAATGATTAAAGGAAATAAAAAAAAAACATTTTATTAAGCAGTCATAATATAAGAAAATTTATTGTTTGATTTAGCCATCTTTAAACCAACAATAAAGTGACAACCTTACACTTTGCTTGTATATATGTATATTGTATTATATATACGAGTTTGTTATTGTATATATATTATACATATTAGTTGTAAGAAAAAAGTTTTCACTATAGGAACCCATTATTTTGAAAGTTGTGTAAGTCCACTTTTTCATATATTGAGAATATATAAGGGTTTGAGTTTGAATCGGTTGAAAAATATGGCCAACTTAAATCAATTCGAGTGATGTTATTTACACTATAAACCTCTTAAATTTTGTTGTGAAGTAATAATTACTAAAATTATTTACCTGGTCACGATGTCGGCTCGTAAACGTTCTTAAAAATTGGTTAAGATCAAAAACCTATTGCAATGCCGTTTATCAGCTTTATTTTTGCCTGATCTTTTATCATTTGGCTTGTCTACCTCCGATTTATCCTTTACTTAAATAATAGTTGATAATAAAACACTTAGTTTTAAAAAATATTAGCGAACGTTAACGAATCGACAACGTGAGCCAGGCAGTATTTGAAAAAATAAACGATTTTTTGAATTCCACATGGACTTATACCACTTTAAAAAAGAACTTATTACAAAATAGTAGCCAAATAAGTCCATATATTTGCAGACATAAAACTTTACTGAACTTGATTTTTAGTTTTTACATATGTAAATCGGGTTTTAGTTCAAGTTTTTTCTTTTTTTAATACAAAAATATCTAAAAAAGAAAGACCGCTTGTTCAGAGACATCAAACGCTGTACAAACAATGTGGGCAATTCACAAAATGCAAATGTGATTTAATATGAATAGAAAATAATTAAATGGCTCGGTGGCTGAGTGGTTAATGCAGCAATTCATGATACGTCGTGACACGAGTTTAAATCCGAATGAGTGCTGATGAGTAGTGTAACGACTACGAAACAACTAGTTGCCCCCAGCTAAAGAGTTGATTATTATTTTTCTTGTCTTCTTCAATCAAAAATTATTGATCACAGCAAATTTGTATTGTAAAAATTTAAGAAAGGAAAGCCTTGAACTAAAACGCGATGTACATATGTACAAACCAAAAATCTAATTTAAAAATTATAGAAAAGTTCAACAAAAATTCAATAAACCGAACTTGATTTTTATGTAAAAAGTAATAGTTAAAATGTAGACATTTAAACACACGAAAATCAAGTTTATTAGGAGTTTATTTCAATTACCAGGTAATATCCAGAAATTTTGGCAGGAATCGAAATTGCAACCTCGAGACTGTTAGCCAAACACTCTATCAAATCATTCAACGGGTCACACAAATAATGTCTTGTGTCGCTTTATACTAACAGAATATGTCACATTAGAAAACTGCAGTCCACAACTTATGGTTACAAGTACTAATATGTATAGTATATTAAATGGACTGGTTTTAAATTTTATTGCTTTACATCTGCAAGTGGCTTTATATGTAATGCTAAAGTTCTTTGAGTTCAAAAATTTTTTGCTACGAAACATTTTTTTTTAATTTCAATATTAAATAATTTGCTCCACAGTATTATAAACACATATTCATATATCATGTAAGAACAATCTTTGTTAGGTATTTTATGCGGCAGACTTGCCGTTTATTACGTTGTTGTTTTAAATTTACCTCATAAAAGAAAAAAAAAACAAAAATCAACCAAAAATCCAAAATGTAGTAGGGGAAAAAAAAGAGTTCAAATGTCGTGTTAATATTACATCCATTAAAAATTATACAAAAAACAAATGACTTTTAGCGGTCAAAAGTTGTAAACAGCGGTGTATGTGGATAAAGGGCTGCGTTAACACATAAAACAATGTTCTGTTTTACCTTTTTATTTACTTTTCTATATTGATTTTTTGTATCCATAATTTTTCCACTTTTTGTATAGAAATTGCTACTTGAATTTAGTTCGCACAAATTACCTATAGAGCTAAGCATATGTTTCGGAAGAATAGATTATACTTACGCCCTTAATTAAATTTTTGTTTTATTTGTTATAGAAATGACAAAATTCAGATTTGAATTAATTTTTTTTTTGTGGCAACAAAACAGAAATACATATATATATATATATATATATATATATATATATATATATATATATATATATATATATATATATATATATATATATATATATATATATATATATATATATATATATATATATATATATATATATATATATATATATATATATATATATATATATATATATATATATATATATATATATATATATATATATATATACATATATATATATATATATATATTACGATTTCGTATAAATAATTCTCTTGTTTAATTCCTTCTAATAGTGCTAAAACGCATGTTTTTACATCAAACATATTATTCGCTTGCACTTTATGTAATTTTTTTTTAATCTGGGAGGAGTACTCAGGGGATGGCCCTTACATATGCAGCGCATTGTACTGGAACTAGCAAAATATGTTATGATGAATAGGAAAGAGGGAGTAGTGTTCGTGGAGGTTTAACTTTAACAACACGAAAGACTAAAACAAGCTCTATTACAGCATTTGAATTATTGGAATTAAAACTGATCAGTGCCCAGCGTATATACGAATACCTTCGACGCTGCTCAGATTAGCAAAATTTAGTCCCACACTTTCCACACTACATGGTAATGAAATGCATTCAAAAGAAATTAATAATGAACATATAAAGAAAACATGGACAAAGGTAAAAAAAGACACAAGTGTACACAATTAGCTACAATTGAAGATTAAGAGAAGTGAATTATAGAAACAACTAGTCGCTTCTCTTCTATAGATTCATCAGCAGTCAATTGGTCTACCCACGAAAGAAAAAATGTTTTTGATTTGTTTTATTTTTTATTGTACTGAAAAGCAAATTTTCAGATTTTTTTGGCTCATGATTTCATAGATATCGCGTTTTGAAAAAGCCGAACTATGAGAAAACCGTGCCCGAATAAATACTCATAACTTTTTTAATATTAGTTCAAACAGAATAATTTTTTTGCATTGTTTTTTTTTTTATTTTATGTCTGCTATGTGAAAACAAATAAAAAAAATTGTGCACAGTGGGCTTGGATGCGGTTTTCGGGATTCAATAATTTATATACATTTTTTTCACTGTTTGTACTCTTCGGTTTTCTTAAAATTTAAATAATAAAATTTTAACGGTCTTATTTATAAAAAGTTTTTCATGTTTATTAAGCTCTTATTACACAAATTTTGTATGGAAATCTGTGCAATAAAAGCTTAATAAACTTGAAAAAATTTTTATAAATAAGGCAGTAATAATTTAAAATGCGATATTTCTGAAATCATAAAGCAAAAAAGTCTGAAAATTTGCTGAAATGTGCTGATCAATAGGGACATCAATACAATAAAAAAAAAATGAAGCAAATCAGAAAAAAAAATTTCTCCGAACTGTCCGATTTGACTTGGATTGCCCCATGTATAATAAACATGTTATACAGGGTGGCTGATCAATTTTGCTTGATTAACAAACTCAAACAACTTTTTGTAAAATTTATGTAATTTAGCTTTTAGTAATTCATTTGAGAAATAGTATATTTTTATTAAAGTAATTCAAGAAGTTTTGAAAATAATTGAATTCAAATGGTCTCCACCTGCGGTGACACATGTGCGACTTCTTATCAAAAAGTTATTTATTACTGCCTGTAGTGTTGCAGCGAGAATGGTCTCAATTACCATTTCAATGGATTGCTTTCAATCATCCAAATTTGTTGGGTTTTTTTTTCTAAACTTCTTGTTTGCAATACCCCCACAACGTGGAGCTATTTCACGAAATGTGGAGTTTCTTGAAATCAGTGGATGTAATTGCATCTGATGGAGTATCTGTTAGAATTACTCCATATTCGATAATTTTGTTTGTTAACATTGTCGTTTAAATCAAAATGTGCCTCGTTAGACATAAAAATACAGACGAATCGGGAAGTCTCTAGGGTTCAGTTTATTTATTAATTGAATCTTATATGGAAATACGAGTAAGTTTGGGCAGATAAGCCCCTTGTCGAAATTCTAGGATTGGATTGTATGGCAGCAGCAATAGTTTACTGCGTCCGAACTAAGGGATCTCGATGATAAGGCCTGCTTGCAATTGTGCCACACTCGGTAAAATTCTTCACGAGCCTCGCTATAGTTCATCTGCCGTCAAACGTGCGCCTATATTCTCTATGGATGGAAACAACGGACTCTAAAGCGTGAAAGCGTTACACTATCCAAATTCTTGTTTCATTATCCTACTTCTCCATTTTAGTTAAACTTAAAGATCACTCTATAAAGTACAATAAAAATGAAACAGGTTAGTCAGACAGAAATAAATTATGACGTTTTTTTATTATTATTATATTTTATTGCAGCTTTCATAAGTTTTGCTTGTATTATTCTATTGTGTCTGTTTGTTGTTTCTTTAAAGTTTTACTCCTCTAACATACTTATTGTTAGTAGAATTAACATTAAATGTTAGTAACATGATAAGTCTTAACTTATTTGAGCATGGACTTTTTCTAAACCGACTACTAAAAAGGAAATGGATATCGACTGGTTTAAAGTTTTCTTATTTTTTTCCGGCCGTGTTGAAACTCTTTGTACATATGAAACATATATATTGCGTCTTTCGCATTGTTTGCTTGTGGATGAAATAGAAAAATGTCGGTCCATTTTTTTCTTGTTTTGAAGAAGTTTGCTTACAGTTTAGGTTTAGGAAAAAGCTTTAGAAATCCGTCTGTTGTCTGAACAAAAATGTGGTCCAAAAAAATTTGGTGTTGGGTAATTCTATTATAACAGCGCAACCTAAATCAAGGCATAAAGCGCAACGTAATTTATTGCTTGATTTTATGCTGTAGTAAGTGGCTTAAATAATAGCGCTAACATTGTACAATTGTCCACTAGGATAGTCGACAATATTGTTTATTTAAAATCGCTAAATAGCAGTGTGACCAGATCCAATAAGTTTTGGAGCTAAATTTGCGTCAAAAAAGTGCAAACAAATTGTAAGTGCTAAAACATAGTGCTAAAATTTAAATGTCTTAATTTTAAACAAATATTTTCTTTCTATTATATTTTTCTTCTATTAAACATAAAAAGTTTTAAAAACACAAAAAAAAAATTATTCAGTCTATAATTTAAATATTACATGCTCATGCATACGTTGCCATTGATGTTCCAAAGCAATTACATTCTCTACCGTATAGTCTAGCATTTCTTCTTAACAAGTTCGTGTAACTTACACTTAGAATTTTTTTTTCGGCAAAAATTGTCGTTACTGATAAAACAATTGTACAATAAAACTGCGACATACAATTCGTATCTCTTTCTTCATTTCAGGATTTATAGTTTCTTTCTTAGATTTAAGAAAATGTTCAAAATTATAATCAAAATACGGCATTGATACAAAGAAATCTTCTAAGCATGAATTTAAGTGATCAAAATGGTGTCCTTTAAAAATCGTAGACGCCGCGCTACTTGATTGGTCTCATAAATTTTGAATGTGAATGAGTGTTTTTGACAAATAAATTACGCTTGACGCGCTAACTTAGGTTGCGTTGTGAGGCATTAGACATATCGCAGATCTGCAATAATTTTTCTACTTTGTTTAGTGAAATGTATTTGCTTTGCACAATTTTGTTCGTATTGCGCAGACTTTCAGTTTTATACATCAAGTTTTATGCGAGAGTTGCTTAAATAGGTACTCGTATATAAAACATTAAACTAACAGGCATTAAATGCGATCTCTCTTAATACATGGTGACGTAAAATCATAAGCTTTTGCAAATTGTGTTGTACATCAAACATATTTGACACTTGTGAACTAGATAGCTGCATAGTACAAAGAAACAAAAATTGGAGTACTATTCTCTGCTAGAGCGTGGAACAATTGTGACTTTAAATCACAAATTATAATCAGCGACGAGGCCCATTTGCATTTGAACGGTTACGTCAATAATTAAAATCTTCGTTTCTGGGGCACTGAAGATCTTCGTAGGATGCATGAAAAGTCGTTACAGCCACTCACGTGTGCTGCAGTTTTTACGCGGGAGGAGTGACTGAATCATAATTTTTTAAGAACACCATTACAGTTACTTTTATTGGCGAACACTATAAGGCCATGAGAAATAGCCTCTTACTGCCGGAAATGAATTCACTGAGCAGAGTTTGGTGAACATGTGATATTAAGTAACTCTTTAATAGAAGCTGAATCCCTGAGTTTTGAATCAGCAAAATTTTCAAGTAAAATTTAGAAATTTTTTTTATAAAGATTGTATCTAATTTTTTGTGACAAACCTGGCAATAAGCAAGAAAACCAAAGATTTAATGGCCCGTTTTCTGATCGCAAACGTTATCATTCGCCCAGCAAAGAAACATATTTGTAACCCAAAATTTAAATACTTTATGATAAGCTGGTGTATCATTTGCTTGGTGTAGATAGTTTGATCTCTTAAAATGCTTAGAAATTATAACTTTCGATATGGTGAAACAGGCTCTTAGATTTGATATCAACCAGAATAAAAAATCTTGACTTTTAAAAAGGCAACATAATGAAATTATTTGATTTGAAATCTTAAACCTTCTAAATATTATATTTTTATGAAACCCAACAAAGAACATACAACCCATCTTCTAATTCTATCATCGTAATACAACAACGCTATATGTATATTTATTGAATAAAAATGCTCTAACACAAATAAATTTGTTTAGAAATGAACTACAAAAATTAGGTTTCAGAAAATTATCTTTTTTAACAGACATCAAACTATTAAGACATCAATTCTTTACATAAGATGTTGATGATAAGAAAATGAAAACCTGCCTCACTGCGAACAAAAAAACGCACTCACACATTGTTACAAGATAATTTTCCCAACAATAAACGAAAGCTAAATAAAGCTTAAATATTACAATAAAAAGATTACATCAAACCCTCCCCACAATCTTACTTTGATGAAAAAAACCTCCTATTTTGAACACAAAATTACAACAAGGACATATTTATGGCAAACGCCTAAAGATGACTGAGTCGAGCCAAAAGAACAAGAAAATGAACTTTCGTATTAAAAACATCTTTCAGGAGAATGTACTCGTATTACTTGTCAAGAAAGAAGAAAAAGAAATCAGGTTAACTAACACGCAACAACTTAATATCATGCGCTTGTTTCTTAATTGGTTTAATTAATTAATTCTTAACATTTTATTTAAAAAACGTTTGCACTCTGGGTTCTTAAAACACAAGTACCAACAAGATTTCGTTTTCGTGATTAGGTAAATTTAAAAGGGGTTGCTGGTGGATATTTGTAAAAAAGGTCTAGGATTTCTTTTTTGTTTTTTGTTTTTTTTTGTTAGGGTGATAACAACAGTAAAACCTAATTTGATGCAAAGAGAAACTAAAGAAGTTGTGAAAAACGACTGAATAACTTCAAGCTCATTTTGTTACATATTAAGGTAAGATATAGATTAAGTTAAAAACAAATTTCTTCCATAATGAAATTAATAATTTCTGTAACAAAAGAAAAATAAGACATAGTATTAATGAATATACTCGTAAATATAGTTAATGCAAGTATAGGGAGTCATTTAGAGAGGTATAATACTTTGAAATTTAATCAAATAAAGATGTAGTTTTTAAATTCACATACAATTTACTTTATTCGAAAGATAATTATCTGGCATTATAATTTAATTATGACTTTTAGATGCCTCGGATGTAGTAATATCTGGATATCCAATTTTCGATGACCGTTTTCAACATTCGTGGCTAATGTTGTCCTCCCAGTGCTTACTCGTTTCGGGCTTAACGGCGTAGACTAGCGACTTCACATATCCCCATAGAAAATAGTCTAGTGGCATTAAATCCCACGATCTTGGATTCCAATTCATGAGCCCGAAATGTTTGAATGTAACAGTGTCTCAACATGCACTTGAGGATTTTCAACACTCCAAAAACTAAATTTTTGTGTATTGACGGGAGGGAGGAAAAAGGATATTCGACCCTCAGAATGATCAAAATATGCATTTTTATATCGCGAATATGCGGCTGACCAATACAAAAATTTTGAAGTGATGAGTGCATATAGAATTTTTAAGATAAAAAAGTTACATTAATTTAGGTTTTGCTTTAGAGAAAAGCCATTAGGCATAATGACTGTCATTATGTATTATAACTATGAGGCAGTGGCTTTCAATAAGGATTGTGTTTAACAAAGTTTAAAAATTTTTTTTATATCAAACAATTTTTTGAAAGTTAAGTCAGTTAGCTTTATGCAAGATACTTTGACCTTTGAACATATGATATTTAAAAGAAATAACTTCAGAAAAAAGCTTTCGAAAAAGAACCTTTTTAAAAAGTCAGTTTACTAGAACACACTTTTAGAAAAATACCTTTTTAACAAAATTTTATTTAAAAAATGCGCTAAAATTTAGTTTTGAACCAGAACACACATTTTAGAACAGTGCATTCGAAAAAGAACCTTTCAAAGTACGAGATTTTTAATAAGTAAATTTTTAGTAACAAGTAATTTCAAAAAAAAAAAAAGTAGAAAATCCGGAAAAACTCAATATAACCCAAATAAGACTTAGCATTGCATATAATACACCAGCTGTACCAGTAACAGTACTTACCCAACTTCTGACTAATTATAAGCGTAAAGCCGTAATGATACTTACACTTCTCTGTCTTTTAAATATTTTGGAGAAGAATACCTCAATTGAAATTATTATTAAGAGCAAAGATTTCAGCTAAATCGACAAAAAAATCTAAAAACTTCAAAGGTTTTAAACATGTTATCGATAAAAAGTGGGAAGTGAAAAACAAATCACAAAATGTTTGCTAAAAGTTGATGTTTGAAGCTTAAAATGCTACTGTGTTGTTAACTTTTTATTTCAATGGCTATATGGATACATGTTTGCACAACTAAACGATGATGCATCTCTGAATATTAAAAAAAAAAACGAAAAAAGATAAACAAACGAAAATGCAAATACAACAAAAAACATTTTAAAATTTAAATGTGTTTGCAGAACCATAAGCTATAAATTATAGATGAAATCATTGTTTCACTTTAATAATTAAATAGAGGCTTTTGGCCTTGCACTTTTAATTTTTTTTTTAAATAATTTTTTATTAATTTATTTGAATAATACACGAAAGAAAGAAATTTTATCACATCTATCCCAGTGTGCAACTGTTGATCTGATTGTTATAAGTCTACAACACATTCACACAAACAAGATAAAATTAAAAACATAATACACAAACAAACAAGCATACCTGATTTAAAGTACCCAAAATTGCGAGTAAATCAAGTACAAATGATGTTGTTGTTACTCTTGCATTCTTGGTATTTCATTTCTTACTGTTGGTTGTTGTCACTTGCTTAATGTTCGCAAGCATACATATGTGTGAATATGCGTAAGAATTACATGTGAGTACATTTGAGACTAGAATTGTGAATGACGATTGTAGAACATGATAAAAACTTATATATAGAAGGAGAGGTCGGTGGCAACGAGTCAGTTTATTTCTTTGCAAGACAATCATAAGTCAGAAAAGAGCAAGTCTAGTATTTTGGTACACAGTGGTATCAAGTATAAATAAAATTGTGAATTATTTGAGTACAAAAAGCGTTTTTAGTGGCAAAACCGTAGGAATGCAGTTTTAAACAAAATTGCACGTTATTACCGTTTTGTTTTCAAATGCTATATTTATGTGTACATAAGTTATTTTGTTGTAACTAATATAATCGTCTCTTTTAATTATTGACTATTTCGCTCTTTCAACGTAAGATTAAGAAAATTAGAAAAAATAATTCATTACGGCTTAAGAAGAAATCACTGCACTTACTTTCTTAGATTACAAATTAATTTGTTTTATATATTAATTAAATAGTATCAATCTCATTGCTAAGTTTCATATATGCAAATATTACCCGTGACCCCATAACAAAGTTCATCAATATCAGTTAGATATTTTAAGAGAGGAATAATTTGCCACTTTGCCTATGCACTGCATATGTAAGGGCTATTTCTTGACTACTGGTCCAAGATAAAAATAAAACTGCATACGAGTGTTCCCTTGAGTTTTGGTCTAAGATAAATTGTCGATTATTTACTTTCCTCTAAAGTTATGGCGTACCGAATATATCATCAATAATTCAATTAAAGATCAGCTCCCACAGATTTAATTATCAACAATTTAGTTCGCTATTTTAGTGAACAAAATTCAAACAAAAGAAAGTGGAATATTTAAATACCTCTAAAAGTGCTGTGTGGAAACTACATCAAGTTAAATATGACTCATCTATCACAGCTTCTCATCGTAATTGCATTTGTAGAATAGATTGCAGAGACTTATTAAATTGAATCGTAAGATATATATAAAATTTCCACTGTCCTAGCACTCCTATAATAAGACCACCAACACCCATTATGTTAAACATTGGCAGGTAAGCATATGTACATTCTATTAAAAGTAATCCTGAAAAAAATTAACTTGTGTCATTTTCAAACAGAAACCTATTTTCAAAAATACTTTCGAAAAATATGTACTTCTATACAGAGTGGCAAAAATTATATAAAAATTTCGTTTAGTTTCGTTCACATATTTATTTTTATGTTTTTCACAAAAAGTGTTTTTTATATAGAGACGTAAAACTTTAAGCTGGCAACTAATTTACTGAAAGCAACGTTTGGTAACGGCAAAGTTTTATTTTTCGTACCCGTAAATTGGCCTTCAAAATGAAATTTAAAGCCCCTACAATATTTTTGGTAAGGCTATGTGAAGTCGCTAGTTTACGCCGAAATGCTAAAAATGATAGAATACTTGGATAAAAACATTCGCCACGTTAATGGTAATATACGGTCGATGTTGGAAAATCAATTTAGACTATGTCCGAGCTAGACCTGGCGGTCATAAGCCAACATATTTATATTACAATACCAGAAAAATATGTTTCGATAAACTAAATTTCATTTCAGTTAAAAAAATTATCTTTGCTACTCCATTCAAATTTCTATACCTGTATAGAACACACCCTTTATCAAAAGGAAACTGTTTTGTTAAAAATATTGCAAATAATGTCACTATAATCCCCGGTTTTAACCGGGTAATGTGCTCGTTTTAAAGCATTTTTCCTAACATTTTTCTAAATTTTTTCGGATTGCTACAACAATTTTGTTCAATTGTACAGAGCTTGTTCACATATTATCGCTCCTTTAATTAACCCAAAGAACATAGTTAATTTAGTGAATGCTGACTAATTAAAACTTAAATGACCCAAGAAGTAATTTTTAGAAGTAGCAACTTCCACAAAAAAAAAAAAAAAAAAAAAAAAAAAAAAAAAAAAAAAAACTACATTTTTAAAAATATTTTTTAATTTGAAATACCGTTCACTCAATTGAAGCTACTTTAACAAAAACCCTTTTTAAAAATAATTAATTTTTTTCAAAAAATGAATTTTCGAAAAATTTACCTCTTGAAAAAAATCTCGTTTTATTGTAATAAACGGTTCTCTTAAAAATTCCTCTTTAATAAAAGGATCTATTACAAAAAGTTACTTCCAAAAAGTTCTTTTAAATAAATCTTTTTCTATTTCTATAACCTTTCAGTAACGTTAAAATAAATCTAGTGTCTTCATAGTTCTCAATTAAAAGCATTCCAATGCTTTTCTCAAAATGCCAAATTCGTTTGTTAATAAATGTTGGAAAAAAGATCGACTCAAGAGGATTAACTGAGCCGCACGTGACAGAAGTAATAATTAAAACTTCTGCCCTTAATTGGAAGTTCTGTTTACTTAATCCACTCAAAAATATTTGCAAAAAGACTTTTAAATTTTTTATTGCTTCCCTTTCTTTAAGTTAAGCTTTTTGTTAAAACCAAAAACGTTTTTTAGTGATGACACCTTTAAGCCCATAAAAATATTTTATTTAACAAATTTGCCAAAAATGCAGCAATAATTCAATGGGAATACAAAAATGAAAACGAATGGCTTTTTTTAACCATTTAAAAAGAAAAGAAGAAGAAGAACCGAACAAAAAAAACCAAAATAAAAGCTCAAAAATAAAATGCCCATAAAAATAAGGAAGTCTATTTGTTAAATTGAAGACAAGTATTGAATAAACATGAACTTTGTTAGTTAGAAATACAGATTCCAAGATAGAATATCATAAATTATTGGTTTTATGTTCAGACCACAAAACTCAAAGAGAACCCTAGAAAAAATAGAAAACGACTTAAAAACACACAATAATTTAAGCAAACTGAAAAAAGGACATGTGTGTAGAATTTTAAAAGACCATTTTTAAGTTCTATTCAACAATTTGCAGTAGTCAACAGCAAATTTGTAACAATTAGATGAAAATGAAAGAAAAAGGTCGCTGAGGAGTTTTTTTTTAGCTATAGCCATTTCTTATTTTTACGTTTCCTAAGATTACGCATACTGTTATTACTATTATTTTTTTCAATTTGTATTGTTGGAGAAATCATAATAAAAGAAATCATATCGCAACTACCTCGACATATTTATTGAGCCTTGTGCATTTTTGCCACAAACATTTGCAATTTTGATTTGTAGTGCACATTATATGATAACATTCGATCAATAGGAGAACGAACGAGCAATATATAGAGAAAAAAATTTTTCTATGATCTGTGTACACCGTTCTGACGTCTCCTATAGAGTAGCAACTATGAAATCCAGTTCCATAGTTGAAATCGGAAGTTTTGAATGAAAAAATTACTGCAACAGCTTAGTAAAGATTTATAATTTTTTCTCCAAAATTTATTCAGTGACGACACACATTTCTGGTTAAACGGCACATAAAAAATTTGGCTGCAATCCGAGTAGAATACATACATATTGCTATCTGAAGTATCAGTTCTTGATGCCAGCAAAATGTCAATGACATGTTGCTACGCAAGGAAACAATGGCCTAAATAAAACCTCACTTCGCGTTTTGGCCCTGTCCAGCGGTTCTCTACATTATATGGCATCACTATGCTAAATTTTTTTCTTTTAAGGCAGTTTAAAAACTTCAATAATAAGTTATGATATAAATTTTTGAAGTCAACATTACTCGTAGATATATTTTATATATATCATAAACAATATCGCTTACTTTTACACCCAAAGCTTTGTCTATGATGACCAAACTAATTCAAATAAACTAAACAAGAAAAAATATCAGCTGTTAAGGGTTGTCAAATAAAGTAGATCCAATAAATAAGATAATAAAGTTAAAAAAATAAAATAAAATAAAATAAAATAAAATAAAATAAAATAAAATAAAATAAAATAAAATAAAATAAAATAAAATAAAATAAAATAAAATAAAATAAAATAAAATAAAATAAAATAAAATAAAATAAAATAAAATAAAATAAAATAAAATAAAATAAAATAAAATAAAATAAAATAAAATAAAATAAAATAAAATAAAATAAAATAAAATAAAATAAAATAAAACAGCGTTGCTAACTCAAAGTTAAGAACCTCTAAAAACACCAAACACATAAACATAAAATATAAATACCAATCAAAAAATTTATAAACTGCTTGTTTTTTATGTTTCTCTAGCTGTCGACATTTCATAGGAGCTACTTTTATCATCAGCAGACTTTGGAAATTTTTGAAAGATATTCTCAAATATTTCTAATATTATATGATGATGGGTTGGTATCATTCGTCTAACTCAAATTCAATCCTGGCTAAAACCAAGAAATATTTTTATTTATAATTATAACAATAATTGCCGCGATCAATAACTCTTGATCAAAGAAGACAGGAAAAATAATTGAATACACTAAAGCTGGGGGACAACTAGCTGTTTCGCAGACGCAACACTGCTCATCAGCGCCCACTAGGATTCGAACTCAGTACCATGTAAACATGATGTATTTTTAATACGGCCGCTTAACCAATTCAGCCACTGAGTGCTTTAAATTCATCAATCTCCGAGCACTCCATTTTTTTTTTTATGAACTCAAAAATGTAAATAATTACATTTTTCTGTTGATAAAATCACTTTTTATAATCATTTGTACATTTGTTTATATATTGAAGCGTATAAGTGAATTTTGACAGCTTAAGTTCAAAGATAATTGCTCAGCAATATCTTCTAGCAATAATTGCTGAACATGTGTTTGAACGCAAATATCTTGTGTTGGCAATCAATTTTGGCAGATGCCACGGCAATAATTGTCAATCAGATTGCCCGTGTGGACGGGCAGTTAAGTTAACTATTCCTCAACTAGTGCTGACTGACACTTGGATTACTTTTCAATGAAAGCAACTAACTATTTTAACATTGTGATGTCCTAGGAAGTACTCAATTGTCCGACTTTACACTACTTTTCAACTAACTTACAGTTAGCTAGCTAAATGCTAACTTTCAGTTAACTTTTTTAAGCTACTAATATTTTCAAGTCAACCGTAAGTTAGTTATTTTTAAATCAACGAAAAGTTAATTGTTGAAACTATAGGTGAAAAACAACTTTTTGTAACTAGCTGACACCTAAAAATCATTCATTTATGTAATATTTTTTCGTAATAAAATAAATTAGACAATATATATAAATATTAGTCAATATAAATAAAATTGTATCAAATGTTTGTTTGTTGGCGTATACATTACATTCTTTTTTAAAAAGGCTTCTTAAATGTCTTTTGCTAACGACTCTCATTCTTGCACTTTTAATTAAAATTAAAACAATATTAATATCTTTATTATTTGACATATGTACTTATATAAAAAATTTTATTTTAGAAAACTTCCACAGAATTGAAAAAATTTATATGAACCTAAATAAAAAGTCTTCAATATCACGTAGTAGTATTATTAATAAAAACGGAAATCTACGGCGCCTACTAGGTGGCGACATTGAAAATGCATTTTTGTATTGTGTACATGATAGCTTAAAATTGGTTCATAAAAATTAATTAAAAGTTGGCTATTTTTCTAGTCAGCTACTGATTATCCGACAGGGTAGAAACAGCTTTTGACACTTGATGTTTTACAAATAGAAAAAAAGTAGGACATCTGTTTTTTTCTTTACACCTTTCAAACAAATGAAGAAACGTTGGTTGCTACGATTTGTTTTTTGAAAGTATCAAAAAGCAGAGAACAAAAATTCAAACAATTGACTTTTTAATTCATTGATACAAATATGAAATTATAATTATATTGATACAAATAAGAAATTATAAATAGCTTGTTTTCTATATTTCCCAACTATCTATATGTCGAAATTTCATAAGAGTTACCCTAATCATCAGTAAACTTTGGAAAATTTGAAAGATATTCTCAAACATTCAACTTTATATCCCGACAATCTAAATAAATTGTTGAGAATTTGGAAAGAAAACTACTCTAATAATTCCTGTCAAAACACAAAAAACAAGCTTTTTCATGTATATACGTCTCTAACATTTCTTTACACCTTTCCTATGAAATGTCGACTTATAGACAGAGATTTTTGTATATAATTGTAATAGTAAAAGAGAATGAATTATAGCAAGAGAGAATGAACAAACGACAAATTGAAACCCCGTGTGGCGTGATGCGCAGTAGGAAACTATTTTGTCAACTTTTCGACGTCATCTTAGATTTTGCTTCATGTTTTTGCTTAGCGCAACTCAAGGAAAAGCAGACCAAAACCACTATAAAAAGTTGAAATAATTTTATTATATTCGGCATATGTTTTTTTACCAAACACTACAAAATAAAAGGTGTTGGTGTATCCAAATTCAAATATCATGCAATAATTTACTGCTAATGTACATGAATGTACGTTTATTTTAAAACGTATTTGGGAGTTTCAAGCGGTGCCATATCGGACGTAATGTCCCGATATTTTGTATACCATAACATAAAAATTTTGTTGTTGTGCTAAGAAAAAAATAAAAACGTCATAGAGTAATATAATTTTAACACTGTTGTTTGATTTGTGGTAAATAAATGACTTAAACTTAATTCAGTACACTAAATTATTACAATTTTTTTGCATGCTACTTTTTGAAAACCTATCATATTATGACCACCTTTTGAATGTCGTTATTATTTTCATGTGTAAGTATTAATTATAAATAGTTGAACTTTATGATTGAGTATTGGATAGATGTTATTTGTCAAGTTATGAATCCGAAGAGTTATTTATCACGGAAATGAATTTTATAATAAATTTTTCTTGGCTGAAAATGAAATCCAACTCATAACCTAACAAACAACATCATGCAATATTCAATAATTATTTTCTTTAAGTGCTAAGCTCTATTTTCTAATAAATTTCAGTACCTTAAATGCACTTTCCATAAATTAAAATAAAACAAAAATTACAGACACTTAACGCCATTTATCAAATTTCTTTCAATATAATAAAAGGCCAGCAACAAGAAACTTTTTCTCAATATTGAAATCATAAGAAAATAACCATCGAAAATAAAATTTAATATTTCCATAATTTACACATCCTCCGTCTTTCCCTTTAACTCACTGAAGCAAGATTTTCTCAGCATATCCTTATCCTTTAAACATAATTTTCATAATATGTCTGATGCAAAAATTAAAAAAAAACAATGTTTTTCACACCATCATCCCTTTTACCGGCTAAGAAACTCAAAAAAGGACATCAAAAGAACACAAAATGAAAAAAGGCATTTTGTTGTTCTTGAAAAGAGGAAAAAGCAATAATTATGCATCATTGATTTTGTAGTGGGCGTTGGACTATCAATAACCAGCCAAGAAGTTAATACAAGTCCGGAAAACAGTAAAAGAAGATAAAAAATAAAGAAGCAATGAAAATGTCTATATCAACCAATACCAATATGCAGTTTTTTTTTCCTTTTTTATTTGATAAAATATATATTTGAGCAGAGTATATATACAAAGTACGTAAAAGCATTATCGTCTATTGAAGCCACATGGGGATACTTTGCAACTTCGTGCTTCTACATCATCTTTATTATCATCATGTTCATTGAATTATTTGCAAGCTGAGTGTGTATTTGAAGCTAAGCGTACACTTAGAAATATTTTAAAGCGAGGGTCGCAATGTTTTCTTAAAATATAACATAATTTAAGAATTCTACTGGAACTAAGAAAATAGATTATGGGGAACTGTAGTAGTGTTTGTGAAAGTTTGACTTGCACCTATAAATAACAATGGGGCAAGGCTAAAAAAAATTTTAGAACTAAATTAATTAAAACTGATCAGTAAACAGTGTATATATTGTATTCTGATTAGACTAACTAAAATTAATCCAACACCTCATAAGGTAATGAATTAAACTGAAGAGAAAATAATAATAATATATAAAGTAATCGGAAGACAGTGCAAAAACACAGGATGAAAGATAAGCACTACCAATTTCCGTTTTTTACTTATTCCGGGGTAATATTGTTCCAAAAAAATTATAATAATAATGATGATAATAGTAAAAAATATAGAAAACGCGGATGACAGTAAGAAAACACGTTTGCACAGGATGGAAGGCTAAACACTACATTGATGGAAGTTTCCATCATTGTTACTATATCACAAATAACGCAAACCAAAGAAAAGCTTTGTTTATTCAGAAGTCTTTATTATTTGGCATTAGTTTATATTAAAAAATAATATATTGGATAACCAATATTTTTGTTATTTGTCGAAAAAAAAAAACATAGGAGTTAAAAACTTTTGTTAAATATTTATTTATCAGCTATCACTTGATTAAATTTCATTAAACAAAAAAAAAAAAAAAAAAAACAAAAAATTTATTGATATACCGAGAGAGTTGACACGTAGAAACCCCATCACAATGATATTGTTAACATCAATGCAATGCTAAATGCCCTCATTTTTGACCCCATGACACTTTTCATCGCTGTGATGTTAACCATTACAGCAATTGCTCTAACATTAGTCATTAGTGGCAAATATGACAATAATTTCGTCAATGAAATGCTATATTGGCATCATGGGGTTGCTTTAACGGAATAATTTTGATGTGAGAAATTACTAAATGAAGTCAATATATCATCAATATAATGGCTCATTAATATCAGACAAATTATAATTTGGATTCAATTTGATGTAAAAATCTCATTGACATGATATAAGAAAAATGACTATGACTCGTATGTCTTTGTGTTGCATTATCATATTTTAATTGTGTGTATACTGCGTACGAAAGAATAGCCTGTTTCTTTACCGCGTAGTTCCTTTTTTAATTTTATTCTCTACGCTCTAATTATATTTCTTATTTTTGCAGCAAAAAATTTAACAGTATTTATTTTCAATATTTCGATAACAATTTGTTATCATCGTCAGGAAAATTAGTATAACATATAATAAAACGATCTTTTGCTGCAAAAATATGAAATATTTACCAAAACAAGATCAAATAATTAAATTTTAAACGTTCTCTTTATAGTTATACTTATTTGCCTTTGCTTATAAAATACTTGCTGTGATTACAAATTTACATTAATATGATGCATTATTACTACTTCTTAAAAATTAATTTAAATTTAAAAATAACAATCTCAACAACATAAATTTTTTTCAATAATAATTAGAAAATCAATTTTGACAAATTAGATATATAATAATTATTATTTAAATGTATCAGCGAATTGATGTATTGATGATACTCAATATATGACAAAATACTCTGATGACTTTTGCCATTTAGTTTGATGTCAGTTTTCATATTACTGATGATTACTTATGTAATATTGATGTCACAACCCTGATGACTCCAAGAAGCTTTTTTCTATGAGTGTTCAAGAGAATGATTAATTTAACAGCCAATAAAACTAGTATTTTCTTAATTTTCTAAATATTTTACACAAAAACCTTTCGGAAATTTTGCATTAATTTAAGCCGCAGACTTGCCACTGCAAATAAGAACTATTTGCGTTTCTGTCATTTAGGTTTTCTGTTGTTTGTGAAATAACATAGCCACCACGGCCTTGCACGCACAAACTTACTCGTTTGTCGAAAATTTCCGTAACCATTTTGCATAAATTTGGCTGAATTTCGTTCGTGAAACTTTGCACATCCGCCTTTAATACACGGCTGGTTGTGCGCTTGTTGGGTAGACCTGTGATTTTTAATAACTCCATAGAAAGATATATAACGGTAGTACTCGTAAATCACAGCATATAGGGAGCAAATTTTTATCACTGAAACAAAGGAGTACACGACCTGGAAATGTCTAATGCAGTAATTGAATTGTTTATCGCACTGTATGGCAACAGTCAAATATTGGCTTAAATGCAAACTTAACATTTTAACAGCTAGCTTTATATACAAGGGCTTAAAAGATCTTCTAAATTTATTCTTTTTTATTGGATGTCTAAGCTCTCCTAATGCGTAGTAGAAAAATTGTTAACGCTGAAAGTAGCTAACCACATGTTGCTTTTGAACTTTTTACGAACTTAACTCGTGATCCTCGTTTTTAGCACAAACGATGCTTGCCTACACATAAAAACAAACGCATACAATTTCTCAACCGAAAAGGAACAAATTATGATTTCTTGAACACACACACGCATACAAACAAAATCTTAGCTACCAGCTCAACCCTTTATGCGAGTATTTGTCTAAAAATGAGTATTCTCTAAGGTTATTACATCATCCTCATCGCTTCAGCGATGATGCCTTTGACTTGGTTCTGCCATTGCCATCGCCATCATCATCACCGGTGTCGCTTTATCATCAAAGCTAAAAGCAAAGCAACGTTAAAATACATTCACTCAAACTCAGGCGTTAAAGTTGCCACGTGAAAAGTCAGACACTTAGTTGTCATAAATTATAATACAAAAGAAGAAATTACGGGAGGTAAGCAGGGAATGGAGCAGAAATGAACTTGCACTTTTTTATTTGTTTTTTTTTTCTTTTTGATACTAGAACGACCAAACGAGTAAACGATGGTACGCCAGCTAAACTCTTTTAAACTCATTTATACATGCAAACAATTTGAAATAACCCTGAACTAAAACAACTTAGGCCAAGTACTTACAAGATTTACAAGAGTATTAGAAATAATTTTTGTTCTTAAACTTTTTACGCGAAACACATAAAAAAAGAAGTTGGTGCAAATTCTAAGTAGAACGAAAGACATGCAGAACAAGAAATAGCGAACATGTCTGGTGGTGAGTTATTGAAAAGTGCAAAATAAAAATGTATGCGAACATGACTGAGCCAAAAATATGCCAAACAGTGGGTTTTTTGGTAACGAAATTAACAATAGATTTTGACCATGATATAAATAAGGCAAAGCGGTACAGGTGTATAATATAATTGCGTCAGCATATGCCTTGCTACCTAATGGAAGTGCAATTCTACAGGTTGAACTAGTTCTATTGGCACAAAATGGGGACGCTGGTGGCCCAAGTGTGGCTTGCAAGGCTCATACAAGAGCCAACTCTCTGGCATATGTTTGTAGCCATATGAACAAACTGCTAGCTGAACAGCTCGGATAATCTAGTCCCTTCCTGATTGCAATTCACCAGACAGTCAATAAAACCCACACCTTAATGGTTTGATGGCCCAAAGTCCATTAAGAACATCAGCTCTTAACTAACTTACCTATCTGGCCGCTACTTTAGCGCACAAGAGTGCTTCGGGGACTCCAATAAAGTTCTACGGGAACACTAATAATCTGTGATGAGATCTGCGCACCAAAAAGAATAGAACCCGAGTTTGGAATATGTCATGGCACGGGAACATGACACGACACGATCCTCGGGAGAGAAATCATGTATAATATGTGTTTATTGGTCATAATATATGTTTATTTGCCATGTTCCAGAAAAAAAGTAGAAATCAATTAAAAAAGTGTATTCAATTATTTTTTCCTGTCTTCTTTGACCAAGAGTTAGTTATTGATTGCGGCAATAATAAATAAAGAAAAATAAAAATAACATTATATATAGAAATGTTCAGTACGAAAAGTTCAACTATTTATCATTAAAACTTATACGTACACTGAAAAGAGAATTCAATGCATCCGTACTTAATTCAATCCCAAGCGGTGTCAAAAGCATGATGTGATCGGATTTTCTTATATCAAGTACGGATTACTTGATTCCAGTACGAAAGCACGATATGAACGGATTTTCTCATATCAAGTACGGATTACTTGATCCCAGTATGAATTATTCAAGCACTAAATATTTGCTTTTAGATATATTTAATCCCGAATCCGTAGTTGAAATAAGTCGAACTTGATATTCATTTGCGAAAACCTGAGATCGAATCAATCTTAAAATGTGATAGATTCAAGAATTTTGAAGTTGATCCAATCCCGAATCGGTACTTGAATAAGATCTATTGAGTCTATTATTATTTACTCTATTATCTACTAATATTTATCCCAATCCACAAATATATATACAGCTTTTGCATTTTGTAGAAGTTATCCTAATCAACAGTAGACTCGGAAAACTTTAAAAAATATTTTCAAACAAACAAACTCCATCACTTTAAATAAATTAATGAGAATTCAAAAAGCAAAATGAGGAAATAATACAATAATAACAAGTAAAACAAAAACAGCTTTTTTCATAAAGAGCCTTTTATTACTGTCTCTCAGCACTTCATTCAGAAGTATATATTCGTGTCTTTGTTTTGGTATTTTTTCCTTGGTTCAAAAATTCTATACTTAATTCAAGAACTTTATACGCACTTGAAGACATTGAAGAAATAGTTTTCGAGAAAAATTCCGTTCTCGGCTTATTTTAAGAATACTTGTGTGTTAAAAGATACTTAAATTTAGTACGACGTTTTTCTCTCCATGTATATAGAGAAAAATATTGAATCTATCAACGGAAAAACTTAAAAATTGTATTTCATGCGGTGCTACTGTTAATTAAATATCATATTGAGCTATTGTTTAGCACAAACTAAGCAACTAATACGTTCTACAGGCAATAGCCTACATGTATGCATGTGTTCTTTATCTTTTTTTTTTTTTTTGCAATAATACGGGGTCACACAGAGCTACCTTTATGGTTTGAATACTCAAGCAATTTTTAGTTCGTCTATATTTTTTATTTTAATTTCAGAACTTAGGATATTTAACATGGAACAAAGGTGCAATGTGCCTAATATTACTACTGAACCTTTAGCATCTAACAAACCGCCTGGTTGAAAATTGTCGACATGGTACAGTAAGACACCTTCCACTTGTGGTCCAGAAGACAGAAGAAAATATCCAACGTTTTGCGGATAGTGTAGAAGATAGTCCAGAAACATTAACAAGAAGACGTTCAGCACAACTGAGACTATCGCGGGGCCCGATAGCCACATTGCACATGTTCTCGGGACATAATTTTTCATACCTAAGCCAAAGCCAAATATATTCTCCACTAAAGTACTATGTAATAATAATAATAATTAACATTTAACTAAAAAAGTTATTAAACATACAAACCATAGAGGTAGTTCTGCGCCGTCCTGTACAAAAGCAAGTATACAAAAACCATATGCTATATGAGCTAAACACAAATACAACTTAAATGAGGAAGATGGGACATTTAAGTTGATCCAATTTTGTAGTGAAAAATTTATTTTCAGATTAACATGAAACTCAAAGTTAAATGGCATTTAAATGCGAAGTGAAACACTGGACCTTAAAAGGTAACACACAAATTAAACCAGTTTGAATAAATTTAATTAATATTTCCAATAGATAAGAAGAAGAAGAAAGTAATATTCATTTTTAAACATTTAAAAATATATTGAATAGATATGCTTTTGGCTTGAGGTCCGTTTTATAAATTTTTTTATAAATATATAAATTATACAAATATTACATTAAGAATTAAGAAAAATAAAATCTTACATAAAATTTTTGCATTCACCTGAAAAGGAAAGAGTATATTATCAGGATGAACTCATTATACAATTGATATAAATGTTAAATAAATTAGGGGTAAAACTTTGCTTCTGCCGTTTTTCAATAGATTGTTATAGCGGTAAGGGGTAGTTAAGGTAAACAGATCGTAGATCGCATACTATAACCTTAAATATTTGTAAACATAACGCCATCGAAATATTAGTCGATTTGTATGTGCATTATAAAGTTATACTCGATCGAACATATCAGCTTACAAGACAAATTCTTATCATTATCGGCTGCAATTGCTGAAATATGTTTCAACGCTTCAAAAATGCTGATTTTGATGTCGAAGACCAGTATGGCGATATGCAGAATTTGAGACGTTGCTTGATCAAGATTCTGCCACACTCTTGTAGCTGTAGGCCAAAATTTCAGCTTTTTCATTTTTTAAAACCGATTATTTGATTATCGCAAATCAAGTACATCCACAACGTGTCACTGTCTAATGTAATGTAGCCTATCAATGAAAGAGAATAGTTAGTTTTTCAAAGATATTTTTATTTTTCGATATAGTCTCCTGAACTTCAATACACTTAGTCCAACGCTTTTCTAGCAATTCTATCCCTTGATTAAAATAGTTTTCCTCAAGGTCTTTAAAATAATGGTTTACAACTGCAATTGCATCTTCATTTGAGGTAAAATGCTTGCAAGCAAAGAATATTTTTTAGATTTGGGAACAGGTAAAAGTCACTGGGAGCTAAATCAGGAGAATAAGGTGGGTGTTCAAGCAGCTCGTACTTTATTCGTTGATTTTAGCCATTGTTAAAACACTTCCTCCAGCTTCAGTCCATTGTTTAAACGCTTAAAATCCACTTTATTTCGCTTAAAACGATCCAAACAAGCTTGAGAAATGTTTATTCTTATGCGTTTTTGGTCAACTGTTAACAAATGCGGCACCCATCTTGCAGAAAGCTTTTTCCTCTGTATTTCTTCATGCAAAATTAAATGGATTCGATCATTTGAGATGTCCGTGATATTAGCTATTTCACGCACTTTTATTCGTCGATCATTTAATACCATATCATGCACTTTGGCTACAATTTCTGTTGTTGCTGTTTTTGGACGTCCACTATGGTTTATCTTTAGCAACCGAATTTTTTACTGTTGCATACGAAGAAGCACTTTCCCCTAACACATTCACCATAGCATTATGAATTTCTTATCCCGATAAACCTTTTTTATGTAAATATTTAATGACACCACGCATTTCTAGTTTTTCCATTGTAAAAAAATCGCGGATGCGTCGTTTGTGAACACCTGTTTCTATATGAAGGAGTTACCAGATCGAAACAAAATTTAACATGTGTTCATAGTAGAGATGGAAATAAACACTAACTTTTTTCTGTTTATACCGCACTTTTTGTGCTAGGCTAAGAAGTTTCCGAAACGCCCTCGTAGATTTTAGGCTGGTTGCGAAATTGGATCATACTATTTTGTATTAATGAAACTCAGATACCATTAGGCCAACTTATCATGAGAAATTTGCTTGTGCTGGGCATTTTATGATGAAATTTAAAAATTAGCAATTAAAACTCTAAAAATTGTGTTTCTATAATCAACCTTTCGTGCATGTCAAATGGCATAATCAACCTCATACGTCTTTGCGTTAATGTCAGTTGAAAAAGGCGAAAAATAATGTACTACGGATTTTATGTGCACCGCCTTCTAATCGTATAACAAGTATAACTTTTTAGAATTTTCGACAGAATATAATGTCAATAAGTGGCGCTATAAAGCTGTATTGTAAAAAAAAACTTATGATAGCTTAATAATTGTTCCTTAATATTTCATTTTACTCCACTGTTTATAGCAAGATTTATGGGTATTTTAACAAAAAGCAATAACATGTTCCTTAAAATGAAATAAACTCAAAGGATGTGCTGGTTGGTTTTGGTATGTGCAAAGCTGAAATATAATGATTTCTTTACAGCATAAAAAACACATACATTCGCATACATATATCATTTTAACCCTCATAATTTTCTAACAAATAATATAAATATATAAAATGTTTTTTTCTGTTGATTTTTCATAATCCTCCGCAAGTTTATTCATACGGCAAAGAATTTGAAAAATTTGTTGCAAAAACGTCTGCTTAGTTTTCAAATTAAAAGTAATAGGAAGCAAAAGTCTGGAAAAATCCCGAACAATTGTTTTTCGCCCAAATTTGTTTATTATTTGAACTATCAAAACAGAAACATAAATCTAAAAGCAACAAGAACACGTGAAGGGTTGTTTTAGCGAAGCTTTCCAAATATGATAGAATAATGTTTACACATTTTTTAAAGTTTAATTTTGATTAACGTTTCTAGAATTTTTTATTTTTCAAACGGAAATAAGTAAAAAAAAATTGCAGACTATTGAGGCAACAGAACTGGAAACTCCACGATAGATATGGTCATTTCCACTGAAAACTCTATCTACATTGAAAAATTTCATTGTTCCATATTTTCATACAGAACTTAGGTCTAGTGTTAATGTAAAAAAACTTAGATTTATTCATAAAGTATTTTGAGATATTCACTGGCAACATTGCCAGTTTAAATAAATAATACATCATTTTATTAAATATAGTATACATATATAATTTTTATTAAATATAGTATACAGGGGTTTTGGATAAAATCTGAAGAATTTCCGCGGAATATATGTTTAAAAATATGGTTTAGACGTGTTGAATTATTGTCTTGTAGAATTTGCCATTTTAGTTGCAGACTTCGAATGCATAAATAAGAAAAGAGATGTTAAAATTTACTTTTAAACAGACCCAAATCAGCTGAAAGACAGATGTGCTACACGAAGCAGATTATGAATGTGGTTTACATCAACACCTTGAACCTTGACAGCCTCATCTGATGATAGACTAACTTCACGGGGTGAATTATTTACGATTTGCCATCGCCTCAGTGCAAGCCTCACAAAGGTCGAACCTTTTTGACATAAGTTTGTAGCCATATGGTTAACTCCCTTGCTTAAGAGTTTGGACTTTCTCATCCCCCCTGTATGCAATTTTCCAGCATTCAAAGGGAAAGCAAGGCTTAATAAGTTGGTAGGCCCAACACCTTTAAGAGCCTCAGCCCTTAACTAATTCACCCGTCTAACCACCACTTCTGGTTCCATACATTACAGGTATCTATTTCAAGGCAACAGCACATCGGCGGGCTATTAGCCCCCGAAAATCAGCATGTGTCATAGTTATCAGGTAAACTAATTTCCCTTCCTGGGATTTTAGGTTCAAACCATAGCCAGAACATTTCGGCCAAGGTACGCTCTTCAACCACGATCAGCGCCGAGATAGTTCCCAAGCAGAACCACCTGGGGCATTGCTGATCCCCGTTCTGCCAATTTCAGAAGTCCAGCAAAAAAGGGAACTCCTTGCTCTATATGCTTCAGAAAGAAGAGTGAACTGGTATGGGGCATGACAAGGCAAAACCTACTCCCCGTTGCATGTTGCTACATGGGACAGGTATATTGTACATGGTGTATAAATTCTTAAATATAAACCAGTGGTCCCCTAAAAAAATCATGAGTTCGCACAAAACATTTTGTTTCAAATTTTTGTGTTCATTGCCCATGGATTTTCCACGGACTTTTTGAACAAGAAAACAATGTAATTTTCTATGGCTAATAACACAAAGTGCAAAGAGAATAAACGGTATGCGTAAAATTTTATACTTATCTTTACTTTATTGCTCGAATTTTTTCAATTGAAAAAATTCAAAGAAGTCAAATAGAATACTCCGTAGAATTACAGATGCTCCATGGTACGTTAAAAACTCACGAATCCACGCAGTTCTGAACGTACCTTTTGTGAAATCTGAATTTGTGAAGCACGCGACAAAATATATTAACAAACTTGAATTCCATCCAAATCCTCTTGCAGCTAATATTCTTAATTTTGGTGGTCACACCCGTCTGAGAAGGAGGGATACTTTGGATACCATTAGAGCTCTAAACAGATGACTGTATTTTGAAATAATATTCGCATAAAAATAAATTTTTGTCCAGCACTGGCAGGACTTTAATCACAAAAAAATTTTTTTTTTCAGTATTAAGAATTGAATACTTATTGTCATTACATTTCTTATGTAGATTCAATAAATAATATAATAAAGTTAAAAAAAAAATTGCTCGAAAGCCACTTTTTTTGTTTATCTAGTACTAACGAATGTAAAGAGGGTTTAAAAAAACTGTGACAAGACGTCAGCGCACCAATGACAGGACTAATTAAACGCTAACTGCCTTTATACTTATTAAGCTTTTATTAGACAAATTTTCAGAACAAAACTTTTCTAAACATGAAATATTTTTTTATAAATAAGACAGTAAGAAGGATAAGATAAGCTAAGGACCAGCTGTTTTCTTCGCGGGCAATGATTCCTTCAGAAACCCCGATACCTAGCGTATTACCATGGTAAGCATAATGAACATTAAATCTATGTATAATTACATTATTCGAAAAGCTAAGCTGTGTTATTAGTGTTAACTTTGTTTTTTATTTCAGTGTCTGCTATCGTAATGGAATACCCCATATATAAATCAGAATGCATTTTTATAATTTAAAAAAAATATATTCAAGTATTTTGTCGAGGTTTTTCTTTGTTTTTTATAAATATAAGTAATGAATTGCTTTTGCTAACACGTGAGTACATACGTGCTGGATTTTACTCAGCGCAGTGTAACTCAGATTTATTTATTTGATTTTATAAAAGAATAAACAATCAACGAGATTGATTTCGAAAACTGCTTATATTTCGATTTTATTAAAATATAACCACATTCTTTAAAAAAATATTGATATTTACAAACACTTCTACTATAAAAATATTTCGGTTTTTATTTTATAAAATTTATTTATATCAAGAAAAAATGTTCAATCAATTCCTCCCTTAAATATTTGAAATAAAATAATCTCTGGCAAAAAGATACTAAATAATTTACATTTTTGCAAATTTCAAAAAAACAACGAATTCTGCACAGATAACATGCAGCAGCGAACGAACTGGGTTTGTTTGAATTACAAAGGTGTTTGGGGGGTTGCACGCAGTAAAACCCAGTGCGGGTATTTTTGCATGAATACTCGTATAAGAAACAGTTTATGTTGATTTCTATAAATTTAACAGCATTCTGTTATTAAAAAATAATGTAACAATAATTCCTAAAGAAGTGATGTTTTTAGCATCAGTGTGCGCAATTAAGGCCCAACGCGAAAATTTTCTCAAAATATTTTCGTTTGAAAAAAAAAAAAAAAAAAAAAAAAAAAAACTTGAATTTAGGAAGAAAAAAAAGCTCAAAATGTCAAACGCAAAAATAGTGTTCGTTAATTATGTCTAACATAACAAGAAGATAAAAAACAAATATTTTAATCAAAAATTCAATTCAAGCAAACCTTTTTTAAAGTTAGTATACACAGGGTGTCCGCCAGAAAGGAATCATACTTTGTTTGCTGCCATTTTGGTAAACATTAGTCTTGTGAGTTCATATTTGGCAGTGGTGAAGTAGACATGTGGCAAATTTATTATATTAATATATTCGAGAAACCAACGTGTTTTAATCGTTAATTCAATCGAAATCAACTATTGATACTGTTGCTTAAAAATTTTTCGGAGAAACAACGTGTTAACAAAATGCGCTATTTATCGTGTAGTGAACGGTTTCGAAAAAAGAGGGTCTGTAGGTGATAGGACTATAACGTACTGCAAGAACTATAACATACTGCAAGAACTATAACGTACTGTAAGACCGGCTGAAAACATTACTGCTGTTCAAGAAAATGTTTAAAACAATCCATTAATTTCAATTCGAGCTTGGCCTTCAAATACGTAATTTGTCCACAATTCTGCGCAAGGAATTGCATTTATCTCTACTTAACATTCAGTTGACATAAGAGCTTCATGCACAAGACCATTTACACCGCCAATAGAATGTAAGACCTCGACAATAACTACTCCAATTTGCATATTAATTTATTTATGAATAAACAGAATAGTTATGGGCAATGGATAACACTCAAAATAGTCATCAATCATTTTTCTATACATTAAAAGTGACAGTCTGGTGTGCAATTCGGTCAGAAGGAATCTTTGGACCTTACTTCTTTGAAAATGAAAATGGCGTAACGATAACTGTAGTTGGGGAGAGATATCATGTAATGATTGAAAACTTATTAACGCCACAGCTGCATGCTTTGAGCATGATTAAAATGCGGTATCAACAAGACGGTGCCGCATCGCATACAGCCAGGATAACAATGGAAACAAACAAAGTCGTATACCTTTCCCACGGACATCCTATATAACTACTTGAGGGCGGCTTAAGTACAAGAAAAATGTCTTACCAGACATCGTAATATTTTCAATAACTAGCCATCTTTTTCAATTATTTTCAAGCACTATTGCGTGGGTGTTTCAAAACTATGAAGTGTTTGTTCTGTTTTTAGATCTTTTTTGTTGTTTTAAGTATGGTTTCAAAATATGGAACTATGGGAACTATTGTATAGTAGTGAGCGGTGTGCTTTAGAACATTTTCTGCAGCCTTTTAGTAATTACTTATGTCTGTATTCTTGAAGTCTTATTTAATGGAAGTAGTAAAACTTCATTAGATATTTAAAAATAGTTGGCATGGTCTTAGAAAACTTAATTTTGAGAAAAAGATGTTCAAATCTTATTCTGGTTGTAAAATTTTCCAATCGCCCTATGTCTTTCAAGACTTGTACAAACAATAACTTCCTATACATGGTGAGCCTGGGTTACGTAACCAATCTCTTGCTAAAAACCGCAGACTATTATAACAACCATTTTAAGGATTATATGTGTTTCTCCTCCTGAAATTACTCTCTAAAGCGGATTCTTTATAATTGCATCATTAGTTGTTACCAACGCTTTTTCAATTAGAAGCTAAACTAAATAATTAAGCAGTGTATTATATATCAATTAACTCTGGGGCTAACTGCGAATTGCTTTTTGATTTTGTGTATAAAATCAATATTTTTATGGTTTACAGCTCATTATATGCTTTAAATACGTAACTTTAAGAAGTATAAAATAACTGCTTTATTTCCTTATAATTTATAAATTTCGCGTGAAAAAATTAATTCCTGACTAACTAAGAAACAGTTACAGTGGCGTGCCTACCTAACCTAACCTATTACAAAATGAACTGACAAGGACCCACGTGAGCTGGGCAAATAAAAATAAGCTTGGGAATTCAGCGGCCTGCCTATATAAGAAATAGTTAAAGATAGGAAAAAATATTGCAATATTCAGGTGTATACACTAAATCGGTTAAGCCGTTCGCAAAGTATGGTGAAATGTATTACAGGTAAAATTAGCCAGGCCTGTAAAAGATTACTAAGTGATAGAAAAAACCTAGAAACATACATAAGCTCCATGCAGGAAATCCACATATTTTTACTTAAAGGGCATTTTAGCTGTGGCATAGAGTTACCAGGAGTTACCAAAGTGTGTTCCTGCGATTTATCATAACCTGAATGTTTGAGCCAGGATAGGTATCCCAAGGTATTCATATCAACGCAGCATGTTTTGAATATGAAACAACCCCATGGCTGTACCCTTTGTTCTACCAAGAAACCTTTGCAAAAAGGTATGGAAGTTGATGCATGGCTACGGATCACTCTAGAAAACAGATGGCGCTTGTTTTATATACATATGTTTAAAGTAGTAGCACTTATTTTTTAAATATTATTGATTTACTAATTAAGATTTATACGAAATCAAGTTCTGTCTTAATTTTACTGAACAAATTTTTGACTTCATCTTGCTGCGAAAGTTTTTTTTAATGATTCATGTAGTGCAGACCAGTGTTGATAAAAGTCTCAATATACAAAACTGAGCTACTGCGATGATCGTCCATGTACCCTATAAAAATGTCCTCGCACTCCACGAAATCATGCATTCGGTTGATGTTTTGTTTATATTTCAAATAGCATTATCGAATAAAGTGCTTTTTAGGCTTTAGCTTTGTAGCTATTCGAAAATAGACTTTTGATGATAGTACGTGTTTGGACACCACTGGTTTTCACTTAAAGAGGTTTAAAGTCAGAATTTGCTAAAAATTTAAATTCCAACTATTTTGCAAATACATTAGTTCACATAATTTTGTCAGCTAAAGATAAATATATAGATACGTAACACGTCTAGCGGGTGCTGATGAATAGTGTAGCGACTACGAAACAGTTAGTTGTCCCCCATTGTAGTGTATTCTATTATTTTTTCCTGTCTTGTCTGATAAAGAGTTATTGATCGCGGCAGTTCTTGTTATAATTAAAAAATAAAAATAATTCTTGGTGAAAGCCGGAATATTACGAATGCTCAATAAGAAAAGTTCAACTATTTATCACTAATACTTACACATACTCGTATATACGATTGGTTTTAAGATTTATTCCTTTTGGGTTAGTTAAATAAATAATTTTTACCTTTATTCAATTAGCTTCATGAAAATTCTTCTATTTTTTAACATACGAAATTTAAAATTTTTATGATTCTTAATAGAAATAAAGTCTAAATAAAAATCATGTGACTAAATACTTTATATAAAATCTCCTTAAACTCTTAATGAAAAATAATGTTTAGTTTAAATTACCAACGGCAAAACAAAATATATTATATCACACAATATCCAACTGTGAGTATGTGCAACTCGAAGTCAGTTTTATGACCAAAAAACTTAAAAATATATAAAACACCACATAAAAATAAATATCCCTAGAAAAAATATACAAATCAAAAACAACAGGAGGTCCTTTTAAATCAACATCCAATACAGCACGAAAATTTACACCAAATAATGAACAACAGCAGTGAGTGGCAACTGAAAAAGTTTTCTCGTGCACAACACACAAACAATCAAATACACACCACCTACTAAATACATACTATACATCAACAAAGTAGCAGCTTACTCACATTCATACATGTATGTATGCACGCTGCTTCACACAACAAATCTAATATTCTCGATTTCAGAATGAGTTTTTATCGGAAACACAACATAAATCTTAACAAACACTCGAAAATTAAATAAATTTCAAAAGCAAACGCGTGCAGCACGCATTAAATTCATGCAAAAAAAATCACTATATGTTTAAAGGCTAAAAGGAATAACGAACTAACTAACACACATGCAACTACACAGCACAGCCTCACGCAAGCTCCGATAAATTGTAATCGTAAATTTGGCTGGTAGTGTAAATTAATACTGGCACATTTCGAACATGACATATGCAAATCACAAATCACAATCAAACAAAATAATACAAAAAAAAAAAAAAAAAAAAAAAACATCAAAAATATGAATAAACTTTAAATTCGTTAGTATTTTTTAATTCATATGTACTCGTATATAGTATATGTATGTAAAAGAGAAGAAAAAAAATCTACCCTCTGGTTTACAATTATCTGATGGATTTCGTTACATTGTTTGTCAAGTATTTGTTTTGCTTTGTTGTTTTTTAATTTTAATAAAGTGATGATTTGATTACAAAGTTGAATTGTTTTGTGAAAAATTTCCCACACCTAAACATTAGTAAACATTAGAAGTTCATACGTGGGGTAAGTGAAAAGAATTTTAAAAATATATTATATATTTGCCATGCAACTCAAAAGTTTGTAGCATAGAAACATGAAAAAATTTTAAGTTTGTGCAAACATTTTTCGTTGTTTATGGGAGTATTTCTTCATTTGCATAAATATTTGAAGCATATTTGCACGAAAATAGTGCAACATTTTGTGTTGTGTAGTGCTAAATTTGACTACATTATTAAAAATTTTGCAGATTAGTGTAGCAGAAAAATAAGCACACACAATTATTTTTATTGAATTACAGAAAAGTCTACCTTCTTTGTGGAAAATAAAAAGCTAAGATTGTAGAAAGAGAGACTATATTATATAAGTTAAAAAGAAATATCTTGGGATCAACAAACAAATCATAATAACAAGGAATATGCGGTTTTTTATGTTTAAAAGGTATTCACAATACACATTTGGCTTTTTAAGTTGTCATTGCTTTATTCAAAATAATGGGATATACATACAATAGAATATTTGAAAATTAAAAAAGTACGAAATGGTTTTAAAAATAAGCTTAAAATAACAGTGAATTAAAAACATTCGTATTATTGTGGAAAACAAGCGTCATTCTTTCTGTTCCATATTTTTTGAATATCGAGCGCCAGAGGTATTTTTCACATAAAACCAGATTTCGTTCTCTATTGCTTTAAGTTTATTTTTAAGATTATTTCTTATTTGTAAGCTATACATATCTTCAGAAGTTCAAAAAAACAATTATCATATGGAGAACACTATAGCAAAATATTAAAATCAACATAGTTTAAAAAAAATTAACACTCACTGTGCAACCTAAATTAGCTCGTCAAGCCTAATTTAACGTTAAAAAATCCTCATGTAAATACAAAATGTATGAGACCAACATAAATAGCCAATTAGTTAAGCGGATAACGCAGTCATCAGTCGCCGCTTCACTGAAGTAGAAAAACCACACCTTAGCGGTGGAATTAGAATTTCTAAATAAAATCTGCATATAAGAAAACCCATAGCTTAATACCACAATCTACAACATCATGATAGAAACAAGGTCATAAGCGGTGAATTTGGTTAGAAGTTATGAAAGTGTAATGCTCCCAAATAGCCCAAAAGAAAAACTGTGATTTGCTTTCATTATGACAACTTAAATAAACCTCAAGGCACACCGTCTAAAGAAGTTCAACAAGTTTAAAAATTTCAATTATATTATATATACTATTCATGTCATTTAATTTCAAGTGGGATTTCTCATGCCTAATACATTCTTTTTAAACATATATACATATGTAGAATTAAAATATGTATATAAATATATAAAAAATTCATATACAATTGGACTAAAATATAAATATGCATACTTATAAGATAAAAATCCACAAAAACAAAAAACTCAAAATGTGCAAATGCAATAGAAAACAAGTGTTAAATTACGTAAAAATAGCAGAAAAACTACTTGAAATATCATTACGAAAGGCGAAGGCGAATATGTATAAATATTGCGGTATCATGTACGTAACGTGACGTAAATTATCATCATCATTATATACATCATCAGCATAATCATCATTCACGATAGCTGCCCGCAGAAAGATCTTTTAACGGACCCGAGCAACCAACTAAGTTAAATCATAATTCGTTCTCTTATTAGCTCGTATATTGATCGCAGAAAATATAAATTTAATTTATTTAATGTTTGTTTAATTATACACTAATTAATTGCAAACTAACAGCATTTTTTATATTTATACTGCTAACAACTTTAATCTCACTGAGAGTTTCAGTTTTTAACACTACTACTGGGATGCGAAATTATGTTCGATGCGATAATAGTATAATTTGGTACTCTGTGCCGTTTACGCGAAATAGTTTGGAAATGAAGCAACACTGGTACCATAAAATAAACAATAGCTAAGAATAACAAAATAAAATGTGCGAAAGAGAAAAATTAAATGCGAAACGAAAACGCAATACGAGGGCGATTTGGAAACTTCTTAGCCCAGCATAAAAAGTGCGGTATAAACAGAAAAGAGTTAAGTGTTTTGAAAACTTCCACCTCTGCTATGAACACATGTTAAATTTTGTTTCGATCTGGTAGAAACAGGTGTTCAAAAAGACGCATCCACGATTTTTTACAATGGAGAAATTAGAATGCGTGGTGTCATTAAATATTTACATAAAAAAGGTTTATCGGGACAAGAAATCCATAATGATATGGTGAATGTGTTAGGTGAAAGTGCTCCTTCATGTGCTACAATAAAAAATTGGGTTGCTGAATTTAAACGTGTTCGTACAAGCATTGAAGATGAACCACTTAGTAGACGTCCAAAACAGCAACAACAACAGAAATTGTAGCCAAAGTGCATGATATGGTATTAAATGATCGTCGAATAAAAGTGCGTGAAATAGCTAATATCATGGGCATCTCAAATGATGATGGGTGCCGCATTTGTTAACAGTCGAGCAAAAACGCATAAGAATGAACATTACTCAAGCTTGTTTGGATCGTTTTAAGCGAAATAAAATGGATTTTAGGCGTCGTTTCATAACCGCTATACTCCAGAGACAAAACAACAATCCAAAGGCAAAAACAATTCAATCGGCTGGTAAGGTTATGGCAACGGTTTTTTTTTTTTGGACTTCAAAGGTATTTTATTGATTGACTATCTGCAAAGGGTAAAACAATAAATTCAGAATACTATTGCAACCTCTTGGATCAATTAAATGTACAAATTCGAGAAAAACGTCCTTCATCAATACAACGCACCAGCGCACAAGAGTGTTTTAACAATGACTAAAATCAACGAATTAAAGTACGAGTTGCTTGACTACACACCTTATTCTCCTGATTTAGCTCCCAGTGACTTTTACCTGTTCCCAAATCTACAAAAAATTCTTTGCTTGCAAGCATTTTACCTCAAATGAAGATGCAATTACAGTTGTAAACCACTATGTTTAAGACCTTGAAGAAAACTATTTTAATCAAGGGATAGAATAGATAGAAAAGCGTTGGACTAAGTGTATTGAAGATTCAGGAGATTATATTGAAAAACAAAAATATTCTTGAAAAACTAAAAAACTAACTATTATCTTTGATTGATAGGCTAGGAAGTTTCCAAACCGCCCTCGTACAGGGTACCAATTCTTCGATAACGAACCATTTTTCTTTCGCATCGCAATAGAGAGGAACCCCCCAGAACTATGTTATTTACATAGTTTGAAGTAGTTCCGTTGAATGCATGTGTTATATTTTCTGTGATTATCACTTCTTTGCCGGTGTTTTAGAATTTAATAATTGAATTCAAATAGGAAATTAAAAAGCAAAAATTTTGATACCAAATACTGCATATAATGTTAAATTGAATAAGCGTATAATATCAATTTCGTGATAAATTGTTTTTAACATTTCGTTTTGTTACAAAACAAATTGTAACGTTATCAGCCAGAGATGGAAAATCTTGCATATACCTCAACACTGAAAGGCATACAATTTGCAATCATAGTTCATAATTTGAATTACAACAACATTTGAATCGCTTTATTTGCATATTTTTATTATAGAAAAGAGTGGCCCATCAATTGGTGTTAATTTTAAGTACTTTTGATTTGGATTAATATTTTATGTAGATATATGAATTTGTTCTTGTGGAATTTGTTAAGAGCTATAATTTAAAATCAAAGCGAACATAGTATCAATAAATATGGATTTGCTTTTGTTTAAATATGAAGTATAATAAACAATATATATTATGAGTTTCTAAAATGTTAACGTTTGATTTCCAGACTAACTGTCCAGATAGTAAATAGGCTAAGCTAAGGATAGGGACATGTTTTTCCAGCAAGAGTTATATTTTACCATGATCATAGGTAAGGAGGGGAAACAATACGTGAGAAGACCAAGTTATGTGCAAACTGGTGGTATTTCCAATTTATTTTCTTTCACCCTGACTTTCTTTTCCGGTAGCGGCTTGCAAACAAATATAAAATGATATTTCTGTGGCACGGGATAGGAGGCTTAGCACCTTTTCCGGTAGCGACTTGCAAACAAATATAAAATGATATTTCTGTGGCACGGGATAGGAGGCTTAGCACTTTACAAACTACCATCCCATTAGCCGATAAGTTAGAAGCCGGAAATTTATTGCATGCTCGCTAAACGCTTTACGAGTAGTGTAACAACTTTTTCTTCTTAAATTCTCAATAACTTATTTAAATTGTTGGGTAAGAACGTTGAATATTTGATAATATCTTTCAAAAATGTCCAAAATCTACAAATTTTTAAAGTCTACTGATGATGGGTAGATCCTATGAAATATAATTTTTCTTTATAAATAAATCAGTAAATTTACCACGATCAGCATTATTTTTGGAGAAGCGTTACTCACTAAATAATATATGTATTCTTTGTGGGACCTCGAATTACAGATAAATCAAAAAAACTACTAAAGAAATAAGCTTTGAATACTACCAGCGTATCAATACTTAGTGGGTGCTGATGAGCAGTGTAGCGACTGCGAAACAGCTAGATATCTCCCAGCTTTAGTGTATTCAATTATTTTTTCCTGTCTTCTTTGATCAAGAGTTATTATAATTAAAAAATAAAAATATTTCTTGGCTTTAGACAGGATTGAACTTGAGCCGGACGAATACCATCATATAATATTAGATATATTTATCTTACTACCAACGTTAAGTAGCATTTCATACAGATAAATATTTTTTTCAAAATTTTATGTAATAAATCTGGCTATGCATTTTATAAAATTTTGGGAGTTCACACCATATTTGATAAATTTTGCAAAGATCATAGCAATATCTAGATCTTAGCCAACGATTGCAGATAGTATTTTGAATGCAGCTAAATACTTGAACATGCTGCAGCAACTGTTATATAAATTGACTTTTTTTCTATCATTTCTGCAATTTTAAGACCAATATCGTAATATGCCTCTTAGGTTTTCATAATCAAATTCAATATTAAACTTTTTTCAAACCACTCACGTAAATATCTACTCGTTTGTAAAAACACAAAGGAAAATATATGCTAACAACCCCTTTTTTCTATACGCGGATTATTCCTTCTCTCGGCTTTCCAGCTGAAACCCCAAAAATCGTATTTTGCAAAGCTTTCACATGATTATTAAAATAATAATATTTTTTGGCAAAGCTTTTTTATTTTCTGCTTAACCTGATCCTTATAAAATCCAAACACACATGCACAAGCACAAATACTGTTTGCAAAGTATCTGTTTATGTATGTGTATATATTTATACACACAGCCAAAAGTATTTATGCACATATCCTAAACAAAATACACAAACAGGAGTACTGGATCTCATAAGCAGAACATGAACAGGGCCATGGCATATCCTCTTAAAAATCTTTCGTTTTTGGCTTTGTTTTCATCTCATGGCAGTTGTTCTTGTGTTTGGTTATTCAATTTTCATTGTTTATCAATTTTATGCTTATATTCAATCAGAAGAGGTTTCATATTTTCCATTCATTTATTTGCTCTTCTAAGAAATTATTTTTTTTTTCGGTTCTTATTTTTGTTAGTATCTACACCATTTAAATTTGTCCATGCTGATAAACTTTTTCGATTAGCTGATGCGTACTTCAAATTTTAATTATGTCAAAATGCCGGAAAGTTTTCAAAAGTTCTTTTTTTTAATGCTTTACATCTTTGACGGATACTAAACAAAAAATTGCTAACTGATAAATTTTGGCTCAACAAATTTTACGAAATCAAAAAATTCGAATAGAGGACATGCCATGAAAGATTATAATTTTTAATTCAATTATTGTAAAAGGGTTGGTTGCTCAGTCAAATTTACCTACATATATTTATACGTGAGCATCCACAGACTTAAAGCCGTTCAGATTAAAGAAAACGAATAAAAAGCGTTTGATTTAAATATAAATATGTGTGTATGCGAACGAACATCCTGAATATACATAGCAATGAAATCAGTTAGGGGGAGTCAAGATTGTTTTTATTTTTCATATTTGAAAATTTAACAAACCAGGTTCCAATTTTTCATGCACAATGTAAAGTATTTAAATAAAATATTTTATCTTAATATCAAGTCATATTGAATTAATGTGATATGCTGAAAGTACCTAAATAATATCCACATGTGATGCACGTTGCTCCATCAGAAGTCATCCTGAGTTTTGTATGAGTAATTGCTTTTCAATTTAAATAAAACACAAAAAAAGCTATATACAGAAATCCGTAATTGCGCTGGTAGCTGTTTTCTGATACATGATGCTCTACTATGAAAAGTTACACAATCAACAAATAACAAAACTTTATTATCAAAATTTTGGTTAAAACCCCATTTTTGGCAGCGAGACCTATTTTTTGGTGAATGTCTTGCATGATAAGTAAAGTAGACGTATGTGGGATGACTCCAACACAGGAGAAGTTTAGTTGGCAATTCATCCACAAAAAGATACTGTGTCGTCATTGATCCGGAACTTGTTCAAAATAACGTTGGTGAGATGCCAACCATCAACTTATGCATACATATCGCATAGAACATACCACCAGGAACACTCTGCATGAACGATTTGCAGGAATAGTTATTTTTTGCAGGTACCACCAAGGTTGTGAGATCTGAGGCTACTAGACCCTTACATATCGGAAATTATAAAGCCGCGTGTATGAAAAATTAAACTCATAACCTCGAAATAACCAACAATGGCCAAAACCAGACTATTCTGTGTGCAGACACAGTCGACAGGTGGCAGAGATAAAGTCTTATGTTGAATTAGAAGCCAGCACAATATCCTCACAGTTAGGTGGGAGAGGAAAACCAGAAGTTTTGTTTATCTCAAAGCTTTAGAGTAAAGCTACGTGCACACGGTTGTCAGATCTTGCAATATTGCCAGTAAAATTGTGTGAAAATTTATTAAATCGTGTGATCTGCCAATTTTTAACTTACAACGTTGTCAGAAAAACCATTGTCAATCAATTGTAAGATGACAATGTTGTCAGGCATCTGACAAACGTGAGAACACTCTTCGTCGGCATTGAAATTGTAAGATTTTCTTACGATCGCATGAGCACACAATTTACTTCTGCGGCACAATTTTTCATTGTCACTACATTGTCAGCATGTTGCCAGATCTTACAATATTGTAACCGTGTGTACATACCTTAAGTAAGACTATACCAAAAAGATGAAAAATTTATTTAAAATAAGATATAAAAATATGCTTAAAACAATGATAAATAGCTTTGGATCCCGCGAAAAATTGGTTTCAAACTACCATTTCGCAACTATTTAAATGTGAAAATTGGCAAAACTATTGTCACCTCGAGCAAATATATGACAATAAAAGCATATCCGTCACCTTTAAGTACTTTTCGAAATATTTCCAGTAGAAATATATTTTCGATTCTCAAATGGATTAAATGGTAAAAAGTATTCCTTCACTATTTCTATTGCAGTCTTTTAACTACCAAATACTTGTATATTTGAAAATAGTTTGGAAATGAAATTTTAAGCATATTTCGAATGGAAACGGTGCCAACAGACAAAAATTCTTTTTGATTTTCTTAGAATTTTGGCTTTTGTCTTTAAGAAAATTTCTAACATTGTTTTTGCTTTTTGTTGGTTGTCTTTTAAGGCCAAAACAGTGAGAGTGTAAGCATAATTGTAATTAAATTTGGATCTTATCCAATATTATATAAATCATTATGCCTTTTTATTGTCGACAATTCATTTTTCGTTACCAAATGAATTCAAACAAAACCAAAAAAAAGCCCGGAAGAAAAGGATGAAGATTTTATTGTTTTTCTTACATACACATTTCTTTTACTGGCTCTTACTATTTATTCTTTTTTTTTTTTTTTTTGGTCTATTTGGCTTCCAACAAAATCGTCTGCACGCAAAAAATAGTTTGGGAAACATTTCTTACGAAGTTGTGGGGAAATTATTATATTTAAAAAAGAAAGATAAAAGTTTCCTACAGATTTTATTGAAATATTATTGTCTTGATGATTATGTGGAAAGGCAGAATTTTGCAAGACTTTCGCAAATTTTCTTGCTGCTGTTTTTATTTTATTGCCACTGGTATGATTTTTTGGCATTTGTCTAGTCTGCCAGCATAAACATGAAAATGAGTTGTCTCTTAAAATTATTAATACAAAAAAGGACATCAATTTGATATTGTCGCTTGATATAATTTAATACAAAAAAAAAAAAGAATTGTAGTCAAATGGCACTTTATTTGCAAGCAGCGATCTGAATGCAAATTAATTTAAAGTTAAATTTTTTGCATTAAGGATATGCTTCGATTGAACCCATAATACTCGTATATGCACACTACAACTTCAATAAATTAATTTACTCTCGGAGCTACTTCCACATCACATTTACATCGATAAAGGTATTTAAGATTGTGCCGCAAACATACTAATTATCATTACGAATGCAAGCTTCTCTCATAACCGCAAATTGTTAAAATGGTATATCTCTTGGCACCATTATGATTGTGGTATTAAGACGCCTTTCCTTTTATAATTTCGTTTAAGTATTCTTGCCTTGTTAAGGTTGTTCATCAGTATTTTCACCGCAAGCCGAATGCCATTTCAAAGGTAGTTTTATACTTCGTAACCTTATGATTACCGATCGGAATATAAATTGCGGATTGCGAACTGGCAATCTGAGTTATTCTAGCGACTTTAAAAAAAAAATCGGTTCAATAGTTGGCAACATCATCTTGGGAAGTAAAGGAAGCCACCAATTTTTACATCACCGATTCGCAAACAATTTCACTCTGAATCCTAAAAATTCAGGTCGTCGACATGTTCACTCAACAAAACCAAATGGTGGCAATTTTACTTTGCGATTACCACAACACATGCCAGTGGGTTCACCTGGAAATTAGGTTGCTTTACAATATGCACATGTCATCGTCATTTAAACGAAACATCCGTGCGGACTGTCTGTAGTCTATTTCACACGAAAAAACTAAGGGCAGCATATTCCATGTCTCGTACAACACGACGTGGAAATAGTGTCAGTCGTGGCAAGGCTGTAATTCTTGGATTTGGATCCGCAGATGTAATTTGAGATCGTGCATCGTATTAAAAGTAGTTTAGCGGTGGTCGTTGATCTTCAGTTTGTGATCTCCTTTAAAGTAATCTATTATTGGAACGATGTGCGTGCCGACCTACATATGTATATGTATATGATGGATTCATTATAAGCATGAAAAATATGTAAAGTCTTTATTATAACACGCTATCTATAATGCAGAAATAGACATATGGTGCCATTTACCGTATATCTATGAAACTTAGATATTCAAGGGCAGAGCAAAAAATATTATTTTAAATTTTATTCTTGTCCTCTTCACAGTAATCCCCCTCAGATTATATATAATTTCTTTATTTTAATATTTAGTATTAAGATCTGAATACTTATTGTTAGTTCATTTTGAAGATTCAATAAATAAAAAACCCTTAAAAAAAAAAAAAAGGAATATATATACATACATATGCTAGCGTTTTTTCCAATCCTCGAAACACTCCTGAAACGCGCATTTTGGTATCGCCAGCATCTCGTCTTTTAATTTTTCTTATATCTACTCAATCGCAGCAAAACGCTTTCCTTTCATCGGTGTCTTCAGTTTTGGGAAGAGGAAAAGTCAGCGGTGGCCAAGTCCGGTGAAAACTGTGGTTGAGGCATGATAACGGTTTTGTTTTTGGCCAAAAACTTACGCACAATCATCGGTGCGTTATCATGGTACAAAATCTATGATTGTTTTTTCCACAAGGTGATATTCCTTATTGACCGTACGACGTTGTGGCAAGAACTTATAATGCACCACGCCATTGCAGTCTAAGAAAACAGTGAGCCAAACGTTCGCATTTTACAGAACTTGACCTACTTTTTTCGGTCTTGGCTCTTCTGGGCGCTTCCATTGGAAAGAGTGGGCGGCGGTTACAATGTCATAACCATACACTCATAATTCTTCACCAGTTATGACCTTTTTGAGGAAATCTGGATCGTTGTTGACGATGTTCAACAGCTCCTGAGCAATGTTCATGCGACGTTGTTTTTGCTCAAAATTTAGTAAATTTAGTAGAAAATCCAAGAGAACACCAAAACACGGCCAACCTTTTTATCTGTCAAAAACAAATCCGAAATGGCTGATATTGCAAACATATATAACAGACATGTGTACCAACAAACAAAAAAAAACCAAAAAAAAAAAAAACAAAAATGAGAAAATCAAACATATGTAAATCACGAAATTGGAAAATAACGGTCATCAGGTTAGCGCCGCCAAATACTCATTTATTTTTTACCTTTTCTAGCGCAACACTGCGCGCAATTTTTGTTTTCTTTTTTGCAATCGTCATATGCTAAACTCAATAAAAGAACCGTTACATATTATTTTATATTTTGTGTTAGTTTTCACAAAGTACTTTGCACTGATTCTGTTTCATCAGATTAGCGCCCCCAAGTAGAATTTAACTTATCTAGTTTGCCTTTGCAATTACTGTTATCAATTTTATTGTGCGGCTTGAAATATTCAATATCGCTAAGCAATTGCAAAATATGGGGAAAGGAACAGTTTTATCTTTGGAGCAAAAATCGAAAATTGAAGCCTATTGTGACGCAGGACTATCCCTCCATAAAATTTCCGAACAAACTAGAAGACACAGGAAAACCATAGCCAATTTTCTTAAAAATACAAAGTATGGAGAAAACTGCATAGGCTAGGTTAGGTTAGGTTAGGTTGTACAGGCCGCCAGTTTCATGAAACCAGCCCACTTGGGTCCTTTTGGTCCCGTTGTGTTGCCTGAGGGAGAAGTGCAGCCCGCGAGACTTACACTTCCCCCGACGGTTCAGATTCAAACCAACCCGAAAGCCGGATAAAGGAATCCAGTCCGTTCACTCGGCATTCCGATATATCTGCTAACCCGTGCAGCATCGGTCCGCCTAAGTACAGCGCTCTCATAGAACTGAGAGCCGGGCATCGACAGAGGAAATGCTCCACACTTTCCTCCTCGTCCTCATCCCCGCAACTTCTGCAGAAATCATTAAATGGAAGATTTAACCTCCTAGCATGCGTCCCTATGAGACAATGTCCTGTCAGAACTGCCACCAAGGTACGCAACCTTTGACGGGGAAAACCCTTTAAGACCGCAGTTCTACTACGATCATACGCAGGCCATGTCAGCCTTGCTACTCGGCAGGTGACCTCACCAGACCATCTGTCCTGTGCAGTCCCTACAAGTTGACGCTGCACTTGGTTTTTACAGCTGTTAAGCGGGACTCCAACCATCGTATCAATGTCCCCTCTCTGTAGACGAGCTCCGGCTTTCGCTAGCTCATCCGCCACAATATTTCCGGGCACTCCACTGTGCCCCGGTACCCAGAAAAGCTCCAGGCTCGAATGTCTCGCTATCTCATTAAGAGATATCCGGCATTCCTGAACCAACCTGGACGTCGTATAGACACCCACAAGCGCATTTAACGCAGCCTTACTATCAGTACAGATTTGGATATTCACCCCGTATACCCTATAGTACCTCAACCAGTTAGCTGCTCTCAAAATAGCTGTAATTTCAGCCTGCATTACGCTACACTCATCGTATAGCTTAAAACTGATCCTCTTCTGATACTGGGGCATAAAGATACCACCACCAACTCCCATGTCCGACTTGGATCCATCTGTGAAAATTTCAAGCACGTCCTCTTGGCGACCCATTTGGTTCGCTGCCGAGGCCGTCCTTGATAAGATCACGTCAAATCTCTTGTCGGGCATTAGAGCTGGTGCACAGTAATCAATATACTCCGGGAGGTCCGTTATACTTTCTATTATCGAAGCGTGACCTTCTGTCGCTTCTTTCCACATCTCACTGGCTTTTAGCCTAATTGCCGAGCACATGGCCACTTCCTTCGCCATGAGATCAGCTGGTAGCCAATGCATCATCGTAATTAGTGCTTTAGTTGGCGTAGTACAAGAAGCACCACTTACCATCAAAGCAGATGACCGCAGTATCCTTTCTATGAATCTGCAATAGGTGGTTTTCTCTAAAGCCGTCCACCAAACAAGCGCCCCATACATTAATATGGACTTTATTACCATGTTAAATAGCCAGCAAGAATTCCAAGGATTTATACCCCAGGTCTTCCCAATGGCCTTACGACACAGGTACAAGGCAACAGCCGCCTTGTCCGCTCTAAATTGGACATTCTTCTTCCAAGACAGTTTTGAATCAAGATAGATTCCCAGGTATTTGGCACTATCTGTCAAACTAAGCTCAACGCCCTTTAGGGTTGGCAGATCGAAAGGAGGAGTCTTGTATTTTCGGGTGAAAAGTACAAGCTCCGTTTTTTGTGGATTCACACTGAGACCACTATGGGTGCTCCACCCATCTATGATCCTCAGTGCGGAATTCAAACACTGTGAGAGGGTGTCCGGATATTTACCCGACACCGCCACAGCAATATCATCGGCATATGCCACAGTCTTGAAACGCATGGAGTCTAACTCCACCAGTAATGAGTTTAGGGCAAGATTCCATAGGAAGGGAGATAAAACTCCCCCCTGCGGAGTACCCCTGTTTGCCACTCTGCATATGGTGGCCCGTCCCATACTAGATGTTATGACCCTTTCAGTCAGTAGACTCCATATGAGACTTATAATCGGCTGACGAATGTTCAGCCTTTCCAAAGCCATAGTAATGATTTTTGGCGCAACATTATTAAAGGCTCCCTCTATGTCAAGGAAGGCCACCAATGTATACTCCCCTTGCTCTAGAGAATTTTCTATGTACCCCACGAGCGAATGCAACGCAGTCTCAACGGATTTTCCCTTAGTATAGGCATGTTGAGATGCAGATAAACGGCACGGATTTATTGACATTCTAAGATAGCTGCATAGGCTAGATAGGAGAGCTATACTGGGGGAAGCATCTAATTCTCACTACTCGTCTGCCAAAATTAAGGAAAAACTTATGTTAAAGCCAACTTATCAGTGGTGCAAAGGGTAATAAGAAAAGCAGTGTATATACGGAGACAGAAATTGACAGAGAAACCACCACTTAATACGCTAAGAAAGGAAATGCGCTTAGATTTTGCCCGAACACACATAACATGGTCTGCTCAGTGCAAATACGTAATCTTCCCAGATGATTCATATATATATATATATATATATATATATATATATATATATATATATATATATATATATATATATATATATATATATATATATATATATATATATATATATATATATATATATATATATATATATATATATATATATATATATATATATATATATATATATGTATATATATATATATTTAATTATTTATTTAATTATTTCATTTCTTTAAAACGTTCTTCAATGAGCGAAAACATTGCTATGAGACGGAAAATTTATTAACAGGCGTACTTTTAATCAACTTTCATTTCATTTTGTGCACTTTTCATATGCATATATTTTTAATTGGTTTAATGTATTTCATAAATAGACTCCTACTGTTTCTTTTAGCGCAATTCAAGCAAAGATATCGAATATCAACTCATTTGGCTTTCGCATGCTAGAGAGAAAAAAATTATGCATAAAAAAGCCAAACACCAACAAAACGATAAGAAAACCATGAAAATATTCGAATAATAAAATTTCACAGACACATAAATCTTTGAAACATAAATAAACTGATTAAAATTTATGAGAAACTGATTCCTTTTTAAAAAGGATTCAATTTCTTAAAAGCAACGCATACAGACACAACTACAATAACAATAATAATTCTTGCAAAGTATAGATTACGAATGCTGTGATTGTATCTTTGTATGAATAAATATTTAAACAAGAGAGAGAGAGAGAGAGTTTTTTAAGGGCCCATTAATCCAACACAACTCAAACACGTGGCCATGACGGCGTTCAGCAATCCGACAGACGGGATAGTTGGTTGGTTTCGTTTTAACTGCTTGAAGGAATAAGCAATTCAGAGTTACAATTTTAATCAGATTGAATTGGCAATAATGACGTTTTTATTGAAAGGTCAAACAAATTATGTTGTATTCAAATAGTTGAAACCCTTCGACTCAACTCCATCTTTCTCTGCAAATCGCTTACGGCTCTTGTTTCAATCTCTTTTCTTCTGGGATTTGATGTGATTGTTCTGTTGTTTGGTACTTTGCATATGTTAAATGTTATTTTTGCCCAACTGGTTACCAAAATTCATCAAGTAAGTTGGTTTGGAAGATTTTTCATTTTTTTTTTCTTTTGTTAGTCTTGCAATAGAAAACAAAACAGACTTTGCAAACAAAAACCACCACTTGAAAGTTTTTAGTACTTTATTAAACGCGTGGCCACTGTTAGAAAATGCGTATGTCCGTAAAAAAATATGTTGAGCTTTGAACAATGCGAGTGGAGAAAAAAGAATAGAAATAAATTTTTAACGAAAACTGAAAAACGGCGGATATGAGCTCAGACGCCTCTTACTTTTGTTGAATTACCAGAATGTCAAAGAGTGCATTGCATACAGTTTTCGGAAAATCAATGATAAAATTGGTGTTTAAAGTACATAATATTTATTTAATGCAGTAGTATATGTAAATTGAAAAAATTGTAAATAAAATAGAAAAATTCAAAAAGCGAAACAAAAAATTTAATTTAGCTACAAATTAAAATATAAGAAAATATTTTAGAAAATCTATTTGTTTAATTAACCATACGATATTAAAATTGTCAAATTATACCTGTAATGGCCATTATAAAAATTTAAAGATAAAATTCTTGATAGTTAAACTTTTTAATATTAATTAACGTGAACTATAAAGTCACCATTAAGTTTTTCCGACTTTTAGAACTGAAATTAACATGTATTAATATATTCAGCATAAAATATGGCAGCTTCAAATGCTTAAAGTTCACTTTGAAATTTATCATGAGAATAAACCTGCTGCTAACTTATCAGTAACTTTCCAGATTAATATTAACTTGTAATAACCATAAAAAAATTATCTGTAAGATAAAATTCTAATGTTAACTATTCATTAGTTGTAATAATGGCCCTAATGGCCATAAAGTGCACATTAAGTTTTTCCCATTTCTACAACTGAAATTAACGTATTTTCAGCATAAAATGTGGCAGCTTCTAATGCTTAAAGTTCGCTTTGAAATTTACCATGATGATAAACCTGCTGGTTTCCAGGTTAATTTTAACTTGTTATAAGCACAAAAAAAAAAAAAAAAATATATATATATATATATATATATATATATATATATATATATATATATATATATATATATATATATATATATATATATATATATATATATATATATATATATATATATATATATATATATATATATATATATATATATATATATATATATATCTATACATCTAAACGGTAACATCCTAAAGTTAACTATTTGTGGCGACTACTAATGGCCCTAAGTGTTCTAAATAATTTTAGAATATTTTGTTTATGAACAGCGATAATTAACATGATCAGACCAAGCTATTGTGTTATTAAAAATAGCTCACAGGTTTTTCCAAATTTAACTACCTCTTTTGGCTGATTATTTATAGATAAATTTGATATTATAACGATTTAGAAAGCCATTTTTGAATTACATCACATTTTGACTTTTTCAGATTTATCTCTAAACTATTGATGAGGATAAAAAAATATGCTGTTTTGTAACATAATTGTCACAACTTGAAAACACTTGTACGTCGTCAACATACACATTTAGGTTTTAATACCATATCCACCACTGTATATAACAGAAATGTGTACCAACATAACAGAAAAAAATGCGAAAACCGTAAATTGTAAATACGTAACTCACGAAATTTTAAAACAACGGTAATTTTTTTTTATCAGACCACGTATATTAAAAATTTCCAAAATTGCATGCATGCAAGCCTTAAAATTTAATATCTTGGTTCTTTGAAACGGTGTAGGATGTACTTCACTACATCCGATGTATTTTTACGTAATACACGTTCATCGTCCAGAATTTATCCATTTGTGGATGATTACCTGGTGAATGGTATAATGCATTATAGATGGAGTTCGCTCTTCAGCCCTACCGTACGTGGTGCAGACGAATTTCTCGTGAGTTATACTGTTGGAAAGTTCACGTCAAACATCCACAACATCTACCTCTTCTTTCCTATTCTTCACAATCCATTTTTCTAGCTCCACACTCACAGAAAAAAGCATCTACATATTTATGACGGCAGGTCATCAGAACTATGATATCAATTGTAAGTCATCAGTAATATGAAAATTTAGTATCGCCAATGCTTCAACTGTGGTGTCATCAATTTACTTACAATTACATTTTATTAATAGTTATAGTACATCTAATTTGTCAAAATTAGTGTTATAATATTTTCTATTTATTGTTGAAAAGGAATTTGGTTGTTAAAATTATTATTTTAAAAAAGTAAATTAATTTTTAAGAATTAGACAAAAAAATGCATTATATTACTGACATTTACTCATCATATGTGACGTTAGTTACATAAATATAACGACAGCGTAGAGTAGAATAAAAAGTAGAGCTACGACACACAATTAAAATATGATAATGCGACACACAGACATTGCATTGATGGAAAGAAGTCATCAAAAGTATTATTAGAACATTTTTAATTCTCATTGATTTCTAGAAAATGGGGAATATAAAGTTGCGTGTTTGAACATATTTTCGAAATTATTAAATTGAACCGGAGTTTAGTGTTGATGATAGCGTACCCATGGTATTGATGAAGTTTCGTCATCAAATTTACTTCACGTGCCATTTTTCTGATGTTAATGGGCTATCACATCAATGCTATTGAATCCAAATTATAGTTGGTCTGATGTTAGTGCGGCATGCTGTTAATGATATTTTGTCATTACAATGACTTCATTTAGTAATTTCTTCGGTATTGGAATTTGCTTTCATTAAATACATGCTCACATTAAACGTATTCCAATAAAGCATCCCCATGATGTCAGTATGACATTTCATATAAGAAATAATTGTCATAAATGTCGCTGTTGATAATTAGAGCAACTGATGTAATGGTTAACATCACAGTGAGGTCAAAAATGATGGCTTTGCATTAAAGTTAAAATACATCACAGTTATGACAGGTTTTCTATGACTGCAGTACAATGCATTATGTAGGTGGCATCCTCTGAATACTGGTCCAACATAAAACATATATATTTGAAACTTTCACAGTTTATTTGTATAGAAAAGCTCTCAATTGGATTACTCGTACATATCACAACTCAATATGAACTTAAATTAATTTTGAAGTGAAATAAAGTTTATTTTATACATTTCAACAAAGGAGTACATCAATTCGTATACGAGACTGCTGAATAGAAACCGACCAGTGGGTTTTTTTATGTTGGCATACTTGCCTCAAAAAATTATATTTTCGAGGTAACAATGCAGAATTTATTCAAAATTATTTAAGAGTTTATTCAAAATCTAATCAAATTACTTTTAAACTGTTTTTTTAGGAAATATTTTCAAAAAATTTCTTGTTCGGAAACAAAAATTTTAAATGTGTTTTTCTTAAAAAAAAAATTTTTTTTTTTTTTAGTTATGACTATATTGTAATAAAGGAGCGACATGTTCTTCGCTGAGTTACAGCCTGTTTATAGGACACGAGTTAGCTCACTCGCGACGAGCCAATTTATAGACGAGTACGTAAGAAATTGGGTTCATAAAACGCGACTTGATTGTGTCGTGCAACTTACGTAAATTCAAACATTAATGATATTTGTTTGTTGCCATCATGCGAAAAAATAGTATCTGTTTACATTTTTCATAGCAAAAAATTTTTTTTCAAGCTAAAAAGCGGCATTCCTATTCTAGGCACAGTTGGCACACATACATACATACATACGCATGTATGCGTAAGTAAATAAATAAAACAAAATATTTTTTGGAAAGGCTAATTGAAAAAAAACGAATAAACAAACAAAAATTGTGTCTCAATTTACACACATCAGGTTTTCTTGATCAATTCTGCTTCAATTTTCTTTTGAACTTGCATTCACGTTCACACACAAAAGTTTTATATCGTCAAGTTTAAGTTTTTTTGCCTTAAAGTTTTCATATTTTCTGGCATTCCGTTTTAGACTTGACGAGCATGTTTCTTCATTCGCGGATTTTGACATTTATGGTGAGATGACTCGCGTCTTACAAACCAAAATAAATTGACAGATGTTACGTTTTTTAATACTAATCGTCAATAGTCGCGGCTTGTAAACCAAAATCAGAAAAAACTTACAAAGTTAGCGCTTTTTATCGACGAGTCGTGTCTTATAAACAGGCTGTTAGTTTGTGTTTAGGTTGTTTGTTAGAGGTATAACAATTAGACCTGTTCAGCTTGTTCGGCGATGTTCTACTGTAGAAAACACATAGACGACAGCAGACAGCAAGCAGCGATCTATCAAAAATAAAATACATGTGTTTAGATGCACAGGATTATTTTAACAACTTCACAATAGCATTTGCTGCTGCTAGACTCATTTCTATTTTCATAAGCAGCACAAAGTAAACGCAGTGCTGCTACTATAAATATAAATTGTCAGCAATAAGAACTAAAATTTCTTTGAACTATTTTATAGAAATAAACATCACATAAATAAAATAAACAAATAAATTTATGAATTTTTACATTTTTACGTGATATTATTACGCTTTCAGTCAGTAATTTTAATTTTATTCATGTAAAATATATATGTGGCACCTCTGAAATTTATATTGTTTAAATACACATAGTGCTGCTGCTGTCTTTAAAATAATTATGTTGCTGACGAGACGGCAGCATTTGAAGCTAACTTCATTTGTATTCGTGAAGTTGTGAAGTCTGCTGTCGTCTAAGTGTTTAGAGTCTTATGCCTCATGGTCGCATTCGCTAGATTTGGATGATTGTACTGAAAGAGCTCTTTCACAAGATTATATCTAAGAGGAGTACCTTGACGTTCACAAAGTAAATAAACAATTTTTTTCTGAGAAAATTTAAAATTCATATTTGATATTGAACAGCATGCGTATATGTATCTCGCCCTAGTATAGCTCTAACATTTGGTAATCCTGCTTCTATTTTAATTATTATCCTAGCAGCTTAAATTTTCCCTAAAAGGATTAAAAAAGTTAACGATAAACTAGTGTAAACCTGAAATCACTTGAAGAAAAGAAATTGCAAAAGCATATAAATTCAATTGCCATAAAGCAAATCAGTCTTTGGCCAAACTGATAAATGAATATCATGTTCACTAGTTTTTGCTTCGCTCTTTAAAAGTACGTGTGTAACAGTTTCAAGACCAACCCTTTTCCTCTGTGCAAACTTTTCCATGGTGTTTATTTTTTTCGGTTTTGGCTGCTGTAATTGTGCTGTGCATAATCCTTAGAGGCAAATTTGAAATTGATATTGCTTTTGGACATCTTTTCTTTAGACAGTAGTGGCGAACCAATGTCGCTATTTGTTTCCGTTTATTCATTTTAACTTTTTCTGGTTTTTGCAATACAACAGCTGAATCAAGTGAGAATGTAAGAAGAAAAAAACGAAATGTTTATAACATTTAAAGAAACGTATGTACAGCACAATGTTAAACAGGAAACGAATGGGGTCTCAAGCAACATTTTTATCTGAGGTTTATGTTTTTTCTTTTCTTTTTTTTTTTCTTTGTAATATATATAAAGTGTAATTTTTTTGTTTTATGTTTTTAAATTTTTTTCTGTTATTTTTGGCTAAATGTACATTTTATTTTGCGAATTCTACAGCAATTTTCCTATTTCGTTTTTTGCCTTTTACTTTTTCCAATACATTTCCAAAAATGGTTGGGATTTTGGTTCCTTTTGCTCGTTTCGTTTATGACCATGATTTATTGAATTGCATAAATAGCAATGAAAGCAATACAATCATTGGTTTTGTTTTGCCTGCTGTAGCAGTTGTTGTCGAAGTTTTCTTTTTATTGTTGCTGCTCATTTTTTTTTTCTCTTAAGGGTCCCTTCAGCGTATTTAAGCTAAAGAGTCTTTTTCTGCGTTTGGAACTGTAACTAAAGAATCGTTGTGCGGAATTGTTTGGGTATTTTGGAGAGCATGTAGGAGTAACATTAAGTTGCCTCCTTGAGCATTCGGTGCTGTTTAAACAGCAATTTTTATTTTTCTATGTATTGTATTAAGCATTTTGTGCTCGTTGAGTGTAAAATGTCGTGTAAAAATACTTTACGCTGTTGTTGTGCACGTTGTACGTATTATTCTGAACCAACGAATGAACAATAAACGACCAGTTATACTCCACAAGACGGTATAAATCACAAATACATACATTTTTCGTAACCTTAACCCCATAAGTATCAGAACATGAAGTGAAAGAAAACTGTAGTCATTAAGCTACGAACGAATGATTTTTCAAAGATATTAAAAGCCTATTCTGTGGAACAAACAACTCTTAGAATAGCAATGTCTCATAGACATCATTTTTTTTTTTAGAAATGAGTTAGTTTTTATGTTAGTATACAAGGAAAAATAAGCCATTCAAAAAAACTTTTTGATTTCGTGAAAATTTGTAAGATTTTTTACAGATTTTCCGTCTTATACGGGGTGTTTCAGATCTCAAGTAAGGTCGAAACGGAGACACAGGTTTGCTTGTAACCACCATGAGAAAAATCAGAAAAAATCTATCACATGTAGTTTGAAAATTATGGGCATTTAAGATAAACTTAGAAATTTCGTCAAACTGTAACTATTTTGTGGGTATTGAGGTTAATTTTTATTATTTTTGTTGATTTAAACTTTGAAACTGTTGTCCTAAATAACATTTCTAGAACCACAGTCAGTTGGGTCATTGGACCCAAGTTTTCTAGAATTAAGACTATTTGTTAAACTAAGAATAATTTAAAAATTTGTCGTGTTTGAGGCCCTCTTTTCGAATAAATGTACTAAAGTGCCATTAAAAGTTCGTACGTTTAATAAGGATTGTAAAATGGCACAATAATTGTTTGTTTCATACTAAAAAAATGAGTAAAAAAAAAAAAGGCAAACTACCCGATTTTCGCTAACCCATTTTACACAGATCAACTGTGTTTTATCCGCAAAAGGATGGGAGAGATAAATAAAGGACATGACAGATAAATAAAGGACATGTGCCATAAGTGAGCTACACAAATAGTGAATAAAAAAATTCAGGGTATATAAATCTGGGGTACGTGCTGGCTATAAGAAGGGGCCGGAGAGTCCAGTCCACCTTCCCGGATATTCATGGTCAAGATAATATCTTACTTCTACTGCGTAGTGCGCTGAGCATTCATATTGTTGGCCTGCATTGCATCTGCATTCCCCACAAATGAGGGGCATGTTCGGATTTTATTATGAAGTGTAACGCGTAGGCATGGTAGATGACAAGAAGTCTGTCCGCCGTTGAAATGCCGTTTATGAGAAAACCATTAGACTTAGAAACTGTTTTCTTTCAAAGTTGTTTGTTCGCGTAAGCGAACTAGATATGACGGACTTCTTCCCCTCTACGCTCCAGAAAGCGGTGCATCCTAGTTTGGTGTACGCCAAATCAAAACCTACTCCTGAGCAAAAAAAGGGCTTTCTATATTGATGGTGACTGCACTGAAATAAAATTCAATCCATCCGTATTTAAATCAATCCCAAGCGGTGTCAAAAGTACCGCAAAAAAGGATTTCTTATATAAAGTATGGCGTGCTCTATCATACAAGCTCCAAATATCCACTTTTGGTCATATTTAATCTCGAAACCGTATATGAAATAAGCCGAAAATGAGATTGATTTGCGAAAATCCTAGATCAAATCAATCTTAAATTGCGATTGATTGAAGAATTTTAGAGTTGATTCAATACCAAATCCGTACTTCAAATAAGCTTAATTACGGATTTAATGAAATTCTCTTATTATTTTCATAGGACAATTATACAACTGATTTTTCATAGTTGTACATATGTCGACATTTCATTGGAGCACCTTAGTCAACAGTAAACTAGGAAAATTTAAAAAAAATTGTTTCAAACATTTAACTACACATCCCATTATCTTAAATAAAGTAAACATTTTATTCACTATATTATCTTTTAACATTGATACCAATGTAAATATTATAAACAGCTTGTTTTCTATGTTTTCCAGCTGTATATATGTCTACATTTCATAGGAGCTACCTTAATCATCAGTAGACTTTAGATATTTTTGAAAGATATTCTCAAACATTCAACTGCTTCGATTAAATTGTAAGCTTCGCTTTTTCACATTAAATATTATGCTTTAAAAAATAGCAACAACTTATTTGAATGAATTAATTCAACTGAATGATTCTCTCAAGTGAAAGAATGAAATATTGCTGTATTATTTCTCTCTTTCTTTCATCATGCTTTTTCTTTTCATATTTCGTCATCTTTCAATCAGTACCTGTAAACATTCAAAATCAATTACTAATGTTATTTTGTACTTTTAAATTAATTTTAAAAATGAACATTACGTAATTTTTTTATATATTGCGTTTAATAGTCTATTTACACCAAAGCGAAATCTGCTCATTCGAGATTTCAAGCCAAATCTAGTAGATTTTGAGAAGATTTCCCATACAAAATGAAATCTACTTTATGAGTAGATTTCGACGAAATGTACTGAAATCAACACGTACCAAGCGATGCAACAGTGATTTTGTTCAAAAAGTACTTAAAAATACTACACTGCAACAAAAATATACATTTTAATGTGATGTATTCAGTCTCTGATAAAATTCTTTTGTCAAACACTGATGCATAAATTATTATTGTGAAAAAGAAATCTTGCTAGGTGTCAAAAAACGGTAGGGTAAACGATATAGATTTCGTTGAAGATATTAATTCAAATCTACTATATTTTGAGTTGGTGTAAACGCGCTATAAACAAATTGTAATACAAACAAGTAATGCCGTAGTTACCTTATAATAATTCGTGATGCTTCCACCTGACATACATAATTGAAATATTTTCATTCACTCTGAAATGGCAGAAAGATGAAAGAAAAGAATGAATTAATGAATGAAAGATTCATACAAATGAAAGATTTTGCCCAACACTAATTTCTACTGCTATATGTGATAAATTTAAAAATTTAGTTTGCTCAATTTAGGAGCTAAGTCCCACGAAGTATAACGTTAACGTTTCAAATTATTTTGATCGACATTAAACTAGTTTTACCACGAACTAACACAGCGTTAAGCGTTACATACTACTATGCGAAGTAAATAAACTAAAGTTTCTAAGTAAAATCTGAATTAGCAGTCTAAAAAGCTTATCTAGGGGAGACTAAAAATTCTTTCTGTAATTTATATAAAAAAAAAAAAAATGAAAACAAGCGAAAAAATTATACCCTATGGAGGTCCCCCAGCTCCCAATATAAGATTAAAACTTTTTATTGTTGTTTCGTATTTTGTTGTTTCTTCATTTGTTGTTGTTTTCTTTTAAGACTGTTGTCTTAATGAGTGTAAATAATTGTCCTTTTTGTTTGGACAATTTAATAAATTATAAAGTTTTCTTTTGATTTCAGCTAATTCCCTTTGATAACATATCTAAACCTTTATTTACTTTGCAATAAAGTTTCAGCCCAAGAACTTTAAAACAAAAACCGAACATTTCAACAAAACCCATTAAGAAAGGATAATTATGTTTTGCTTTAAAATTCACAAGACTTTTGTATTAATATTTTGTCTATGTTGTTTATTTCTTAAGGTTACACTGACTCGAATTTATTGTTTTGGAAAATTCATTTTAATACTTGAACCGAAATTAATTTATTTTCACAGGATTTAAGTTCAGAGACTTTAAACCAAAAGATTTTAAAGTTTTAAAAGCTCTCTTTTCTTTTTCGGTAATTTCTTAGAATCGTTATTATTTCATAGCCATTGTTATATATTTCCTAAAATATGTTGTTGTTTTTTTATATATTAACTTCTTGAAATATTGTTTTTTTTAATATTTTCTTTTTGTAATTTTGTTGGTTGGCTGAGTGTAATGTTGCAGAATATTATGTTTTTTTTTTCTCTCTCTCTTGCAGGAAACATAAAGAAAACTTGTATTTTATTTATTTTCATTTCCTTAAAATCAACCACAAAAAGCTATATTTTTCTTACCAATTGTTTTTGTTTGTATGGACTTAAACGTTTCGTAAAGTATGTTGTTTATGTTGCATTGATGATGTTAAAAAAAAAGTTCGAAAAAAGTTTGTAATAATAATGTTGAGCATTTATATTACAAGCAGAAAGAAAAAAGATGAAAGCCATATGTAATATATTTTGCTGACTATATTAGCTGAATTTGCGGGTTTAACTAACTTGCAGCGAGTTTTATAGCTTTTATAAGTTTAAGTAATATATAAGTGGGTATGTTCTGACGCTCGCATTTCATACAGTATAATACGATCGTGATTTGAACTCAAAAGACGGGTGCTCTCAAAATCACAATCGTGAGACTTTCGAACGAACACTAATCAATTCTTTTTCACTATTTGCGAACTATATAAAGTGTAAAAAATATTAAACAACTGAGTTTATTATTCAATAAAATCTAAAATTGATACAAATCAAAAAAAAAAAAAGTGCAAAGGTAGAGAAGGTGAAAAATAGAAAGCTTGTTTTTTGTAGTTTGACGAGTATGGTTAAAGCATTTTTCTTTTTAAATTCTCAATAATTTATTTAGATTATTGGGATATAAACTTGAATGTTTAACAATAAAACAAAAAAACAAAAAAGTTTAAAAATCTACTGATGATTAGGGTGTGGCTGCTACAGAATGTCGACATATAGACATCTGAGAAACAGAAAAACAAACTATTTGTAATTTTTTAGATTTGTGTAAAAAATATTTTTAAAACTTTAATTTCTCACTCGTCAATACACTCAAATTCAAACCAAATACATGAGTAACACAAGACCTACAAATTATTTTGGCATTTTGAAGTCGGTTTTGACTCTGAGAAAAAGTTTTTTGCAAAAACAAAGAATAATTTGTTAAATAATGAAACGTGTTCCGACCTTAAATCACACGCTCTTTCCTTTTCAAACCAATTTTAAAAATGAAGTTTAGCGGAAAAAATTCTATGTGCACTCATAGAAAAAGGTATTTTTATATTGATGACCGTGCGTCTCCAGATTTGTGACATCAATATTATGTAAATGATCATGAGTACAGTGAAAACTGACATCAATCTGAAAGACAAAAGCCATCAGAGAATTTTGTAATATATTTAATATCATCAATGCTACAACTGTGGTGACATCAATTCAATGATAAATTTTATTAATAAATATAATACATCTAATTTGGCAAAATTGATTTAAAAATTGATTTTAAAATAAATAGTATTAGAATATTTTCTATTCATTGGTGAAAAAAAAAATTTTTTTGTCATTAAAATCATTATTTTTTTTAAGCTTAAATTTATTTTTAAGAAGTAGAAAAACATGCATCATATTGATGTAAATTTGCAATCACATCAAGTATTATTTAAGCAAAGGCAAATAAGTATAACTGTAAAGCGAATATATAAATGAACGATAATACATCATATTGATGACGCTTAGTCATCACATGCGGCGTTAGTTAAATAACGAATATACTCGTAGAGCATAAAATAATAAAAAAAAACTGCGATGCAAAGAAAGAGAGTAGTTTCTCATACACGGCTTTAACACAATTAAAGAATGATAGTGCTATACATAGATATTATATTGATGACAGTTTGTCATCAAAAGTATTAAAACATTTTTAATTCTCATTGATTTTTTATAAATAGTAAAATATTAAGATACAACATGTTTGAACATATTTTTAAAATCATTAAACATAACCGGAGCTTAAGTTTAGTTGATGATAGCGTGTCATGGTACAGGAGGCATTTTGCATTAACATTTTTTACATCAAATTGAATCTAAACTATAGTTGGTCAGATGTTAGTGTGTTATTCTATTGATAATATTTTGTCATTATATTGGCTTTATTTAGTAGTTTCTTCAATATTAGAGTGCCACTGCGTTGACTACATGCGTATATCAAACGTATTCCAATACAGCATCATCATGATATCAGTATAACATGTCATTGATGAATTAATAACTGCTAATGATAATTAGAACAAGTGATGTAATTGTTGACATCACGGCAATTAAAAGTGTCTTGGGCTCAATTTGGCATTTCATTGATGTTACAGTTGTGGCAAGTAAAACCAAATTTGACTAACATGTTTTTATGAATATTTACAATAGTTTTGTACTCATATCTTTTTAAAACTATCATCACGTTTTTAGATTTAATAATAATATAAGTATATGTAGATCGAGCAATTAAAGTTTTTTTTCGTGAAATTTAGTATGAACAATATTTTGAGCTAATCATGATTAAGTCATTAACACCTGTGTTAAACTTTTTACACTCTCAGTAAAAACTTAATGACAAGCCACAGTAATGCTTTAAGGCATCTTATTAATTTCCAAGCAATAATTATCTTTCATTAACTTATATATGTGAACAAAAATTTTCAAAATGTTTTGTGTTTTATATTGCAACATTAAATTTATTATTTTTTTAATTAAATAAATGTAAATAAGCCTTAAAATCAAAGCAGAAGAAAGTTCCTTATAAAATTTACATTTACATAACTTAATTTCTACGAGTGAAAATCTTTTTTCTTGTTGATATATTCAAGAAATAAGAAGAAAAAAATGTTAACCTTTTTATATAAGCAGAAAACAACAGTAGTGTGTTTTGAACGCCCCCGAACTTCTTTCTAGTCATTGTTCATGTACAGGTTCTGTTATCTGCACTTCTTAAGTGGTTGAAGTTTAGTGATAACGTATGCAACTAGAACAAAAATGTAAATAATTTTTCGCTGCAGAAATGTTTATCTTTTTTTTTATAGCAAATTACCATATTAATTTAAGATGATTTTGATGTTTAAATTAATGCCTACAGGCATAGTCTATTACCGCTAAGACATTCCCTTCCTTCAAACTTGCTGGCATATTAAAATAAAATAAAATATATTTCAATATCAGTATCATGAGATAAAGCTCATAAATATATATGAAAAGAAACATCAAGAAGCGTATAAAGAGAATATGTTAATATAATTTGTTGTACGAAACAAATACTGTTTGTGGATTAAAAATTGATTTATAGAACTGCTTAAAGCAAAAGAAATGCTCAAAGTCGACAGGCAGAAAATGTTAACTTATTAATATTGTAAAATACGTACAACTGAAATGTTTTCGAATATAATTTGATAAGAAAGTAAATAGGCTGAATGAATAAATACCTCTGCAATTTATTTAGTTAATCATGCAACCTTACCGCATCTTTCTTCTCTAAGCCACAAATCTGCTTTGTAATTGACAATGACCTCAGGCAGGCAACAAACACGTTGTCTTTCGATGCTGTACAACCACAGAACCCACACCCACAACATATTTCTAACCAATTGCTCTGAAAATGTCTTAAAAAATTCCCTAAAGGTTTCTTTGCGATATAAGCGAACAAAACGTGTAATCTGATCAAAAGACTTGATTAAAATGTTTGACATTTTTATATGTATTTAAAACAAGTACTTCGTTAGAATTTGTTTGCAGGATTTTGATTTTGCGTTAAGAATTTGTTCTTAATAACATTTCGTTTTTCTTTATTTAATGTTTAATCGATTTTCTTATTTTAGAGGCTACAAAAGTATTTTATCTTAAAGAACACTTACTGAATGGACTAGTTTCTCCATTATATATTTTTCTTCGCTTTTTTATTGGATATACGAGCATATTTCATTTTGTCGATACGAAATTTAATTAAATCCATTCTTTTGTTTGTTTGCTGCGATTAGTCATTTCCACGCTGACTATCGGTTAATGAAACGTAATTCATCATTGTTGCTGATAAAGATTTCAGAAATTGATGGTGAAAAGCATGAAAGTGCTTTACTCATATCTTGATACCAAGATATGAGTATTGCACCGCTATTACGGTTTTCATATGAGCACATAAGTCTGTCACATGCTTGAGTCTTTTTTCCGACTCTTAAGACTATATGTGCGAAAAAATCTTTTTTAAAAGCAATATTTGTAAACATAGTTTCTAGTCTTTTGATTGATCCCATGACTTTGCATCATTCTCAACTGGTACTCAAAAAAAAATATTTAACATACATGAAGAAAATATAAGAGTTGAATACATAAAAGTGACCATTTACCTATAGATTGAAATAAAAAAAGAAGAAGAAAAGAAATAGTGGAACTTAAAAAGACATGCTATACGTTTGTACAAAAAAATATAAATGTCAAATAAAACGAGAACAATCATCTGAACACCAAGCTTTGCAATCCTGATTCACAGAGCAAAACAAGTGTTTGATGTTACCTTCAGAACGTAGTGTAATGGTATCGTTATGAAAAATACACTATCAATAGTTCGACAAAAGTGAAACTGTCGATATTACTAACAATATTATCCATTGCGTTGAAGCTCTAACTTGCAGTCAGTTTATTTGCCACATAACCGGCGTTATACCACTAAAGATAAATCTTGTTGATCTAGACAAAAAAATTTTTAAAATTTTAACATAAACACGCGTAGGAACTTTATTAAAACAAAGAAAACTTAGCCAAAGATGTTGATTCATTAAACGTCACATATTATATGTATTAAGATTTCATTATAAAAAATAATTTCGTATTGAATATCTTTATATTACACAGTACAGTGGTCAAAATGTTCTTTAAATCAAGTTAATGCACTTGATTCAATTCTGTTTTCAGTTCTTCTCTATCACGTAGAGATTTTTTTTACAAAACTGGTTTGTTTACCCCAAAAATTAGTCCACGTCTAATATATTTCGCCGCAACTCCAGAACGGCTTACAAAATTAACACAATGCATTAAACTGCGCATTATCGCTTTAGCTGTTAGTGAGGATATGCCTTTTACTCGTGATACAAATAAACAAATCAATAATCAAAAAAATGGTTACAGATAAGCTAATTTATTGGAGGGCGGCATTTTCGTAGATATGATTACGAGTATAGCAGAGCTAAACAGTGATGAATTAAAATAAGTTTTTTTGCCTCAAGCCTAATTCTGAAAAATTTCAAAACTTTAGATATGGTCTCTTTTGTATTCTAGCGCATCATGCCACTGTTCAAACGCAATCTCGAGTGAATCGAGAGAAAAAAATAGGAAAAATTATGTATCGAATATGGATTGCATGTGAACATAATCATACGCTTGCATCAACCTCAAGAATCAAAAAGGAAACGGAAGTTTATAAATTTACGCCACATACCGAACAATAGAAGATGCTGAAGCAAATTATATTTGAAAAGCACATGTACATATGTACATTTATGATGGTGTGCTTATGTAGTTGCTTAAAACTCATTTTTCTTCTCTACAGATCTAAGGATAAACTCAAACCAACACAAAAGAATTTCAACTTCGTCGGGCTGCCTGCCTGCCAATCACACATTTCCAGCAATCATGATTACTTTTTTTTTTCATTCACACTACACGTAACTCAGCTCTTGAAATAAATATATGCTTAAGATATAAGAGAAGAAAATCAAGCTATAAATAAAAAACGCTTTATTTAGTTAAAGCTCTTATTTTAAATTATGTGCAAATTTGAAAATTTTTCTTTTTGAAAAAATTTAAAATGAATAGATTTTTTTTGTTTGATTTTCTTTTATGCACATTTATAACAATCAGTTTAGTATGTAGTGGGGTAGAGTTTTTGCCAATCATCTAATGAAAATGAAAAGTCATGTAAGCGACCAACGCACTTCAATAAAGAATACCATATTTAAGAGAAGAATCGATTTGTTTTTATCTTTAATGTTTTTAATGTTATTCAGCAAAATGAAAGGCAATCAAGAAATTAAAATCTAAAATTAGGTTCGTTATGAAAAGCGCCCTCCCAAACATGATAAGTTTTGCAAAAACATGTTTGTATTTTTTTATTCTCTTTTTTTGTGTGCAAAATTTATGGTCACAGCAGGTGTTAATTTATTTATGTTTAAACATATTTTGGGTTGATTATTTCATGTTATTTTTCTCCATAACATAATTGCGACCACAACTTGAATCCTTTGTTTTTTAAAATCATATTTCCTTAATTTTATTGCATTTGCTTTTTTCATATTCACAGTATTCATTTTCTAATGAAATTGATTTAGTATTTTATGCGGTTTATTGAATATGAGAAAACAGCTATTCAGCTAAATGATTGTAGTAGGGTTATATCTTAAAAAAATATATATTGAGATTTATTTTTGCTAGTGAACAGGTGGCATATTGCTGCGTCATATTCTTTAACACTCGTGTTTCTAGGGGCTTAGAGAGAAAGAGTTCTTCGATTGAATTTGGTAGTCAAAACTTTGCGGATGAAATGAATGCATTTGGTTTTGCAGGATTAGTTGATTGGTTTTCGTGCTAATTAGTTTCATTGCATTTGCTGTTTGCATGTTCACAGTCTTCATTTTCTACCGAAATTCATTGTTATTATTGAAAATAGTTACTCAGCTATATAAATTTAGTAGGGTTATAGGCTTTTTCCACTGAACTACATCTAACATCCACCATCAGTTTTTGAAGATGATAACATCTCCCCATAAGAAATACATTGTACTAAAAATCAACAGTTTTCAACGTCTTTATAAAATGTTCCTATATCATTTTATTCCATTCAACATCTTTCGATTATTTCAGCGTCATCACTAGAAAAGTAGCAAAGATGTCGATTATTCTCTTGGCATCACGAAAAAAACGTCATTTATTTTGAAAAAAAATTAAAAAAAATCATAATTTATTTATCATGTGTCAATTGTTTGCATGTGTGTTTTCTTTCTTAATTTGTTTTTCTGTATTAATCTTTTTTGTGTTTTTGTTAAATTATAAGGCCTACATTTATATAGACATACATATGTATGTACATAAATTTTATAATCCTCTTTTTGTTTTTAAAATTAATTTTTTTCCCAAAAAAATATTATGTGCTTTTGTTAAATTGTTTGAAAATTTTAAAATAATATTTTTGATTGATAGTAGATGTTAGATTTGAGCAATGTACTCGTGAACAGTGTTTCACCTTTTCAACATCTTTCATGCGTTTCATGAAGGTGTTGATCAGTGTAAAAAGCCTATTACATCGTATTGAAAATATTGAGGCTTATTTTTTGAAGATAAGGAATTTTTTTTGTCAACGTTGAACTGGTGACGTATTTCTGTAACGTGTATGCAACTTCCCAGAAAGCAATGGAAGAGAAAGCTTAATGACTTAGTACGCAGAAATTTATTAAAAGGATCAGCCCTTGACCAACTCACCCGTCTAATCAACAGCACTCGTTCCTTAAATTACAGGTATTTGTTGCAAGCCAACAGTACCTTAAAGGATTATTAGTCCTCGAAAACCGGTTTGTGCTATAGTCATTAGAAAAAGTAGTTCCCCTTCTTGCGATTTTAGGTTTAAAAGATCAGTGCTAAGATGGTCTGCAAGCAGAACCTACCTTGGAAAGGGTTTTGGTAGTCCAACACAACATAAGTCATGTGGTTTTCTAGAGTTTAATTTGTTACAACAAACGAAAGACTGTTTCCCCTATTGCCTCAGAAAGCTTGGTTTGGTTTACCCCAAGGCAAAACCTATGGAGTTATACGTGACAGGAAATATGTCCATAGGCAACTTGTGCCACAGACAAACCATACAGCTGAAAATGTATTCTCTCAGCCAATCACACAACCGGATGAGCAATCGACCACAAATTAATGAGCCCTGGACGATGAATGCTTGTTGCGAAGGATGTATTGGCTTCGGGAAAAAGATTAATAATCTTTGCATAGTGATAAAACAGAGAAATACGCGTTGCTGCAGTTAGTCAAGAAAAGTTAGGAACCCTTCTGTTACTGACAGGCTTCTACAAATTAGATTTTCAGTCAGTGACTAAATCATGAGAGTTGTAACTCACTTCAGGCGAATAGAGGTGGTATAAATAGTAAGGAGGTTATTTTGAGGTTATACCGGATAGAGAATATTAAAAGATACATATAGACAACAAGTTTCTGTCTTCTAAAAAGACATTGGCTCTGCTGACATTGTGGTCAAAGAAAATAGTCGGTGTCTGAAAAATTTGCAAAACGTGTGAAAATCGAGAAACTATTCCCTTTCTGCCAAAATCGTCTGTCACTTAAATGACATTATTTTCCATACCTAGTGTAAAAATGTTTCCATGGGAAAAATTATTAAGTTGATGAGATCCTTGGTGACTTTTGGGCCTTCATGTATAATACATCTGGACATATACTTAAATATAAAAGTCTTACAGTTTTGGGGGACTTATATGTATTGTATGTATGTATATTCATAAGCTTCCATATTCTGTAGACATCTTTTGAGAATGAAAGATAAGATAATATGAGTGCCCCTAATTTTAATTTCAACCTACAAGTTTTTTTTTATTTATATTTGTAGAAGTACGATTTCGCGGTTATGCAATGAAAATAATTAGAAAGTTTATTTTATTTACCTATTTTTTACATAACTTTTTTTTCTAATTTTAGTTTTTTATTAACTGATTGAAATGTGGTGCTGTGGTTTGTGTTAATCAACAAAACTAAAATTTTTATTGAATTTTTGATTTGTTTATGAATTGTTGTGGTTATAATTAAGTCGTAAGTTTGAAAATTAATTTCATAAAGGAAGTAATTTAAATATCAAAAGAAGAAAGGAAAAAATTTTGTAAATATTAAATATGTGTATCTAACTCTTCAAAACTTTTTTTTTAACTCTAATGATAGTTTAGAGTCAACGAAATATGACAACAATTTAAACTTGGTCAGTGAAAGCTCTTTTCCAGCAAAAAGTAAGATCTATGTGGGCTTCTATCATAAGATTGTGATAAGATCCAAACTTCAGTAGAAGTTCTAATATCTGGTTGGTTCAATTTTGAACTACTACGAGTAGTTATAGTATACACAAAGAAATAGCTCTAGTAAATCAATGAATTTTACCTCTAAACTAATTAACAGTATTTATATTTTTATATATAAAGTATATAATTGAATCAAATAAAAAATTCAGTTATTGCATTAATTTTGTCTATTGAGGTATACCCTGCTTTCGGTGCGGGTAATGATTTCGCCGTGCTTTTATAAAGACAGCGCTATACGAGTTGGTATAGATGAGGTATCATCCAAAGGTTTTAATATTAAATCCGGAGTTCGGTTCTTCCTTCTATTCTTTTTCTAAATAACCATCTATGAAAGGTATGTAACCTATCCACCCTTCTAAAAATGACAGCGGCGCTTGTCAATCATGCTTCTGCAGTTATAAACCTAGCCTAACCAAAATACGTGGCAAGAAGCAAAATATGAATAACACACTGCATAATGATCTTTCTAAAACCCACGAACGCAGTCGTAGATGTATGATCGCGAATGCTGGTTCATTTGTACTCATGGATCGTACAGATAATGAAAAATCAGATGCTCTTGAACTAAGTGTTCAATTTTAAACCATTCCAGTCCATCAGTCTTCTAAAACGATTTAAGGTATACTTCACTCCACCCGATCTCCTTATTATTTTTACCGCCCTTATCCAACCGAAAATAGAATACAATTCTCATGCCTTGGCTTAAGTCTGTTTTAGCGTTATTCGACTATACGAGTATACAATAGAGAGAGAGAGAGAGAGCATGAATATGCTGTTAGGTGGAGTATCTAGTTCTATCAATACACGAGAGCATTTCCGCAGTTATGTATTTTGTTTAGTTGTTACTACAATTGATTTTGCTCTTGATCCTTAAGCCCAAGTATTTTGACATTTCCTTAGGGTAGTAATACACGGTAAGACAGGTGCTTATATATATCTGCCTGTCTGCACAAATAAAATTTGTGCAGGATGAAAAAAATTATATCCTATAAAATCAAAATGTATTCAGTAGGAGAAAAATTCAAAAGTTTAATTTGTCCGATAGATTTTGTAAAAAATTTTCCAGAACGCTGTTTTCTCATCATACGAGATGTTTGAATTTACGTCAGCAACACTTTTGTCAATGTTTTAGAACTACAACCAGCAGTAAATTTAATACTTTCATTAAACTTTCATTTTACTTATAGCGCAAACATGCAAAATACTAATATAACTTACTCTTGTTTCCCTACTTTAAGTATGGAGCTAATTTTGTAATATTTTGTCCTATAAAATCTTAACACTCTATTAAAATGTAAGCGTAATTCAACAAACACTTCAACGTAAACCTAATTTCTCTCCCTCTTGTATCCAATTTAATTACAATCTTATTTATTCCTATTACTTTTTTTATCTTAAAGTCCCTTAAGTTAACCATTAATAAGTATTTAATACCGAATAAAAAAATTTCATTTAATTTTTCCAAACAAGCGTTTAAAACGCACACACTCAACCGAATAAATTATGCATACACATAAATAAATTAGTCTAAAAATAAACGCATTACACACTACCATACATATGCACTCACAAAGATATAAATTTATGTGAAATTAAAAGCGGAAGTTACTTGTCACAGCCATCTTCTCGCATGTTAACATTTTTAAAATATTTTGTTAATTTATATGCGTACAATTCTCCCGAGTGGCAGAAAAACCGAAGAAAAAAATGAAATGCGACATGAAAATAACATGAATTAGTGTTAAATGCCCCTTCTTGCAATGCAAACAAATAAGCATTCGCAAATTCTCTTGCCAGAGTGAGGTTTCAACCAAACCGACAGTGGTATTTAGCAAGCACATCACACTGACTGATACAATTGTATTAAAAGCAAATGAAAATGATAAAAGGGAACCATAAAACATATACGTAACACAAAATGAGTAATGGTTGGATTATCTGAATTTGGAAGAGGATCCTGCACCTCCCACTCCTATTCACAGGACTTTGAAAATGAAACGAGTGTATACGTTCTCCTTTGCGCATAATATCTGTATATGATTTTCTAAACAAGCCACCATTCACAATTTTTGGGATTTTATTATAGCTCAATTATGGGATAAAAGTATGTACATTAACTTAAACTTTACTCACAGTAATTATAAAAATATATAATTTTTCTCAAAGAAAGATATAAAGGCACTCATGCTGTATAGAGAAAACGTATTTGAAATATAAGATATGTTAAAAAATATCACATATCGACGTCATATTATGTTCTAAGTTGTTTTTTGGGCAATATTATTTTAATTTTCAATTCAGTTTATTCTTATTTACTTTATTGGCTACTGATAACTATGTATACCAATAAAAATAAATAAAAACAGCTTGCTATATCCCGACATTTCATAAGAGCTACCCCAACCATCGAAATCTTTGTGCATAAAATTGCTTACCATAAATTTTTGTTATCGCGCACATTCGATAAAATAATTTTAATCGAAAAACTTTCTGCAAAAATATTTGTGCTACAGAAAAATTTATAGAATAATAAATTTTCCATTGAACAATCTTCTTTTATCTTATTTTATCTTAATATTATTTGATCTTCGTTTGTTAAATACATTTAATTTTTGCAGCTTCAGATTTTTGTTTTTTGTTTTCTATAAAAAAAATTTGCAATTTAAAATTTTTTTTTCTCAATATTTCGATAACAATTTCTCCTGACGATGATAACAAATTGTTATCGAAATATTGAAAAATAAAAGTTTTTAAATTGTAAATTTTTTATAAAAAACGAAAAACAAAGATCTCAAGCTGCAAAAATTAAATTTATATAATTTTCTTTTATCAATATATTGTAATATTCCGTAAAAATATCTTCAATAAATTTTTCATGTTTAACTTCCTCGCTTCAATATAAGAGGGCTGATTAAAAAAAATAACCGTTAACTTAAATTTTATTTTTTAAGTATTTATTTATTCATCAATAACTATATTGTCCCCTCTAAAGCAATCACCCTCAGGTATAATACACTTATGGCAGCGTTTTTTCCAATCCTCGTAATACTTATGAGGAGGAATAAGTTAGCGGGGGCCAAGTCCGGTGAATACAGTGGTAGACGCATTTTTTTCATTCATTTATTTATTAATGAATCTTCACAAACTGGGCTAACAATAAGTATACAAATCTTATTACTAAATACACAAATTAATTAAGTCCAGCCAATGCTAGACCATAATGTTTTTTTTTTTGGCGATTAATATTGGTAGAATCACCTATTTAACGTTCTAATGATGGCAAGGGAATCCCCCTTATCAACCGAGAGTGGCTTTCAAAATTTAATTTCAACTGAGTGACTTTTGCATCAATGTGAGGCTTTCACGTTAGCCTACGGTCAAGATCAATACCAAGCTATTTAACTTCATTGTGTATTGTTAGTTTGGATAGCCGAACATGTTTGCGTACGCTGTGTAAATGTAACGTGAGTACATTTTTGTTCATTAACTTTTATATTCCAAAGTTTCATTACATATATCTCATCCTTGAATTCTTTAATTGTCCTTGACTAGTTAACGTACATTTTTGTTTTATATTGTATTTCCAAGAAAAAAAAAGTCCAACAGTTTCAAATGATCGGGCCGGCCAATGAACATCGACACAACTTGAGATAACACTCCATTGATTATGTCGCGCAAAAGAGCCATACCTTCGCTGGCTATATGCAAGTCACCCCTATTGGAACCATATATTTTTCAGGGCCATATACTCAATTTGTGACCATAGAAATCATAATTATCCAGTGATAGCTAATACCATATATGGTAGCTGCAGAGCCGATCTAATTTTCTAAGAAATACGGCCCAATGATCCCGCCAGCTCATAAACCATATCAAAGAGTAACTTAATCACTTGTGGATTCGCATTTGCTCAAATGTGGCATTTCTGCTTATTGCGGAATCCACTGGAGTGAAAGTGGGCATTTTTTATTATAGTTTATTATATAAAGAACATAATTTTTTCAATACACTTATCCATTTATCAAGTTATTTATTGTTGTTTAAAGTCAATAATTTTTAACCAAATATTAACACATACTTATAAAAGATCTTTTTTTTATAGAAGTATAAAATTTTAAGTTGGCAACACCTTTTAAAGTGGTGGCTATTTTGTTAGCTGTTAAGTGATTTATGCTCAGTTTGATTTGGCATTTCAACATGAATAGCCTGGCACCTTGCAATGCTTCGCTGATAATCTACGGAAACACTCAACTTCCCGTATGAAACTTCAAAAATAGCGCGAATAAATACTGTTGAAACATTTAAACCTAACAACCCTGACACACCTAATTTCGGATCCAACTCCTGAGTCCGTAAGTATAATCACAACCTTTTAAAAAAAATGTAACCTACATAATTATATTTAATAACTTATAAATAAATTTATTATACACGTATTTTTGAGCCTAAGGTCTTGTAACCATGGCCTTTTATCATTAGTATATAATTTTGTAATTATTTTCTAATATCTTATAAATAAGTAAAATAAAATACTAATAAAACTTATAGAATTTTAAGTTATCAGCACTTTTTAAACTGACTTTAAGTGATTTGTGGCCAATTTGATTTGGCATTTGAACATGAATAGCTTGGGGCCTGGTAACGATTCCAAATAGTACAAATGGGTCCAAAAGAAGTTTGCCGTTGATCTTGGCTTACACAAATTAATTTTATTTAGCGATGAAGCTCACTTTTGTTTGAATGAATAAATCAATAAACAAAACTATCGTATTTGGAATTAAGAAGTGGATATTGAGACACCGTTACATAGAGTAAAACTAACTGTTTAGTGTACGTCATGGGCTGGTGGAAAAAGTCTTCGACAATTGGACGTCCAGATAAGACTACGTCCGAAGCAGCCGTGGCAGTTTTAAGCCAGAAGTCAAACTTTAATTATAATTACAAGTAAATTCCATGCCAATATTAAAAATTCTTAATTGTTTTATTTCATTTCAAAGATATATATCTCTATAAGAAACACCCTTTATATACCTTTGTATATAATAGTATTGGAATACTAGCACTGGCTTAAAGATTTTTTTTTTTTTTTTGTTCTAAAACACTGTTGTTCAAAATCATATTATATACAAGTATATTTTCTTATATTTAACACACTGGTGGCCTAAATCTCAATTTTCTATACTCGTGAGCATAGGAAACAAAATTCAGCCATTACCATGTTCTCACATATACACCACAAAAATTTTCATGGGAACCACGAAAGTATTGTATAGATACGGTTGGCGCTCTTTTTTGCAGTTTAACAAATATCATAAAATGAGTTGCTTTTGGAACGTTATTAAATGAAGTAAGATCTCATTGTTTAGATTTGCAAACATATACTTACATTCGCTTTTTGGATGGCACTCGTGTAAGCACATATCTATAAATGTTTGTGCTTGGCCAGCACTGGTTTAGAGTAAAACGTTTGCATATCAGAGTTAATTATACATATGTATGTGTTAAAATAAGAAAAATGGATATGCTTTTCAAGGTACAGCAAAAATCTTAAGCGACTTAAGTACTACTAAAGATTAAGCATACTGACAAAAGCTACTTTAAATAGACACATAAATGTTATCTTTATTTTAATTTTACTTTTATTGCAAACGAAATTTTAAGACACTTAAATAAAAATAAATTACATAAGAGACATTGAAACAAATACAAAAGTATGGTATATTTTCAGCTAATTTTCTTTTCAATTTCAAAAGGTTAGAGGAAAACATACTCCTTTAGTGACGGAACGAACAAACATACCCCAAGGAGTCTAACGGCAACAGCTAGGATAGAAACAAAAGCATTCGTAACAAAAGAAGCTTTTCCTGTTTGTTCGTTCTTCACTTCATTTCCAGATAAATGCCTGGATTATTTTTGGCGACATTTGTGCTCAGTTATCCTGTCAGAGTATAGCTCTCTGCTCTGGAGCTGTACGTTGATTCTAAATTTAAGTCAAATTTATATGTGCTGCTATTACTTTTAAGGTTTGTTGTATCTTGAGTTTAAAGGCTGTTAATTTTCACATATGTATGTACATAAGTATGTAAATATTTATGTGTATGCTGAATTAGAATGCTGAAATATACATTGTTTGATGTGTGCATTTCGAAAGCTTATTCCGTTTTTGAAATTTTGTAGGTCTAATTCGTAAGCATGTGTGTGTACAAATATCACGAGCATTTCTTTGTTCATATGAATTATTCTCTCAAGGTGACATTTGACTGACTTAAATCTGATTGTAATGTGTGGTATTGCAAGTAGAGTACATATGTATGCGCGTATGGTTGTGTGTATTTGGCAATATTTAAGCTTTTGTAAATAAATTGTTTTGCCACTATTCATGTTCACGAGAATATTTATTATGCTGCCAAGTGAAAAGACAAGTTTTTTTAGACTCAAAGAATTTGCTTACGAAAAATGTTTGTAATCATTACAAAATTATATTTAATTCATTACATATATTTAAGTTATGTGTTTTAAAGTAAGTAATTTCTTGGAAAGGTACTTGTTAACATCAGTTGAAAGATATATCCTTGAATTATTACATATCCAATTTTATCTTATTCACTTTTTTTTTACTTTCATTTTCGTACAGTGGATAATGTAGTTGTAGGTCAGAACTAATAATTTCAACACTGCGCACAGTGCAAAGCATTTTGGGGTCCCGTAAGGAACCACCAAGCACATTTCTTTAAGGTTTTAAAACAGCTACTAATGCAAAAAGTTGCTTTGCATTTTTAAAAATTTAGTATTTTTCAAAAAGCAGATCTTCTACCTCATTTCCATGTATCATTTGAGTATAATATTTTTAGTTAATTTAGTGTAATTGTTATATTCTACTTTATTACATATCGGATCATTTCCTGCGAAAACCACTATCAAAGTACGCGTCCGTCGCTGGAGAAAATCGATGCGCCGAGCACATGACCGCTTTCTTCACAATGAGACCAGCGAAACCCAATGCATCATCGTAATCAGCACTTCAGTTGGCATAGTATAAGTAGCACCAGGAACCATCTTAACGGGCGTACACAGAAAAAATTGTAGTAAAAATAAAATCAACAAAATTTTTGTCTGAAAAAATAATTGGTATGCATATACATAAATATCAAAAAAAAAAAAAAAAAAAAACAACCTCAGATATCGTTCTCCTCAGTTCGTTGTTGTTTAAAAAAATAGTTGTTGTCGGTCAACAATTATTTTTACTAAACTTTTGTTTGAATCCACGAATTCCTTTACAGGTCCGCATTCAAACAATTTATTAATTGATTCAACGAGTTTCGTTATTGAACAGGAAAAAAAATTTTTTCTGTGTAAGGAGTATCCTTTCTATAACTCTGCAAAAGGTGGCTTTTTCCATACATCAAGAATTCCAAGGATTTATACTCCAGGTCTTTTTAATGGCATTACGAAACACACAGTCGTTGTTTAGCTTCGATAGTGAACGGACGTGTTTGTTTTTTTTGATCGCAAAGTAAAAAAAAAAGAATATAACGGGATTAAGTAAAAACCGTAATAGGTGAACAGAGTGTTTTTGTTTAAAAGAAAAATTTTGTGACATTTTTTAAATACTGTTTTAAATTGTAAATAAAAAATAGAAACAATTAATTGCATGAGTGCACCTATCAGATGTAATTCTGAAAAAGAGCTTAGCTCCGGTAGAAAAAATCTTTGGATTTCAGAGGAAGAATCTGTGAAAAAATCACTGGAAAATTTCCTGTCTCTAAGAGATAGGAAACGCCCGCGATCGTGCTCGCCAAATATTGTTGTTACAACTGAAGACAAAACATCTTCCGGTTTAATTGTTGATGATAAGCCAAAAACCCAAGTAGGCATGGACAGGTACATAACCGTGGTTAAGAGACAGCGAAGCCCCAAATCAGCTCAAATATCATCTAAACCGAAAATTTCTAAAGATGATAATAGGACTTCGGCAACGGATAATAATAGGTTTGCTATACTGCAAACAGATGAGCCAACAATATCTAAAAAAACCTTTAAGCCGCCACCAATATATTTGCGAGAGCCTACCTCTAGTGACCTGGTAAAGCAACTTATTGCGGCAATCGGCAAAGACACGTTTAACGTAACATCGGTTAAGCACGGCGGCATAAATGAAACAAAAATCCAGGTAAACAGTGAAAATGAATACCGAAAGTTGTCTGACGTTCTAGAGAAGGAGAAGCGATCATTTTACACATATCAGCTTAAAAGTGCCAAAGGTATTCAGGTCGTTATAAAAGGTATTGACCCTTTTGTTGACACGAATGAGGTCAAAACCGGACTAGAAGACAATGGCTTCAAAATTAAAAATGTGGTTAATATTAGAAACCGTGAAAAAATTCCTCAACCCATGTTTAGGGTTGAATTGGAACCTAGAGATGTTCTCCTGAAAAAGAATGAAGTGCATCCAATTTATAACCTCAAATATCTTTTGCATCGTAAGGTTACCGTTGAGGAGCCTCATAAGCGTTTAGGGCCCGTCCAATGCCTAAACTGCCAAGAATTTGGCCATACTAAGGCCTATTGTAAGTTGCCCGCAGTTTGCGTTGTGTGTGGTGAACTTCACGGTACATCACAGTGCAAAAAACCTAAGACTGACGCGAGCGTTAAAAAATGCAGTAATTGTGGAGGTAACCACACTGCAAACTACAGGGGTTGTCCTGTCTATACTCACTTCAAGAGATCAATGACAAATAGGCCATCAATTTTAAATATGCCACCCCAGCAGTCAAACACCATTTCTACAACCAATTTCCCTCAGGTACGCCAGCCAACCAGCCATATACACGTGCAAAACCCCCAACAAATTTCTTATGCGAATGTGGTAAAATCCGATAAACCAAACTTGAATCAGGAGCCCAAGCCTCAAAACTCCGACCAAAATTTTAGCAATCTTGAGGCAACTCTGCAGACTCTTGTTCAATCTATAAATACATTTACGGTTTCCATGACGAACATGATGCAGGAAATGCTGAAAATGCAATCCACTATTTTGCAGGCAATTTTAAAAAAATGAATTGGTTGAAAATATGTTTCTGGAACGCAAACGGCATTCGCCAACAAAAAACTGAACTTGAGCACTTCCTTATGGAAAAGCAAATCGATATAATGTTGATTGCTGAAACCCATTTGACAACCAACAGTTATTTCAAAATTAATGGGTACGCATTATATGACACTAAAGATCCCCGCGGAAGATCTTGCGGAGGATCCGCAATTCTAATAAAATCCAGAATTAAGCATTATTTAATGAACGAGACATGTGAGGAGTATCTCCAAGCAACTAATATATGCATTGAATATTTTCATGAAAAAATCGTTGTTTCCTCGATTTACTCACCGCCCCGATTTTCAATAACAGAAAGCCAATATTCAAATTTTTTCAAATCACTTGGGCCTCGATTTTTAGCGGCTGGCGACTATAACGCTAAGCACACCTTTTGGGGATCACGCTTAATTACCTCGAAAGGCCGTGTGCTTTTTGACACCGTTTCCAAAATGGGCTTAGATGTGGTTTCAAGCGGACACCCCACTTATTGGCCGACAGACCGACGAAAGATCCCAGACGTTATAGATTTTGGAGTTGCGAAAAATTTTCCTTTAGAGTGGATGCAAGTGGAGCCTTCATTAGATTTGTCATCAGATCACTCTCCCACTATAATCTCTGTTTCGTTCCCCCAAGAGATTGGCTCACCGTTGACTGTCAATAGAGTTAATTGGTTAAAGTACAAAAAATTTTTGAGCACACATTGTACTGAAAATATCGCCTTGAGAACGCCTGAGGATATTGATGTGTCAATTAACAATTTTTCTGAAAACCTCAAACTGGCCGTACAGCATGCTACCACTAGTCATTTAAGACCTAGAAATGAGAGCAATAGAACTTATTCATCTGAAATTGAGCAACTTCTGTCAGAAAAAAGAAGAGTCAGAAGAGAGTGGCAACTTCGCAGGTCGCCCCAGCTTAAAGCTAGGCTACGGGAATGCATAACTCAGCTAAGAAATCTGCTTGAAGTCCATAGAATGGCTTCCCTTAAAACATATTTGGAAAGCCTTGATGGTACCCCTCAATCTCATTATTCCTTGTGGAAAGCGACAAAAGGTTTAAAAAGACCCGTAATAGGTAAGCCACCTTTGCGAAATTCAACTGGCGACTGGGCAAGAAGCGATTCTGAAAAGGGAATGTTATATGTCGATCATTTGCGAAACGTTTTTATCACAAATGATTCAGAGAATAATACAGCGGAATTACCACCATATGTTGTTAGACCTCCTGTGTCTTTGAGATTTAATTTTCAAGACGTCGAAAACGTTATCGGTAATACAAACCCCAGGAAAGCTCCAGGCATTGATCAAATTACTGGTAAAATGCTTGAACAGTTACCTCGTGTAGCTAGAAGGGTTCTACTTTTTATTTTTAACGCCATTTTACGCCTTGAGTATTATCCTGCAGAGTGGAAGGTCTCAATGATTACTATGATACCCAAGCCAGGGAAGGATCTGACTAAGGTAGAATCATATAGACCAATAAGTCTTTTACCAACAATTTCAAAACTATTCGAAAAATTGTTAATGGCGAAGTTGAGTCCAATATTGAACAATGTGGGATGCATCCCTGATCATCAATTTGGCTTTCGGGCTAAGCATAGCACCATAGAACAAACGCACAGACTAGTCAATGTCATAAGACAAACCTTTGAGGCGAAGAAGTACTGCTCAGCTCTTTTCATTGATATTTCTCAAGCGTTTGATAAAGTGTGGCACGACGGCTTAATGCACAAAATAAAGCTAAATTTGCCTGCAAATACACACAAGCTTCTGGAAAGCTACTTATACGGGCGGAAGTTTGTTATCAGAGAAGGCGACTTTATTAGCCCAATTCAGCCAATCAAGGCAGGAGTTCCCCAAGGCAGCATACTGGGGCCTACTTTATATTTGATTTACGCCTCTGACATGCCAACGACATCTGGAATCCACACTTCTACCTTTGCAGATGACACAGCGTTTTTGAGTGTTCATGAAAACCACCATTTAGCATCACGAAATTTACAAGAATATACTTCAATATTAGAGAAATGGCTAAAACTTTGGAAAATCAAAGCTAATGAACAGAAATGTACTCATGTTACATTCACACTGTGTAGGCAAACATGTCCGCCTATCCAAATTAACAACTCACCTATTCCGCAGCACAACGAAGTCAAGTACCTTGGTATTCACCTGGACCGTAGGCTAACATGGAAGTCTCACATTGAAGCAAAGGTCACTCAGTTAAAACTAAAAGCAGCGCAGCTAAATTGGCTTATGGGCAGAAATTCGACACTGAAATTAGATTGCAAACTTTTGTTATACAACGCAATACTAAAGCCTATATGGTGCTACGGAATTCAGTTATGGGGCACCGCCTCAGCGTCAAACATTGAAAAAATCCAAAGGCGACAAAACAAAATTCTACGAACGATTACTGCAGCTCCATGGTACGTAAAAAATTCACGAATTCATAACGATCTGAGTGTTCCGCTGGTAAAAGAGGAATTTTCCAAGTACGCGACAAGGTATGTCAGTAAACTGGAACTTCATCCAAACCCTCTTGCTCGCAATATACTTAATTTTGGCGGCCAAACTCGGCTTAAAAGAAGGGATACCGCTGCCACCATCAGATTGCTCAATAGGTGATTTTACCGAAATAGCTCCCGCATAATAAAACTTTTTTGTCTAGCATTGGCCGGACTTAAGAATTACATTTTTTAATTTTAAATTTAGTATTAAGATTTGAATACTTATTGTTAGTTCATTTTGAAGATTCAATAAATAAAAAAATGCTTAAAAAAAAAAAAAAAAAATTACGAAACACAAACACCAAGCAACAGACGCCTTGTCTACTCTAAATTGGACATTCTTCTGCCAAGATGAGTTGGCCATCTGCTCCACCTTCATTAAGGCTGGCACATCGAAAGTAGGAAAAAAGTACAAAGTCTGTTTTCTGTGTATTCACACTGAATGCATTGTACGTTTTTGTAAATATTTGTAGTTAAAGAGTTAATTTTTTTTGCGACGAAGAAAGAAACTGATTAGAGTCAGAGGAGGCAATTCCAGTTTGAAAGTTGTTACTAAAAATGTTTGATACTCGTAATAAGAATTATGGCTAATAATAATTTCAAGTCAACGATCTCTTAAATAAATAAACCGAAACAAGGATGTTGTAAGCTTGAAAGATATTTATTTTTCTTTGAAAGTGATCAGCATATGTATAGAAACGATATTTTACATGTATTATATACAAATGTTCCTATCTAAAAGTCATCAACTACAGAACTATCACCACCACATAATTATTATCTTTTCTCACCCCTACTTTAACCATAAAAACGCGAATCACCAACATCTGACAAAAAACAAACATTTTTTCGTTCAATATGATGACTACAGTCGTCAAAGGTGAAAATAAATGATTTGTTTCATTCAAGGATCAACAACAACAACAAAATGTTTAAGCAAAAACATACTAAGGAACATAATGTTTATTTAAACGCACAAAATGACACGCCATTAAATGCATTCAAAAACAAAAAAGGACAAATGTGCGGCACAAAACGAGGAATATATTTCAGATCAATTTCAAAGGATAGGATATGTTTCTTATCGCCCTGCCAGTGTTATCAAACAACAGATATATTATAAAAACATTAGAAAAGTTAATTAGAAAAACAGTTTTTGGTTAGGGGTTGACGAAAACAATTTTACGTTAATACTAATTATCTTACACATTTTGTAGGTTGCACCTTTTTGGATGATAAATTGAACAGAGTTAAAGTATTATATTTCTTTAAAGAAACTTTTTTAAATGAAAAGCAAAAATTGAAAAAAAACCAACCTCAGATCGCCTGGAAAATATTTATTTTGGTTTTTAACCTTGCTAGGCTCATGATAATATATGAAACACCTATACTCGATGCCAGTCTGTAAGCCCGAAATTCGTAGACCTAAAGACTTTTTATACTTTAGAAATTGTTTAATAAAATGTATGTTAAGAAATAGATGTTTTTAATAATATAAACAAACGTTTTTAAGAATGTAACTTTGTTTAATGACAAATATTTTTTCAGGTTTGTCTGTAATATATGTAATAAATTTCTTAGAGAAAAAAAAGCACCAGAAGATATTAGTGAAATATGTGACCAGAGTTATGTGTTTTCATTTATTTTTGATCTTAAAATAAAACTTGTATATGATATGGTCTAAAAATTAAAGAAAATTACTCAAAGTTATAATATACTCGTATTCGACCAGTTACTACAGTCTACGCACACTGACTTTGCTCTCACAAACTTTAAAATCGCATTAAATTTAAGTTTGTTGAGATTTATAAAGGCAGAAGTAAGGCAACAGCACCTCGGAGACTATAATTAGTTGCCCGAAAAACCAAAATCTGAGGCAGAACGAACTACAAAACAGCGTGCTGATTTTGCTAATTAACCTCTGCTTTGGATTTTCGGAAACTACAATGCAACCAAAGCCATGCTACTACCTCCTAGAGTTTTAGTTTATTCTACAACAAATGAGGGCCTGCCTATTAAGCTTTGTCATTCATTGACTGAGATTTTTCATAAAGGAGTGATTAGAAGGCCTGACTTATTTGGCAAGGGATTTGTGCTTACATAAAAATGGCAAGAAGTTGCTTCATGTATGGGCCCTGTAAGTCACAGTGGTGAACCACGAACTAGTTCACTCCATGCAATTGGTCCATCATCAGATTAGACCGAGTAGCAGGTACTGATGCAAATCAAATTCCTATCTGTAACAATGCCACTGTTCAAAATCACTGCAATTTTGGCTGCATTTTCAAAAAAGTATAGCTCAAATACACCACCTGACTAGGGTTTTATCGATTATTCAACTTTTCCTTAAAACCAGTTTTCAAATAACTCAAATAGTATCAATTAAACAAAATTAGGTTAATAATTAAAGAACCAATTCCCGAGCTTGAAAATGTAACTTTAAGAGTATCTGTAACAAAGCCAAAGATATTTTTCCGGGTTCGAGCAGTTAAAAGGGTTTTGGCCGACAAGACATAAATAAGACTCCTGGACCGGATGGCATTCCAGCACTGGTCTTGAAGTAGTGTTCTTCTGCGCTTTCGCGTCTATTAGCACGCCTCATCAGCATACTTTTCCATGTTGGTGAGTTTCCATCCTGCTAATGTAACGCCAATCTCCAAAAAGGGTGAAGCAAATAACCCTGAAAATTACCGTCCAATTGCAATTTGCTCTGTGCTTTCCAAAGTAATGGAAGGCATACTTAACCTCACCTTATGCGGTATTAAAGATCTTTAGCTTTAAAAATAAGAATTGATTAAAATCAAGTAGTTAAATTTAGAAAAAATATATTCAAGTCTACAAGCGGAATTTCATTAACAATATTCAATCAAATAAACAAACATTCTTTGTAGACAATCTAGCATTTTTATAGACGTTAATTTATATATTGCCTTAAAATGCGTTTATACTTTTTTAACAAAATTTTTGCTGATTCAACAAAATTTTACCTACATTTTTGACAAATACTTATGGAAATATACAAATTTGTATTTTTAACAAAACCGTTTGCAGTTGAATCGTAGAAAATTACTTTATTTGAACAAATTTTGCTCCGATCTAAAAATAATCTTTTGGTTTGAATATACTTTTTTTTTGAAGGGTTTACTAAGTTTGGACTAGAATTTAATTTTTGTTAACATACAAAAAAAATATGAAAGGTTTCCCAAACTAAAACTAGCATTGCGAAGTTGTAAGCAGAACATGAACTGGTTATTTAGCTATCTGTTTTATAAATAAGTATGTATAATTAATATCTATTGAAAATTTTACTTTGCTTTTAATATTACAGCTATTGCCAATAATGCAAATGTTCTGTCTTTATGATTTATGCTTTTTAAGCGTCTAAAATCACTAAAATGTACTTTAATCTTAAAAGTAAGCAGCAGTAGTATTTCAAGAAGTATAATTCTGTTTTTTGCATTCAAGCAGTTTTCGGTAAAATTTGTAAACTCTTCTGCTTTCTACTTTCATCAATCTGAGCTAGTTCGAGATTTTATGGATTTGTATAAATGTAGCTTTCAAAGTAGATAATAGTAAATTCTGTAATATGTTAAAGACTTAAGAGACTTTCTGAGTGTAAATTTTAATAAAATCTTAATGCCAATTTAAATTGCTTAAACTTTTCTAACTTTCTGAAATTCTCCGCAAGTTACTTCATATAATTCATGTATATTCTTTTAACTACTACATATTTGCAAAATCTCTATACATTATAGTTCATCATAAATTAAAATGTTTATGAATGTGCATATATTTGACAGGTGATATTATATAAGTGTATAAAAATGCTAATTCATATGGAGAAAAAAACTCACTATTTTTTTTACAGGACGAACAACTCCGAACAGCAAAAATAGTTTAAGTAAATAAACGTGAATACAAAGAGATACAATGCTAAGAGCTTTACAAAATGGTTTACCAATGGTTGAATGGAAAAAAAAAAACGATAATATAAGAAACACATTACCAATTCTAAAAGTTAAGAAAATTTAAAGCAACAAAATATAACGATTTATGTATATAAAATATATATACATGTATTTTTTTTGCAGAAAATCTATGTTGCTGGTGACCCTGCCAAATTATTCATAGTAGTAAATCCCACATTAGTACATGAATTGAAGCATTTTGTAAAAAAGGAGAATAACAATCATAAAAATAATGCTAAATATGCATTTAACGAATGAGTGTATGCAAATCTGTGGAAAATCCTTTTATTATAATAATAAACTAGTCTTCTAGTCAAGCCTGACAACATGTACATACATACATATGTATACGTTAATATGCATGAACTTATAAAGGGTGGTCCAATCAACACACGATGTTAATTGTAAATAAAACAAAAAGTTTTCAGAGAATTGTCTAAATATTATGCTAGAAAATAGAAGAATCTAAGATAATTTTATGTGAAATAGCAAATCTACCAAATACTCGCCACGAATCCGATGGCATTCCTTTATCAGATGGTCAATATTTTGAATTACTCTGAGACATAATTGTGGTTAAATATCGTTAATGTACCTTTCCTTTTGCTGTTGAATTATTCTTGGCTTTGTCTTTTTAAATATCCCCAAAGAAAAATGTCCAACGGCATTAAATCGCATGATTCTGGCAGCCAATAACATCGCCACAATATGAGATAACACGGCCATTGAATTTCTCGCGTAAAGGTGCTATTGTGTTCTTGACTATGTGGCACCACCCTGCTAGAGCCGCATATCTATCCTCCAGGTCCATATTATCAATTTCTGGCCACAAGAATTCCGTTACCATCTCGATTGTTGGACACGATAGGTTAGGTTGACGGTTTTTTTCTCACACTATCGCGAACAACAGCAGTATATTCCATAGAGCGAGCTGGTTGAACAGATATTTTCACATTAAATATGCATAAGTAGCGTTACACTCAAAGCACAAAAATTTTTAAATTTTCTTTTACTTGTGTTTGTTTGTGAGTTTTCAATATTTTTTATACGGATTGTATTCGCTACCTGTATACGCTGAACCTTAATAAATGTAACTGCTAATAACTAATATAATAATTTTACTTCTTATGGGAAAGATATATACAACAAATAATTTTTGTCACAACTTAAACATAAAAAAAATTGCAAGAAAAATGTGACGTACACTAGCGAACTACGCGTGCGTGCATGAAATTATTACAATACAATTTGTCCTTGATATAATTTGTCTTAAAAAAGCAGCTTCTAGCCGAAAGCATATTTTTTTTTTATGTAAGTTGAGTACGTTAGTTAGTGTAAAACAAAGCAGTAGTTTACAACATAATGTTCTTATTTGTGTAAAATGTAATCATGGTTAAGCTGTTTTCGCAATACTTTCTGCCACACTAATGCACGTATTTATTTTACATTCTAATACAGACCCGGTCTGCTGAAATTTGCGAATAATTCTCCCGAACAAAAAAAAACGCCCATTTTCGTAAAATGGTTCATAAATCTCAACCTGCTGTTCATTTACGTATAAGAATAAGTTGAATTTTTCAAATCCAGAAATAAAGAAATGTCACATTAAGAAGAAAAAACTAAGCTAAAACTTAGCAAATAACATCGAGCATTATGGTTGGACCACCCTTTCTACGGAAAATGAAAAAAAAAATTCTGTCTATGAACCAAAAAATCCTTTACATATATTCTGGAAAAGAAGGGCTTTTAGTCTAAATAAATGTAGATTTATATATATTTTTTATTTGTATGTTTGCAACAAAGATGTCAGAAAGGAGTTCTACGATTTCGATTTTACATACCGTTAAAAAATAATGATTAGTGATTATTCTAATTGCATCTAAACCACAGTACTGATTAGTTTATCTGCAATCGGGCGTAAAATGCAACGTAATTAAATGCATTGGTTTTACTCTGTAGTATGTAAATTATTTTAAATAAAAGCGTTATTGTTGTGCCATTAACGGTGCCTTGTTTAATAAAAATCATTAAAGAGAAATAATATAATCACTATATATTATATAAAGGTGCTAAATTGGAGTAAAAGAATCTAAAGTGCTATTACTAATTGCCGCAAAAAATCAGTAACATTTGTTTTGAAGCTAACTTTACTGCGAGCAAGTAAAGTTTGCTTTCGTAAGCTCTTTGAAAATTGAATTTTTCAATTGCAAAGGGTCTCATACATTCTGTATATGCAAGGGGATTTTTAACTGATAAATTACGCTTGGCACGCTAATTTAGGTTGTGCTGTTACAAAATTGAAATTTTAGATTATAAATAATGCTATAAAAAGTTTATCCTAACTGAAGGCCTATGTGGCGTTATGAAAGTACACTTGAGTTACCCAACAATGAAAGTATTGCAGCCATAAATCTCCAAATTGAAAAAAGGCTCTATAAAATATGATCTATGAAACTTTTCCGATGTGTTTATCATTGCTATAACACGGGCTATCTTTTTAGCAAGCAGGCGTAAGTTTAGAGGTACCCTAGCTTTTACATGTGCATTATATATCAACTGCTCCGGAGTTGGAAGCCAGCGGCAATTTATTCGTACATGCACAATAACACAAAATGTTGTGGATACCGATACAATAATAAACAAAATTCTGTTCATTATCCACATGAAATATCCAAAGGTATACCGGGCAAGATTGGGTAAACAAGGTTTTGATTTATTTGAATTTAAGCAAGCAATTCATATGTATAAAACTGTTGTGGATTATTGTTTAGTATTTCAACGAATGCCTTTAAGTTTACTGCTTTAACTGTTTTCAGTTAGAAATTTTAAAAATTGTTTGCAAAATATTTGCTAGTCATCGTTTTACCTTGTTGTATTATTTTGCAGTCCAATATTGGCATTTTCCATTATTTTTCTTGTCGTTTATAATGCGTGTCAGCGTATGAATGATGAAAATTATATTGATGATGAAAATGATAAAGATTAAGTTGATGGTCGGGTTTTAACATAAATTTATAACAAACGTTTTTTTCTTTTTTATATTTTATTGTATTGTTTGTATCTTTTCCATTATTCGTTGATTGATGTATTATAAGTTTATTATCAAACCACTGAGTGGAATTTGAACACAATGATTTGTATTTAGTTGATAACATCAATTGGTTCTTTACTTTAATTTCCCGAATTTCAGCAAAAATTATATAATATATTTTTTATTTCAAAAGCTATGAAGAAGATGTAATGCTGTTTTTATTATCTTTTAATAAAAAGCATACAAAAGCTTTCCTACAAGTTCCAAAGGATATATGTAAATTTTAGCTGGTAAACAACATTTATTTCATCAAATGAAATAGTCCTTGAATTCTTATTCCTCTTAGAAGTTTAAGAAGCACACGTTGTTAATAAAAGAAGATATTTTTTTTGTGATTCAAAAATAGCAATTTTTTCAATAATTTATTTTATATAATTCCTTTCAATTATGATGGCTATACTCACCAAAACTGTTTAGGCGTCAATTGTAGGTTACTCTGATGTAACACTTTGCTTACTAACAACTATAGGGATTAAAGTACTAAGTCCAGAATTACGAAGGCGGATTGATTTGACAACTATTCGTAAATTCTACCAACAAAATACAGGTTGATGTTTGTTGGTGTTGTATTTATTGTAATTCTGCCACTACCTATATAAATTGCCTTGAATTCAACGATTAGTTTATTTGTTGTAGTCGTTACTTCAAGCATTTTTTGTGTTTCTTGAAAAATTGAAAAAAGTGAATTTCGTGCATTAATTAAACAGTATTATTTTAACTGAGTAAAATGTTTTTTCAAATTTTTTTCTGGCTTCTCATTGTGGGTCTGGTAAAAAAGCTTCGTTGCCCAGCTAAATTAATGCCTTTTGCTGTTCTAATGTAATGTAAAATAGTCAGGAGAAGATAAAATATACTTGGTGTTTTAAACGACAGACAAGTAAAAATATCAATGTTTGACACAAACTACCTGGCTTTTCATATATCTTATATGCACATCGTCGTGATAGCACACGCAAAACAAATGATATTTTGTCAGTCAGAATATAAGACGACAAACCTTTTGATTTTCACCAATCACTGGTGGGACATATAGGACAAAAACACCGACTGCAAGCAATTTTACTATTTTTACGATAATTTTATTTAGTCGCCTGCAGATTGCTTAAGAGAGAGTTCTAGTCCAAGATGGCTCTTTGCATTGTGATATTTTTGATCTATTACGCTTCTCCTTTTTTCCATACGGGCTTAAAAATTTAAGAAAGCGGTTTAACTGTTTCAACGTGTGTAATCTGAAACTTAGAGACTCAAAAATTATTGTTTCACACGTTTGTTAAACGCAAAAGATGTTGCGATTTACAACAATTTTTAAATGTCTGGGAAAACTTGATTGAAAAATATATTAGTTTCATGGGATGAACAACTAACAACTGATATAACAAAAAAATATATAAATATTAAAAAGGAAGAACGTGTGTAAATGAAACTGATTATTTTTTTTTATAATTACAATTTTATTAAAGCAACTACAGAAAATTTAAATTTAGTTGAAGATAGCAACGTAATGATAATGCAAACATTGAAGATAAAAAAATTAAAAATTCAGGTTAGTCTTGAACAAAATTTTTAAATAAATGTTTTGGCTGATCGTAAACAAGACAAAATAATATTGAAGTTACATTTCGAGATAATAATGGTGGAAACACTCTCCGTCGAGAATGGTCTTGCCTTAGAAAAACTTCTTAAGCATTTTTAAGTTTATCGCATAAATTTAAATTTCGTCCTTCCATTGAAACACATCAAGTTTTGGAAATTATAAAAAGTCATAAAACTTATTCATAAATACTAATTTTACCTTTTGCTTTTATTATTTTTATTCTTATAAATTTTTTTTTTTTTTTGTAAGCATATTGATCGAATTAAAAATTAATTTTTACTAAATCATTGCAGCTGTTCAGATGTGTGTCGAATTCTAACACGTGTCGTTGCAGCTTGCGCCAATGTTGTTTGTCACTGCGAATCGGGGTTGCACTAAAAAACTGTTTGTTTAAAATATTTTTATAAATCTGAATTATGATTTATCATCTTAGTCAATATAAAGGCATCATGATTATATTTTTGATTCTTCTGATAACATTAATCACATAAAAAACAAATAAGTTTGCTATAATGTTATAGTGGAAACAATGTTTTGTGAACCAAAGCAAATTAGCGCTGCATGAGTTATATTTTCTTATTGATTATTCTATATTGAAATTTACAAGTCTTGTTTTTCATTGTCAAAAATTTATTATATTTTAGAATTTAATAATACCTAAGGAAATATTATATATTTGCAAACCTGGGTTTGTATAAAAAAAAGTATAAAAATATGTTGAATATAAACAAAAATTAAATAAATATAAATAAAATCAATGGAGCGTGATTTTTATTTTTAAAATTTATGCATATCTTTAAAAAAATCCTCTGAAATAAAGAAAATATTAATAAATAATAAAACTAATGGCGGAAACAGGATCAAGGTAGATGGTTTAAAAACATACGAGAAGAAAGCATATAAGCTCTGAGCTGAGGTGGGAGTAACTCCAAGCAGATCCAACCTGGCTAAAGTCTAAAACATTCAGTGAAGAGGGTAAAGAGGCTGGCGTACCTTCTGAAAAAAGATGTAAATAAGGAAGAAATATGTATATGCCAAGGCCACACAGCCAATTACAAGCGCAAACACAAGACCATAAAAAGCAAACTACGGAAGAGGGCATGTCCCCAAGAGGCATAATCAATAATAAGAGGGCAAAAGATTTGATGTACTCAGAGGTGGTCCACTGTTTCAAATAAGGATGTCAAAACTGCCACAATAGAGCAAATGGACTTCAGCTATAAAGTAGTACTTGAGAAAATTATAGCTGGTAGCAACCAGGCCAGAGAACCTGGTATTCTGGGATGTGCCTACAAAGCAGGATGCTTTTTCCTACAGTATAAGAACAGCATGCTAGATGAATCAGTAAGAAACTGATCACTGACTCGACACTATGAGGGAGTTTCGATATGGACCACAAAAGAATATAAAATTCCTCCTCCTGCCGTATCACGGTGAGATAATTTCCTCATTACAGCACATTGGAGATAAGCAAGAACCTTGAACCTCTTTGAGAGGCAGAACGAAAACCGGGTCGTTGAGGAGGACTTTCACAATATACTGGTGCTTTCAGTGGACCAAAAATCAGCAGCCAGTCTGAAGGAGTGTGTATGTAATACACGTTTTTTTTTTATAGTCATTCGTTTTCACTATTAATTTTTTAATTTATAATTATAATATATTTAATTGTTTACACCGGAATAAGTAGCATGGCGGCACAAAAAGTGTTTTGTCTTCCATCCTGTGCACAAGTGTTTTTCTTACGTTATATTTTCATTCTTAATTCTCTTTCAAGGTTATTCATTACCTTACAGTATAGGAGGAGTTGGACTAATTTTTGTTAGTCTGAGCAGTGTCGATACGAGTGTATACAAATGCTGCGATAACGTTTTTTTCGTTTTTCCGTGTTGTTATTAATAGGTTCAAGCCATCCGTTCAAACACTGCTCCCGTTTTTTCTCTTTCTAATAACCTATTTTCCAATCTCTAGTGCAATGTACCGGTTATGTAGGGGTCATCTCCTGAGTACCGGTCAAAGATAAGAAAAAAGGAGTTAAGCGGTGTGCTTATCAATCCGTCTTCAGCATAAACACTGCGACGTTGGCGCTGATGAACATGCGCAACAAATATGTTCAATCCTGAAGAAGTCAAGCCAACTTGCAGACAGCTGAAGACATATATCAAAATAATGATCCAAAAAATATTTTCGTATCAGATTTTTTGGGTTTTTGTAAATTTTCCATTATGCGGCTTTAAGTAGAATCCTTCATAATTTCATGATGCTAGTCTTGAATATCATATTTTATTTTTCTTGAAAGAAATAGCTGATTTCGTTCAACAACGATTTTTTTTTAAATTTTGGGTTCACAAATTCTTTCGTAGCCTGAAATTTTAGTTTGATTGCAAGTTATTGAATACTAAGCGTTCAATTAAATCTTTTAGAGATGAGAATAAAATTGTTCCTTTAATTAAGATTCTGGTGTTGTTTGCTCTCTCCTATGAAATATTTTGTTGAATTTTACTACGAGTATCTAAAAAAGATTTTTAAAACTCAAGTCTTTCCAGTATTGAAACCAACGGCCTGCAATATCTCCAGCGCGTCTTCTTTCGTTTAGTGACAATCGACTAGTCATGCATCTAATTACGCATTTGATTTTACCACCAACCAGAAACGATTTTCGAACTATACACAAAAACAGCCATAGAAAAATTATCTATATCAATTTATTTATCTATTTAACCCTTTACCTACAAGCAACATTATAGACTTGTATTGATAAATGCCGTAATCTTATTTTTTTTTTCTTAGCCGATTATGTTTGGATGATAACTAAACCTCTTAGCAATTTATAAACACAATTTGATACAAAAAGTATTCAGTTGCGATAAGTTTTTTCAAATAATTCGCAAAAAGCCAACATTATTAAAAAACATTTTATATTTTCGAGTAAAAACTGCTAATCACTGCCTATGGGCAGCATATGACCATTATATAGTATGACCAGTATATAGTATGGCATGTGAATATTTTGTTCTATAGAAATGAGTGCAAAAGTTTGATGAGATCAGAAATTTAAAAAGTGATTAATTTTGAGTGGAATGACTGTGCTATGAACGATATCGAAAATATGATTTTCAGCCTTTTACTTGCTCTGACATAAAAACGTTTACTGGCTGTCGGAACACAAAGAGCACGATGTGCAATGGATATATATCGGGAGCAGCTCCACCCACCACCAGCGCTTCTGAGTTGCTTAAAAAGCGATTTTAGGTTTAAACCAGAGCCAGAACTTTTCAGCTAAGGTGAAGGCACTTCAACCTTGATCATCGCTCACATTTTCTGTATGCAGAACCTTAATTGTCAAAAATATCCTCCGCATCTCCGCTATAGCCTGTTTCTCCACATTCATCGTCCACATGGTCTGTATGCCTGTTTCTCCACTTTCATCGCCTCTTTCTCCACATCCTGACTGCACTCTTCCCTGTAAAAGATCTTACTAAGTAAGATCGCGAAAAACAGAAAGTTTGATCAAATAAGCCATTGAATTGAACAGAGATCAAAGAACCGTGCAGGATGTATCAAGCAGACTGGCTGTGTTCTAAATATAGCAAATACAATGTATATTTGCGTTGCAGTACCCAAAATAATTGTTTTTTTATCATACCATAAATATTCAAATTTTATACAATATATTAAAATTTTATCCCAAATGGCCTTATATTGCCCATAGAGAACCTTTTATATATCCTTAACCAGGATAGGCAAAATAACCAAGTTTTTTTCATATTTAAGCATGTACAAACTTAAATACTTTGCACCGCCTATAAAAATTTAATGAAAACATGTTTTTGTTGCACCAAGAAAATTTTTAGTCAGAAACTGTAAGAATTTAGCCCTTTTTTTTTAAAGAAATACAGAATAATTAAGAATAATGAATAATAATAAAATTTGTTTTTAATGCTGTTCAAAATTGCATAAACCTATAAAAAAGAGTTGTTGGCGTCATAAGAAGTAAGTTTCTGTTTATTTTATTTCCATTATTATTATTTTTTAACAAGTGTTGCCTGCCATATTTTGTTTAAGTAAAATAGTTGACAATACACATACGAGTATGTACACAAAATGATGAGAAGTCACTTTAGTTTCGCCTTTCGTGGTTATGCTTATTGTATTATAGCATGATACTCCTTTAATTTAACTGTTTTCTTTATAATATGAATAATAAACTTGTAGCGGTAAACCATTTCAAATTCACCACTTTGTAATTCGAAAGTTGCCGATAACAATGTTGGAAATACGTATTAAAAATATGGCTGACTGAATAGACTAACTTCAACGCAGTCATGGACAAAATTAAAAACAGATATTGTTCTTTCTAAGGATTATCATCCTACTACTTAGCCTTCCCTCCGAATTGATAAACATGTAAAATAAAGTAGCAAATAAATATTAATTCGAAAATAAACCCTGAGAGAAAGTGCAATTTCTTCTCTATACTTTTATACATATTTTAATTCCTCTTCTGTAGCCTTTCATAAACACAACAATTTAACTGTTATGACCTGACAATGACACAACAAAAATCACAAAAAACTGCATGTTCATTATATTTTTATCCATTATTCTTTTTTTCGATTTCTAAAAAAAAAAAAAAAAAATAAGTGAAGCAAATGTATTAAAGAGAAAAAATAATGAAAAAAGAAGCAAACTAAACAATGTCCAGGAAAGTTATTGTTTTTGTATCCTTCTATTGAAAATCCCATGAAACTGCATAAAACGTTTAGGGAGAGTTAAACGGCAGATACATTTTTCTATTAACATTAAAACTGACAACGGCAGCAAGAAGAGAAAAAAAATATTTAACAACTGCCAGGGTTAGAGTAAAAGAAAAAATCACTCAACTGCAACAACATATAAAAAATGAATTGAAATAAAATATTTTTCATAAAAAATATATGAAAAAAAATAAACAGAAAAATATAAAAAACTGAAATTAAGTGTCTTGCTGACAGATGGAGTCTGCTTATTTGAAACATTGTATCCATGATAGCTAAAATTAAAAAGAACTTTCTAGTGGCCGAAAAGCAAAATGCAAAACTAAAGCCTCAGAAAACTTATTTCTATTGTCATTAGAATTTTGTATAAAATAAAAATGTTTCATGTACAGTAGAGAAATGAAATGAACCGGCAAATTTTTGGTTTGATTGAGGATATTAATGACTTTAAGACACATTTTGCACACAGACTCTTATTTGCTTTGTATTCTGTCAGTTGGCCGCCAACATGCAAAAAGCTTTCCTTAAAATAGATATACAAATACTTATATACAAAATATTCCAAGCCTGACCAACGTTAACGAACGTGTTAACCTCACAAACATTTTGAGCAGCAAAAAACTGATAAAGAGCTAATATACAAACATATTCGTAATTGTGATTGCAAAATAAAGTTCAAAAATAATCTCAAAAAATTTATTTTTTCCTTGCAAATAATGACCATTTTTGGCAGCTTATATCATGCGATTAATTAGTTTTGCTATAACAGTGATATAACAGAAGTCTTCAAATTTGGCTGGATAGATTCTTTCGGCCGTATTCATAAAAAATATTGTATGTTTATTAAACACTTATTTGACAAATTTTCAATAGAAATTTGTCAAATAGCAGTTTAATAAACGTACAATATTTTTTATGAATAAGGCCATTTATGTTTCTACACAGAGTATTTTTAGAGTTCTACGAGTAGAAATCATAATAAAGGGTGATACAACCAAAACACACAATGTTAAAAAAACAAAAGGCTTTCATAGAATTATCTTTACATTTATCATAATAATAGAAGGGCAATTACTCATATATGTGGCGAAATGCTGCCTCGGGTTCAGTGACATACTTCCATTCTGTAGTTCATATTTTCAGTGAGACGTAGTTAGGTCAAAAATGTTATACCGCGTGACCTCTAGGCCGACTTCATTTTCGCCGAAGTACGGATCGATGTAGCTGCCAGCACATAAATCGTACCAAACGCTAACTCGTTGTACCCTCTTTTGCTCTAGTGTGGCAATTCTGCTTGTTAACGAATCTACTGATAAAAAAGAAGCAAACGTGTGCTGCGGCTAACGATGAGTGAATGAACGTAATGCGTTTTGATTTGAATGCCCATTTTTGTAAAGAGTTTCAGCATTGTTAACACGTTGCTCAATTGTGTACCTCTCCTTGATTAAATCTTTCAAGCACTGACGTACACAAATGTCAAATTAAGTTAGGCAAAAAACTTGACGTTACAGAGTAACTCACAATTAATATCATGATATTCTTACTATTATAATTTTTAAGGAAGAAGACCAATGGCATTGCTAGGGTATAAATAACACTAAAAAATAATAATAAATAGGCTTCGACCGGAAAAATTCTTCGCAGAAATATTTTTTCTTTCATCTTGGACCAGTACTCAGGGGATGGCCCCTACATATGCAGTGCATTGTACCAGAACTAGGAAAATAAGTTGAGAGGACTTGAACTTTCCTACATTATAACAGATTGGAAACACGTCTGCAGGCAACTTATTCCACAGACGAAGCGTACGGCTGAGAAACAAATTCTTTCTGTAATGCGTGGTACGATTATCCGGGAAATCGACCACAAATGGATGAGCTAGGGACGATGAACGCGTGCTACGTAAAAATGTGGGAGTTTCGGAAACAAGATCCCTAACCTCGTCAGAGCAAAATCTATTGTAGTAACCATAGAGCAGAGTAACGCACTCCACACGGCGTCAATGCTCCAGTCAGTCAATAGAGTTGGATACACTACTGTCATCGATAAGCTTCTTAGCCCTGTCCTGTACACGGTCGAGTAACCCCAAAATAGGCTTTGTGGCACCGGCCCAAAACATGAGAGGTGTATTCCATTTTCGGTCGGATGTAGGTAGTATAAATTGTAAGGAGGTCAGATGGAGTGAAGTACATCTTACACCATTTCAAAAACCCGAGGCATTTGTATACTTCTTTAGAGTCATGAAAAATGTGTTCAGTCCAGCGAACGTCAAGTAGACAAGTCTATTGATACGGCCAGCCAAACTAAATAAAAAGCAACTGTTAGCAGTCATATAAACCAGTGTTGCAAACTCACTGGTATGGTAATAGGAGAATATCCCAATAGAGGTTGCGTACTATAATGACGGCTCTGATAGAACATTGGATGGTGATGGCACGCTTGTCTGGCTACTCTATGCTTTCTTCTGATGCTGGTTCCTGCAAGTTGCAGGACAGCAACGGCAGGCGCAACTTCTGATGAAGGCGTCTTCAGGGATGGGCCTATGATGGCGAGATGATGCGGCCACGGACAACTTGGGGGAGTTGTTGTTGTCGGATTTGACCAGTTGTTTCAACCGCGAGCTCATCAGATTCTTCTGACGGCAGGTGATGAATGCGTTGCTGGACACCAAAGTTAATCGACTTTGATTTACGGACGAGTCCAACGTAGGTTGTTCAGTCGGTTTGGGTCACGCTTACCTTGGGCTGAAGTCTTATTGCCTTCGTCTATTTGCCCTTCAATATGGTAATTATGCTATGGCTTTGTGCTCTCTTCACTACATACACAGATATACAACTGCACTTGCTTTTTCACTTTTTAATAATGATGGAAAAAAAAAAGTTTTACACTCAGCGTCTCACACAAGAATAAAACGAACACAAGAAATCAACAAGCACACGACCTGTTGCCAAAATCAACCAGTAGGATTTCGTTAGTTTTGACAGCAAGTGTTGCTAGGTTTGAACACAGTGCGAGCATATCGAAGGCTAAACAACAAAAACAAGACTGACCGCACTTAAGAAATACTTACGATGGCGCAAAAGCTGTTCTCCAACCCAAATGATTTTTAAAATAGCCATTAGCACAAAAAGATGACTCGAACATAATGACTTGAACATAATGCTAAATAATATTGGCATCCATGATCCGAGTTCAAATCCAAAAACGGAGCTGATGTGTAGTGTAGCGGCTACGAAACAGCTGTTTTGCCCCCAGCTAAAAAGTTTGATTATTTTTCTCCTCTTCTTCAATCAAAACTATTGATCAAAGCAAAGTGATATTGTACTAAAAAAATTCTTATATTTAAGAATGGAAAAATCTGGAACAAAAACTCGATTTATATATGTACAAAAAACTAAACGTCAAATTCAGAATTATAAAGCTCGACAAAAATTAATAAATTAATATTTGTTAAATAAACAAATAAATCAAATCAAAGTAGTCAGGTCAAATCAAAGAGTACATTGACACATTGAGTGTTCTCTTTGTGGGGACTAATGCTTTAAATCATGGTGTAATAAATTTGACGAACGGAACCAATATTTTGATTTCTGTGTAGTATTACCAATGCAAAGCTATGAATCCAGAAAAAAATTCTAATACGTCTTATTGCAGACCCTGTTTGTTACTCATATAAACATTGAAATAAAGATAAAAAACTTCCCACAAAAACATTTGATGCAAATGTAAATATACACAAAAGCAAAAGCAAAAAAGGAAATTTTGCAACCGGAAACAAAAATAACGTTGACATAAAATAGCAGAATCAAAACTGAAAACTCAATTACAGAGAATTTCAAAGTATGAAGAAAATCTAGTTTTGCGACAAAAATAAGGCTGGAAAAGACAGAGATGATCCAAATTTGAAATGTTATGAACCAAATGCATAAAAAAATAATAATAAAAGAGGTCATGCGCCCAAACGGCGAACAGAAGGAAAAAAATCATTTGCCATGAATTTAAATAAAAATAATTTATATAAACTTTGCTTAAAAATTTTGAATTATGTACGTAAGAATATTACCTCTAAAATTTATTTTATAAAAAAAAAATATTTTCAATAACATAAAAACTTTGGTAATAAAAAATTATATAAAAATAGCGTATTATTGTAAAAAATATTTTTGTCTCATGTTGTCTCGACGTCTACAAAGGAAGTAAGACGTTTTGCTACGTTTATAGGAGGAAGTCTTTAATAATGAAACAGAATAATGAAAGTTTGAAAATTATGAAACTCATATATTGGTGATGCAATTTTTTAATGCTTTTGACAAAAGATATTAGATTTATCTTTTTGTGGTAAAAGAATACTAAGAAATTTTTCACTATAAATACGATTTGACTCTTAAAAGGTCCAACTAACCTACATGTTTGTTATATATGTTATATATATGTTGGCAATATCAGCCACGGTCAGTCTGTTTTTGATATATATATATATATATATATATATATATATATATATATATATATATATATATATATATATATATATATATATATATATATATATATATATATATATATATATATATATATATATATATATATATATATACATATATATATGTATATATGTTTGAAATTTGTATGAAAATCACTTAAAAAATTTAAAGACATTCATACAAATTTTCTGCGTAAACTTTTCGTTCTACTTAACTACTAGGATAATCGAGTTGTTATTCGACCGGTTTTTACCGGTTTTTGTTTTTACCGATTTATTTAAAATGTCTATTTTTCGAATGTCAAATAAGCGGTGGATTTTTTAACATAGCTAACCGGATTTTTAGTATATAAATGTTATACTTTTGCGATTTTATTTTCGTTACAGCTGTGATCGTGATTAAAGTATTTTTGCGAGTCGTAGCCTTAAAGCGAATTTGCTTCATAATTATTACTAGCTTGAATACATATTTCTATTAATATTTTGAAAAATCATAAATCATTGACAGCTAAGATGAAAACACTTCATTGAGCTAAGTTAGAGCTTTTGGGAATTTTGTGCACATTTTGTATAAGAATTTTTAATACATATTTTGCATGATTAAATGCATTTTTATTTACAAATACGTACGTAATTTTTTGCTTATTCTTGTTATAAGATTGTACTGATGAAATTTATCATAACTCTACTCTCAGATAAACTATTATAATACTGCAGTTTGATGCCTACACGTAATAAAATTTTCTCTGTGACTGAGTTTGAAGTTTTAATTTTTAATATTTAATATTATGTCATAAATAGGCCCTATCAGCGCTACCTAAATTAGCACGTAAATCGCTATTTATCTGTCCCAAATTCTCATACACATACAAAATGTACTAGACCAAACCAAAGAGCGCGGTATAAACACTTTGAAGTTGCAAAGATTAATTTTGACAGAACTTGAGAAAGTAATCAGTAAAGTTGGCTTCAAAACAACTGTTACACTATTTTGTTGTAATCAGTAATCGCACTTTCAGGTCGCTTTTTTCTCCTTTTACCACTCCTACTCAGTGATTTTTGTCAAAGCTGGCCAAGTGAACATTATAGTTCATGGCACAATTGCAATTTACTCACTTTAGCGTGAAAGATTGTTGAGAAAGATGTTACCACGAAAAAAAATGAGCTGCTATGAATCGTAGAGAAAACATTTTGGAAAACCAAGATTTGAAAAACTAGAAATATTACTTAATGATTTGTATTCAAGAAGCTCAACAAACACGCTAAAAGGAAGATCGAATTCAATGTATAGTTTAATAAAAACAAAAAGAAAAACGGAATATACAAAGTGTTTTTGGAAGTTATTTAAAAAATGGAATCAATAATACACGATTTTTTAATTAATTAGAGTTAAATACGTATTAATTAATATGTGTTAACACTCGTATACGAGTATGTGTTGTATTCTTTACCTCAGTCCTATTAAGTACGTTTTGCGAGTATATATCGCTGAGTGTTTTCTTTGTAGGAACCACTGATCTAAATATATGCATATGTATGTGCAATGTACAGTGGAATAAAACTCTGATACATTATACATATACTATGGGAATCACCGGTCAACGCAATCGATCGCATTATTTTTTATTTTTTGTAAATAATGCACTCATAAAATCCAAATATGTAAGTCAAACACATTCACATATTTTGTTTGTTAGTGTTAGTAAAAAATTAATAGTCGTATTACTCCTATTATTATTTTATTAAAACCGGGATTTTTTTAATGGTCATTATTCGAAGTATTCGAAAACCGGTTTTAGAAAAAAAGTTAAATAATCGATCACTCTATTAACTGCACAATGTGATATTAATGAAAGCTTGAACTGAAAACAATTGCTTTAGTGTCAATTCTTTCTTTTGTAGTCCTATAAATTGTTAGATATTATTTTTTTAAATGTATCTTCTTTTAATTAAATTTTCTTTTAAACTTCAAAATGTTTCTAATGCCTACAACACATTAACTTTATGACATAAGACCAAAATTTTTGTCATTTGAAGTGCAACAACTTCAAACGCACATCTTTGTTTAAAAATTTTACAATTTTTAATTTAGTCAGAAATGTTTCGTTTTATGATTCGATTTTTCTTAAGTGTAACTGCAATATTAAACTTAAAATTAAAGCATTTATGTTGCAATTTGTTCAAAAATCTTCTAAAACAGACCATAGAATGTGCTTAGTAAACTAACACAAAAAACTAAATGTTATTTTCATATACATTTTCTGTTTTTATATAAATTGAAACATAATCCCTTTTATGGTGAAATATACATGAAGTAAAATTTGTTGACCAATAACAGACAGAGAAGACTATGCCTTAAAGTTTGTTGTCCAGTTTTAATTTAATTTAAAAACATGTTTGTTGCTTTGTAATACAAAAACAATTAGCAAGTTGTTTTTATAGGTATCAAATATTTTATCCTAAAAATCTTGCAAAATCTGAATGAATATTTAACCAAGAGTTTAACTATTTAAATTTATATTCTTTGAAATAAAATGAGCAATTTTTTGTCTTAAGATTTTTCGGTATATGTTTTAGATTATTTAGGCTTTTCAAAGCCAATATAATTTGCTTTACTCATAAGAAAAGGAAATATTTGTTATAACTTTTCTTTAGGATGTTGTTCAAAGATATTTATGGTTCTATGAAAATAAAATAGAAATTCATAAATACATATTGCAGTCATTTAACAAAAATTTTAAAAATAATATTGATAGAGAACTATACTCGTATATTAGAAATAGAGTAAAACTTTAATAAAAAAAAAATTCTGAAGTGTACCATCAGACTAAGGCATTCATTACTTGCATTTTAGGTTAAAAACCTGAAGTAACACTTTTGTTTGAACTAAAATTGGGATTTTATTTGAAGTAGCTCAGTTTCCACCGAGAGTTTTATGGGCGCAACTGAGGGTTTTTAGTGTAAGAAAGGCAATTAGACTCACTATCTGAATTACCAAATTATAAGTATTTAAAAAATATTTGAGTTTACCGGTTTCCCGCGTGCTATGTTATCCTTTTTTTCATTCAGCGAACTAATAATGCTTTAAAAAACCCATTTTAAGTTGATATTAGAGCTTTGAATTTGTTGGTGTTTTTCATTTCAATAAGTGGAACTTTTTCTATATACATTTGAGAAGATTGGGCAGATTTTCGTAATGGCCCGAAATTTTCTTAAAAGTAGATCTTTGTAAAACGTCAAAAGTTGTATGCGTCGTCCTGACGGAATGGAGAAAAAGGAAAAGGGAGATCATTACTCTAAAGATAAATATAATAGAGGTTACTCTCAAAGTAGAGATGTGTAGCAACACAATATTTAACTTTTTCTTTTTGTACTTGTTGTTATTCAAAAAGTAAATGTTAGTAGTAAGCTTTGAAATTTAAATTATAAAATTTTATTATTTTTTAATAAAGTTTAGTTTGTATTTAACTTTTGTAAATAAATGTAGTTTTTCTGCTACATTTAATTGGTGACCTCGAACGTTTTAAATTTATTTTTCAAAATGTCTTCTCGTGTAATAACTTCTGGGAATAAGTCAAATGTGCCTGAATATGATCCTATTGCGCATATTGCTGCTTCTAGTGTTCATAAACATCCACCGAAATCTGAAGCTTTGGTTTGTGCAAATTGAATCCATTTTCAGTATTTCTGGTATATGTATGTATCTCGACACGACACCAAGTTTCAGTACGTGTTTTAAAATATTGATTCCAATTTTTGCTTCATGTAGCTGATATTTTGGAGGCGCCACCGGCCGAGGGCACTAGTAAGTATCAAGATATTAAGGATCGCTTGGTTGGAACATTTTCGGAGTCTCAAGAATCGAAACTCCGCAAACTTTTGAACAAACCTTGGAGATCAAATGCCTTCTCACTTTCTTCAGGTTATGAACAATCTTGCTTCTGGCCAGTTAGATGATTCGGTGCTGAAAACTCTTTTTCTGGAACAGTTACCGGAAGATGTCAGGTCCATGCTTGTAATAAGCCAAGTGAGTGATGTTTCTGCTTTGGCTCTTCAAGCTGATAAAATTATGAGCCTTCGTGTTAATCAAGTCTTCGCAATGAATTCAACTAACAATGCCGATATATCTACATATGTATGCTTGTCAGAAAAATCGATTCACATGATAAGACCTGCTATACTCCAGCATGGTGGGGAAATACCAAACAGGTCATATCAAGACCTCATTGGGTATAGAGACTTGCATCCCTATGTATCACAGGGGCGATATGATCAACCCGAATTACGGGTATGGAAGCTTTGCTGAATCTAACAGGATTTAACTTGAATACGCAAGAGGTGGCAGTGGTAAAGGCAGTTTCAATTTACAAAAAGGAGAAACTGAAGTCGGGTAACCTTATTGGTAATCTTACAATGCTTGCAGGAATCAGGGAAGTAATTAATATGTCTGGGATGCTACGAGATAAATCCAATTCAGTCCTGGGTAAGAGGTTTGTCAGTAGTCACCTCCCCAACAAGTGAGGAGTAGAATACGAACCCAATATGGTTGCTTAAAAGGATCCAAAATGCTCCATGGAGTGGAAACGAAATCCTCCCAGCGTATGCAATAAAGAAAACGATGGAAACACTATCCAATAGGGGACACAAGAATGTGATTGTAAAAATATTCCCTAATAAGTCAATCGATGTATTATTACCTCTTAACTAGTACTGAAATGTCACAATAGGGTAGGAGATAATGGCGAGCAAGAACCCGATTATTCTGGTTTGAGTGTCAGGGCATGAGGGTTATTGTAGTAATGAGATGGCAAACTTCACTGCCGAAAATAAAGCGGAGCAGGTTTTTATTATATCTATTCCAATCTTTGACTGTATCAAGAGTCAAAAGATGGAGTGTATACTCCTTAAGTAGAAGGTGAAGAAATGAACTGAGTCCATCGTGGGAAAATATTGAAATAGGACAAACTGTCTTGAAAACTCCCAAACATTTTTAAGTTTTGCTGTAAACAGGGCTGAATAAATCCAGAATATAAGACTGCAGAGTAAAACCCTAAGAATACTATCAGGTCGTTATAACTGCCTTAAGCATCTGTATAGAATGGCTATTGTCAAAACACACATTTGCAGACTTTGTGGAGAGAAGAAGTAGTCAATAGAACACTTGGTCACCTACTGCTATTCGTTGGAGCACAGGAGGTACAGGCTGCTACAAGCCCATACGTTGTGTTAACAGACGATGCTAGCACTCCCAGGGGAAGAGTTAGTCCAGTTTCTTGACGTAACTAGTCCACTGTGGAAGCACAGTGGACCAACAATGGTCGCAGAGCAAGTAGCCGTCTAGTTTGTGTCCCTGAGTAGTTTGCGCACATCATTACCTCATTACTGGTACTTATGAGTGATATAAAATATATTATATACATTTTTTGCAGCTTAAAATCTTGTTTTTTTTATAAAAAAATTTAACAATTTTCTATCTTTTATTTATCAATATTTCGCCAACAATTTGTTAGCATCTTTAGGAAATTGTTGGCGAAATATTCAAAAATAAAGTCAGAAAATTGTAAAATTTTTTTATAAAAAAACAAGATCTTAAGCTGAAAAAATTTTATATATATTTAATAAACAAAGATAAAAATATATTAAGATATAATTATGAGTGATATATTTTATTGGCATTATAAACAAATTTTTTTTGTTTAAGCTTTGTAAATTTAAAAACATGAAAAAAGTAAAGAGTACTAGTAGTTTTATTCGATAACACAAAAATCATGTCTATATAGTCTAAAAAGCAGTGCAATCTTTGCTGGAAAATAAATGCACTCATATTGTGTGTATTAAAAAAATATAATAGTTTAGACTTATGCTTTAATTAATTATAAAGTATCTATCAACACTACCCAAACAAAATAAATGGAAAGATGCGTTTGCATACAAACTTAGGGCCACGACTTAATAAACATTTGTTAATTTATGGATGCATGCTTAAATTCCAGTCAAATATGGGCTCATTGGGGAAAGTATTGTACTTGAAAATATTTACTTTACATTGAGCAAATAGTTTTCAAGCTTTTACTGAATCCTAATGTATATTCCATCTACAACAATCAGTATTTGTTAAGATATTAGTTTATTGGAATTCAAACTTACTTACAACAAATCTCCATAACTATACACTACAACTCCTACGATTACTGATATTTCTTCATCTGTATCACAACAATTTTTCGATAAGTTCACTGAAATAATAGTACAGTTGTTTGAATATTTGTGGCAGCACCCAGTCAGCGTATATGATATTGCCTAGGCAGAAATCAGAGAGATGGCACTTTGGCGACTATTTTACTATGAAGTAACTTTTTAGTGGTCTAACACAATATGAGGTCTAAATTATCTGTATTGTAGAAAAACACGTAAGTTAAACAACTATAAGCAGAATATTAATAAAATAATATATTCGATAAGGCTTCATTCATTTAATATAGTTCACATGAATATAATAATAAGGGATGACATTACAAATACAGATCGAAAAACTGCAATTTTAAGCAGTTGAAGTGATTTTAAGCAACTTAAAATCAAAGTATATATAAAAACTAATTAAAAATCATTCTTTCGACGGAGTTTTGATTTTCTATACAATAAACAATGAGCATAAATCAAATTTCTGTATATGTACACGTGGAAGTTGATAAAATACTGACTGGGTATCGAATAGATACTGTGTGTCTGTATGGGTGCTTGTGTCCGCCCATGTTTGTGTGTATTGGTTTTAAGAGCCATATGAATGCTAATACTATTATTGATGTTGTTCAATATATTAATGAAAATTTAATAAATGAATTAATTGATGTAAGCCGGTGCTACAATTACAATTTTACATTTAAGCTGAGTCCTACAAATCATGACGAGAATAATTTTGAAGGAAATGAATTTGAGTAGTAGAAGAGAAAGTGCATGGGTACGAGTAAAATAATTAATAATTCATAACAATTTGCTTTATATAAATATATACATGTATTATACATTTAATAATAAAACAAAGATAAAAGGCAGACAAATGTATAGGTTATTGGGAACATTAGTTGAATGCTTAAATTAAACACATATACAGTAACATTAAAATCATAAAGTTTCTGTGACCATTATTATAATAACACCAAATTTGTAAGCATTTTAGTGTTTCTAAAAGCTGCAAGTTATGATTATCAGTTTTTTTTTTTTTTATTAATTTAGCAGAGACAGTTCTGTGATTTATTTGAGTTAGCACTTGAATTGACGGCTTTGTCCGTCAGCGGATCGGTGTAGATCTGTACCCGCATGTGTGCCTTGCAACTCATACAGCCCGCACATTCTTGTCACAGAAAAAACTTTATTCGTATTCAATAACGAAATTCGTTGAATCAATTAATAAATTGATTGAATGCGGAACTGTAAAGGATTTCGTGGATTGAAACAGAAGTTTAGTAAAAATAATTATTAATTGAAAACAACTATTTTTTTAAACAACAACAAAATACAATATCCAAGGTTACATTTTTCATATTTATGTATATGCATTATTTTTTCAGACAAAAATTTTGTTGATTTTATTTTTACTATAATTTTTTCTGTGTGTCATATGTATTTAGCTATAAGAGATTACAACTTGCTGAATAGCTGAGGCCTTTTAAGCCCACCCTACCCATATAGGGTAGGCTAGGTTTTCTTTTATGGTGGCTTGAAATCCATAAATAATATCAGGCCATTAACCACCGCCTATCCAGCATTTCTAGTCCCTTACGTTAATTATTAAGGAAAACTTATAACCCCTCCCTGCGATTTTAGGCCTAAGCTAGAAAGTATCAGCCAAGATGCAGGCAACCTCATGATGGTTTGCAAAATAGAGCGCCCTTTTCAGGTGTTTACTATATTTCTAACACTATGAAAGTCATACTGTTACCTCTTTGAGCTTTAAGATCGGGACATATTGAATCCTTTGTACTTTATCAGTCACCTTATTCTAATGACATTAACTCAAACGACTTATGAAGTTGACACAATCAGTTCCATTTGATTTTATATATGTTAAATAATATCAAATGTCTTTTGTTGCAATATGATTAAAATCCTTTTGAATAATTTTTCAGACACTACACAAATCCAATAGAAATTTCTTTTTGTTTTATTATATTTTTGAAGGCAGAACTAATGGCGTTTTCTTTTCTAATAAAAATGTTGCAATTATTCTACCCTTTGGCTATTTTTATTTTCTTTTCTAAAACGCAGGTAGCTGTATAAATAAGAAACCTTTTCTTTTCTAAATATGTTGCATGAAAAAGGGTGGGATATTGCCCTTTTTAATACTCTATATGTACATATAGACTAAACTCTATTTATGTTTTATGTGAAAATAATTATTCTAGTTTTCATAATTTAATGATAATTATTCCAAAGAAAAAAGTCCGTAAAATTATCAATGTTTTAAATTAGTAATGCCAACTCCTTTTTTTTTGCACAGCAAAATCATGCGGTATAAAATCACTTCAAAATTGAAACGCTAATTCTATTTTATTGTTTTATACAATATTTTGTGTTAGTTTGCGAACGTAAAATATAAACAGTTCCTAAAAATTAGGTCATCATTTATAAATGTTGCCTAATCACATGTAATATTTTCTTTTTTAGAAAAAAAAAAAAACGCCATAAATCAAAGAGTACAAAAAAATAAACTGAAAGGGTTAAAAACTTATACTTTACGTTAATAAGTACGGAGTGTGACAAAGCTAATAGTATTACAAATATGTCAACTTAATTGTCAATTCAAAAAGGCAACGGATGACGGATTCTATGTGCCCATGCCTATGATTTTATTTATTGGGACAACAAAGGAATCTGTACAAGGCACGAACTACTCTCAGGGGCAGTATTCTATTGTCAGTGAGATATAGATGGCAGGAAGAATATTAGAGAGATAAAGTGAAATGACGTTATCATGCGCCGTATGAATATTCCAAAACACTTGAATGCACAAGAAATATCCTCCATCCAGCAAACCATAAGTCATTTGCGCCTAAGCCAAATCTAAATATGTATATGATTTTATATACAAAATGAAATCTACTTTGCGATTAGATTTTGACAAAATCTAACAGATTTTTGTAAGAACTCTTGCACAACTGCGATGTTGTTCAAAAAAATCTTGCGATCTTACAACACAACAGTACTACGCTGCAATAAAAAAAAACTATAATTTTACAAGAAGAATTCACGATAATTTGCTACCAAAAAGTTGCAAAAATAATTCTAAGAAATTGAAATTTTGTAAGACGTCAAAAATGGAAGTATAAACGGTTAAGATTATGTTATAGATTTTCATTAAATTCTACTAGATTTTGATTTAGTGTAAATGCCCTATTGCATCGCATTTTATGCAGTTTTGTATTAAATAAATTGATTTTAAAAAGTGTTCGCAAATATCAATTCATGTTTCTCTTATAATAAAAATTTTGTTGAAATAATAAAATTGAAATGGTTGCTCCATTTCTGCTAATATTAAAAAGAAATTGTTTTAAAAGGTGTTCTATCAATTGATGTTTCTCTTAAAAAAAAACAATTTTGTTGACATAGTAAAACTAAAACTTGCTTTAGAGAAGATGTCTATCTGTATTGTATTTAATCCAGATGGGACGCAGCTATGTTTTGAGAATCGAAATACTATTGTGTGCACACTTGTAATAGGCTTTTTAGACTGATCGACATCTAACATCTACGAGTACCATCATTTTCCGAAGATGTTAACATCTTGCCATAAGAAATACATTGTTCTAAAAATCTACCTTTTTCAACATCTTTATAAAATGTTCCTTTCTCATTTTCTTCCATTCAATATTTTTCGATTATTTCAGTGTCATCACTAGAAAAGCGGCAATAATGTCGATTATTCTTGTGCCTTCATTTGTTTCGAAAAAAATTTTAAAAAATTTTCTTTACCATGTGTCAATTGTTTGTATGTGTGGTTTCTTACTTAATTTTTTTGCTATAATCCTTTTTCTGGGTTTTTGCAAAATTTTTTTTAATGTGCCCCACATTTTGTTTATAGACATACGAGTACATTTTATAATCCTCTTTTGGTTTTCAAATTCATTTTTTTTCGAAAAAAATTTACGTGTTTTTCTTCAATTGTTTTAAAATTGAAATAATAATATCTTTAATTAATAGTAGATATAAGATGTCAGCATTGTAAACAGTGTTTCACATTTTCAACATCTTCAATGCGTTTCATGAAGATGTTGATGAGTGTACAAAGCCAGTAATGCACACCATCTCATATACGAACACATTGCCGCATTTGCAGAGTGAACGCACACATAGCAATGGAGATAGTGAAGTGTTTATTAAACAAATGCTCATTACTTCATAGCACATACTGTAAGTTAGCAGAAGGCAGCACGAATACAGTCTCGCAAACTTTGTTAGTCGACAGCAGTTAGCTCGAATACAATCTCCTTTACTTTGAAAATAGGTCGGAGACATATTGCATACCCCAAACACAGTTTTTCAGGAATATTTGAATAATTGGTTCTATTTTCTGCTTGTTACGTACTTTTTTGTGCTAAATATTTTATATTCCCTACTCTAAGTATTTTTTTCATAACTTTAGCACTAAATTTGTTCCTTAACTTTAGCACTAAATTTATTCCTTAAAATTTTTACAACGCAATTTGACAAAGCCAGCGAACGTTTGTTTTACAACTAAAATACAAAATACCTCCATCTATACGTAATGCAATATATGAACGAAATTCGTTTTTGTGAATTCCCTATACTATGCTAGCCTACAAAGTATATGAGATACTTTGTAGGCTAGCATTCAGTGAACACAACGCGTTGTTCACATCATGGAAGAGGTAGAATGTGGTGGACAGTGTTCGCTGCTGGGATAATTGTCGGTCTTTCAAAATTAGTTGTGGGTATATGACGTTTTTAGGCGTTATTTATCAAAAATTACAACAAATCCTTTTTAATTTAATTCTGTTATTATTGTTAACGCAGAAAATTGAATTATTTTTTTCGTAGTCCGCCGCATACATATTAACATTTTTATATGTTAATGTACAGTTTGAAACATAATGGGAAAAAAGCTGTTAGCTTATATAATTTCCATATTGTTTAAGAATTAGAAAAAGAAATCTTTTGTCTTTAAATGTAATGCACAACAATAAATACTTTCGGCACATGTGAAGTAAAATTAGTATGTATTTGTATTTAATCCTCTCAAGAACTTACAAGCTACAAATCAAACTTCAAATCCCATATAATTTTATTTAAGATGATGAGAAAGCAGGTAAACAGTTTTAGTGCTACCAAATGCTAAGATGACTTTAAAGTATTTAAATAAAGATTTATATACCTTTATATCTAAGTATTAGAATTAAAGAACAGTTAAGGTAAATTTACTAGTACGAGAAGGTTGTTTAAGAACTAGGAAATTATTCACAATTTGGTTTGCAAAAAAATATTTTATGGAATAAACTTTAGCAGTGTTGCTTTCACTTCCTCAAGGAGTGTAGATGCTTGGATAACTAATTAGGATGTTAAATTACACGTAACATTGATAATTATATAATATAAATCAGAATTAATCGTGCACCACAAAAATATTATATTGACTTTAACCCAGTAGTGGCCACACACATACTTATACGCTTGTAATAGTAGCAACAAAAAACAATAGCCAGACAGTGAGATCTTACTTAAAAGCTAAAGTCTAAAGAGAAACTTATTTAATGACATTTGTTGATATGTAAACAAACTATCAACCGAATGTATAGCGCTTATCAAGAAGATTTTTATAGCGTACATATGGCGGCGTCGTAGTACTTAAATTTTGTGTTCTATACCCGCGAGTATAGAAAATTGTCATTTCGACCACAACTGCTTTAAGCCAAACGTGTTTTTGGATGCTTGTAAAAGCAGTTTAACATGTCTCTGACTATTTCCATTATTAATTATTGTCTACAATAAGAATACCTTTGAACTTTCGAACTAAGCCTCTAGGATTGTTTTTGACAGCCACTAAAAATAGACAATCTCGTTGCGTAAACGAAAGAAAGCAAATTTCGCGTGTTGAGAAACTAACTGCCAAAGGAATAGTTTAAATCGTTAGAACAATGAGTAGTAGGCACTTCAGCCACGTTTAAATATAAGATTATGCTTGAGTATTCAGAAGTAAACAGGCTTTCGTTGGGTGTTTGAAACTTTCAGTTTTAAGTATCCTCAAAAAAGTTTATAGTGATCTGAGCAATAATAATAACTTTTTAGATTAAATTTTGAACTTTACAATTTAACAGAACTGGATGAATTAACAGCTAAATTGAAAAAAAGTTCTGTACAAACTAAGCCTTACTTCATACCTTCTTAACTTATGATCTGATTGATAAACAAGGGCTTAGACTCACTATGCCAATATACTTGGCTATTAACATGAACTTCGGCTCTCAATGTTATTTATTCACGAATTTAAATTAATTTTTAAACTTAAATCTAGTTATTTAGTTGAGTTATCTATATAACAGTATTTTATTTGAAAAACGACTTTAGACAAATTGATTGGAAGCAAAAACGTTCTAATCCACATGATAGGACTAGGCATTAGTATAGACATCCGTATTAACCGTATTAAAATGCACCAAATTGATTGTACAGCAAGTAAAATTGATTGGAAGAAAGAAAAATGAAAACAAGAATTTGCAATCAGTACAAACAACCAGTCATTGCATTTAATGCTTTTATGGAGTTTTTTTGTTCTCTACTAAGAAATTTAAAATGAGATTCGGATCGGTAGATTGTATTAAGAATCCTAAGAAGTAGAACATCTGAATTCATTTTATACTCTTGAAAGACACGAAAAACCCTGCACTGTACTTTAAGGTAATGCTATTAAGAAAAAAACCCAATTTTTAGACGGTAAAAAATTGGCTCATCAAGAAGTTAGGTAATTCCCAAAAGATGAAAAATGCCAACACTGAATTAACAAACGGAAAATCAATATCGTATCAGAACTAACAGTATAAAACAGAAATCAAGTAAGAAAAAAGGTTTAGTTTCACTAGATCGATTGTAAAATATACTCACGACTATAACGTCAGGAACTTAAAAGAAGTAAAATAGAATATCTTCGAGCAAGGTACTTCATCATCTCAAGTTGGATAACCAAGCAGCTGATTGGATGATTCATGTTATCATACTTCTCTTAATGACAATTTTCTAGCAGACTAATGTGAAGCAAGTAAACACATCAAAATAGAGCCCATCGCACTCAGCTGCGATCGGCTGGCTTTCTTTTCCTTTACCTAAGTTTATCTAAAACACATAGACTAGGTTGCTTTTTTCAACAAAAGTAATATAAAACTTTGACAGCTTTTTGTAATTTCTACCCACAAAATATATGAGATGTGTTTTGGTTTTCTACTTATTCTCTTAAGTAGTAGTCACTACCTATTAAAGCTACCTTGATCGCAATATAGCCAAAGCTTTCAATTGATTGTAATCCTTACCGAATCTGTAATGGGTCAGAGCGCCTTCTCCTTATTGCCTGGTCTTAATTTTTCAGCGTAGCCAATGTAAGTAATCCAATTCTTAGCATTGTCGGATTTCAAAATTAGCTAGATATTTGCTTTATCCTAATTGGTCTAAAAATCGCTATATACTTTGAAAATAACTCGCTTGGGCCAACCTATCGTTCCCATAATTAAACTTTTTCTATTTTTAGTATACCCCTTTATAACTTTAGATCAGAAGTGCCCAAGCCCTATGCGCTTGATACACAATTTTTTTGTTAAGGCGCTTAGCTATAGCGCTATGCTCTTTAATACACATACACATACTGCACTCAGCACTAGCAATGAAAAATGCACAAACAACTTTGTCTTATATATATTTTTTGTCGTTCTTCACTGCACACACATAAGAGCAAATCAATAACACTTTCCCATGCTTTGCTGTTAAATATTCAGTATAAATGTTGTTTTTGTAAATATTTTTTGCTTTTTACAATAATAAATATTAAACAAAAGTTACTTAACTGGATTGGTGTTTGCTCTTCCATATAGAACTTTTGGACACCCCTTGTTTAGATCATTGATCACACCCAACGTCTCTAAGGCTAATCGCGCTTACGTTGTGAGTCTTTTCTTTGTGGGGAGCTCTGCTTTATATGCTTTCTAATTATCAACGTAAAAAGTAACATCGATGCTCTTTAGAAGTGCTAAGGACAACAATCAGTAATAGTGGACATCAAATAGGTTATCCTTAATATAATAGCTAATGTGGTTATTTCGACCGAAAACTTTCAGTAGTTTCACAAGAAAATTTTTTGTGAAATTTGCGACTTTGAATTGTGAAGCCTTTGTAAAAGAAAGAGAAATCTGATGCAAAACTTATTTTAATGTGTATAGTTAATTAAGCTTTTAAGTGAAACCTTCAGTAAAGTCTTAGACCTTCAATAAAATCTTGAGGTACATCTTGACGAATAAATCTTACACTATGTATACAAAAAAAAAAAAAAAAATACTTATTTTAAATAATTTAAAGTTCATTCCTTTTCAGTAATCCTTTTTAAAAGATATCTTGTTTGTTAATTGTTTTTTTAACGTTTTCAGTTCTTTTCACATTTTTTCATATACGTACATTCAAAATAAAATTGTTTTTTTAATATTGTGTACGTTGCTACATTCCAACCCAAATGGTACTTGTGACCTTCATTAGTGGTTTAAAAACATCGTGTTTTGTTCCATTGCTGATAAATCGTATCCTCATTTAACAATTTTCACTAAAACTAAGGCAAATAATACCCTCATTAATGTAAATATTTCAATTAAACCTACACATATTCATTTGGCAAAACAAAACCTTCATACACAAAAGATGTTTAAAATCGCTGTTGATAAAATCACCTCCTCAACCGCGCAACACATGCATTTAATATTTTGACAGCGTTAAATATTTAATTCTAATACTATCAAAAGTTTCAAACCAAAATGGCAATCGTTATTGTGTTAAAACAATCGCAAACTCTTTAACAGAGAAAATTATAGCCATGATATGAGGTATACGGTAGGAAATTTAGAAATAAAGATGATGCTAAATATTTCAAACGTATTATGTGGTTGTCGGGAATAATTTCCAGATTCTTAGACTTTCTAATAATATTTGTAACAAGTATTTTCGTGTAAAAAAGAAAATAAAAAAATAGATAAAAATTTCATCAGGAAATTTGGCGTCATTTTGGTAAGCATGTCATCCGGCTAAGCAATTAATGCAATACACTTTTTGAAAAAGTGTATGCTCAAAACCACTGTAGTGCATTACACCACTCAGAAGATGAAACATTCTCTGAGACAAGCTCAGACGAAAAACACTTTTTTATATCAGCGAAATACCATATAAAGTAAATGATTTTTCTAATATTATATGATGGCTCAAGTTCAAACCTGGTGTTCGCAAAACCCGAAATTGCTGCCTTACTTTAAGACGATTATATATGTTCAAACCTAACACTTCTATACATATTAGGAAACGCTTAGCATTTTCATTGTTGTTTTCGAGAGTCAATTATGGTTTGGAAGTTTATTCTGCTTCGTGGTCCTACAATTTGAATATTATTGAGGGAATTGTTAGAAAGATTGTTCGCTGTTTTTAGCATAAGAATTAATGAACATAACCGCGTTTCTGTGATGATTCCAATTCTCCTGATTATTTGATGATTATTTTCAGTTACGGAACTTGCTTTATTTTTCTAAAATTATGAAAACGTGTCGTCCGTTGTCTCTAGTAAATGCTTTTTCTTTCATTAATTCAACACGTAAGGTTCAAATTGACGTTCTTTTAGGTAATTCTGCTGTTTTCAATAAATCTTTTGTTGTTAAAATCCACAGTACTTGGAGTCACCTTCCAAGCGCTCTTAAACTCTTTTCATACTCCTATTCAAATTATAAGAAAAAACTGTTGGATTATTTAAACCGGGGTGTGGAGTTGTGACAGTTTTTAATCTATTATTTGTTTTAATCTATTCTTGTATTATATTTATGAGGTTTAGCGTTGCACTAGACATTTTCCACATTCTTTGCTTGTTTTTAAAATAATAAATTGGTTCCTAATTATATTATAATTGTATGATTATTATAGTTTATTTTTTGTAGTACTTGTGTTTATGTCTATAAACGATATAGCTATTATTACTTTGTTTTATTTTTATTGCTTCTTTATTATTGCTTTGTACAGAAACATAGAAATTTTGCTAACATTACATGTATAATTGGCCATGAAGGCTTTCTGTGTATTGAAATTAAATAAAAGTAAATAAATAAATAAATAATTGGGGCGATCAATAACCCTTGATCAAAGAAGATAGGAACAAATAATTGAATACACTAACTAGGGGGACAACAATTTTTCTTTTTCAACTGTATAATAAACTATTTTTTTATGCCTTATTGAAATGTGAAAAAATAACAAATACATACCTATATGTTCGCAAAAAATACATCACCCCTTTGTTATAAAAATCATTTGATATCAAATATGTATAATTTTTCAGCGTTTTTCAATGGATTGATTTTAAGACTTGAATTCAAATTGAGAATCATTTGAATATAGAAATTTGATACTCAATGTTATATCAATTTGATTTTGAGTGAAACTTCCAAGCAAGGCAGCTTTAATACGATAGTGGTTTTCTTTGCGTAAATTTGTCAAAAACACATAGACTTGCTGGCTTTTTCAAAAAAATATTTACATATGTTCGTAAACACTACCAACAAACTACATGTTGATGTTTTTTAGTGTTGTATTTATGGTAATTCTGTCACTACCTATTAAAGCTGCCTTGCTTCCAATTTTATAATAAATGTGTTAGACAGACTGAAAAAATTCCAAGAATTTATATTTGGATGAAAGTTAATTACATTAAAGTTTTAAGAATTCTAGAAAAGATTAATAAATATGATTTTTTTTGTGGGCAATATATAATTAAATGTGAGCAAAACTTAATACTTTTAAGTAAAACTACAAGTAGAAAATATGTAAAATCATGAGAAGCAATGAGTTATTGTGTCATTAGGGCGCAGTTGAGAATCAAAAGGAGTGAACTAATTCGACCTTTCGAGGGTTTCCAGACTAAGAAGAATAATAATAATAGAAAATTACTATTAAAAATAACAAATAAAACAAAAGAAATATGAATTTAACCGCGAGAGTTGTTTTCAGTATTCTGTTTAAAAGTAAAACCAAAGTTAAAGACGCTTCATTTATTATTAAATTATAACTTCGTATATACGCGATTATTGCTATTAAGGCTTACGTTAAGTAGTACTATTGAAGCTGAATAAATCTATATTTAAAACTTGTTTTTATTTACATTGCAATTATTTTCAGAAACATAAAGGTTTCGTCGAAACTGGGCTTTTCCTACTATTCCCCTATAATTTGTCCCACAATACAAAATTATAACTTTCAATTATCTGGCATTATAACGCCTTAAAGCGATAAGGGTTCACGCTAATAGAACTAGAACACCAGCTTTCTAGGACTACATGTTAGCTCTTAAAAATTGAGGAAATCTACAGAAATTTAAAAGAATGAAAGGTATTGAAAATCTGCTCATTATATACACAACTTCACGAGTACAAATGAAGTTAGCTTCAAATGCTGCCGTCCCATCAGCAACATAATTATTTTAAAGACAGCAGCTGCACTATGTGTATTTAAGCAATATAAATTTCAGGGGTGCCACATATATATTTTACATGAATAAAATTAATATTACTGACTAAAAACGTAGTAATATCACGTAAAACTATGAAAACGAATCAATTTATTTGTGTATTTTATTTATGTGATGTTTATTTCTATGAAATATTTCAAACAAATTTATATTTAAAGTGGCAGCACTGCATTTACTTTTTGCTGCTAGCGAAAATAGAAATTAGTAGTTGGCAGCAGCAGCAAATGCTGTTGTGAAGTCGTGCTGCTGTGATGCCGTTAAAATATAGTGTGCATTTAAACACATGTATTTTATATTTAACAGATTGCTGCTTGCTGTCGACTATGTGTTTAAAGCAGGGGTGCCAATAAATTTAAGGAAAAACTATTTTTATATAATATTTTTTGTTGTAAAAAGCAAAACATTTACAAAAACATTCTCAAACATTCAATTAAATTATTGAGAATTTAAAAAGCAAAATGTTTTAATATTAGCTGTCAAAACACAAAAAAAAAAAACTTTTTCATTTATACACGTCAAAAAAAAACACGTGTACACTCGTGTACCTATTCCGGTGCAGAATGGTTTCATTTGAAATTAATTATGAACATATCACTCCTTTATTGCAACATAGTCATATCTCAAAAAATGAGCTTTTCGAGTTAACAATGCAGAATTGTTAACAGTGCTACCTTTTATATCGTGCCAAAATTTTATTTAACTTACTTTTAAACTGCCTCCTTTAGGAGATATTTTCTAAACATTTTTTCTAAGACTTGTATGGAAGCTAAAAATTTGAAATGTATTTTTCTCGAAACAAGCTATTTTGCGTTATGACTATGTTGCAATAAACGAGCGGTATATAGAAAAGAGACCAAAAAGAAACACGAGTACACAGCGTGCTGCCTATTCCAGTGCAATTTTTTTCATACGAAATTAATAATGTACATATGTATATAGAAAATACGGACAGCAGTATCAAATAACGTGCGCACAGAATGGAAGACAAAACACTACTCCAAACACTAATCTCTATGCGAAAGTAACAATTTTCTAGCGGTAAACTTTTAGCATTTTATCCAAATAAAATTATAAGTTTAAAGCTATTAAATATTTAATGGAACTTTTAATTATATCATATTAATAATTTTTTTAGTGAAGCCGAAAACTTAACAAGTTTTCCTCTTTTTGTACTTTCTCTTTGTTATTTTTATTTTATTTAATATTTAAGCGCTATATAATTTTATAATTATATATAAAACGTTAGATAATGATGGCCATTAATTGTTGGCTACTCTGTTTCTGACAAAATTATTTTTATTATTCCATGTGTTTGAATGTGTGATAGTTAGAAAAACAATTTTTTATCCCTTCTCTCGTTCGAGTCAACGATGCAATTTACCACATGTGGTGGCTTTAAAATACTTTTAATTTTATTTATATACTTTTGGTAACACTCACACAATGCTTAAATCTCTTTGTTCTATTTGGCGACCTTTTAGTTTGTTTTATTCTTTGAAATGCTGATATAAGCACTTGTGCTATTATTCCAGGGCAATAGAAATCTTAAATAAAACTAAAATTGTTTTCGAAAAGTTAATACGTTTGCACTTTTGTTTATAAATACAAAGGACGACACACAAGAGGCAGAAGCGTAAAATGAGCTAGAAAATAATAAGAAGAACACAATGAGTCTGCTAAGTAGCACTAAAGGTGTTTTGATGGTGGATTGTTTTATACAGGAATTAACGTCATTTCAGCTATAAAATGACTGTTTTATTGTAAAAACTAGTATACTTTTTTATGGCTCAGGTACTGAGCACTAAAGCTTTAAGAAGAAAAATCGTTAAAAAATCTTCAGATATGGTTACAATTTAAAAGGGTTGTAAAAATATTGAAAAGTTCACTCCATTCAAACGTAAAAAGGCTTATAAAATCAGATAAAACAATTATATTTTTATCAACAATGATTTTGGTTTGAACTAAGTAGTTTGAATTACAATTAATAAATTGGCTGCCATTCACTGCTTGTATAGGGTGTTTTTTTAAGCCCGATAGAACTTGAAATTGTAAAAAATAACACAAAAAATTAAATTGTAATCAAAATTTTTTTTTATTCGAAAGATCAATACGTGACATTAACATTTGAAAATGATTTCGGGCATATGGGCACCGCGGCTGTTCTTGACGAAGCGCATTCTGGACGTCCAATTTTGGGCCACTTTTTGAGCACTGCTGGCCGTATGTCACGAACAACACGAACAATGCTGGCCTCCAAGGCGTCAATTGTTGCTGGTTTATCAGCATAAACCAGTGACTTCACGTAGCCCCACAGGAAATAATCGAGAGGTGTCAAATCGCACGACCTTGGAGGCCAATTGACAGGTCCATTTCTCGAAATCAACTTATCGCCAAATTTTGATTTCAGTAAGTCGATGGTTGCGTTCGCCGTATGGCACGTAGCGCCATCCTGTTGAAACCACATCTCCTCCGGATCAATGTCATCCATATTTTCAAACAAAAAATCATTGATCATGGTGCGGTAACGATCTCCATTGACCGTAACGCGAGCTCCGGCCTCATTTTTGAAGAAATAAGGTCCGATGATGCCACCAGCATGAAAACCGCACCAAACAGTGCATTTTTCTGGATGTAATGAAGTCTGTAGGGTCTCTTGTGGATTGGTCTCACTCCATATGCGGCAATTTTGCTTATTAACAAACCCGTTAAGCCAAAAATGCGCCTCATCGCTGAACACAATTTTGCGATAAAACAACGGGTCAGTTGCCAACTGATTTTCAAAGTAAATTTGGATAATTTCGTAGCGTTGTTCAAGCGTGAGACTATTCATGATGATTTGTCAGAGTATACTGAAACAAATAAAAAAAATGTTTCATCAAAATTTAATTTTTTGTGTTACTTTTTACAATTTAAAGTTCTATCTAGCTTAAAAAAACACCCTTTATTTTGCCAACTGTTTCAAAAAAGCATTCAATAATATTATGTTATCAAATATAATAATATTATGTTATCAAATATAATAATATTATTTTACAATAATAATTTAGGAATTAACCAACAGCCATTTGAAGTAGTCTGCAATAACATCGATTCATACAAAGTATCGGTTGATTAAGTTTTAAGGCCCGATGTTGAATGCGAGCCACTCGTAAACTTCAAGCTATTTTCTGCATTTGATTTGATATTTCTCTATTTTAAACCATGGAAAATACAATCGAGCAACACTTTAAATTTATTCAGGCTTATTATTAAAATGCATATTGTACACTTTGTTTTTCGATCAACTTAATAGTCTGTAGGAGATGTGTAAGCACCATGCTGATACAGTTCGGTCTGCAAAAAAATTTGCCGCTTTTCGCGATAGTGTGGCTGAAGAGCCGTCCAACTCAACTCGTCGTTGATGAACATTATGCGATGAAATTGTATTTATAAGTTGCAAGTACGATTGACTCAATAAGTACAGCCTCTTGACCATTCCATGCGTCGTCAATGGTCAGAATGGTGATCAGTTTTCGAAGAAAATCATCTTCAGTGATGAGACAACAAACAGAATTGCCGCTTTGGGGCGAACGATAATTTAAGAATATTTGTTGAAAAAACAATGCACCTGCCAAAATAGGCTATTTGGTGCGGTTTGTCAACCTAGACAGCATCATCGGGCCATATTTTTCTCGAAATGCTGGTCGGGCTGTTAATGTGAATTGTGTAGCTAGCGTGAGATGATAGCAAACTTTTTATGGCCTAAATTGGATGATATGGATATGTGGTTTATTTGAAACAAACATTGAACAAATTCAAAGGCGTCTAAACAAAATTTTCGAACGATTGCTGCAGCTCCCGATTTCACAAGGATCTGTGTGTTCCACAGATGAAATTTCTAAGTATGTTCAAGGTATATCAGCAAATTGGAACTTCACCCAAATCTTTTTTCACGAAACATAATTAAATGTTGCGGTCACACTCGGTTGACAAGAGGGGATAGCCTTGCCACCATCAGAGCTTTAAATAGGTGATTTCACCGATATAATTGGCACACAAAAAAAACTTTTTGTATTTCGTATTAAGATTTGAATATTTATTGTGAAGACTTCAATAAATATATAAAAGCTAAAAAACAAAAAAATAACAATAAAATAAAAAAAAAAAATTGAAAGCAAAAGTGTACTTCGATAATCGAGCAATAAATCAAGAGCTAAAAGATAATATAATTCGGCGCGTTAACGTCATATAACCTCAATTCCCCCTTAGCGTCATGGAAAATTTGAACCATTGGGTGGAAGAAGTGTGCCGCCGAGGCTGCGGCGGCCAGTTACCCGATATTTGGTACCACGCATAATTGAACCATACCAGTATTATCATAGTAAAAAGAACAATAAATAAATGAGAATAATTCCTAATAATTTCCGTTTTAATCAAAATCAACATTCGTCCTTAAAACTTAACCACCCTTTAGAAGGAAAGTATCGTACACAGATAAAAAGTTATTTACGTGCAATCGTGGTTAATAAATTATTAGTATGTTTCTTATGGTTTATCGGTTATAAATTATTTGAATATGGATCTGTAAAAAGCGTTCTGAAATGTATTCTCCCAATAATCATTTTGGCCCCCAAAACACGTTATTGTTTCATATATTGATTTGATATTGCCATAGTCGTAATCATTTACTTAATAGTTTTTTGTTTTCTTCGTATTTTCAAGTGCAGCAATGTATTTGATTGCAAGTAGCAAAAGTCCTGTAGTAAGAGTCCTACATCGCATAGATTTTGCTCACCCTTAGAGTTTGTAGTTAAATAACAGCACCAGTAGCGCATGTTATTGTGGCAAATACCAACAATAAATGGGTGTAAAAAATAAAATAATAAAATAAAGTGCAACATCGTGAAATGTCAACGACGGATATGAAATGAATTTTCACGGATTTACGGCTAATAAAATAAAAATTCACTTCCTGGTTTTTCTGAAAATATATACACATACACAAAATTAAACCAGTTTTCTGCCAGTTTCTTTAAACAGAAGGACAATGAATACATTCAGTTATTAGCTGGTGTTTCGGTTTGTTGGTTGACTGTAATTACAACTTGCATTAGTTGATACGTCATTGTGTTCAGCTTTATTTTTGCTGCTCTTGCATTACATAAGTTTCTCTGTTCTTGTGCATTACTGTTTTTAAAACATGGATCTTAGTATGAAGTAAAATCTAAGCATCGCCCATATTAATCTTTAAGACATTGTTAAATTTCGAAAGAAAAACGAGTCCCTAAAAAAAATAATAGTAATAATAATATAGAAAAAAGGTTATAGTAAATCGAAATTACGCAAAATTTTTGTCTAAAAAATGGTTTCTTCAATAAATATTTGATCTCTTCTTTATGAAATAATGGTAAACCCACTTATTTCTACTGATTCAAAAATAATTTTCTTTCAATAAACATGTTTTTTTAATGTTGCTATATGTTGTATCGTTTCCAATTGCAGCTTTATATCTTTTTATAGAGATATGAATGATACTTTGAATTGGCAACACATTTTTAACAGGCGGCTATTTTTTCAACGGTTAAGTGATTTATATTTAGTTTGGCATTTCAACATGATTAGTCTGACGCCTGAATAACGAATCCAAATTGTGCAAATTTATTTTGGAAATCATGGTTCTATTCGAAACATATATTTGAACTGATGATAATCCTCAACGGCATGTTGAAACACTGTTTCATTCCGAAAAACTGAATATTTAGTATGTTTTAAGGGCTGGTAGATAAAACCATCAAAACTTGAATCTTCAGATTAGAGCAGCCGTGGCGGGCAAAGGTCACAAATTTCAAATTTAAAAACGTTTATATTTGTTTTATTCCATTTCAAAGTTTATAGCTCAATAGGGAACTTGCTCTATATACCAAAAATAGTCTTGGACACTGTATTTTGTTGCAGTTGAAGAAATAGCTACTATCGTTCAGCAACTATAATTTTGCTTTTTGCTCAACTTAATTTGAAATTTTTTTTCAGTGTTTGAAAACTTCATTCATGGGAGAGGTTGACAAATAAACAGCACCTTAAGATTGCTGAAGCATTTTATGAAAATGAACGTGGTTTTGTTGGTTAGCATAATCGTCCAAATGTGTCTACAATCAGGAGAATTGTGCGCAAATTATAGCAAGCTGGGTCTATAGAAAATACGAAAATACTTGTGAATTCTCTCCCAGTTTATTCTCTGGGAAACAATGCTGTTGTTTGCAATAGTGCGACACAAGTGTGACCAAGCAGCTATCGTGCATGATGTTTGCTATCTCGAGATAGTAACAGACCTCTTGTGAAATTAAGAATATGATATACGTTTATAGTTGTGATTTACATCAGCACCTGCCTTTATGGTCTAATATAATGATGGATAAATTCCACGGGTTGAAATATTCACGGTTCACCAGCGCCCCCGTGTGGCTTGTGTTTATCTATATGGCTAAGTATGTAGCCATATAGATAAACCCCTTGCTTATGAGTTCCAGCCTTCTAATCCCTTCTGTATTTCCCAACAGCCAATGGAAGACAAGGCTCAATGAGTTGATAAACCGGAGCCCATTAAGAGCATCAGCCCTTAATCAACTCACCCGTCTAGCCATCACTCCTGGTTCCTTACAGTACAGGTATCTACAAGACAACAGCACATCGAAGAGAAGAGCTCTTAGCCCCCGAAAACTGGCATCCACCAAAGTTATCAGTACCAATTCCCTTTCTTGCGATTTTAGGTTTAAACCACAGCCAGAAGGTTTCGACCATCGTATGCTCCTCAACCAGCGCCGAAAGGTCTGCAAGACAGAACTTCCCACGGGCTTTGCTGATACCCGTTCTGCCAATTTTAAACCTTTGTACGGGTTTCAGACGTCGAACACAACATAAGTCATGCGGCTTCCTAGAGTTTTGTCTGCTACAACAAACCAGGAACTCCTTTCTATACCAAGGTAAAACAAGTTCTCCGGATACAACAGGATGTTGCTACTTGCTACACGAGAAATTCATTGGTCGAGTTATTTCACGTCGTACCGATGTTAAGTGGCCGCCATTTTATTTCCTTCTTTGAGGATATTTAACAAGAAAACAAATAGGTCAATAAGCTATGAACAGTTCAAAAGCTGGCCTAGCCCTTAGACATGAAAATAAATCTGAAAATTGCAAAACACTCATACTTTTTCTCTAACACACTCACATTTTATTTACTTTCCTATCAGATTTTAACAAATCTTTCATAAAACAAATTTTCTGAAAGTAAAATGGCACTGTTGCCACCTACAAAGAATTATACAAAATTGCAGCACTGAAGTAAAATATTAATTATAGAACTAACTCCTTTTGTATGTTAATGAAAGCAGCTATAATTTTTTTCCTTTTAATATATGTAAAGAAAACAATTAAAGTCTTTTTATAAAAATAATCTCATAAAAAATGTGAAGTGATAAGTTTTTTCAACTATTGCCACATAAATTTATGTATAAGTTGGCAACTCTAATTAGTAAGCAAAGAAATAAGAATGGAGAGAAGTATATGCTAATTTTGCAACTCTTTGTCTTGGCGTCATTTTTAAAATAAACTTTAATTTTGCCGTGTAGACGAACACGAAATTTTCAAGAAAGTCATCTATTTCATTGAAATTTTTAATTATAATACGTATACAAAAATTTCATGAAAGTATTTTCCTGTGTAGACACAGTAAAGAATGAGATAAACCGGATACAATTATGCCACCGAAGCCGTGGGGAGTATTTGGCCGATATTTTGATTCATAGATAATAATAATAAAAGGTGTTAACGTAATTTTCTGAAAACTTTTTGCCTTCTTTACAAATAACATTATGTGTTTGGGTTGAACCAGCCTATAGTTCATCATATTTCACGTTTAATGATGCTTCTAAAAACAGCCAAGCAACTTAATTGGCAATACTTCGCTAAGCCAAGCTAAGAATCATACTTATTAAGAGCGTTTATGCAATGTTATACAACAGCTTTTGTATCTGGTATCGTTTTTTACTATGTATACAAAAACAGCAAACACTCTGATCGTTTATATTTCCATAAATTTCAGTTTAAATATTTTCTTCGTAATGAATGATATCAAGTGGAACCGGTTGAAGCTGACTATCTATTTCGTTACTGATATGCTGTATGTATTAAAAAATTAAAAACGAAAGATCTTGCTGAAAACCTCTCTACAATGATAAAGCTATCTAGACGCCCGATTCCTACCGCTTTCTTTTCAATTTGTTGGCTTGTTGTGCATATCTCCCGCATTGATTTTAAAAATACTGACAATTTGAACAAGAATATTCCCAATATACTCTTAAATTAACATATAACATTCGATTATTTACATAAAAGGGTGCTGACAGTTAAATTTACTTTTTGCCTGCTCTAACATTGAGCACCACTTGGGTTATAATACATGTGAAATGCATAGAAAAGTTTGCCAAATAATTTCAAACTCTTGATATTGTTGCTTTCCAATGATACACATATCTGTGCGAAAATTGTTTCCTTCGGATGTTTATCTATTTAAGACTTACACTGAGCCCATCATGCATAGATTCATTCAATCATATACTTTCACTGCTTTTAATGTACGAATACAATAACCCAAATGCCATGAAAACTAAAACTATTCGTAATACTTGAACATTTATTTGCTCTAATCACTTAACTTTCTACTTCTCTATTGCAGATTTTCTTAAAGCAATTAAAAGTTGTACGTTAGTTCTTGTGGCTCACATTTCTTCCTGCATACCATGTGATGTAGAAAAGGATTTGATAACTGTATAAATTTATTTGTGCAATTATAAAATATCTATTGTAATTGTTTAGGTGGCATAAAATAAATAAAGAAATATAAAATTTATTTCATTTCAGTACAATAAGAGATTTTGTTTTACTTATTTGTTATATATTAATCGTGCGTGTGGAAGTTGTATATGCACATATACGAGTACATATATATTTAGTCAAGTGTGTATAGTTGTTTTATAAGGTTTTAAATATAAGTTTTATGCATGTTTTGTTTATATTTGGCTTTGTTGGTTGGAGGCTCAAACTTTCTTTTTTATATACTCTTCTCTCTTTAATACAAATTTTCTCAGTTCTGCTATAACAATTGATTGCCCTTTGATTTGCTTTTTTATTAAGTCAGGGTAAAAAGCAACTAAAGTTTATTTGTATTTATAGGATATATTTGAAATTATGTTTTTCTGAACGTTGTTTTATTTCAATGTTCTTCAATAATTTTAAAATACTATATTGTGTAAGAAAAAAATTTTTATGCGTATTTATTTTAATTGGTTTTATATGTGCTTCTCACAAGCATTTAATAAAAAACGTTCATATAAAAAGTTAAACCTTTATATATATGAAAATAAAAGCCAAAGCCTTGTGTATTTTATAAAGCAAAAGTTTGGTAGAGAATTGTATAAAAATCAGGGCTGCGCTTTTAAAGTGGCAAAACAGAAAAACGTAAATTTATTTTATTTCATTTTAATACGACTTCTTTTCTCTTTCAGATTGATGAAAATACTTTTTTCGAAATTCAATATGTGAGAAAGAATTACTGCATAAAGAGTTAAAATAATTGAATATTTTGTTTAAATCAGATAAGCAATTTCAACACAGTAGCGTAGATTTGCAAACAAAAATAATATTTTTGTATATTAATTTTTCTATGAAAATTTCCACCTCACACCACCAGCCCCCTAAAAATTGAAGCTGGATACGCTCCTGTTAAAAACTAAGTTTACTAAATTGTTGTAGCAAATAAAACTCTAGGAAACCGCATGACTTGTGTTGGACCTCCGAAATCCTTACCAAGGGTTAAAAGTGCTTGAACGAGGATCAGCTGCTGATCACGGTTGTGCGGCCTATCTTGTGGGGCTGAAACTTTCTGGCTGTGGTTTATATCTAAACTCACAGGAAGGGGAATTAGTGCCCCTGACAACTTTGGTGCATGCAGGTTTTCGGGGGCTAATAAACCGCGAGGTGTTGTTGTCTTGCAACAGACCAGGAGTGACGGTTAGACAGGTGAGTTGGTTAGGGGCTGATGCTCATAATGGGCTGCTGGGTACGGCTACTCATTGAGCCTCGTCTTCCATTTGTTGCTGGAAATTTTCATACAGGACAGGTTAGAAGGCCCGAACTCTTAAGCAATCTATGTGAGCCTAACACGCCGCACGGGGATGCTGGTGAATCGTGAATAATTCACCCTGTAAAGTTGGTCTATCATCAGTTTAGACCGACAAGCCAGGCGCTGATGTAAATTAATTTTACTATCTGCCCATGTGTCGAATCCAAAGAGAGCATGCTTTACTTTGGTGTACGAGGGCACTCGGCTTTCTGGAGTATTGAGAGGTAGGATACGTTCTGGCTGTGCTTTTAACCTAAAATCACAGAGAGGGTTATACATCTTCTCCGATAACTACGGTTATCGGAGAAGATAACTACGGTTATCGGAGAAGATAAATAACTAATTCGGAACTAATTGATCTGTGTGTGGGAAATTGTATACAGTATGGCGTAGAAACTCCGAGCTTTTATTCTTCTGGTATTGTTATCTTGTAGTCAGTAATGTAAAGAACTAAAATTGGTGGAAAGGCGAATAAGTTAATTTAGGTCTAATGCATTTTATAGTATTCGGGGCACCAACACGTAAAGCCTTGTATTCCATTGACTCTGTGGGAAATTCAGTACAGGTGGGCTTAGAAGCCATTGTCAGATAAGGCCGCTAAAGCAGGTATTGAAGTCAATCAATTAACAACACTGCCTATAAGTCGTCCGAATTATAATAAAAAACTAAAATATCGCACAGCAGAAAAAAAAGAAGCTATTCGCAGAGTGTTCCAGGATGCACCTTTACGGTCAGCAAAAAGCCGCCAGGTTACAAATTTTCGATAATGAGAGGAAGAAAGCAATCGTTCTGATACCGGCAGGTTACATACTGCGCACATGGATGACAATAGCAATAACAGGAAGTTGGACACATACGACACAACTTGACTTCTCACAAGGGTCGCCGCTGTAAATTTTGCATTTAATAAGAATGTTTCGCTGCAAATTGTAGCTTGTGAATAAATTAAACAAATAGATTACCAGAAACGATTTGATTTTACCAGTCATTTACGGCAAAAAGCAAAAGCGAAAAAGGAGCTTTGGAAAACACAAGAGTAATACAACCACCTAAGCGTACTGTCTGGTCGAAAATTATACTTCGCTTTTTTTTAATAATCAAATAATATTAAAAATTTTTTAGGGCGAGTCGTGAAAAAACGATAGAATCGCACTAGATACTGCGAGGAATACATAAAATCTTCACTTAATGATTTTGCGTATAAGCGCTTTTAGCTGGGCTTCTCGTTCACCGGGCTTAACCATTCCAGACTGTTTACTTTGGAGTTATTTAAACAGTATTTAAAAATTAATATTCGTGATGAAACTAACAACATATTCCCTAAGGTTTTAGGAAATATCATGGGAAATATTTTGGGAAGGCCACGAATATATATATATATATATATATATATATATATATATATATATATATATATATATATATATATATATATATATATATATATATATATATATATATATATATATATATATATATATATATATATATATATATATATATATATATATATATATATATATATATATATATATATATATATATATATATATATATATATATATATATATATATATATATATATATATATATATATATATATATATATATATATATATATATATATATATATATATATATATATATATATATATATATATATATATATATATATATATCCATTGCTGTTTGTGGAATTTAACAGTGAATTTGTAATTAACTGTTGCAAATAACAGCTATGGGATATACACACTAGGATTGCATTTCTGTACATTTTGATACTATAGAGTAAAAATATTTTTTGCAAACGCAATGAGGCAATACCATTTGCACAGGCTTGTGAATATGGCTATCCTATAATATAAATTTTTATAATTTGCCTGAAACAAAAAGCTACAACGAACTGAAAGCTTTTCGATAATTTTGGGTTACACTCATGTATTTTTCTTTAATATTATATGTTTTAACCTGTTTTTTCAATGTACGACCTATGGTGTTAAAATATTAAGTGCTACTTTCCGCTGAAATAGTTCTCAATAAATAAAGTGCTCATCCCTTAACAGGAAGTGTGAAGAAAAATATATCTTTACCATTATAGAAAAATATTTCGTACGAACACGTTCAGCACAATACAAGTAATATTGCAAAAATTTTAAATCAATAATGATCAATATTCAGTGACTCATAGCATTCTAATTATGGACATGAATTTTTTTCTCTATATAATTAAGCAATCACATAAAAATTAGTACCGGTGGACGCAATCGACCGCATCCTCTTGTATTGCTCTAAATAATGGGTTCTCATATAAAATCCAATGTTGAAACCAATAAAATCGTGAAAACATGCATACAATATGTTCGTTACTCATATTTGGCCACAATGTGTTTGTTTTACTTGTAGTTAAGTTAAACTTACACACATATTTTGTGTGCTAGTGTTAGTAATATGATAGCCGCATTGCTCCTAAAGTACTGAACCGAACTGATTGAACTTCAGAATATACTTATCTGTCCAAAAAAGTTTTATAAGCATGTATGTACATATATCGATGATATAATACGGACAAAAAAAGGGATGTTAAAAACTTGTTTGCCTATTAATTATATAGATGTACGGGACCTTTAACGCCATTCGTGCCACAAAAAAAAAATCATTTGGTTTTATTTTATTACTACTCATTTTTATTTTTTATTTTTTGTCTTAAATAATGTTTTAACGTTAAAATAATTGTTATTAAAGTTTAGCCACGATTACTCTTGCGCTTTTCTCAGGCAGCAGAACAAAAAGTAATTTCATTTTATATTGTTTTTATTTATTTTATTTATATTGTTTTTTCGTTGCTTCAAATTTTTTAATCCCATTGCATTTATTATTGTAATCAAAACAACAAACTTTTTTAATGGCCTCCAACGTTCAAATGATGAAATAAAATTGTAATTTTTTAAAACCAATACTTCGATTCTTTTTGTTGTTTTTTTTTACAAATTTTTGTTTTCTCAAACCCCATAATGAAACGAAAACTGAAAAAGGCAGCCAGCATTTGTTAAAAAATGAGCAAACGTTTTGTAACTGGCGCACACACAAATAACCATCAATTTTTGATTAATGACTTTTTAAATTTTTAGCCGTTAAAAAATCGCTCTAACCAAAAAATAAACCGAAATGGCAGAAAACAATAAAAGGTGGCGGTTGGGGAGTTTAAGGGAGAGTTCGTACACGGCCGAGTAGGAAAAAAACAGAAAAAATGTTATTTATGACAAACATTTATCACAACAAGCTTAAGCTAAACGTTAAGCCATTATCCTTTTTTCTACAACAGAAATGCGTGTTTATATGTTCATTGCGGTAAAGAAGAAGGTGCGGCTAAGCCATTCATATTCTGTTAAACTCGAAAAAATTTCGCTTTCACAGAAACTTAATTTAATTAAAAGAAAGTTTTTTAGGTATATTATATTTATGAGAAACTTTGATAAAAAAAATTACAATCTGGAATCACGACGGACAAAAGTTTCGAGATCGCAGATTTAATTCGGAAGACTATGGGTGTTTCTGCAGACAAGCAAAACGTTTTTGAAAACACAAAAGTTTTGTGTTTTTTATAATAGAAATATAAATTTATGTAACTAAATGTGGTTTTTAAAAGCCTATGTTGTCACAACTATTACCACGGTGCACAGTGTTTCAAAAACAAGTTTTCTTGGTAATAAAAGACACTGAGTCGTTTAAACGGCCCATATACATAAGTACATCATATTTATCATGATACCGAGTTCGGTAACTACCTGCAATGGCTACAGTCTATAATTATTTTTTATAGTTTTCTTTGATCAAGAGCTATTCATCGCGTCAAATACTGTTATAATAATATTTACTTTGTAAAATATTATTTTTATACCAACCCAAAAAATATATATGACTAGTTTTTTACGTTTCCTAGCTGTGTTTATATCGACATTTCAAAAGAGCTTCGCTAATCATCAGTAAACTTTCAAACTTTGTAAAATATTTTTAAATATTCACCTATATGTCCCATTATTTTAATTAAAACAATGAATGTTTAATAAAAAAAATTATCTAATAATGATTTTCAATAGAGAAAAAGCACTTTCCTTTTTATACGTTTTATATAAATGAAAAGTATTAAAAAGCTTTTTTTTTAATTCTCATTGTTTTATTCAAAATAATGTTATATATATATGGTTGAATGTCCGAAAATAATTTTTCAAAGGTTTCCAGGTATCCTAATAATTGGGGTAGTTTCTACAATATGTCAACATGATATCTAGGAAACAAAAAAATAAAAATCCTTCTTAATGTAAGAAGGAACCAAAAACAAATAAAAAATGGTTCCTGAACTGATTCAATAAGGTCAATTTAATATCGTTGATCCGATATAGATGTTTCATATTCCAGAATAGGAGTAACTAGGGATTTAAATATTATAATTATTTAGTGGTATACGGATGTTCAAACTTCTAACTTTATTTACAATTAAAGTAATGTGTTGTATAAAAGCAACTTTAGAGTTTAATAAGATTTGCACATACATTGAAGTATAAACTTTATACATTCTTGTGACTAAACTAACCCAACGTATCATGATCCGAAATAAATCCAAGCTTCCGATTCTAGTGTCAAGCCAAGACTGACTTTTCATCTTTATTTTATCCTTTTCATTCTGTATTCATATTCTTACATAGTTGCACTTATTAGTACCGTATTACACAAACAAATGGTAGCTTATTTTAGTATGGGCAGTGCTGGCACTTCAACATCTCATAACCGTCCAGAAAGTATTTAAGTGGCAATTTCTGAGGAATAATACATACTTGCACTTCTAAGGTTAAATTTTATTAAATTTGCACTATACCACGAAAACAGTTTAATGCTTTTTAAAGAAACTTATGATCTACATAATTGTTTTAAAAATCGATTGGTAGTAGTTGTCATATGTCTTACTAAAATTAGTGTAAGCATAAGTTTGTATTTAAACGCAAAACCCAATATTAACATATGTTATAGATTGCTTTAAATTACTTAATGTTAAACAGCTTTTACGTATGTCAGGCTGGTTTGTTGCTAGTAAAGATAGGACAGAACCAAGTTGTTATTTTCTTTATAATTTGTTGATATTTTTATTTTCGGACACACATTATGGGATAATAATAGGCTTTTTGCACTGAACAACATCTACCATCAGTGACATGAAGATGACAACATCTTCCCATAAGAAATACATTGTACTAAGTTAACATTTTTCAACACTTTTATAAAATGTTTCTATCTCATGTTATTCCATTCAACATCTTTCGATTATTTCGGTGTCACCACTAGAAAAGTGGCAATAATGTCGATTATTCTTTTAGCTTCACTGAAAAAACATCATTTGTTTTGAAAAAATATTAAAAAATCATAATTTATTTATCATGTGTCAATTGTTTGCGTGTGTGTTTTCTTCCTTAATTTTTTTTCTAAAAGCCTTTTTTCTTCATTTTTACCAAATTTTTTTTATGTGTCCTACATTTGGTTATAGACATACGTATATTTTATAATTAATTCTCTTTTGGCTTTCAAATAAATTTTTTTTTTAAAACAATTTTGCGTGCTCTTGCTAAATTGTTTGAAAATTTAAATAATAATATTTTTGATTGACAGTAGATGTTAGATGTGAGCAATGTAAACAGTGTTTTACATTTTCAACATCTTTCACGCATTCCATGAAGCTGTTGATCAGTGTAAAAAGCTTGTAATATATAAATCTTTCCACAAAATAAATAAATAAATATTTAAATTTAGTTTGTAGTGAAACTGAACTAGTAAATGGTTCCGTTCTTTTTCCTAACCTATTTCTAATTTTTCTAAAGGACCTTTTTTGTCAAACCTTTCACCTTAACCATTCTTTTCAAAACTTGAAACAGTATTTACGTTTCGTGTTCTCTCCATCATAGAAAAACCATTATAAGGTTACAGCGAGGATAATTTCCAGTGGTGATATTGTTAAAATCTTCTAATAAGATCGTACAAGAAAAGTATATGTATTGAGAAATTTACTAACAGTTACTATGTAATGTTCCCTAGAGAGAACATTTAAAGGCACCTTTACATGGTAATACAAGTATTTAGATCTGTCAAAAATGTTTGTAGATTAAATGAAATTTTACCGTGTAGAAACAAAATGTATTCAGTAGGAGGGAAATCCAAATACAAAAATTGACAAGCGGTCGGTAAGTCTTCATTTTTTAAACCATTTTAGAAAACTCTGTGCTCTCATCACATCAGAGTTGTATTTTTAAATTTGCATTGACTGCACTCCAAGTACTTACTAAAAGAGGTACGACATTTACATACTGAAACAATTGCAGTTCAAAAATATTGCATGTTGTTTTTGTAAATGTTGTAGAATTGTAACCATCTGTAAATTTATAAGACTTTCATAACAGGTGTAAACATAAAAAAAAACTTAAGACACATTTTTGTTAATTTTGCAATATTTTACTCCCACAAAATCTAAATATCTTGTATTGCCATGTATACCTGCCTTAAGTAATACAGATAGCAACTTTTCTTTTCAAAAATTATTTTGTTTATCTTTAAGAGATACATTTGCTACACATTTTTTATGAGTGTATAGGCAAAATATAAAAACGATACCATTCTCTTAAAAACCTATAGAGGTGGTTATGCGACTTTTGTTACACATTTTATTTAAACTCGCCTTCTTTTCAATATCAAAACGTTCTCTAATAGCCTAATTTGGCCATAGGTTTTGTTTTTTTTTTTTTTGTGTATGTATATGTATGCACATTTGGTTTGTTGTTATTGTTTTTTTATTGGGTTTTCCGTATTTTTGCTAAAGCTTTAACATTCCACTTACATGAGCCATATTTAACTTTTTAAGTTCATTCAGATTCACTTTCATTTTTGCTGACATTGTTTATGTTGCCAATTTCAACAATATTGATACGTATATACCATTTTACACAAGACTGACTGTCCATGTATGAGTATGTATGCATATAATACACCTACACACTTGTTCATGTTTATCAAGAACTTTCTTATGCACACGCTCACATATTCATCAAACTGATGAAATCAACGAATTTTGCTGTCAAAATATTGTTGTTTTATTCTACTTACAGAAGCAAACAAAGAAAAGGACATGTATTTAATGTGTTTGATTGGCTTTGTTAAATGGTTTGTTCGTTCATAGGCAGTTTGCCTGCATGTGCTGTAAGTAAGTTTGTCATATGTATATGTTTTCTACCAGTTAACGTTGGCACATGTCAATCACAACTCAAGACATAATCTTTGTTGGGCATGGGGCAAAACAGTGAGCATTTTTTCAGCAGAAAAATAAACACTCGAACATATTGATAGATATTTTACTCACTATACTTATTTCTATTTTCGCTTTTGTTATTGCTAAAATGAATCACAGTGGAGCAAAGTATAATTAATTACTTTTTACTCTACTTCAAGTACAATGTACTACACATGTAGGAGACATTTCTTAATATTATATAATAAGTAGAATATTATAATTAATTATTTAATTTAATTGCTGAATTAATCTTTTTGAAAAACACGACACATGTAAATTATGGACTAAAATTGTAGAGACTTGTTAGTAGGTTAGTTTGGGACTGATTAATGACAAAAAAAGGCAGGTTACCAGTGACTTTTCTTGATCCCATTGTGTTGACCGAGGGAGATATGCACCATATCAGACATACACATGCCTCAACGGCTTAGATCAAAACCAAGCCGAAAACTGGATAAAAGAATTCCGAAATGTCTGACAACTGGTACAGATATCGGTCTGTCAAGATACAACGCTCATATAGAAGAAAGATGTGGACACTCACTCTGCCACTCGATATGAACATAATATGACAATGGCCTGCCTAATCTCAGGACCATTCTAATCCTTCAATTATACATAGCTATCGAACGGGTAAACTCACTATATACACATAGTTTTTCCTCTGCAGTCGCTACAAGTTAACGCTCTATTTGGATCATACAGCTTTTAAGCGGGTCTCCTATCTTCGCGGTCAATACATCGCTCCTGGTTGGTTTACCAATGCATGTTGTCTTACTATTGTAGTTAATAACAGTTTGCCTAAAATGGTTGGTATTTAAAACATATTACAAAAACTTAGCCCTAGCAATCACGGACCTCTTTTCAAAATTCATTCTTCTATTTAAAAGAACTAGTTTTAGCACTTTGGCCGAAATTTCCATGAACTAAACTCAAGTAGGGAGTTTTACGATGGCCGGTGTTACAAAGGCCGCTGTTAATCGTTTTTTTTTTTATGACCAATATGTGAATTCGCTCATAAAATTTTTTTAAATAGTAATAAAGTGTACTAAAAATTCTTAAATTTTTTAAAGTTTGAGTAATATATAATAAGATTCTTACATTTATACCCTTCACAAAAATGTAAATGGTATATATAGGTTTGTGATTCCATTTGTAATTTCTACAATTTTCATTTGCGACCCTATAAAGTATATATATTCTGAATCAGATTTAATAGAAAAGTCGATTAAGCGATGTCCTTCTGTCGGTCGTTGAATTACCGTTTCTGAGAAAACCATTAGGCTTACAAACTTTTTTCTTTCACCATTCTATTATCCCAGCGAGTCATGGGTTTGCTATTGAAATTCAGTAAAATCGGTTCATATATAGCTGAGATATTCCGAAAAAAAATCCATTATTTTTTCCAATTAGTGTGAAAATTGTTGAAAAAATTTGTATGTTTTGCTTCAAACTTCACAGACTTATTAAGCATGGCAATTAACAGCAAAAAAAAATTTCCCCGATATTGGTCCATATTCATCCGATTTTTTACTGAAAGTATCGCGTAAGCGAACTCAAAATTTTTTTTTTGCTTATATTAAGTTCTGGTAATAAATATATACAGAAAATGACAATTTTTGTTATCGGTCCATATATACCCGAGATATAGCTCAAACCGATTTTCCCCGAAAATGGTGCGTAAGCGAACTTAAGCATTCTTTTTTTGCTTAAAATCGTTTCTGGTAATAAAAGGAGGTTACTAATATATAGAACATGAAAATTTCCGATATCGTCCATATATACCCGATATAGCCAAAGCTGATTTTTCAAGAACAATTTTTTTTTTTGCTTAAAAGCTGATCTGGTTATAAAAGGAGGTTACTAATATATAGAACATGAAAATTTCCGATATCGGTCCATATATGTGTACCCGAGATATAGTCTAAATCGATTTTTCCATGAAAATGTCGATTAAAATCAGTTCTGGTAATGGAGAAAGGTTACTAAAATACAGAAAATACAAATTTTCGATATCGCTCTATACATACCCGAGGTATAGCCAAAACCGATTTTTCATTAATGTACTTAAAATTTTTTTTTATGCTTAAAAGCTGTTCTGGTAATAAAAGGAGGTTACTAAAATACAGAAAATGGGAAATTCCGATATCGGTCGATATACACGTATACCCGAGATATAGCCTAAGCCGATTTTTCCATAAAAACATTTGTTTTCTTTCTTAATATAAAATAATATTAAAAAAAATTATAAAATAAAAATACAGAAAATGAAAATTTCCGATATCAGCTCATATATACCCGACATAAAGCCTAAATCGATTTTTTTAATGAAAATGTCGGTTAAGCGAACTTAAACATTTTGTTTTTGCTTAAAAGAAGTTCTGGTAATAACTATAAGGACGTTACCAAATAGAGAAAATTAAAATTTCCGAAATCGGTCCATATTATACCCGAGATATAGTGTAAACCGATTTTTTAGTGAACAATTTTGTTTGCTTGAAATTAGCTCTGATTATAAAACGAGGTAATTAAAATACTGAAAATGGAAAATTCCGATATCGGTTCATAGTTAACCGAGATATAGCCTGAACCATTTTTTGCATGAAAATTTCCATGAAAGATTTCCTTTTTGGAATGGTGATTGCAACGCAAAAATATTTTTCCCCGATGTCGGTCCATATATATCCGAACATATTTAGTTCAAATTTTTAATATATACTATATATATAAATAGGTGACTATCGTGAAGGGTGTTTTAGATTCGGCACAGCCCAGAATATACTACGCTCTTACTTGTTTTCTTTAGAAATTTTTAAGAAATTTGTACTGAATTTTACTACATTCTCCTAAATAATGCTCTTTAAACCCGGTTGGAGTAAATAAAAGTACAAAGGGAGAAAAGTTTGGTAAACATACAAAACTACACAAAAGTAAGCAATTAAAACAGAACAGAATTAAAAGAAAAAAGCAGCAAGTGAATATCGCATTTAAAAAAATATTTTGCAAGATTAAATATCCTAAAGTTATCCGAAAACAAAACTTCGTGTACTAAAGTATATCAATATTGGCAAAATTCAAATAAAACATCAATATGTAAATACAATGCTTTAATAAGATTTAATACTTATGAAACAAGCTTTAAAAAGAATAGGAATATTATATACGCAATAATAGTATTTGGAGGTTTTTAAAGGTTCAGAACTTTGACAAAATGACAGCACCGTTTTAGTTAGCAGCCCATTTAATAGGTGATAGTTTCTTTTTGTTTGGTCAGTTTGACATTTTATTATAGATAGACTTACACCAGAAGCACAACTTTAAAGTCGGCTGTAGCACATTGCAAATCTAGCGAATGCTAGCTATGCAAAATATGTATTAGGAAGCCAAGTTTGTTTTTATGTATTAATAACATATAAAGTCTGCACCTTGATATCTTCAACAAAATTCACAAAAGCTTATACTAATCGCAAAAAAGCGTTTTCTTTTCGTGTTGCCAATAAGTCATGCATTTTTTTATGCTTTATATAAAGCTGTGTTCAAGCGAGTTAAATTATAATTATAAAGCAGATTCTTTTTTAGGTCGTCGTCACTCATAAAAATATTTAAATTTGAAGCATATATGTAATTAAAATGAAAATGTAAATATATAACATTTGGATATTAAAACCCGGTTAACCGTGTTTATTTTAGCTCAAACACTGATTGGTAAAGCTGCCTTGAATAGACTTTTAGTTCGTGTTCTTATCAACATTTGAATAATATGATTTTACTTTTAATATTTTATTTGTTTCAACAGTACTTTGTTTTATTTTTGAAATTCTTTTCCTCAAATTTCTTGATTATTTGCAACTGGAACCACTGTTTAGTGAAATGAAATCTTTATTATGTTTTTTTCTTTTTTAACCTATATTTTTCTGAATGATAAACAACTCAAAGATATATGTATATGAATGCACGTATGTTCTTTTATGAAACAAAAATACACAAAATCAAATTTTGAAACAACCATAATACACATTTTTAAGTTATAATCTTTTTCTTTTGCGGATGTTTTTTATAATTTTTCCCAATTTATCTGAACGTATGTATGTACTCGTATGTACATATATCGCTCCTTTATTGCAACATAGTCATATCTGAAAAATTAGTTTTGCGAGTTAACAACGCAGAATTGTACCAAAAATGTATTCAAATTAATTTTAAACTGATTCCTTAAGGAGATATTTTCTAAAAAAAAACTTCTAAGATTTGTATGAAAACTTGAAATGTGTTTTTCTCGTAACAAGCATTTTTTTAGTTATGACTATATTACAATAAAGCGATATGTTCTATCGTTCGTTCATTTTCATTATGACCAGCACAGAAAATTGGGAAAAAGTGTTTGTATATTTGTGCGAATACGTGTGTTTCATATTGATCTGATAGTCATGTCATTTTTATACATCTGTATTTTAATTCTGTTTTTTTTTTCCTTTTGAGTGATGACTTTTGAAGTGTTTGGCGTTCAAGAGTTGGGTCGAATATAGGAAGTGCTTGAAATTTTATATTCCTGGCTTTTTTAAAACAACGATAATGAAAAATATAGTACAATAGTATCCTGAAAAATAAAACCTTGAAAAGAAAAATAAACGATTGATACTAAATGGTTTGCAAAAATTTTAAACTTCCACAAAACCTCAATATTATGAGAGCATTTTTAATCTACTTTCGCAAGAATTTCTTGGTATTTCTGGGCAATTATTAATGATGTGAGGATATTACAGGGAGATAGGAATAAAAGGTTCTCTAAGAAAAAAATCTGGTTTTGTTTTACTTGGACAATTGGATTTCAGAACCTTATTTTTGAATTCTAATTAATTTATTTAAAATGATGGAATCTGAAGTTAAAAGCATGAAAATATTTTTTAAGTTCACCAAAAGTATACAGTTGATTAAGATAACTCCTATGGAATGTCGACATATAAACAGCTAGGAAAAACAAAAACAACAACAATATATCTTTTGATTGGTAAAAATATAAGTAGATAATAGAGTAAATAATAGTAGACTCAATTGTTCTAATTTCAAGTACGGATTCGGGTTTGAATCAACTTTAAAATTCTTGAATTAATCCTATTCGATTTCAGGTTTCCTCAAATCAAACTCAAAAATGAGTTTCGGATTATTTCAAGTACGGATTTGGAATTAAATATGTCTAAATTTGAATTTTTAGTATTTGAATAATCTGTAATTCAATCAAGTAATCCGTACTTGATTTAAGAAAATCATTATTTATCATACTTTTGACACCGCTTGGGATTGATTTAAGTACGGATGATTTGAATTTTCTTTTCAGTATTTATACAAGGACTAAAGTCATGTCTTTTTATCTAACAAAAAATTGGAACAACGAAAAAGAGGTACGTTTTTTTGTTGGTAATTCTTCTTTAGTTTAATTTCTCCTTATACTAGCGTCGGCCAAAAACTTAATTACCTACGCTCACGAGTATAGGCAACAAAGTTGCGCTGCTGCGATTCAATAACATCAACCCTAGAAAAATATTAAGATGCACCACGAACGCATACGAGGTCTGATAAAAAATGTCTCTTTAATGCATGTCATTACCTCATAGTATAGAAGGTGTTGGACTAAATTTTACTAATCTGAGCAGTGTTGAAGGTATATACACTGGGCACTGATGAGTTTTAACTAATTTAATTCCAACATTTTAAATGCTGCACTAGAGTTTGTTTTAGTCTCTCGTGTTGTTATTGTTAAAGTTAGTCAATAACTATATTGTCCCCTTACCCGTTTTTTCAATCCACCAGACACTTCTGAAACGCACTTTTTGATATCGCTGTTTCGATTTTTCTTTTATCTCCTCAATTGTAGCAAACGCTCTCCTCTCATCGGTGTCTTTTGTGAAAAGGAAAAAGTCAGCGGGGGCCAAGTCAGGTGAATACGTTTGTTGAGGCAGGATAAAGGTTTTGCTTTTGGCCAGAAACTCACGCACAATCATCCATGTGTGCGCTGATGCGTTATCATCGTACAAAATCCATGATTGTTTTTTCCACAATACTACTCGTATGCGTTTCTGGCGAATTGCTTCGCGCAAACGGCGCATAACTTTAAGGCAGTGGTGCCCACAAGTTCTATATTGAAGAGTAAACACCAATACATTTAATGAAACACTACTTTTATTTAATAGATTTTGTTGTGAAAAGCAAAACATTTACAAACACAAAGTTCACATTGATAATCGCTGTCATCAAAGTTTGTTGGTAAAAAGTGTTGTTACTTTGCTTTTGTGTGTATGCGGTGAAGAACGAAAAAATAAAATAAAAGGTGAAGTTGTTTGTGTATTTTTCATTGCTAATGCCGTATGTATTTGTGTATTAAAGAGCAGAGCCCTATAGCTAAGCGCATTTACAAAAACAATTGAGTATCAAGCGCATATGACTGGGCACACTTACTTTAAGGCACATTCCTTATTGACCGTACGACCTTGTGGCAAGAAGTAATGATGCACCACGCCATTGCAGTCAAAGAAAACAGTGAGTAAAACCTTCACATTTGACCGAACTTTACGTGCTTTTTTCGGTCTTGGCTCTTCTGGACGCTTCCATAGGTTGACGATATTCAACAGCTCCTGCGCGATGTCTATGCGACGTTCTTTTTGCTCAAAATTTTGCAATTTTGGTATAATATTCGCTGCCGCACGCTTAATGCCTAAAACATCCGCATGAGCTGAACAGTATGCCAACATTATCTGCAACCGCTCTAATAGTGATTCGATGATTACCCAAAATCATTTTTTTTAATCTTCATTGTTTTTTTTTTTTTTTTGTTGATGTGGTCGGACCTTGCTTAAAATAACTACACCACAAATGAACTTGTGTTATGCTCATAGTAGACTCGCCAAACGCCACATTCAACATTTTAAATGTCCTTGCCCATTTAGCTTCATTTTTTACACGAAATTTAATACAGTTTCTTTGATCCATTTTTTCGAATAGTAAAAAATCGAAGAGCACACCAAAACACGACTAACATTTTTATCTGTCAAAAACACACTGACAATCCAAAATGGCTGATATTGCCAACATACATATGTATATAACAGACAACTGTACCAACATAACAGAAAAAAATGTGAAAATCGAACATACGTAACTCACGAAATTTGAAAATAACGGTTATTTTTTAATTAGGCCTCGTACATTCGGTTGATATGTTGTTAACATTTCAATGAAGATCCACAAATTAGTAGCGTTTTAGACATTGCTTACGTAAGACCACACATTTTGCTGCTACTAGTACAAGCGTAGTGGTATTAATATATATGTCTGACCACTGCTTTGTGCTCATTTGTTATTTTATTATAATGTTTTATTTTCATTCGGCTTACAAAAGGCTACAAAGGACAGTTAAGAAAACATTAAAAGTCATTGTAAAAACGTAACATAATTTTGGTAGCAACTTTATAAGAAAATATAAAAAATGCCATTACTTTAAATTGGCATATAAGTATACTCTTCTTCACTGCACGTATAGCACAGAATAAGATAAAGTCGAAAAAAATTTCACTTTATAGCATGTTCACACGATGCCTTATTTTCGAAGTTCGCGCTCTCATTCGTGGTTCGCGGCCCAATCTTGATTGAACCAACATGATTCGCCATACAAAATTTTATGAGCGAACCAACTTGGTTCATTTTGAATCTTGTTGCGAACCAAGCAAAACCTACTATCTTCTCCAAATTTGATAATAAATTATCGCTAGTTTATCTGAACTAGCTGCAAAAAAAAATCCAAGCAAAGTAAAAACATATAATTAATGCGTGTAAAATCAAAATAAACACATTGAAAATGTAAAAATTTGATACTTACATAAAGATTTAAATAAAAATTGAAAAAAGAATCAATGAAACGTTTGCACAAAATATGTAAACATCAGTGTGAAGCAAAAAACAACCGTCTGAACACCGCTTTAAGGAATGCCGAGAAGATGTCAATGGCCATGATTGTGCTCGCCCGATCCCGTCAACAACCAATGAAAACATTGAAGCGGAGAAGACAATGGTTTTGGATAATCGTCGAACCACTATCAGAGAGATTGCTACTGAACATCGTCAACAACGATCCAGATTTTCTCAAAAAGGTCATAATTAATGATGAATCGTGGTTATGACATTGAAACCAAAGGCCAATCATCCCAATTTAAGCGTCTAGAAGGGCCAAGAAGAACACGTTAAGTTCAGTCAAATGTGAATGAAGGTTTTGCTCGCTGTTTTCCTCGACTGCTATGGAGTAGTGCATCATGAATACTTGCCACAAGGTCGTACGAACAGTAAGGAATACTACCTTGAAATTATGCGCCGTTTGCACGAAATAATTCGTTCAGTTTCGCAATAGTGGTTCAGAGAGCGAACCAAGTGTTTCATATTACCGTCAGAACATGGTATTACACTGAAAAATCTGAAAATACGAGCTTATCTAATAGAATATACCGCCAAGTAATTGTAATATATAACAACATGCTCACTCAGCAAACTCAGAACAGCTGATTATGTGTAGAAAACTAGCAATGGGATTTCTTCTAATTTATATAGAGCGAGCATTATATTTTTTACTATTTTTTTATTCCCCTTGGTAGTGAAAAGAATAAATGATAGAAAATTATAAAAGTCAGTAACCTTTAATAACTAGAAACAACGACACCACACAAAATTTGAATTATGAAGAAAAATTAATGTGTTGCTGTATTACTCTTTGAAGCTACAATTTTTTTTCGTTATACACTATATTTTATGAATAACATACTCCCAAGTTTGTATGTTTCGACATTTTTCTGAATAAAGCTGAAGTCATGGTTTTTATTCAGATTTTCTATAATAGCTCTTAAATATGTTAGTCTAAAGCAAAGAAGAAAAACTAAATGTCAGATGGATTTTCGATATGGTTTTTCAGACATTTTGGATATTTTATGAAAATAACGGGTATTTTGTATTTTCTTTTAAAAATTTCGTTATATGCTAAAATGAATAAATTTGCTTTCACCTTCAATTTAATATTTTTCAATTTTCCCGACAGCTCGTGGGTGCATTTGTGTGCCGCCACTATATGCTTTTAATCTTTTCTTATTTGAACAGGACATTTTACTACTGTCTCTTCTACTTGTGACACATGCACTTACATTGTCTTTTTTGATGAAGATTCTGAAAAAATTGAAAGCAAAGATAACGTAACAGCCAGTATATGTAACAGCCAGTACATGTTTGTTTGCAGGTCTATCTTAAGACAAATGAATTCCGCTATTGAACACTTCTTTAAGTCAAACACGTTTCGGTGTACTCTTGTATTGATATAAAAAAAATCAAGTCTTTGTTATTGAGATTAACACTGTACGACAAAGTAAAATGATTTTATGTAATGTAACATATTCCAATAAAGATGAGCTAGAAGGAAAGTAAACCTAGCTCTAGTTACATTATTACACAAATTCGCAAACAGATTTTGTCAGAAAATAAAAACGTGAAGTAGCTTATTGCATCCTGACACACATAGTGCAATCTTCAAAGCATTAGATCCAACCTGTAGCCGCTAGATAGTGCCTGGACCCAATGGCTCAGAAAAGTTTTAAATTATGTATTCTTCCAAAAAGGTGTTTCTCTTGGTAGCCGAATCTTGGCATTCATAAACGAAGTAAACCGTCTCTTTTATCTCCCTACCCTTAATTCATTACTGGAAAATCCTAGCCAACTTGAATGCTCTTCTAGCAATGAGTGTGCCTCCTACTATGGCTTAAAATTGGCTAGTTTGTTTTTCATCAAAATTTGGCCACCTTGACCTGGTCATTCTGCATATATAGATTTCTTCAATTTCTTGTAGTCTTTTGCAGAGAGAGTTTATGCATAGCATTTTTAACAAAACCCTAATAGATTTTTGACTAATTACGCGATTGATACATCCAAAGTAAATCTTGTTTTGGTTAGCTCATCGGCTTATTCTTTCAAAAAAGAAGTGCTTATACACAGAAACTCCAGCTAAAATAATTTAACTTAGGCGATTCAGTCTTGACAGCACGTAATTATATTGTCTGTTGTCGCGTAGAAATAAAGTGAGAGAAGCCTAACTAGTGAGAAAAATCCCAAAGTTTCTACAATTTTTCCGGCCATATAGTAAAATCACCATAAGTATTTCCTCCTGAAAGACACAACATTCATTAGATAGATGATGACAGTTGTACATCCCAGGTTCAACATAGAACACCCAACGTCCCCACCGTTGTTCATTTTCAAACCCACTATCTCAGGTAAAATACCCATCTATTAAGTGGAAAATCATGCCTCTTCCTCTTGGAAGGAATTATGACTGAATATTCAAAATAAAAACTTGGAGTTATGTGTTCAGATGGTTTAAGTTTAATATCCATGCATGTCATTAGCTTTTTATAGATGGCAGTAATATGAAGGACAGTAGAAACAAGGTATAATATAGTATTCAGTACCTCTGTAGCTCATCCGTTAATCTATGGACTATACATATTTGGTAAATGATAAAATTTTTCTTAGACGCCATTCACAGATCCATACATGCCAGCGTTTTTTTCCAATCCTCGAAACATTTCTGAAACGCGGTTTTTGGTATCGCCAACAGCTTCTGTTACGACTTTTCTTTTATCTCCTCAATCGTAGCATCAAAACGCTTTCTTTTCATCGATGTTTTCAGTTTTGGGAAGAGCAAAATCCCGCTGAACAAGGTAGTAGAGGTATGGTAAGGTTTTGTTTTTGGCCAAAAACGCACGCACAAGCATCGAAGTATAAGATGGTGCGTTATCATGGTACAAAATTGTTTTTTCCACAGTTCTGTGCGTTTCTAACGAATTTTTTCGCCCAATCGGCGCATAATTTCAAGGTAGTGGCAAGAATTCATGATGCACCACGCCATTGGAGTCGAAGAAAACAGCGAGAAAAACCTTCATTCACATTTGACTGAACTTAACGTGTTCTTCTTGGCCCTTCTAGACGCTTCAATTCGGATGATTGGGCTTTGGTTTCAATGTCATAGCCATGATTCATTATTATGTAGTTATGACCTTTTTGAGAAAATCTGGATCGTCGTTGACGATGTGCAATAGCTCCTGAGTGATTTACATACGACATTGTTTTTGCTCAATATTTAGCAATTTTGCCTAAAACATCCGTTAAAATAATAAATTATAATGAGCCAAACTTATAATGAGCCAAACCATATGCCAACATCATCAGCAACCTCTCTGATAGTGGTTCGACGATTATCCAAAATCATTGCATTCTCCGCTTCAATGTTTTCATTGGTTGTTGACGTGCTCGGGCGAGCACAAGCATTGTCATTGACATCTTCTCCGCCTTCCTTAAACCGGTTATACCACAATTGTTCTGCTCATAATAGACTCGTCAAATGCCACAGTCAATATTTCAAATGTCCTTGCGCATTTAATTTAATTTTTTATATAAAACATAATACAGTTCATTTGATCTATTTTTTTGAATTGTAAAAAATCGCAGAGCACACGACTAACCTTTTTATATGTTAAAAACAAATTGACAATCAAAAACGGCTGCTATTGCCATCATATATAACAGACATATGTACGAATATAACAGAAAAAATGCGGAAATCGAATACCATACAGCCCGCGATATAATTCAATCACTGTAAGAGACATTTTCAGGTTACATCAAAAGGGTTTTGAGTACCCACATGTGATTGTTGACAAATAATTGCATCCAGAACGTGTCACTGTATGGTGTGGATTTTGGGCAGCATACATAATTGGACCATAATTTTTTGCATCGAAGACATTTTGCTACATATATGCAAAATGGTTGATGAAATTTTCGACAACTAAGTGGGCATGTACATGCCAAATCGTAGAGGCTATAGGCACATAGGTGTTGTCCATAAATAACTCAATCACATGTATTTCATGATTCAAATAAATAAATAGATACCAAAATACTAAAAGCTGCATTTTCAGGTCAATTCAAATTTTGTGTCAGTTTGAGAGAGCCTTTAATATTAACTAGTATGATCTTTTTAAAAGTCTTAAAAAGTGGTTTATGTTTATATAAAATTTTCCTAAAACACATGGGCTAGGCTCTAAGCCACTTTTTCTTTTATTGAACCATTAAAACAATTACTTCGGCTATAAATGTACAACAGGAAATGCTACGATGATATCAAAGGCATTTAGCTAGTGGTTGAACATTATACGAGTAAGTCTATCTCTAATATTCCAAGAGTCGTTATCGCTTTAACATCGAGTCGATATCAAAAAATATTTGCATTCTCTCTCATCGTTATGTAATGTGCATACACTCTTGACATTTTCTTGATCTAGCACAGTACATAGCAATCAATCAGTAGGCATAAATTCTTATCAGCGACAAGTGTTCTGGCAACAACAATTTCTCTTAGATGGAATATATGATTACAATTACGACTATTGGAATAAGGCAGATTGTGTGAGGAACTCCTTCGTAGGACCGTGAAAATTGTTGATTTTGTTGCACAGTTTCAATATTCATTTTATTTGTTCAATTTTTATTGCTTGAACATTTTATATATCAGCTTTATTTAACCACACAATTTGGTTGTATTTTGTGCAGAATTTGATCTTTTTCCTGCTGGCATTTTCCTTTTTTTTTAATATTTTAAGTAAGCGAATGTTACTTTTTACCATCCAGTCAAGCAACACAAAAAATTACTTTATGCGACCGGATAAATTCGTGTATAAAATTTCTGACAAACAAACATTTGGAGGACTTTTATTTGCTTTTGTCTTCGTTTTTCGTTTTTGCCAGATTTCATACATTCAATTTATCCGTCATCATGATTTTAACAGTTTAATTTAATTTTTAATTTTCATTGATTTTACGTGTGATGAAAATCAATCGTTATACAAGTAATTTAATTTATGGATGAGTGTTTCTTTTATGGTTGCTTTATTTCTCTTTTTACTTTCTACTGTAAGTGGTGGTAAAATAAAGAGTGTTTAAAGTGGACATTGTTGCTGTGGTTTCGATTCTGTTGCGATATAAAATAATGAATACAAATTGAATTGTAATTGATTTCAAATAAAATTCTGATTTTATTTGCTTTTGTGGCTTAAATATTTAATAATTTTGTATCATAATGACATAAAAAAACTCCAATAATTAATTCATAGTTGTTGCTACGAATGTAATATCCTATCAACCAATATTTGCAAAATTTTGTAAAATATTGATGGTTAACAAAATATAGTTGATTCATTTAAGACTTTTACGAATTGATATCAATATCATATATAAATTCCCTTAAGAATTTAATGTAATCTAAATGTATCAAATAACTTTATCAATTGACTGACCATAATTAATTGAATTTCAAAAAAAAGAATGCATACACACAAAATATTTAATTGATTTGCTCGTTTCCAAAAACAGAAGGATGCCAGTAAATCTATTCTATTAATAAAAATTAAAATAAAATGAGAAAAACATTGTATATGTATGAAGATAAATCGAACATATGAGTATAATTTGGCATCTCAACTTTAATTTGTTTTGTTTTGTAAAAGTTTTTTTCTCCCTTAAGAAATACAATAATAAATAAATATTATTATTAGCCCTTGAGTTTAAATAAATTTATTGCCCAGAATTGCTCATGATCTAATTGCCACCCCAACAAATAGAAACTTGATGTTGAAAACTGTTAGAGAAGGCAGGATGTTGAAAAGTAATTGGCATAAGAAGCCAAAATTAATTGAATTCTTTAATGGATAAATATCCGCAACAAATCAATTTTTAATTAAACGAAACCACAAAAAAATAAATCGAAAGTAGCAAAAGTTTAACTAAAAATATTATGATGTATAAATTTTTTGTGCCCATTCGGAAGAAATTTGTAATAGCTTTTTCCAATATAAGCATTAAATATATTGAAGCCAGCAACAAATACGTGCATTTAAATGCGAATGTTTACTTTTACAACAGGAAGACGACATGACTGCAGGTTGTTGTCCATGCAGATTTTTTTATTGCAGTCGAATTAAACTAATTTCTATTTTTCTAATATTAGATGAAAGATGCCAGTTATAATAATAACTGCCGCGATTAATAACTCTTGATAAAAGAAGAGAGAAGAAAGTAATTGAGTACACTACGCTGGGGGACAACTAGCTGTTTCGCAGTCGCTACACTGTTCATCAGCATCCACTAGGATTCGAACCCGGTATCATGTAAACATGATGTATTTTTAAGCCACCGAGCTCTTATTTCTTTTTTCGTCTATTTGTCTCATATTGATCACATATGCAATTTGTTATAATCCTAGTTCTTTGTACTGCATTCTGCTGTCACTGAACAACCAGTTAAGTAGATAGCACACGATATGTTTTTAACAATGTACATGTCATTTTTCAATGTAAAATGCCTACATGTCGTCTGTTACCTCAAAAACATTGGGTCTGTAAAAAACATGAGCAAAGTCGTCTAACAAAATTTCAAATAGAGCGCGTTCTATTTTGATTAGAACTCTGTGCCTTGTGAACAATTCAGCGGCCGTTTTCCGACATGAAAAAATACATTTTAAAAAAACAGATGTAAAAACATATCGTCTATGGGTGCCTTTATTTTTTCTTTTCATTTATCAACATGCTTAGAAAAAGAAGTTGATGGTCTCTGTGCCGTGAAATAGAGCAATGGTCAGTGTGACCATTGTATAAAACATTATTTTATAAAAAAATTTTGCTAATAAAAATTGTTTGTTTTAATATAACATAAAAGAACAAAATTTATATGGGGTTTTAAATAAATTTATATGTCGTATTATCAAATATGTGAGTACATACTTAAACTCATAATAAAAATGTCTAATTTTATCAAATAACTAGTTAATGATCAAATAAAATACACAAACTGATTGCGTTGTTTATGGGAGTGTTTGCTTGCTTGCACAAAATCTCGGAAAATAGAGAACAATAAAACGGTTTATAGAATAGTTTATGTCTCGTAAACTTTATGTGGCAAAGTGACGCAACACAAACGCATTCTACACTCATTGAAAACAAAAAAGTCATTTCTATTTGTATTTGTATCGTGCATTTATGTTTGCCAAACGGTATATTTTTGAAGAAACTTTTTAAAAGAGTCGAATAAGTTTTGTCCACAATTCGAAAAATTCCATATATTGTAGTAAATTTTCGATTCTCTAATACTATTCTCATCATAGAGTAGAAAGTATATGGTTAAATCCCTGGTGTTGCACGTGGAATTCGTATATGTTGAAAGCCAAAAAGCAAAAAAAACTAAAAGTAGTTTCAGGTTCGATTTAATCTTAAATTGTAGCTAATAGCGAACACTGTAATTTATATTAAAGTTAACAGCAAGTGAAATCTCGAATCAAACAAAAAATTTAAAAATATGTAGTGGGTCGAACGTGACAAAAGTGGAAGCAGTTTTCGGGTCCGTACTTGGAGTATTTCAGCGAAAACTTACGCAATTTAATCTTGCAATTAGTTTTAGAGTTTTACCTAGCAATGCTACTTTAAAATGTTATGGTTCGACTAAAAAGGCTCCAGTTTGTATACTTTACCTACCTATATTTTCGGTCAATATGTGACATGTCGAACGTGACATTTTTTCGATATAATTCGAACATAAAAATATGACTAATTTTTCACCAAATTTATTATATACTTACGGCCTTATTCATAAAAAATATTTTATGTTTATTAAACTGTTATTTGACAAATTTCTATGGGAAATTTGTCAAATAACTGTTTAATAAACATACAATATTTTTTATGAATATGCCATTAAATTATAATATTTTCTTTTGTGATTATGCAGTTCCCACTGCTTTTGTCTTATCACCGTCATGTGAAAATTACCCAGAATTAACATACGAACATTTAAACAAAAATTAAGAAATCGGTGGATACATGCTTCGTTTTAGTTAAGTTATTGAAAGTGGACGGTGGTATGGTAAGTTTTTCTTTCCGTAAAAACTTAAATTAGGCTACAACGAACATTTAAGAAACTGTTATATTTGCCGCTACGGTGCAGCTGTTCTTCGTTCTAGATAAATTAATAAAAATAGAAGGCACGGTAAGTTTTTTCTGTAAAAATATTAGTTGCTTTTTGAAAAACACTTAAAGAAAAACGTTTACCAAATCGGCGGTACTGTCGATCTCACGTGAAGCAATTACCAACGAACAACAATTAACTTTTATTTATACAGACTATCTTCAAGAAGATAATGAGAATTGAAAAGAAAAGTGTTATAATAATACTTTTCAAACAGAGAAAACATCAGGTTCTGTGCTTTTTTCAAAAATTTTCAAGTTTACTGTTGCTTAGGTAAGCAGTTATGAAATATCGATAGATAGACACAGAAACACACAAAAGCAGTTTTTTGGTGATTTTTGTAGATTAAATATATTTCTACAATTTTGTTTTGTTAACATTAAAACAACATAAATAACAATATTCCTTAAATTTAAGAGTGTCATTAGAGCCACATTTAAAACTAATAAGTTTGAATAAAAGGAAATGTATTATAAAAATTGAAAAAAGCAACAAAAAAACATATATAATGCTTGGTTAATTTTCAGTTTTATTTTTGTCTGTTTGTGCTCACCATCCATTATGAGCGTTCTGCTTCTTTTTTATGGTTCCCATTGCTTCTCATTAATGGACTTTAACTTGAGTATGACATTTACGTTAACGGCTGTTGTGATGTTATTTTTGTTAAAATTTTTCTCTTTTCATACGAGTATATGTATGTACATACATATATATTAATTTGCCCAGCATGTGGTAATTTAACTTTATCATATTTATATTTATTTTAGTATAAACATATATACATAAGAAGCTTGTTGAGGTATACAGAAAATTATTTGACATAACTTTAATCAAAGGATGTAAAGCTTTATGGAGTTTCAATTCTTAGCAAGTTAGTAAAAGGCCTAAGCATTTCAGAAAGTGATTTGTTCATATGGTAGGCCAAAGCCCATTAAGAGCTTCAGCTCTTAACCAACTCACCCGTCTAACTATCATTCCTAGTTCCTTACATCTGTTGCAAGACAACAGCACCAAAGGGAGTTATTAGTCCCCGAAAACCGACATGCACCAAAATTGTGAGGGAATTTAATACTCGTTCCTGTGATTTTAACCATAATCAGCACCAAGATGGTTTGCATTCAGAACCTCCTGGAGCTTTGCTGACTTCGAACAAGGGACTCTTTGCTCTATATGCCCCATAGTTCAGAGTGCCTCGGTTGGGTGTATGCCAAGCTAAAATCGGCTCTCAGGTGTACAAATGTATGACCAGAAGTTGCGACCTGTCAGCTATATGGGAGCACTGTTATATTATGAGATAGTTTACTCCGTAAATTAGTGCACCATCAGATAAGGCCGGCATGACAGGATATATAATGATGACGATGGCGCTTGTGGCTACACTTTTAAGAGTCATATTCAAATATTTAATTACGCACAACGAGATTATTCTTGAGAACGAATCCTGCCATGCCTTAAAATAAGTTTAAAATGTTTTAATAAAGTCCAGAGTTTTTAAATCGTTTCTCTGAGAAAACATTCAGTTTTTTTGTGTGTTATTAGAACATTTTTATTTGTGAATTTGCATTCACATATTTAAAATAATGGAATATATAGTTAAATGTATCAAAATATTTTCAAAGTTTTCCAAGCCTTCTGATGAATATGGTAGCTTTAATGAAATGTCGACATACATATGGTAGCTAGAAAAGAAGAAAAAACAAGTATAATAAATTATAGTAGCTAATAGAGTAAATAATCTTGGACTCAATTGTTCTTTGAAAATAATACTAGACTGTTATTAAATTTGTTATTCAGTTTATTTCTAGTACGAAGTAAGGGTTAAATCGACTTTAAAGTTCTTGAATTAGTTGCATTTTAAGATTGGTTGGATATCAGCCTATATATCTATAAATCCGTCTTTAATATACTTCTGACATCGCTTGGATTGATTTTAGTACGGATGCAATCAATTTTCTTTTCCGCTTAAGTTTCATCATTTTTCCCCTTAATTAGTAATCCAGTGCTTTAAGTTTAATATTTTACAGATGGTATACACTGAGTCTCTAAAGAGTTATGACATTCAAAAAATATTCCTTATTAAAAATAACCTAACTAAAATTTACAAAATGTACTTCGTGCGGATCCTGGAACAGTGTCTACAAAATATAAATCAAACACGTATGTCATACAAAATGTATGCAGTTTTGACTTCAATGCTGTAAAAAAAACTATAAAAAATAAACTTGTTAGTGTGAAATAAATTTTATTTATATTCTTTGTTTTACGTGACCGATGACAATATAATTCTAGTTATGCGTCGTGATTTTGCAACGAGCATATATAGAAAAAAAGTTCTTAGTGAATCCCCCGTTATAAATGGGAATAGTTTTTTAAGGATTTCATTTCTTTTTCTAAGCACCTAGTAAAACTTAACAAATTCCAAAAATTCATTATCTGATCCACTTGATTGTTCCCACTTTTTTTGAGATAGTGGCAGGAAAGTTTTTTTGTCTTTATAACCGATATTACTAATCGCAACATCATTGTTAATTTTATAACCCAACAAACATTTAAACTTAAACTAGAATAATAATTGCTATAAAAATATTTATTATGTCAGAATAAACAAAACTAACATGAACAGTTCTAACTCAGGCAAGTAACTTTATGAATAAAATTTACTCAATTGAGTTTATTCAATTGATTAGTTTCTAATATTGATACCAATCAAATAATTATAAACAGCTTGTTTTCTTTGTTTCCTTTCAAACAAATGATAAAACAAATCAAATAAACAAATTGTAGCAACCAACGGTTGGTTCTTCATTTGCTTGAAAGATCTAAAGAACAAAAAAAAACGAGTGTAGAAGAAAAAGCTTATTTTTTGTATTCTGACAGATATTATTAAACATGTTTCTTTTTAAATTCTCAATAATTTATTTAGAATATTGTGGTTGGAATTGAATATTTAAGAATATCTTTCAAAGGTTTCCAAGTCCACTGATGATTAGGGCAGCTCCTATGAAAAGTCGACACATAGACAGCTAAGAAACACAGAAAACAAGCTGTTTAGAATTTTTTTATTAATAAAATTTAGTATTAAAAGACAAAAAATAAAATTTTTTCATATATATTAACTTTCCTATTTTTATTTTTCATACATATATAATCTTTGGGTGAACTTTGCAGCTTCATAATTTAGTATTTCTATTTATTTATTTTTTTTTAATGTTGCCTAAATCGCAAATCGTTCCCGACCTCAATAATAAAGTGATTTTACCTGTCTGCGTGTCTATAAGTCTGCTGTAAAAGGTTCACGCTAAAGCCATAAAACTGATTTGATTTGGACTTTTGAGCATAGCTGTCAGATTTGACAATAAATCGTCATTTGGACGATTTTCATGCTCAAATTTAGTAAAATTACGATTTTTTAGGACTTTTGTACTGAAAATACCATTTTTGCTATACAAAAGGCATAGGATTATTAAATTTTTTTAATTACTTGTAGGTCAGCTACAGAGATAAAGATTTTAACGATGATCATTGTGCAAATTTGCAACTTGTAAATTTGAAGTGCATATTATGGTTGATAGTGAGCATACCCGTTTATTTTTATGAAAGTGTGCCCAATTTCTAGAACTACAAAAAACTTCTGGCTGCAACAATTATGCTTATGCATAATTAAACAAAATTTTTTAATAAATAAGAATGTTCAGAGCCGGTGAAAGAGAAATGATTATAAACTTTTTCACAAATAATAATCTAAATATATCACGTTGAGTTTGGGTTGTATCTGGATCTTTTCTTTCTGTCTTTGCCTCTTGACGATTCTTCAGTCGTTGCACTTCATTTTAATGTTTTCTCTCTTAAAATAGCATATTACATTTCCAGTTTATTTCTATATGGGGCAAATTTTAGTTTTGTCAAATATTATTGTTTACACTCGTTCAAGGTTTTCTTTTTAGTGCAAATGAAGAGAAATGAAGCAAACTGCAAATACATATATTTCGTTGCTGCGTGAAAAACCAAAGTATTTTTGCTTACATTTGCATGGTTTGCACAGTTTGCATTACCCGCCGTGAAACCCCTTTATATACAAGCATTTTGTTTGCGTAAACAAATTTAAATTTATGGCAAAAGTAATTGGCAGCAATAGAAAAAAAGTACGCATAAACTGATATCAAGAGCTGTTTAAAAATGTAAGAAACTTCCTAATGTATCTTTTGTAAACTTTTATATTGAATTATGTAATCAAGTTTCAAAGATATTTGATTTTGAAAAAAGAACTCCTGGGGGCTAATTCTGTCATTCGTGATCGAAATTACAATCGAGTAGAAAATAATTTCGATATCGTGTAAATATCTAATGATGTGACTCGTTACGTAACGAGTCGAGTTATCATTTCAGTGTTGCAAAACACTGACAAAATGTGTTTTATAACACTGCCGAAAATTGTATGTATTTGCATACTTTGTGTACATGTTGTACATTAAAAAATAAATGAACACACATACGCTCACAATAACACTTCATTTAAATCAGTCATGTATGCGTGTTTGTACATTAAAAATGAAGTGAATAGGAATAACAATTCAATAAATATGTGTGTAAAAAACAACCATTTAACTATGTATGAACATTTCTAAAAAAAAAACAAAAATAAATTCTTGAATATAATAATATGTGACTTCAAATATAAGTTTTTGTGTTCTTAGCAATACTCATATTTATATACATATTTTTATGAATTGCAAAAAGCCTTAAGAACCAAAAATTCTTAATTTAATTTAACTACTGTTGCTATTCAAAACAAATTTTTAATGTACATTTCTTTTGTGTTTTTCTGTTTGGCTGGTTTTCGATAGTACTTTTGCTTACGAGTAAAAAGTTGCACGGTTGCATTCGAATGGTTACTCGCTGTCGAATGCTATAATTAGAAATTTCGAAACCTTTTACTCGATATCGAATGAGATAATCCCAAAAGTGTAAAAACTCGCACATTCGTGTAAAAACTCGCTCGTAAACGAATGACAGAATTAGCCCCCTGATGGTACTGTCAATAAAAAGAGCAACTCTCTTCATTTTATAAATAAATATGAAAAACAATATGATGAGGCAATTTTTAAAAAATAATTTGCAAAAGAAAATTCTTACTTGAGTTTTAACGTATACGCACACATTAACACGACCACATATTTGTTAAAAAAGTTTATAGTTAAAAGTTTATGGTAGGTTAACTTTTAAGTATAGTAAGAAAGGCAGCTTTATAATAGGTAGTGACAGAATTACAGCAAATACAACACCAGAAAACACCAACATATAATTTTTTGGTAGAATTTACAAACAGTTGTCAAAATTTTGTTTGAAAAAGCAAGGAAGTCTATGAATTTTTGACAAATTTACGCAAAGGAAACGAAAGCTGCCTTGGTAGTAAAGAATATAATTGTTTTGTGCTGGCAATGTTGTTAAGTTCAGTTGTAATTTTTTGAATAGTGATGAATAAAAATAAATATTATATTAAACCGAAAAAAATTAAAAAGAAAAGATTATTATTATGACATAATATAATAAATTTTTTACAAACATTGATTTAAAATAAGAGTAAATGATAATAATGACGATTATATATTATTTTATTATTCGAATAACGTTTTTCGTTGCATTCGTTTGATTAAAAGTGCATCACTAACATATTTCTTATTTGTATTATTGTATCAACATTAATATTTTCGATTCGTATGCAAAATAATGTATTTATTTCTGTATTTAATAAATATAAAATATTGATTTTGTTAAAAATTTTCACAAAATTGTGATTTTCAACAGAGCTTGAAATCAATAAATCAAACGTCACTTTAACGTAAGGTAAATTTTGTCCATTTCAACTTTAAAATATTTAAATATTTAGTAACAATTGGTTTTGCATGCAACGTTGGGAAATTTTTCTAACAATTGCTTACCAAACTTTGTTAAGTTTTTTAATTGCATACTGCTGTAATAAACCCTATTGTTCTGCACCGTAGGCATAAGTAATATTCAGCCAAGTTGATTAAAATAATCAAAAAATACGAAACTCTTCAGAAATTAAAAAAATTGAAGGCGTAAATAACAAAGGCTAAATAAAATTAAATCTTTCAAACTTCTTTGATATTGCAGTTAAATACAATTTATTGGAATTATTCATTTCAGATTCCTAAAGTTTTCTGAAAATTTAAAGTGTATTTGATTTTCTATACCGTACTATGAATATATACATATGAATGTACGTGTAATTAATTAAAAACTAATTTTTTAAATAAATTTATTTATTTTTTGCAAATGTATAAATTTTAAACCATAAATAAAAATTTAATGTATTCAAGACAACTGTATCTCGATAACTGTAATTAGTTCTCTAGAAATCCATGCAACATAATTGTTAGGGATTGATAACCCTTCCCTGCGATTTTAGCTTAAAAGCATAATCAGAATGTTCTCGCCAAGATGCAGGCATCTCGATCACGATTTACGCCAGGATCTACAAGAAAACATAAGCACCTGGGGCATGCTGCCCCCGTTCTGACAATTATCAACTCTTGGTGAGGACGATATAAGTGATGTTGAGATTTCCTATTTGTTTTTTTTTTTTATTCGCTACAGCAAATCTGGAACACTACCTTGTACCCCAGAAACCAGAGCGAAAAGGTTAGGAATACGCTAAGACAAAAGCTGCTCCCCTGTAGATACACATTGAAATCAACATTTGGAGATTTGTTGTCGAAATTCGGCCGCAAATGCTGCGAGAAGTTTTGAGTTTTAGAGCTTGATATTTAAACATCAATGTCATAAATTGTCAGTATATAATATAGATACGTATTTGGTCGCTTTTAAATCGAAACTAGGTTTTCTATATTTATGGCACATGTATTTTTAATATAAATAAAAATTATACACGAAAAAGTGTCGAGTGGAAACTAGTTTTTAAATAAAGTAAAAAATTTTATACTACTCTTTTATACTACTTTTTTTAATTTTTACCGACCTCGCCATTTTTTAAAGAAAAAAGCAATTAAGAACTTGAGTTTTTGTCTTCTTCCAAAATAAATATGTTTTGATTATTTTAAGTATCAGCTTGTAAAGTTTGTTGGGTTTTAAAATACCTTATTCTATGCCATGCCAGACCACTGAATATTTTATGGGCGAGTTTGGTTAAGGACATTTTTATTTTATCTGTTTTTTCCACTGAGCAGACAGACCAAATACTTTTTTTAATATTTTATTTTCTTGTGTTACCCAGTCTGTCTGTAGACAATGTTAAATTGATTGCAGTAACACGTTGCGATTAAATTTCTATCTGCTTGTGGGTGTGTGTTTGTGTACTTAATGCTGAAATAATAGTTGTAAAATATTTGGTATAATTTACGAAACATATTCACAGTTTTATTAACTTCTCTTTTTTTGGTAAGAACTTTTACGAATTAATGAGTGAATGAATAAATTTTGTTTTTTTTTAGCATGTGTTGCGGGTGATGCCTAGATGTGTTCGTCTCTTTTTTATTTTGGTTGTAATAAAATTAATAGTGATAAATTATTGTGATTAAAACTTCTCATAATCATTTTAATGTTCACATATGGGCACTAATAGTCACATGTTTTTGCCATATTTAAGGTAATAAAATGTATATATTATGATTTTTATTAAATATGTAATGATAAGTATTTTTGTTGCTATTGAAATTGAAGTAGGGGTGAAAAATTGGAAAGATAATAGGTAAAAAAGCGAAACTTTAACAAAATACGAAAAAAGTTGAAATTTTTGCATTTTCTTCTTCTAGAATGGGAGTCTTTTATTACCATACTTTAAAAGAAGAAAACTGTGACCAAGAGAGCAGGTTCATTAGTAGGTTTACAACCTAAAAATTAAACTATTTTGAAAAATTTTGCGATGAGATATCATTAGAATTCTTGATTTGTTTGAAGACCCATCGATGCCAATATGTGTAGAAATAAAATCTGGCCTGTCGTAGCTTCGCTGGTCTGCACACATCCGAAGTATATAATTTTTCTTTGCTTTGGCATATAAATCAGGCTGGTACGAGTTGTCTTAGCTCGTTGTGAAATTTCACATACTGTCACAGGACTGTGGCTTAAGAGCATCGAAAAAAAATAGAAATCATCAAACTTTATGATATCAAAGCTTTCCTACCTAATAGTAAATACTACATAAACATTGTATGCATATAGTACCTTTCAGTTGAAATCACATTTTTTATGGTTGATTCATTACTTTAGAATATTGCGAAAATTGATTTATATTATTACCTGCCTAGTCGTACTCATCTGATGACGAACTTAGTCCAAGAAATGAATTACGAGGTTGAATCAAAAGACAACCGTTATTTTCCAATTTCACGAGTTATTTTGGATTTTCAGCTTGTTTTTGACAAATAAAAAGGTTAGTCGTGTTTTGGTGTGCTCTTTGATTTTTTACTATTCGAAAAAATGGAAAGAAACTGTATTTATTTATTTTTTTTTTTTTTGGTTTGTACATATGTACATCGAGGTTTAGTTCAAGTTTTTCCTTTCTTAAGTTTTTTCTTAAGAAGGATTTTTTTACAATACAAATTGGCTGTAATCAATAATTAATGATTGAAGAAGCTGTTTCGTAGTCGGTACGCTACTCATCAGGACCCACTGGGATTTGAACTAGGGTCATGACGTATCATGATCTGCTGCTTTAACCACTCCGTCACCGATCCTTTAATTATTCTGTTTCTATCATCATTACATATGCAATTTTGTTAATTGCCCGCATTTTCTGTACAGCGTATGCTGTCTCAGAACTAGCGGTATTTATTTTTTATTTATTAACATACATATTTTTGTATTTTAATATTATCCATACCCAGAGATGTGAATATTAATTTGTTAAATTTTTGTTGAACTTTATAATTTTTAAATTAAAAATTTTTTTTTTTTTTGGTTTATACATAAGTATGTACATCGGGTTTTAGTTCAAGTTTTTCCTTTTTTTTTAAGAAGGATTTTTTCTTAAGAAGGATTTTTTTAAATACAAATTTGCTGTAATCAATAATTATTGATTGAAGAAGACAAAAAAAATAATAATGAAATCTTTAGCTGGGGGACAACTAGCTTACGAACCTACTTTCTCGATTTTGTTGACATGCGCATACTCTGAGGAAGAAGTTATATTTAAACATTAAAGCGTTTATATATTATTAGTACCAAGGATTTAAGCCTTAGTACACATATTTTTTCTTCTTCTTCTTTTTTGCTTTACATATGTAAATATCATAAAAATAATTATTTGATGTAATCACTTTGCCAACGGACCCCGACAATATATATGAAGGACATTGAGGCAAAAATTTTATTATTTATATATGCTTACACATTTGTTATATATGAAACAAATAAAGAGGAAAAACCTCATTTGATAACATTAGTTAATAAGTTTAGACTCAAGAAAATCTTAGTACATAAATTCGATTTGTACACAAAAATGTATTCTAGATTATATATAAAATAAGGCCATTATAAAAAAATTTAAAAAAAAATCAAAAACGTTGCCATCCTTAACACAACATTGATTCCAATTCTTTGTCAATTACTCATGGAAAGAAGTTTGAATAAACAGCAAAAACAAAGCATTCGTTAAAATGTAAATACGATTAATCTGAAGGTAAAACATAAAATCACTCAAGCGGGTATTAACAATTGCAGTAATAATATTACATTACTGCTGCGCAAACAACAATTGCAATACCAAATGCAACAATTATAATAAGAAAAACGACTGGTAGCGATAAAACATCAGTATTGAACGACAACAAAGTTAATAAAATGAAAACATGAAAATAAAATGCTATAAATGCAACTTTTTAAGCGGATCACTTTGCACTTAAAATTTGCCATGACTGTGCAAACGTTGCTTGTACATACATATATCGAATGTAATTGTATTTGTTTGTAATTGGAGAAGCCCAGTTGGCCATGCATTAAAGACATCTGGAACGATGGATATAATACTATAGAAAATCATCGAAGATATGTTGAGAACGCCGCAAACAAATCTCTGACAAAATTTTCGCACAACTGGCCACAAAATCATGGAACCACACAAACGACAATTTTATTCTTCGTATAGTCGAATATTATATAGACGCAGCTTCCTCGACCATATCGTCGACGAGTATATGGTAGAGGACGTCGTTAACGATTAGATAGGGGTCAAATTGCACTATCGTATCGTGGACGCTTTCATAGGTAACAGTTCATATCATCGTTGACGATTGTTCCGAGAATATGTTTACTAAACTCTCGTCAACGATATAAAGAAAATTATTCAATTTTAATAAATTAACGTCCTCAGAAATATTTCATAAATAATTAATCTGGTTATAACATATTTCATTGAGGATGCTAACAAATTGTAAGCGAGATTTAAAATAATATAAAAATCTGTTCAATTTTATAAATAATATCTAAAGATGAAAAAATTAATAAGAAAATAATAAAGCAATATTTGTATGTGCACAGAAAGCAAAAGCTAGTATGGGCTTATTTAAGTATTATTTACTTGCTTTTAGTACCAGTCATACTCAAAAATTTAAGTACGAATAACACAAAGTGTACTTAAAATAAGCCGAAAACGGGAATATTCAAGTAAACCAATTCTTCAATGTCTTAAAATATATATAAAATTCTTGAATTAAGTGCAGAAAGAATTCTTGAACCGAGAAAAAAACTAAAACACGGACAAAAATACCTACCATTCCATGTGAATGAATTGCTGAGAGGTAGATATAAAATGACCCCTAAGAAAAAATTATATATTTGTTTTACTTGTGAAATATTATTTGAACATTTTTCTTTTTGAATTCGCATTAATTTATTAAAAATAATGGAACACAAAGTTAAATACTTTAACATATTTTTAAAGTTTTTTAAGTCTTCTGTTGATTGGGATAAATTCTATGATATATGGACATATACATATACAGCTTGAAAACACAAATTTTTGTTAGTATAAATATTAGTAAATAATAGAGAAAATAATAATAGACTCAATAGTTCTTGTTTTAAGTACGGATTCGTAATTGAATCAACTCTAAAATTCTTCAATCTATCGCATTTTAAAATTGATTCCATCTCAGGTTTTCTCAAATTAATTTTAGCTTATTTCAAGCCCAGATTCGGGATTAAATATATCTAAAAATATTTAGTTTTTAAATAATCCTTACTTGAATTAAGTAATCCGTACTTAATTTCAGAAAATCCGTATATACAGTACTTGTATTGCTTTAAGTACGGATAGATGAATTTTCTTCTCAATGTATGTGTAATTAATTGAAAAAAATTTACTTATATATCAATTTTGTTGAGAAATTAATTTTTGTTTTAGTAAACTATATAGCTTTGATTTTATTTTGTTTCTTTGGCATACTTAGCATACTGTTCTTAATACGCTGATAGAAAACTTTCCTTGATACAATGGTTTTTTGCACTAATATTACGATTTTTTCATTGTTTTTAGACTAACGGGCTATGAATATTTCCTTCCTTATAGAATAAAATTTATTTGTTTTAAAAATTTCCATTGAAAACACGAAAAAATATTTTTTTGCAAATACAAAAACTCAAAAACTGCGAAGCTATCTTGCTTGTCTGGGGCAAAACTCTAACGTACGACGAAAATGCTACTGGTTAATCATTCTACACAGTCCTCAATGAATTATATGATAAAACAACATTGTTTCGCACTTGTTACGAAAGTCTTACATTAATACAATGAAATACCTCATTAAATTTACTACACTGTTTATTAGCTGTTATCGGGAAATATGCCCGGAGTTCCTGGCATCCAATATAGATTATGAAAACAGAGCTCTAATTAAAAATATTTAAAAAAACTGCGGTTTTTTACATGAATTTTACTTGTATTCTTCTTTTTACCGTTTTACCTTTTTATATAGATGTTTACAAAGCAAAAAGTTGTATTTATATTTAACACGTAAAGTTTACATTTGTTACACACAGCTAGTGCGATAACAGCAACTATTCTTACATTTACATACAAAAATTTTTTCTAACACGAATAAAACGTAATATTAATGAAGTTTCAACAAATAGTAAAGTGAATGCACAGTATTATTATCCCATTACATTCCCATAGCGAAGCGTTTCTTTCAGTGTAGTCAACTGAATCATACTGTATATTCAATTTTATATAGTTTTTTTATTTTTTTAAGAGTTCCGTTATTTTTTTTTTACAAAATAATTGTACATTAACGATTTAAAGACTAGTTTGAAGACATTTTCGAATATCGTACCGCTCATGTATACAGAAATTTTATAAATTTTTGTTCAAAATTTTCTTAGAGTGCTATGTTGTCATCTTATCTTTTGAAAACATAAGCAAAAGAGGTCAAATCGTACATATAGCTCTTCCTCGTAACGTTTGGCCACAGATAAAAGTCATAGAGACGAGTTTGGTAAGTGAAGAGCAGACTCAACATGGCATTATAGAGAAATCTGTTGTCAAATTAGCAAATTTGGATATCGTTCTTCAACCACAGTCTGGCGGTGAAAAATCTTCTTGCCAAACTGCACAACTTCCAAAACCCATTTGTTTAAATTTATTTACAGTCTGGTATCACTGTTATGCGATGAATAATTTTCTGATTAATAATTTTTAAACGTAATGAAACATTATACACACACGTATTTTTAGTAAGATCTCGAACTTGCGTCTTTTTTAGTCCTCTTTTATTCTGATTTGTGAAGCTTACGAGTTGGCTGTGCGTGGTAATCGGAATATAAATTTTTTAATGTTTATAATAATATTTTTTTGTTGGTGTTTATACCGTAAAGAGTTTAATTACCACACGTTATTATTTAATTGCAATATGTATTTTAGCCTACTAAACATTCTGTGTTGTGTATTTTATTCAAAATCCAAGTTCAGAGCCACCAAGACTTACTGCAGGAATTCGTGTCTTAATGAAAAGTTAATGTCGTCTAGGATAATGTTGCCAACTGGGAAGTACAAATGCATGTTTGGGTGACTGTGTGCGAGTGTGTTTTCTGTGAGTATATGTGTGCGTACTTAACACTCAACTCTCAGCTAATAGTCCAGCAACTCAAACAAACTCATCCAAACCAGACCGAAACAAATCCAAATGGACGATTAACAGGGTGCGAATGATGCCAATGAAATGTTAAAACTATTTCTTCTTTTTTTAATTCTTATTGCAGTGTTGTTTTTGCTGCTGCTGTTGTTTTGTTATTTACTTAATCGTGTTACCTTCCTTTTGCCTTTTCCTCTTGTATTTTTCTTTTCTTTTTTTCCATTTGTTTTGTCTTTTGTCAATAAATGGCAACTTGCGTTGCGGTTTTTAACCAAACGAAATTGGTCAAAGTGCATTTGTAAATAAACGTTGCACAAATATAAACAAATAAACATATACATACTAGCATGTACAATTACACATATGTATGTATCTTAAGAGCTGGATGAAAAGAGAGGTAAAATGGTGTAAACGGTCATTTAACTTTTTAAATCCGCATACACCCAGTGAACATTGGCTTACAATGAAAAATTATAAATATAATTTATTAAATAAGAAAAGAGTAACATAAGTTCTGGTTCTAATGAAATACAAGTGTTGATTATGGGCACACTTTCCAGGATCTGCCAAATTTTTTTATATGAGTTTGATATTGTCGCGAATTATTCTACCAAGAGTAGAATTCTAGCCTGTTTATAAAGCATCACTTTAAAAAACTTTGTGTTTAGATCATTACCACCAAGTAAACTGTGATGAAACAATATAAAAATACATGGAATTATATTATTTATCTCTTTCACTTTTCTCTCTGCTTGTGCTTTTATTCGTAAAGAGAAAATTTGGGAACCTCAGAGGAATATGAAAACAAGAGAAAGCAATTATTCACTTTTGCTGTCTCTGTTCTGATGCCCCGGGGAACTGATTTTACCTTAGCGTATTCCCAACTAGGGCATTTTCTGTTCAGGGGTATGGAGGAGTAGAGGATACCCATTTAACATAACAAATAAATCTCTAGGAAGCCTCGGTATGACTTAGGTTGTGTTGCGAATTCAGAAAACTCTCACCAAAGGTACTGTTTGACAGACCACGCTGGCGCTGATAGGCGTTTATATGTCTGAAACGTTCTGGTTTTGGTTAAGACCTAAAATCGCGGAGAAGGGCAGTTAATCTTGGGGAACTAATGGGAATCCCTGGCATGTTATTATCTCACAACAGATACCTATGCTATAGAAGTGATGAAAAAACGATTGAGATGGTCAGGGCCTGATGCTCTTTATGGGCTTTAGAAGGCTCGAGTGATCTGGGAAGGGTTTTGTTTATAGGACTACAAACATATGACGAAAACTTACCACCTTTGTGGGCCTTACAAGGCACATGGAGGCTACTGTGAGTAGTGAGATAGTTCACTCTGTAGAATTGGTGCACCGTCAGATTATGCCCTTATGGCAGGTGGTAACGGAAATCAATTACACATCTGTTGCTGTCCTAAATGACATTCAAAGACACGATCTTATTTTAGTCATTTTATTTAGTTATTTTAGCCAATTTATTTAGTTATTTTAGTCCTTTCATCTCTGGATACTAATCCGACCGCCGAAGGTAAACGATCAATCAATGACCTAGTTGGTATTTTACTCATCTTTTATTAACTCCTACTTACAATCAGCCATGTTCCGACAAGCGCGCGTTCTGAAACCGCAAAGCGTTCTGAAAAACGCTTGATTTCTAAGTGTTCTACGGAACACGCGTTTTACTGGCGTTTCGGAGTTTTTTTTTTCGAAAAAATACTACATGCGTTTTACATGCTACGTATACATATGTATATGTATGTGGTAGTTATATAAATAAAAAAAAATTGACAACAAATAGACAAAATTTTTAATTTAGTTTTTGTAATTGAAAATGTGTAAAATTTTTTCAACGTTTCATTGAAATAAAAAGAAAACATATTATATTTCAATTGTGCGTAATTTTATTGCCTTTTGCAAGTTCAGTTTTTGCAAATTCTATCAGTTCACTTCAATATACACATGCGAGTTGAAATCGCCAATTTTAAGCGATATTCGTTTTCTAGAACACATATTTGGCGATTTCAAATCGCAAAACCATACTTCTTGCGTTATACGTTTCTCAGAACACCTATTTGGCGTTTTCAATTTGAAAACGCTAAATTTAAGCGATTTGCGTTTCTCAGAACATGCCTAAATAAATAAGTTTTCCCTTCAGTTCGCAATCTGCTCTTTCTGTAAAAAGAATTAGTATTTGAATATGTGGCTTGGCACGCTCCGCTTTTAAGTAGATAGAATATATTATTTCGTTTTGAATTTTTGCTCAAGATACGGTTACTGAATATAATTTAGGAATATTAAACGCATTTTGTATGTGATTCTATCACCTGGTGAAAATGTATCGCTCACCAAAACTCCCCTACGAACTACAAGCTGTCATGCATGGAGCATTTATGACAGATTGTTATGCATAAGTATCATTTTCGATCACATGCTGAATGCCGCAAGCTCTCTCTAACACTAACCATCTATCGGGCCACAGTACTACATAAAATAAAAAAATCAGGACCAAACACAACAACAAACAGGAAACAACAGCAACACAGTAACACTGGAGCGCAATTTCATCCAATTTCCGGAGCTATATAAAACACCCAAAGAAAAAGCAAATAGACGGCAATATACAAATGCAGAACAGTAACATTAGGAATCTACAAAAGTGGTCCAATGGCAAGAAATACCGCAGTTAACGAGCAATCCAGCAACCGTAAACAGCAATCATACAAAGGTTATACAGCAATTTATTTGCAAGCCGTAGCCTTCTCCTATTAACAGATCCGACTGCAAAAGCATTCAACCTACTAAATATCCAATCGTCCCCTAAGACCTTACTAGAATCCCAAATTACCCTGTGGACTTAAAGAAAAGGAAAAAACGATATTGCCTCAATGAAAAAAAATTTATGTTTTTTTGCCAATAAGTGCTTTTTACAAAACAACAGGATCCGCGTCTGGTTTGTAATAAAGCTTTTAGTAGCGCTTTTGATACATAGTGTTTCTCGATTTCATAAATTTACAAGTTGTGGAATTGTAATAATATCAGGTTTCCACAAATCGCTCGTTTGTGTTATGAAAACAGCATATAATGTTTTATAGTTGAAGGTGATTGCATTGTTGATCTCTACTATAAAACAACTGATACACAAGCGAACAGTTAGAAATGGCTTAAATGTTCATATTGTATGGAAGTCCTGAACAAAAAAATATATTTAGTTCATTTGTCAAAGCTGTTGAAAATTGCTGTAGCTTTTGTTTAAAAGAATCATTAAATTAAAAAATTAAATTATGGCCAAAGCAGAAGCGGCAGGAGAAAAAACTAACTCATCTTGAACTTCACAAAGTATCGTTTTTTGGGTATTTTAATAGACAAGCAAACTTGAGCATTAACGTGTGTTGTGGGCGCATGTGTGCTTGTCAGCATCTGATAGTAAAATGTAAATGTTGAAATTGAATAGATTCGCAGCAAATATCAATTTGTACTGGTGGCATTTAAGTCAGTCTACAGGAAACGAAAATACATTTAAGCTGAGGGATGAGGTCTTTTTTTTGCCAAATCTGTACGTGTTAGTCAACATTTTTATCCGCTTGATTGTGTGTGTGCTTGTGGGTGTGTGCATGTGTCTTTAATTGTTCGTGTGTTTGGGATACGTGTATTGCAAATTGTATTGTGCAAATATGCTAGTGACAATTGCCGAACATTTGCACAAACATTAAAGGACAACTAAACAAACATTTGCAATAAACAAATACATTTACACATTGCACACCGACGCACACACACACCTATACAAGTGCTTGGATGCAGTTTTACACTTGTGGTTTTTCGCAAGAGGGAGAAATGAAATAGATAAATATATCTGTGTGTATGTACGTAGGTATCTATGTATTTAAAAAGAAAATAAAACTTACATGTTTAAAAGAAAAGAAAATAAAACCAGCTGTTGATATTTAAACAGATAATTTATACAGTTTCTACCAGTTTTTTTTCTATTTAATTTTTTTTCTTTGGTTTATGGTCGCTGCAACGTTGACACAAAATTTTTAACGCTTCATTGAGTGATTCGATTAAATGTTTTTTCATTTCTTATAGTTTTTTGCTTAATTTTGTTTGTTGACATTGGTTTTCTCTAAAATGCTTTTGTTTCGCTTTTAGTGATCACGTAGTTTAGCACAATTTCTTAGGGGGGATTTGCATAGCAAGTGTCTGACTGCTTGTCGAAATATTTAAGTTCTAAAAATAATTTTTTTTTGTGCAAGAAAATAAGTGCAAGATGGGAATTCAACTGTTAAAAAATAAAAGCTGCATAAGACAGAAATTTATTCCCTGCATTTGCTTTTTGTTCAATATTTACCTGCAAGAGAACTTGAACCACAATAGTTTTAATAATCAATAATTTAGTACTAAGAAAAAAATACATAGCTCGGTATAATATTAAAGAAATACTTTAAAAAGAAACTCTTTAAAAATAAACTTTTTTGCATAAAAATAAAAATCGTTGGTATAACTTTTAGCAACTCAATGAAATTTCCTATTGAGTCCAGACTGCATCCCCGAAATAAACATATTTGTTTGTTTGCAAAATATATATATATATATATATATATATATATATATATATATATATATATATATATATATATATATATATATATATATATATATATATATATATATATATATATATATATATATATATATATATATATATATATATATACATATATATATATATATATATATATATATATATATATATATATATATATATATATATATATATATATATATATATATATATATATATATGTATATATATATGTTCTTGTAGAAATAAAACCAGACATATAAAGCGATTCTATATATAATTTTAACGACAACTGTGGTTGTTAAAAAAATTAGCAAACAACAAGACGATTTCACTTGTCTATAATATATTTAACAGCAGTTGCATGTAATATTTCATTTTTAATCGAAAAAATAAATAGCTGGTTATAAAACAGGGTGTCTGGTAGCAGATAAATGTTCAAACAATTTAATAATTGACATAAAATTTTATTAGGAGCTCTAAACGATAGAATAGAAGTGAGGATTTTATTTTTTAAAGAGTATATCTCCAGATGTCTTCCGTCGAGTTGCCCAGACTGCGTTCTGAGAATTAGAGAAAACAACCACCGAATTATCTCATGCCTGGACAGCAAAAAGTTGCAATGGTTTGTGAGGTTTCAATCCAGGTTTGCGGACCAATAACTGCAGTTTGGCTTGTTAGTTCAAGCGAACATGAGAGTCGTCGCTCCAAAAATTAGGATTTACACCGAGCTCCAGTAAAAATGTCTTCACAACTAATCCGAGATGCTCTTGCAATTACTGCGACACCCTACGCCCGCACCGTTTATTACTTTTTGAAACAATCTTATTTAAAAATATAAATTTGCTACCAGACACGTTGCATTAAAGAAATACTTTAAAAACAAATCAATAATAAAAATAACTGTATTTTCATAAAAATAAATATATCTGTTATAATTTTTTTCATTCAACAACTCACTGAAATTTCCTATTAAGTCCAGACTCTATCCGCTAAATGAGCAAATGTGTTTGCTTGGAGAAAAATATATATTCTTACAGAAATAAAACCAGGTTTATAAAGCGATTCTACATTATTTTAACGAAACTTGTTACTGCTAAGAAATTAACAAACAATGTGATGATTTCATTTTTCTATAGTATTTTGACAGCAGTTGCGTGTGATATTTTCCTCAACAAAAGCAAAAAGTGCAGGAGCGAAAACGATTTCCATGGGTACCTGCAAATGTGGCCTTACTCCACAGTGATCTTATCACCGGAGGAATACAATCTGTCTAACAGCCTCCCCCACACACATGACAAACTGTCATGCATGATTGGAGTCTTTCTAAAACTTCTTCAAATCTTTGGGACACGGCAACCGGTTGCAATGCAATTAATCACCGAAATCAATTGAATACGCTATTTGAGTCTAACCAACAACCCCCATGATACTTCCCGAAAGAGGCATATCTTAGCCGGGCAAGAACAGGTTCCTGGTGCTCCCGGTTCCCGTCTCTTGTCAGACTTCGCAATCCCCAAACGGGTCGGGGACTTGTGACCTCCGCCACAACAGTTCTTACAAACCTGCAACACGGTATGCAGCAACACAGGACACAGGAACAAAAAACTAGCAATAACAGTAACAGCCGGAACAACAGGAAATAGGAAAACAGGAACGTCAGCCACAACAACAAACTGCAGCCACAGCATCAATGAACACTGCATTAACCTGATTAAGTATTACCTTACGAAAAGTTAGTTAAGCTCGCAAGACTGGTCTTGTAGGCTTTCGGCCTGGTAAAAAAAACTCTGGTATAGAAGGAAATGGGACACTGTCTTTTTTTAGACGAGTGCAAATATAATTTAATCTGCAGTAACGAAAGATTCTTTTTATGGGTGCCAAAGGTTATTATGGGTGCGTCCAATACATGTATAAAGGATTAATTGGTGTAGGCTACAAATCTATTTTAAACGATATAACATATCCATATGCACAGGAGAACATGCCATTACTTTTGAGGTTGCAACATCACCATGACCCAAAACACACCTCCAGGGTTGTAACTGACTGATTAGAAGAATCAAATGAGGTGCTATGGAAAATTGTAGATCACAAAATAAGATCCCGTTATTACATAAAGAGGGAAGATTTTTAAGTGAATGGCAAATGTTTTCAAAGGAGACAGTTGACAAATTGATTCAAGTTAATGAAACGACGATGTAAAGCTGTAATTAAAAATAAAATATACCCAACAAAATATTAAGCTTTCATAACTGACTGAATTACCGAATTTTTATTGGGGAAAATTGTTTATTTCTATTGTTTTGTCAATACCCCCAAATTGAACACTTTAACTTTTGCTCTATAATTTGTTATTTTATGTTATTTCTTGTTAATATATCAAAAATATTCTATATTTGTACGTTTTATTTGGGAAAAATTTTGGCTTTTCAACATCTAATAGTAGAGAAATAATTTTTAAAAAAAAGTTTCCATTGAATTTTCCACCACTGTATTTATGTAATTGTAAATAGGAAATATAGCTTTTTCAACGACAACTGATTACAGATGACATTTTTAATTGTTACTGATATACTTACATCAATTATGACTATATCTAAGATAAAGTTAAAAGCAGATGTTAATACATAAGTTGTTTATAAAAATTATCGAATTTGGGTTTCAAACATAGTTATGTGCCAGTGTCATTATATAATTGTAATAGTTATCTCTTAAAGTTGTGCACCCCAGCCTGCAGTTATAATTCATTAGGAAAATGACTGCGAGCTTAATAAAATATGTTTTATACAATGCTTAAACCAAAAGCAACATCAAAACAAACAATTTATTATGGCACTCACGCAGCCGCTCATGCGAAACGGCAGAAAACGCAATAACGATAATAATAATAATAACAACATTCATAAAACAAGTTTGTGTCACATTAGTGCAAATAAACCCAAAATATGTTGCACAAGAAATAAAACTAAATTACAAATTTTTGCAAATGAATGAAAAACAACCCTGATTTTTCATTAAATCTACACAATTTTTAAAGATAAAAGTAAAAAAAATAAATAAATACTCGTAAAAATCTCTACAACAATGATAACAAAAGGCCATTGGAGATGGATGGCGAGAAAATCAAAACAAATACCACACGCTAAGAAGGATCCCAAGCAAAAAACCTACACACACGCAGACAATTAATAAAATTTATTGGCTTTTATCACTGTTGTCAAAATAATTTAGTATTTGCTTTTAAATGTTACTTCTATTGGTGGTCTCTCAAAGGCAAACAAGTTGCAAAATTAGACAAAGCAAATATTGGTTTGACACACAATTAAAACACATGCAGTTTCGGACGAATGTAACGAGAATGCAGCAGCAGCAATCCTCGACTGCCACTGGCAGAGTTTTTAAGGGTGAACTTTTTGTTTTGATTATTATGTTTTCTGTTTTTAATTAAGGTTATGAAACTTCTATGATACGGGTTGGAAAACAAGCAGTCAGATTTTGGTTATGTTTTTTTTTTTTTTTGTTTTAATGGAACTCCTTTTAATGCTCTAAGTAAACGGATTATGTCGGATTAAAAAGCGAAAAACCAACAAGACATTTTTTTTGCTGAGGAATAATGATACATAAGTTTGATTTATGCTTTTTTTAATATAAAATGTTTTGTTTTGAAATCTTATTGTTGTTTTATAAGGGATAATGAGCAAAGTTTATGGGCGAGGTTCTAAGCTCTGCCATAATCTGAAGGGGAAACTACTTTTAATCATATTTCCACAATTTCATTGGGTTCTAGTAAGCACTAGAAATTTTTCAGCTTGTGTTTCTGTATCCTTATTTCTAAAAAAAAAATCCACACTTAGAAAAGAGATTGTTTGGATAATCCAGAAAGACTTTTGAACATAATCTTAGTACGAAAAATGAAATTGAATTTGTTTTCTGGCTTCTTGAGCACATTTACATCGAGTTTTAGATCAAGTTTTTTCTTTTCTTAAATTTAAGAAGGATTTAAAACAAGGAAAGATAACAATTGGCTGTGATTGAAGAAGACCAGAAAAATAATCAAACTTTTTAGCTGGTGCACAACTAGTTGTTTCGTAGCCGCTGCACTACTCATCAGCAACTATTTTCGGATTTGAACTCGGAAGTAACATAACATGTCTTAACCCTGCGTTTGGACATGCGAGTGTTGAATACGAAAATTTCTTCGAAAAACTCGAATCTCTTGCAATTTTCTTGTCTGCTTACATATGCGAGCGACAGTCCATTTTAAATTTGTCGTCAGCACGTGAACTTCAAACTATTTGTTTCCTTCCCATGTTTTGTTGCTATTTTAATTTTTCTTTTCTTTATAAATTGGAGTTACCATGTTCATGGAATTAGTTTTTATTATGATTATTTTATTGATATTAAGGCTTTATAATTTAAACATTTCTATCTATAGTATTAATTTGAATAAATTAACATACAAACTAACAAACAAACTAGGTAAAACTAAAATTTTAATTTTGTAATGATCCAGTTGATTTGCTTAAAACTATTTACTCGGTAGCACTGTTTGTTTGTTTGACATTTGATTGCATGGAAGTGACAAAAAATCACTCGCAAGCAAATTTAACTGCGAGTAGACCTACGAGTGCGAAAAGTGTGAATGTGGTAGCAAAAAAAAAATACGAGTGTATTGAGTTTTTCGAACTCTTACTCGCATGTCTAAACACATGTCCACCGAGCCATTGAACTCTTCTCTGCCTATATTCATCTCATATTGAATCCGATATACATTTTGTTAATCGCCCGCATTGTTTGTTCAGGGTTTGCTGCCTATAAACAAGCTATATTTACTTTTTAGTTATTAACATATGTATATATTTTTGTATTTTAATAATTCTTCGTACCTAGAGCTGTAAATATAAATTTAATGAATTTTTGTTGAACTTTTTATAACTTTTAAATTAGATTTTTCATGATGCATCAGCAAAAATTTTGTTGAAACAGTAGTAACGGATTGAATATTTAAAATTTATAAACAATTTATAAATGTTCATGATGTGCCATGACCCGAGTTCAAGTCCGAAAATGTTAGTTGTCACACAGCTAAAAAAATTGATTATTCTTCTGGTCTTCTTTAATCAAAAATTATTGATCACAGCAAATTTGTATTGCAAAAGCATCCTTCTTATGAAAGGAAAAACTTGAACTAAAACCCGATGTACATACATACATAAGTACAAAAAAGAATAATTTTTATTTTATCTAAAAATTATGTTACTCTGAACCAAATTAATATAATAAAGTTGTTAATTTTATTAAAAATAAATTGGTTCTGAATACATAATTTCATTTTATCTAAAAATTTGTATAGTCAAAGTTTCCATAATATATAAGACTTATTAGGCATAAGTTTATGACGGGTGAGTACAAAAACGAAATATTCTGTCACTCACACTCATCAATGTTCATGTGCTTTCATTTTTATCGCTTAGGTTCTCTGTTGCTTACTGTCTTTGATGAGTATTAACTAATAGATTTGATTTCTTATTTTACTTAAAATTTTTTTATGCAATCAGAAAACATCTAGAATATGGTAGTACTGCATGACCTACTTTGCTTTGCATTTGTATTACAAACAAATCATTATACAAACAAAATAATGAAAAAGAATTAAAAAGATTAAGTAGAAAAAAGGGAGATTTAAATAATAACTTTGGCAAGAAACCAATCTGCAACTCGATGCTATTAGTCGGGCACTCTACCAACTGGCCCTATGATTTTTTTAAACTAAACTAATCGTCTTATGAAGAAACGAGGGGGGAAAAAAGTAAACCGAAAAAGGCAACTGCGCAGAATAAATATACTTAGATTTGGACAAATTTGCACTACATTGTAGTCAACTTATAATTAGGCAAAAAGGTTAATTATTATATTAGTTTATTTTTTTATATATAGTCGACCACCAAATTACTTAAATACATGTACATATATCAACTTTATAAAAACAATTTTTTTTACCTTGGCCTAGTACTCAGGGGGTGAATTAGAGTTATACGGAAAATCTTAGGAAAGAGATTTGAATACGCTAGAACCTCATATATTGTGTGGTTTGGTAAAAACCCCACAAAATTAGAACGGTAGGATTTTACAGAAAAAGTTGACAAGAAAGCAATATCACTTTAATAATAAAAACGTATCAATTTATCTACATAATATTTAATATTATTCTATTAAAAAAAATTTTTTTTTAATTTAAGTTTTTTGATGGAGACCTTTCTAATTATTGAAGATAGAAGCTAAATACGAGTATGTTCTTAAAATGCTATGTTCTCAAAAATATTGGAAGACAGTCGTACAGTCAGCACCACTAGAAGCCCTCTGTAGTGCGATTCACTATGCTTTTTAATCCCCAATTATCTCGATTAAAATTATCAATCACAAAATAAATCTTTTACCTATTCACAAGTACTTTAAGCACCAGCATATGGCTGCTTCAGGTAGCTGTTATATTTAACCTCATAAATAGTTGCTAATTAAGACCAGCATTTTTTTTGTGCGTTTAATTTTGAGAAAAAGTATTTATTTATATTGTTTGAGTTCGAAGTTTTTTTTTATAAAATAATAATTTAAAGTTTTTTTTCAATATTTCGTTTTCCTTTAGAAAACGTCTTAAGAAATGTATTTGTTGATTGAATATATAAAATCAAAAATGTTTTAATAGGAAATAAAATAACATGAACATACCTAAATACATATGTACAAAACATGTTTTTCATTATCAAGAAAATTCTTTTTATACTTATTAAATGATACATTCCTTAAGCCACCCATAGGCGACATATTTATATGTCTGTTTTTTTTAAATGTAATTTCTCATGTATTTTTCCATGTCAGTCAAAATCTTCATTTTTACATACGGTTTGTAAAATTTGCTCACAAACTTACATGTAAATTTACATCTGACATTTTCCATGTTTGTTATTATTGTAAAAAATAATTATTTAAAATATTAAAGCCGTAAAATTTCCTCAAGTCGACTACATATACCACCTAAAGTCTACCTCCGCTGAATTGTTCGCAAGGCATAGAGACCTAATATTAGATATTTAAACATAACAAAATACAACACAATTTATTTGAAATTTTTTCAGATGACTTTGCTCATGTGTTTTACAGATGCAATGTTTTAGAGGTAACAGACGATATGTAGGCGTTTTACATTTGGAAAAATGACATCGACGTTTTGTAGATGTGTCTATTTTATTATTTTTACAAGATTTATATACATATGTATGTATATGAAAACGTCAAAGTTAAAAAAGGATCAATAAGACATATCTACACCAAAAAGAGATTCAGTGCAGTAGCCAGGGTTGTCCAGCACGTTATTTTAACAAAATAACGTGCATATATACGTAAATGCATTTATGCATAAATACATAAATATTTATATGCATAAATGCAATATATATGATGATATTTTATAAAATTTATTGTTGAACAATATTATTTAATTATAAGCGCTGTCGACCGAAATCAAATATAACTTTTACTGAACGTTATCCCGTACACAAAAATTCAGTTGCTTACTGACATTAAAATTATTCTACAGGAGCATACAACCGTTACTCCAAGTGATGAAGTATGCCGAAACAATTTACGATTATCGGATCATTAAAAGTTACAGACTTGCACCATAATCAATATTTAATGCAAACTTTTTGGAAAAATTTTATAAATTTGGTAGCATATCAATTACCAAAAGAGTAATGAATTCACGCGCCATCACAATTATGAACTTCATCATTCCGTGTTTGTATTTTTGGTTATATTTGACAATCTTGATTTTGATCTAGGCGCAGTTAATTTTATAAAACGATGTAATTCTTTTTCTTTCGAAGATACATACATATGTATAATATGCAAATACAAGACTGTCTTACTTTGTGTATATAACATGGGCGTTTTTCACGTTATAGCTCCGTGTTCTGATTGTGCTCTGCACGTAAAAATTTTGAACACTTGAATAAACATTTTTCTTACATTAAAACAAAAAATATTATTAAATTTGATTTGGTGTCACCGAAATTGAAAAACGCACCGAAAATTAAAAACAAGCGCACGACGCACTGACTAAGGAGTTTTTCCCACAAAATAATTTTAAAAAGCGCCAAAAACGGTGCGAAACGAACCGAATTGACAACGTTGGCGATAGCTAATAACAATAAAATGAAGTGTTGCCACGTTATAACAACTTATACCTGAAGAAAAATAAACCCGTTTAAGGTGTTTAAAAATAATTAAGTGAATAACGTAGGGTTACAAAATGTATGGTTAAAGGTAACACTTCTAAATGTGTTGTAAAATTGAATTGCACTACTGGCCTTTTTAAGGCGGTTGACCCTCAAATGTTAATAACTAATATTTTGTATAGCAGCCCCCTTAAGGAGGATAGTAATGGTGTAGATATGTTCGTGAAATTGGCACTAAGTACTGTTCACGGTTGTCAATTTACCGCCTTTCGCGCTATATTTAGCGCTTTTCAATAGCTAGAAATTCACATTTTTTCGCCTCAGCACTTTTTTAAAAAAATATGCTAAGCTAGCGCTTTTTACACTTACTTTTTTGCAATCTTAAAAAGTTTATAGCAAATTCTGGTGATTTAGAAAGCGATATTGTGTCCGTATTAAATTAGTATTATTTTCTGAGTTATATACTAAAAGTCCGCAGAGAAAGCAATTTTAAAAGTTCTAAAAAAAAATTAATTACAACAAATTTAGCCGTATTCAGAAAGACCCTTTAAAACAATATTAAAAATCGATTTTCTTTGTATGGGAAAATAGACATAAAACTCGTTTGAGGCACATAGTTTTAAAAAATTCATTCAATAAAAAAAAATATCGTCGCCCTTCGTCATTAACTTATTACATTTTCCTTATTCCAATATGGAAGTTAATAGATTATTTAGTGTATTGTACCTCTAAAAAAAAATTTATGCAAAATTGAGTTCATTAATATTTACACTATTAGATAATAACAACTAATTTAATAATTATACCAATAAAAAAATAACCGTATTTTATTTTTCTATTTTCTAGCTGTCTATATGTCGGTATTTCATAGGTCCTAATAGTCAGTAGAAAAATATTTTCAACGATACTGTTATAAGTAAAGCTTAAAATTTTAACTGTTTGTTACTTGGTTACGAGGTTACTTGGTTACACCCATGGCGAATTCATACCAGGCGAAATTGAAAGCTGTCCATTGGGCAATAGCAGACGAGAACAATTGCTCTGCATCTTGTGGGCGAACGGGGGAATACATACACAATGCTGTGTATACATATTAGAGGGTTGCTCAAGGACAACAAAAATGTCTTACAAGACATCGTAGTATTTTTAAGTCTTCTTTCGCATTTCAAAACAAACACTTCAGTGCCGTAATGTTCTAAATACCTAAACGAATACTGTCTTACAAGCATTGAAAACAAACAGAACCAATCACAAGTAGAACCAAATGAAATTGAACAAGATTGAAATAGAACTTCAAGCATTAAAGTAATGTTCTACTTCAGTTTTGTTTATAAAATTTGTTATTGTTGCTCATGGTTTTTGTCCTTGTATTAGTGCACAAATACTGTATGCACAGTATGCTCATGTGTGTGTGTGTGTTGTTGTTGTTCATGGTTTTTGTCTTTGTATTAAGCACAAATATTTAAGACATATACATGTTATGCTCAATTAATTAGTCTCGTCTGTTCTTAAAAGAACAAAAAATTTTTCGGACCAAAAATTTTTCTCGTCTGTTATTATTGTCTATTGACACAAACTATAGTTGTAGGCATATGTAGTCCAAATCGACATTGTAAACCATTTTCCCCTATTAGTGCACTTACATTGTCTCGAAATCTAGTACTTACGAAATTTGGTGCTAAATCTAGTTGTTTTTTACTACATACAAAATTAAATCTACAAGCTGTAGAGCAATTTTTCTCGTCTGTTATTGCCCAGTGATTTGCGAAAGTTTTTTTTCAGAAAATAAAAAATTTTTGGAAACAAAAGTATAACAGCACTGCTTCTAACTAACGAACATTGAATTTAAAATCAAGTACAAAAGCTTTTCACTAAACGGTGATCCCTCAAATGAAATAGAACGTTTAAAGCTTTTGTCGAATTGATATAAAGAAAAGCTTATTTATCTAACATGCTGTATATGTATATTGAAACGACTAAAGAAATGCAACAGCTTTTGCACTCAGCAAATTCAAAGATGAGAAAACAAGTTAATGTTCTCCTCTTAGCTAATGATTTTGATATACATACATACATATACATATGTGTGTATATGCATTTATAAAATGGCGTTTGATTTTTACATAAAGTTATTCATATGTACATACCCATTAACATTTATTTTAAAATAATTTTGCCCTTACACATATAAAATAACACACATAAACTAACAAAAAACACTTTCGTTACTATTTGATTAACATTTAAATGAACTCAAATGATTTTTAATGATATTAAAAACTAGCACTTAAGGACTTATGCACTTTAACCAACACAACCGCTCCACAAAAACGTACGATATGAACTGAATTAAAAGATGGACGAGATGAGTTAAAACCCTGAAGCACAGGTAGCCATTTATTTGTACTCTGAGTACCTAGAAACAAAAATCGGTTTATGCGGATTATATAAACAGCTCAGATGAATAAAATAAAGAGTAATGAAAGTTATTTAATTTAAAATGTAATAGCTTGGAAAAATGCTTAAATTAGTTAACTGCGCTAAAAAAAGTTACGTCCCTTTATTCTTGGACTCAATAGAAATGGAAAATTTGTGTTTTAATTTCATATAGAAGTAAAATATTGCTAATTGAACCAATAAATTGTTTGAAACTGAGCAACAAAGTACTTGTCATGATATAGAGATAGAGAAACTATGTCTAAAACAAATTAAAAATCTAATATCATATTTCTTTTAGTCGATCATTATTCGCCATTTTTGTTTCTTACGAATATTTAATTACCTATTTTGAACTTTGTCAATCTTTATAAAACTTCAAAAAGTCATAAATCGTTTAGGGCAATTTCCTCTTAATTATCTTTTTCAGTGGTAAATCCCAAGTATTTCAATTTCTTTTACTATTAAGTAGTATGTGGGGAAAACAATACGGAATTAGCTTTCATTTGATACCAACAGTATTCAAATAAATATATCAATATTGTAACAATCGAATTTGTTTTAGCCTCAACCACAATTTTTTTTAATATTAATCTTTAAAAAAAAAGCCCAATAATCTACTTGTATTGCTTTCATAAAAATATTATTATTTTTTTTCAATTTAAATAATATAACTACAATGTGAGCTCGATAAGCGCAATCTGCGATTATCGTAGCACAACGATTACCGCATCAGCCAAGTTTTTTTCATTACAGTCTTTATAACTGCAACCATTTTCAAATCCATCTCTCAATAAGTGCAATGCATATTTTTGACAAGCTTCTCTTAGTTTCACTTGTATGTTTGTTGGCATGTTTGCAACACTTGAAACCCCTGTTATAAAAGTGATTATTACATATGTATGTAGGTATATAAAACTGTGAATACAGTGTTGCCGCTTTAGCGTAAAAGTATTGCTGTGGGGAGATTTTAACGTTTCCTGTAGCCGACTTTGGGAATTCCCAAAAATTCGAAACGGCTTCACTAACAGAATCGGAACCGGGCTTTCATACTCAATGCTACAAGCGGCCATTCGATTTAGTGCGAAAATTGTAGTTGCTATATTGTTTCTGGAGAAATGAGGGATTTTAGTGATCTCTGAAGCCGATTTAAAAATTCCAAAAAAAAAAAGAACTCGGAATGCGTTATACGAATAATCATGTGGTTATATGTATAATTAGTTTGATATTGAAGCATGTGTTTTAGTTTTTAAACTATACTTATTATAAATAAAAGTATTTTATTTGTATATCTTGTTCAGGAACGCAATTTTACGCAATCATTAATCATACAACTTAATTTACGTTTAGCATCTCAGTCTGTTATAGATACATATGTCTTCTTCGCGACAGCAAATACTCAGCGGAAAATAATTGTTTTGGGTGTATTATTGTACAAAAAACAGGAATAATAAAATTTGCAACTTAAGTACGGTAAGTAATAATTTTACCCTTATGCTTTATAAAAATAATTATATCAAATCCGTAAAGCTTCTTCGACATTCAGCTTTTGAAGTTGGCACTGAAAAACGAATACTTCGTCTGGTTTCGGAAATGAAAAAAGAGGACCGATTCTCTAACGAAGTAAAAATATTGGTTGTACAATGGAAAGACATTAACGTAGTTACTTAGGAACTAATTTTGATTATAATGAAGTTGGGACTTGTAAACTTTATGTAAAATGACAGTGCGCTATGCAGATAGCTCAATCGAACGTATTTCAGCGTTATAAGCAAGTCATGGATAGCGTAGACAAAACGCAGCATTTAATTGCTGTCTATAGATCTCGAATTATATAGTAAAGGTGATAAATTTTTGCGAATTTATGAAAAAAACTGCCCTCAAATGATCTGAATTGTGCAAATTCTTTACAGTTCCTGTGAGTACTGTGTACTTAAAAACGTACAGTGTGAGGGCTGTAAGAGGTTGGAATGTAACAAGCTGTAATTCTGATGCACAGTATGACGGCAAAAATCATATAGAGGACTACTCCAACACTGATAAAAAAATGTGCACAATGGTCAAAGAAGTCTAATTTTATAAGCATCAAATGTAACACAGGTCTTCATCCAAAAGAATGCTTAAAAAATGTCCATTCTGCAAGTGACGCTGCTGGATCATGGCCGTTTTAGGCGAGTTCTTATAAAATGCCTTATATAACTTTTTTGCTATAAATAAAATTATTTTTTAGTAACATAAAATTATATATTTATAATAAAATTGTTTTAAAGCTGCTGGGGAACCTCTTGCACTAGTGGGTTAAGTTGCTCAGTTGCATATTTGTAATTTACTTTGTTTTTATTAATAACATGTAGGAGACGGAAATGCAAAACCTGATTGTGAGAGTGAGATAGCAAAGAAATAAGTTATTCTGTAGAGAGAATAAAAATATCTCTCAGATAAAAGCTCCTTCGTTTTTAGTGCAATGCAAGTTCTTTTTTTAGTGAAATGCAAGTTTGCAAAAAATTATACTCGTACATTGTTTTTAAACACGAACGCGCATTAAGGTTCGGCTTTAGTAGTAACAAGGGAATCAGCGTTGTCAACTTTCAAATTCTCAAACGCATCAAAAAAGGAAATAAAACTCACCAAAATAAAGCATCAAGCGTGTGTACATATAAATTGATACAAGATAAGGTAGTTTTTTTATACTCTTCACAATAATGTAAAGGGTATATAAAAGTTTGTGATCCCGTTTGTATTTTCTTTGAGGTATTCAGAAAGTATCATTTTGTATAAGAAATTCATGACTTACCTAGAATTATTATAAATTAAAACATCATATTTAGTTAAAATTTTTAATATATACTATATACATATATACATGACTATTGTCAAGGGTATTTTAGATTCGGTCCAGACGAATTTACTACACTCTTACTAGTTTTTATTAATTTTAAGATTCTTGACAAAATTTTAATTAAAAAATTTGTAATATAAATTAAAATAGTTTAAAATATGTCAATTTATCAGCAATCTTCACAATATAAAAAAATAGCATATTAAATAAATTAAATTTTTGCAGCATTTAATTTCTCCTGACGATGATAACAAATTGTTATCGAAATATTGAGAAATAAAAGATTTTAAGCTGTAAATTTTTTATAAAAAACAAAAAACAAAGATATGAATCTTAAATTAAATATATTTAACAAACGAAGATCAATTAATATTGAGATAAAATAGCGTATTATTAACTTAAAATCATGCATACAAAACATAAACTTTCAGACAAAAAACAAAACTAAAACAGGCAAGTTTTTTACAATGTTTCTTTTTCTTTAGATAATATTAATAGTTTTAAAAGGCAACTAGGTTTATATGTACAGGTAATTTGCGAATAAAAATATGTTTATTAATAAGATTTGTCACAAAACGGCAAATAAAGATTTTATTTATGAAAAACAATTGGTGATTATAAAGCTATAATTTTCGTAAATAAAATATGAAAGATGGCTATACTATTTGATGATTTTAGAAAAGTCGATGTGGCCCACTTACTACCACAGAAAAAAAATAAATAAAAATTGCATATTTATAAATTTAACATTTGTCATGCCCAAAGATAAAATCTTTTCATAGCCAAATTGTCTCACAAACAGTGAATTAGTTAATTGCAATTAGTTTTTATTTCTAAATAGGCTCCGCCTAAGCATAATATATTTTAATTTGGGCATATGATTTGGTGCGTTTGATACAAAATTATTCCATATTAAATGCTTTGTAAACTTAAATGTCAAAATTGTTAATGAAATAATATTGAATCTATTATATTGTACAAAAAGTATTTTTCTTCTACAAAAACAAACACTTATGTTGATTTTGATACCAGCCAATAATTAGAATTTAGTTAGTTTATTTTCAAATGAGAAACCACCACGAATACATAGATGGAAAATACTCGTAAAGCAGCATTAAAAAAAAAAATACTACTAATAATAATCAGAACCCATCTAGCAATTATTATTAGAAAGTCATGTTTTTATTTAAATTAAATTTTTAAATTCAATCAGCGAGAAATAACCTATAAGAGACATTCGCATACCTAGCCAGCACCGTTATATGCTGTTGAACTTTGGTATCGTCCGACATATCGTTACACTAGCTCTCTCCATGTAGAAACATAAAAACAGTATTTCTACAATATGTATATAATTTTGAAGACCTTAAACGAATTTTTTAAAAAGACCTTTAACTTATTTCAAAATATAAAATGAGAGAAAAGCTCGGTTATTGAAGTTTACTGATAACTTAATCGGCGTTATGCAACCAAATATGTATCCTTAACGATACCGATATTTCATTAAGTTCTACTTGTCAATAAGCCATAATTGGTATTTCGGAACTGAAATTATTAAGCCTGTTATGTAACCAAAAAATTTAAAGCGATTGCTTTATCTTTTTCTAGTAAAGCAATAATTTTTCTCATATATGAAAAATATTTGTTATTGCGACAATATTTTGTTTTACAGACATTTTGCTTAGATATGCTAATATAAATTTAAATTGTGTTTACTCTATATTTTATATATTTTGTTCCCTTTTTATGTTGGACCTTGGACGACTATGCACATTGTACAGGATCTAGAAAAATGGGTTATGAGGAGGAGGAAAAAGGGAATGGTGTTTGTGGATGTTTGACTTGAATCTATCACTCACTACTCATGTGTTAATTTACATATTTTTCATTTTATTTATTTAATAAATCTTCAATATGTATATTAATTAATAATAGCTATACAAATCTTATTACCATAAAACTTTTTTGCTTCATTTTAACCAGCGCTAAAAAAAGAGTAAAATTATTCTCTTTCCTAACAGAGCATCTTCCCAAAGTTAAGGGTGTTACTTGCCAGGGTTTGAGTGAAGTTTATTGGACTTATTCATAAAAAGTAATGTATGTTTATTAAACTGTTATTTGACAAATAAGTGTTTTATAAATAAAATACATAAAATATTTTTTATGAATACGGCTGTAAGAATATTAATACACAATACACAACTGGGGAATTCGAACGATGTAGTATTACGCCATATTGACCTAATATTTCAGATAGCTTAAAATCTTTCTGTTCTGGTTCAAAAGAAAATGTCATAAAACAATAAGATTTTTTCAAAGCATTCTGAGCAGAATGCCTGTAATACGTAAGACAAGCCTGAGACAATGTTTGCATGCTTTTCAGTTAGAGTTTGGCTGCAGAGATATTAAAAATTAATTAAAAAGTAATAAAAACAAAAATTATACTTTTAATTAGTTAACTGAAGGTAAACTTGTTTAGATTACTTTTGCCATTCTGATTATAATTAACAATTAATTATAAGAATAATTTTCTCTTTTTATTTGAAGTTCAAATAGAATTTATACCAGTAAAAAATTATAAATAGCTTGTTTTCTACGTTTCCCAGCTATCTATATGTCGACATTTCATAGAAACTACCCTAATCATCAGTAGACTTTGGAAATTTTTGAAAGATATTCTCAAACATTCAACTTTACATCCCAACAATCCAAATAAATTGCTGAGAATTTAAAAAGAAAAATGCTCTAATAATATCCGTCAAAACATAAAAAACAAATAGAATTGTTTGAGTTCAAATAGAATTTTAGACTATAACTTATAATTTGAAAAATCGAAATTCTTACCAGAAAAAGGAACACTAATATAACTAATTTTTACCATTTTAAAATCAAACATTTACATAAAATTTAATGCAGCTAGAGTATTTAAACCATGTGTCAAAAAGTAGCAATAATATTTGTATTCGTATCTTGATCCTAGTTTTTCGACCTTTTTTTAATATAATTGCTATTTATATGTTATATAGTTTATTAATGTTCCGATATTTCGACACCCCATTGTGCGTCTTTTTCAAGAAAATTTCTAAATTTTTTGTTTGTTTGTGAACTCAAGCTCATATAAACAAAAATTATATTAATAATATTTGTCCTAATTTAAAAAAACAGAATGGTTGGTCTATCTGATATATTTCAATATATTGATTGCCACCCGCTTTATTAAGGTAGTTTACTCTATAAGATTTACTAAGTTTTAATAATATTGCATTTAATACTTGTTTAGTTTATCAATTGTATATTCTACTAACTTCTCAGTTTCTTTATCATTTTCTTATTTTTCTCTAGTTTAAGCTAAACATAATTCAAAGTTTTCCAAACTTCATTACCCTACCACACTTTCAAAAAATTTGTACAATCTATCTCCTCATATTTTCTTAAGAAAGCGTTTATTTTCAAAGATAAGACTAATAAATGCAAGTAAACACAAATTTGCTACATGATAAAATTACTCCAGAAAGGTACAACGTATGCAAGTAATGTTCGTTCTACATCATTTGATTGATGTTTTAATGTCACAAACGTGACAAACCTGTCTTAAAATTTTGACTTGGTTTTTACATTGTTTTGGTATTTTTACTGAAGGATTAAGATCTGCATGCAATTTGGATCTGCTGTGTACAATCAAATGTTTTCAAAATGTTTACTTTTATAGCGAAATATTACATATTGCTAAAACAAAAAGTATATGTATACACATGCATGCAGCTTAGCTTAACTAAATTCTGGAGTTTTATACTCTAAAACTTATAATGTTTAAACTATTAATTTAAAAACTATAATAAGTTAACAACAGACCCCTTCTTACGTGTGGGAAATTTGCAATGACGGTTATTATACACAGAACTATTTGACGTAGAACTAAAAAACTAGTCCATTTAAAATCCATATACCTTAAGCCCAATTTTAGAGTTTATGATATATTCATGCGACTTATGACCCTGGAAATAACACAGATGTAAAAATCCTACTGTTAGCTAATTTTTTTACGGTACAGCAATATTTAAGAAACAGTTGAACAATTGCGTATGGTAAGGTATGTGAAATTCTGATTTCAATATGTAAAATAACCAGTCGTGAAACATCTTCGAGCCGAAACACGACTTTTAAACAGAAATTTTTAACTGGACCACAAGGGTTGTATTGAAAATAACAACTATAGTTTTAGAGTAGTTTATTTTCAGAATTTTTATTTTCAAAATATTTTTATTTTCAAAGTCGTCATTTTTTCGTTCACATTGAGCATGTAAAATATAAATAACTGTTGTTATTTGAATCACTGTTAAATTTAAAATTACGTTTTAATGTCTCAGAAACGCGTAACAATATTAATTAAAATATCTCCCTCAAAGAAGAAACCTAGTGAAGTTTTTACCACATCTTCACATTCATACAGCCTCGATCTGGGACCAGTGACAATGAAAGCAGGACACATCTCTGGCTGAAATATGTGAAATGAAATAAATTCCCATGAATTGAAACAAACAACTGCTTTTCTCACAAACCTGTAGCTATAACTTTTTTGGTGAGTAAAGGCCGTGTCAGATAAAACTTTTGTTTCGCTTTGCGTAGCAAATTCGCTTTGACATTCAAGATAAAATATATATACTTATATGAAATATGTCACATAAAGCACTTTCAGCGAAAAGTTCGGCAACTCTCAGCTTTTTACGCGTTGAAGTATTTGCTAATAGCTCCAAAGCCTTATGTACTAAGATAACAATTAGAACCAATTTCAGTAGTTCGTCCAATAATATATCTAACTTCTATTATCATGAGAAATGATTAAATATAAAAATTAACAATCAGTTTTTCAGACAAATAAACAAATCGTGAGCGTTGCCAAAGTTTTTATTGTGACATACAATTTTTACTCTGCGCTTTTCTGTTAAAGTTTTAAACTTCACGCAAAGCGATAAAGTATTATCTGACACGGCCTTAACAGCTGTCACGTAAGGAAATTACTCGCCGTTTTACAGAAAAACTGTCTGTAAAACTTTTGCGAAAAAATTTCCCGCTTTCAGCTGTCATTATTTCTCACAAATAAAAAGGCAGTGGATGATAGTATTTCAAAAAACAATAATCATAAAAAAATGGATAATAATACTAAAAAAGTAGGTTTTTTGCTATTAAATTAAGTATAATTATATATATTTACACAGTTTATAACGTTTGTTTATTTTTTTTTTTATTTTATCTTTTTAATAAATTTTGTCCATCGGCGGTTGTTAATTGTGGCTGGCGCTCTCCTTTTTAAAATTGCGTACCAGCAGTGTTATATTTTTTTGATTTTTTTCTAATGTAACGACGGAATCGCTTTGGATAGTTTTTGATATGAATTACATACGCAGTTTTTTCTCTTTTTTCGAGAAACGATGGAATAATTTGTTTCATAAATTTTTGACGCGAGAACTTCCCGCCAAAGTTACAGAACACAGCCACTGAAGTCTGTATATAATTCGTATTTCAATTAACACAGTGATAGTCTAGGCCGTAAGATTTGTATAGATTGTAACCAAGGTGATGCGGAAGGTATTGAGATGAATTGAAAAAAGTAATAGTATTTGTTGTGATTGCAGAAAATAAACAAAATTCATAATAAACACTAATTAACATTACCTAGCCACCCAAATTAGATGCTGGCGCGATGGTTAAAAATTATTCGCGTTTGTTCTGTTCTTTGAGCTTCAAAGTAAGAATAGAAAAATAGTAGCCTGAATAGGATGCGCTAAACATATTTGTTTCAGTGTTTTACTGTTGACATACATGTAAAGTATACAATCGGATGATTGTCAAATTGTAATAATTTAACTTTAAATGATGAAACAGAACTAGGGCATGACGTTTTTCTCCATACAATATGGCATAAAATAACGCCAGAGAATGCGGTCGTAAAATAGAATCTATTTTATTTTGGCAGCGATTTTTCTTATGCTCTCACTTTGAAGCAGAAAAGCTTTCAACAATATTACCACACTTTTAGTAAATTTCATACATTTTGTAAACAAAACCAAAGCTTCAAAAGCTTTACTGTGAGGAAAAATTAAAATAAAAGAAAAAGCTTTTTTTACCTAACAAAAAAGAAGATTAAATGACAGTTTGTGAAGTTACAGCCGTCGTTTCAATTATGTGCCTGTTTTCTCTGAGAGACGATTTTGCTTGAAGTTGCGGACGTATTCTGTTTCATCATTAACAGCTCTTTAACTGCTACCATATTAAAAAAAAGTCGCTTCATACGCATCACTATTTTACCATTAATCAATATTAATAAGTTATATGCCTCATGCTATTTGACTAGAAGCTCAGGTACGGAAAACCTTATTTCAATTTAATTTCTGCTGCATCAAAAAAACTCTCTCATCTCTTGTTTTATTTTATTCAGTGTCTTATTTGAAATTAAAATAAAAACTTCAACGGAAAAACTGTACGTAATGTAATTAATTTAAAAACAGCTGTAAAAAATATGGCGCAGACAACTAATTTCTTCTGATATCAAAGAAAATGTAAAAAGTTTCGGTACACAAAACAATTTTCGTAATTAATTTCAGTTTGTATGAGAAGGAGAAAAAGGCTCTCCCACACCCCACGAATTGAACAACTGGAAAAGACGTAACCATTATATCAACATAAACTTTTATTGCACTGAAAATATTTGTTTCATATGTTCTTTTTATTGTTCTCAGGTGGGAAAAAAGTGAACCTTATATAATAGCATTTTTATTTGCTTTGAAATAAATACTTTTCCATTTTCAACGCTTTCAAAAGAAGCAACAATGGCTTTTTTAGTTCAGTCTTTCTTTACTTAGAATCAAGGTTGAAAAATTAATTTTGTTTTTATATAAAACTAAAGTAACCTCGTCAGTATTGCTATACAATAGAGTAATATAGATTTAAGTCTTTATATTAAAGTTGGAATCTTGTAAATCGGTTGAGTGGCTTTCGAATTATTAAGTACCAAGTACAAGAAAACTTTTTATGTTTATAAGACAATATAGTTTTAACTTATTGCTTCATATCAATGTGTTGCAAATTACTTAATTTCAATACTAAAAATTCACAGTGAAATAACAAAAATTTACAAAACACCAAACAACCGCAACTGGATGATTTTTTCTATTGTTTTATAAAAACGCCAAATTCATGCGTTTTTATTAAGGGCATAATACTTTAAAACTATTCTTTGACATATTAGCATTTTGTACACTGATCCAAAAATGATACTTGCCATTAATAGCGCTAACTGTATTCAGTTTTGCATTTAATTTCATTCCCTTTCTTCCGTTCCGCATTTGTCTAATCAGACTTATGTTTTGTGAAAGAACGTGCTACGTCAGTTTTTCTATTTTTATGGGCAAAGCTTTTACTGATTCCTCTATTAATTAAGTGCGGTAAGCTCAATTATGAGTGAAATTACATAAATTTTTCAATCGCACAATAAAGAAACCATCCGTATATTGGTTCCACATAAAAAGGCCATAGTTAAAATAATTGTAGCTTTCCTGAAGAAAGAAAAAACGTAACAGAAACTGTATTTATGTTAGCTTTTTGTATAATCGATTCTAAGTCTCTTACCTAATATTCCATTAAAGCCTTATTTTATTTGCATTTACTTATGACACTACTACATACAATTTTTGTTTAAAGTCAAATTCGAGGAAAATGCAAGTAACGGACTATCTACATGAGAACAACAACTTGTTCTCTAAACATTTCATTATATATTACTTAAATTTAGTTTATTTTGTTGTATTTCTTATTAAAAATAGAGCTTTAGAAAAGCAATTCAGATTAGTTGTGCATTTTACAAACAAAATATGTTTAATTATAATATGGAGAGCTATGAGAAAACGTACAGAAAATGAAATTAGATGTATTTTATAAGGTTTGTCCAAGAATGATTACGCCATGCGCGTGGTTTCCCGTTAGATGACGTAGTTTAACCTATGCAATATTACGTATTTCAAACTCATCTAGTGCTGTGTTAGATTGTTTCGTGACGTCATTTGAGCCACTTGCGCAGAAGATTTCAGTTTTGTGTGTTTGGTGTCGTAATCATGTATTCTACGATTTTTGAGTTTGCCCTACAACTGAAAAAATATCATTGTTCAAAAGTCCCTTTCTCTCATTTCTGGGAAAATTTACCTTCTTTAAATACACGATATATAATAATGATGCATTTAAAACTTTTGAAAATTAAATTTTTTTTGACATCCAAGTCTGTAAAATTATCGAAAAAATTTTCCGCGACTTCTCAAAACACATTACAAAGGCCGCTTTACCAAGGTAGTGGTATAAGCACAATTGTCTTTGCGTAAATTTGTCAGAATTTTGTATACAAAATACATTATTCTAAAAAAAACACATAGACTTCCTTGCAAGGAAAACAAATTTTTGACAAATTTGCATAATTTCTACCAACAAAATACATGTGATGTTTTTTGGTGTTGTATTTATTGTAATTCTACCACTGCCTATTAAAGCTGTCTTGTACCAAGGCGAATTCATTTTAAAAATGAACTCACCTTGCCTTGCTCTTAACGACATGAAAGGAACAACATACTCAATTTTCCAAACCTGCTATAACATACTGACAATTCCTGTTTATTTTTTTTTTTTGTTTAAGTCAAGGTGCATTAACGTATACACGGTGGCAGCACTACGGCATGTGACAATTTTTTGCTACTGGCAATATAGTAAGATATTTACGTCAAATGTATTGTTTACATTTTTGAAAGTGAATTTAGTGTTTTATTCTGAACTAAACATGTACAAATTATTTTGTGAACATATAAATAATTCAAATAAATATAATTTATAATTATGAAAAGGTACATTCATAGTTTATAATTGTGAAAATAGTTACGAATATTTTTGATCCAGATGCCGGTTTTTGTTGTATTGTTGTAATTTTGCTCTAGTGCTGCCACCGTGTATACGTTAATGCACCTTGGTTTAAGTCAGAGAAAAATTACGGTTATTTTTGTTACTTTTATTGTCAGTTATATTTATCTCAAGATAATCCTCTTATTAAAAAAAGCTTTTAGTTTACTCGCATTAATTGAACTAATCGGTTGTGCTATCGCGTGTGCGCGTGTGAATAGTTTTCGCCTAATGAAAAAGTGATGAAATTACATATTAGAGAACGATTAATACATACATACGTAAGCAAATATGTATGTATACACATATTTAAAAGAACAATTAAGATTGATTGCGTTTATAATTACGTGCGTATAATTTAATATAAAAATATAATTATTCTTAGTAAATTATGTATATATGTATTTACATAAACTCATATGTTTGTATGTATGTATATGGATGCAAACATGTATGCTTGTTTGTTGGCAAGGTAAGAAAGAATTTTTTATGCTTATACATGCATATTATGCATGGATGTGTCTCAGTCTAATGGTTAAAGTCTAATCCATTTGCTCATATGTATGTATGTATGTATATATCTACATTCAATTATGTACTCTCTCGTGTCTCGTTTCGAACTAGCAATGCGTAAGCAATATGTTGTTCTTAACACAGATTATAGTCTCATTCCTCTTGAAAATAAAACTTTAAAATATAACCATTAACAATAACTAAATACACAAATTAATGAATTTTCTTAATCACTTAAGTAACTTTTCTGTTCTACAGGAGACGGAAACTTAAAACTCCATTGTGTGAATGAGATAGCAATGGGAAGCATTTATTTTGGTGTGTATTTATTAGATAAATTGAGTATATTGCGAAAAAAGCTTTAGAAGTAAAAGCTTTCGTTGTTTTAAATTTTCAAAAGGCTGTTAAATGTTCGTTCGTTTTTATTGCGTTCTGCTAAAAATAATATAGTAGGTCAGACACAGCAACTTTAGTTGGTAATTCTTGACTATTGAAGCTTTCGGTGAGGGGAATATGAAGGGAAAAAGAATTGCCGGTACTCGGCAATTCTCAGCAATTCCTCACATTTCTCTCATGTACGAGTATGCATGTACATATATGTATATACAATAGAAAGTGTAAGAAAAAAAAGCTAGAGCAATCTCAAGAATTGTCGAAAAAAGTTTTTGTGTGGGGACAAGAAAGTCCAAAGAAAATTGCGAAAAAACTTGGGCAATTAAAATCGCCGTGTTTGATTTCACTCTAATTTCACGACTATCACTTCTTATTACTTGTATTCCGTGACTTTTATCACATAAGGTCAGTGTTCATGGCACAACTTTAAAGGCGGTATCAGATAAAACTTTGTCGCTTTGCGTGAAGCTTAAAACTTTTAACAGAAAAGCGCAAAGCACGAGGTGCATGTCACAATAAAAACTTTGGTAACGCTCACGATTTGATTATTTATCTAAAAAAATTGTTGTTAATTTTTACATTTAATAATTTCTTATGATAGCAGAAGTTAGAAATATTATTAGACAAACTACTGAAATTGGTTCTTAATGTTTTCTTAGTGAATAAAGCTATTAGAAAAAACTTCAACGCGTAAAAAGGTTGCCGAACTTTTTGCTTCGCGTTGCGTTAAAAGTGCTCTATGTGATATGTTTGATATACATAAGTATATATATTTTATCTTAGATGTCAAAGCGAATTTGCAACGCAAAGCGAAGCAAAAGTTTTATCTGACACGGCCTTAACGCTTTTATTTAAGTTACTACAGCGTAAAATCAAAGCGTTATACATATAATGTTGCGTTATACGCCCAATTTTCTTACCGTTTAGACAGGAAAGTAATTTCATGAAAGTTGCAATACACTCACACTTTTTTACTAACACACTCACATTTTGCTTACTTTCCACTCAACCTTCATAAAAAATTTCATGAAACAGATTTTTTGACGTTTTCTGAAAGTAAAATGACAAATTCTAAGCACCGTTGCCATATACAAAGAATTATACAAAGTTGCAGTATTGTAGTAAACTAATAATTATAAAATTAACTTCTTTTGCATGTATATGAAAATAATTATAATATTTTTTCCTTATATTGTATATTAAACACATACAGAAAATAATTAAAGTATTTTTATAAAAATAATATCATAGAAAAATTTATAATGATAAGTTTTTTCAACTATTGCCTCATAAATTGGTATATGTAATAAGTTCGGAAACTCTGATTAGTAAGCAAACAAAATAAGAGAGGAGAGAAGCAGAGGCAAACTTTGCAACTCTTTGCCTCGACGACATTTGTAAAATGAACTTTTACTTTCCTGTGTAGACGAACAAGAAATTTTCATGAAAGTCGTCTATATCATTGAAATTTTTATTTGTAATACGTACACAGAAATTTCATGAAAGTACTTTGCTGTGTAATGGCAGCGTTAGGTTGCACTGTCAAGGTGTATTTAAATATACAAGGTGGGAGAGCTACAGTTTCCAGCATAAGACAGTTTTTTTTCTACTGAGCCATTTATGTATTGTTTCCCAGCTATCTGTATGTCGACATTTCATAGGAGCTACCCCAATCATTAGTAGACTTTGGAAATTTTTGAAATATATTCCCACACATCCTACTGAAACCTTAAGTTGTAAATGCTTTAATAATATCTACGCGTTACGTAAGAAAAAAATTCAAAACTTGCTTCATTTGTAACTCATCTCCTATAATACTCATTTTGTAGAATTTCTAGTAAAAAATATACGTACATATTATATAAACATGCATGTCATATAAATTACAATTCAAAAGTTGAAGGAACAGAATTCAACGAAAACTTAGCAATGCAAAAATTTGTCTGGCAGCTTGTCCATATTCTAGTCATTCCTTTATGACACATGGTTTAACGAAATAGTATAAATAAAAAGGAGTTTTTTTTTTTGCTTAATTCGATTTAGTTTGCAATTTTTTGATGTCTTCTTTAACTGGGTGTGAACTTGTTATTTTTTATGTAAAATACATTTATTCATAGAGTTAGTTGCGATAAATTTAATATAAAAACATAAAAATGAAATAAAAGTTATATATTGGTAGTATTTTGTACAAAAACTCTAAATTTCATTGAAAACACTTTGACAGGAAGGAAGTTACTTATAAAAGCATATCTTGATATCAGTTTTTCATCCTTCTCTAAATATAATTGTTGTTTAATTTGAGCTTGAGGTCACTTGTTATTGTGAAAACTAATTTTTAATCTCCACACCATTGCTTGTCTCCACCAAAAAATTTTCCTAACCAAGACAATTAAAGAGGTCGAAATATTGAAGATTAAAACTTACTTTTCATAATAACAAGTGACCTCAAGCTCAATTAAAACAATAATTTAAGGTACTTATATCAAAATATTTTTACTACAAGTTACATTGAATTTGCTTCTTGATTAAGAACTTGATGTTAGAATTTTTCATTTAAAGTGATTAGAAGAAATTTCATTATTCTATTAATTTCTTTTAATGCGAATATGTTATTTATGGGTAAACTAAAAGGTTAAATCCTATTAACTGTTATGTATATTAACATCACTGTTGACTAGGAAAAATAGTAGATGGTGAGCAAGAGAGAGAGAGAGAGAGAGAGAGAAAACAGAAAAATATGGAAAAAAGTAGTTCAAGCCTATATTTTCTAAACATATTGATTTAGAACCAGCGTTGACTTCGACAATTTTCAAAAAATGGCACGAAAAGGGTATTTAAAAAAAAGGTGTCATAAAAAGGGTATTTAACAAAAAAAAAAGGGTTAACAATATTAAAACTAAAAATATAAATATTTATTTCAATTTTTTTTGTTGTAAAAAATATAAAGAATTAGTATCACTTTTTAGAAATGACAGTTCTATATTTGATAATTAAATCTTCACTTGGATTCTATTCTTCCAGTCCGGCTTCTATTAAATTAAGAGACGAAAACCTGGAATCACAAGTCTCTACTTTAAGTCTATTCGATAGTTTATTTTTAAGCAATATTAATTTTGAAAATACACGCTCAGCGGAAGCACTACTATGAGGCAAATACAAATTCATATAAATTTGGAGAAGAGTTCTCCTCAAATCTATATTTTATTTTAAATATAGCTTCATACGTTTTGTCATGTATTTTGCTTTCTAAAAATTGTAATTCGTTGACAAAAGCCTCTACGTCGGGAATTATGTTTTCGAATTGGGAACCAATTTCAAAATAATTAATATCTTCTTTTGATTTTATAAAACTTGGGTCTAAAAATTTTAAGGTGTTCAATCTTTTATCATTTATATCTATATATCCTTGATATAATTTTGTTACATAATTTTTTGTCAAAATTTTAAATATTTGTTTTTATTTGTATGATACAATTTCTTTGCAACTTTATAGCACGTACTTTTGTCTCGGCTCCATGGCCTATATATGTATATGCTTCACGTTTCTTTAATGTGCAAGCTATTTTCAAAATCAATATTTTCTATTTCTGTTCCGGTAACGTCTTCTTTTTTTATAAAGTTTTTAAAAATCGTATACAAAATTTCCTTCGTTGAGGGAACTAGATATGTTATTTGAGGACTCGCTTGTATGTATGTACACATACGCACTATACTTGCGAATAAGCATGTACATAATATGTGTATAAAACAAACGAACTTTTGACATTTGATGTTCCAAAAGTCGGAAAAAGTAGAACATCTGTTTTTCAGTTTAAACTATTAAAATAAATTCGCCTTGGAGCGTTAATTATATTCTCAAAAATATGTATTTTGATATATTTGAGAGCAGTTTTTATAAAACCATCCTTAAACATAAATAGCAACATATATATAAGAGCTGCTTACGATAAGAAACTTTTGCACCCGTGTTGTTAAGATCGTTCTCAACAAAAAAATTTCATGTTTGAAAAAAAGGACAAAAATGATCAAGAAATTATTAAAAATGATACAAAAGTGTATTGAAAAAAGGGGTCATGAAAAGTGTCATGGACATCAAAAAGGGTCAAATTGACAATTTAGTGTCATAAAAGGCAACGCTGTCTAGAACAGTCGTAAAGCAGCTCTAGGCTGAAGAACAGCTCTCGCGTCATCGTAATTATTTCTTAAGTGGGGTCAGGCTTGTGTTTTTTGTTCGGTCTTCGAGAGTTTTGCGTCTCACTACCACTGGTTAACGGTTTGCTCAACTAACTGTGTTGGTTTATCTTTTTTTTTTTTTGAGGATATTTATTGTTAACCACGCGGAAACTTTCTAGAAAATTTTTATGGAAATCATTAAAAAATTGACGAGTCGTGTGGCTATTCTCTGTGAACAGGACAATAGTTTGTTCTCTGGGCATTATACACATTTTAAAATATAATTTTAAAATCTTCATTTTTATTCTGTTGTATAATTTCCTTCTTTGCCTATTTTATGCGGTACTAGGTGACGCAACTACCTTTATGGCGACAATGAAATGGCTCAATTAGTCCCAATTTTCACAAGGCAATTTTAATTGCGCAATTCTTATAAAATTTTCTTTTAAACTTGCTTTTATGTTCAGACACAGCAATTTTACTTGAGAAATTTTCGTTTTCTGTTGATTACACTTTCTTAATCTTTCATGTACTGCATTCTGAAATTTTTCCATTTAATTTTCATCTCTTCTAAATTAACACTGCTGTCTATTTTTTGAGGTTGTCCACAATATTAAAAAATATTTTTTTTTTCAAATGAATTAAAATATCACAATTTCGCGCTAATATTACCTTCATCATGGACAACATATCAATACCTAAAAGAAACGCAAATGAAAGAAAATTTAAAATTTCTGACACTACGAATGATAGCACAAAACGACTTTTCGAGTACAGGCAAGTCCGTACTCATTTTTACACTCCCCACTCTTTCCTCACTTATTTGTCCTCAAACTCAAGAATTGCGCAACTAAAGTTGCCTCGTGAAAATTGGGACTTAAGACGCTTTTCGTAGTCTATCGGCTTCAATTCTTGAAGAAGCTAAACATTATACGTCAACATGTGCAATGTGACCAACATTTTCTTCTTGTTACGTCAAAAAAAATTTACCTTTTTCACCAACTTTTGATCGCAATTCTGTTGTGCCGCGTTTCACTTTTAATTCCCTAATTCTTGTTCACAAAGTTCTGAAATAAAAAAAATGAATATCGAAACCATAAAGGTAGTTTGCGATACCCTGTATAATCATATTCTAAACATTTGACTGATGATGGGCGAATATGTCTAAGCTTCTGAACAGTTTCTCCAAACGATTCTAGTACACAGAAAGAAGAAGTTCTTACTAAATTGCTCTCAATACAAGTGAACTTAAACTAAGCCAAAATTAGGATTGTCATGAAAACCAAATCTGTGATGGGTTAAAATAAGTATAAACTTCTTGAGTTAAGAAAAAAATCTTGCATTGAATGCTGAATTCTTAATATGAATAAAAAAAACCAAAGCCAAGACACAAATGCATATATAAATAAATGAGTTGATGAGAGCTAGGAATAAAAAGTGCTATTATTAGACCAATTTGCTTTTTAAATTCTCATTGTTTTATTTGAAATTATGGAATAAACAGTTAAATGTTTGAATATATTTTTCCAAGTTTTCCAAGTCGACTGATGATTATAGTAGCTTCTATGAAATGTTGTCATAGAGACAATTAAGAAACAGCAAACAAGCTGAATTAATTTTTTGATTAATATAAATAAATGTCAGTAGCTATTAAAGTAAATAATCATAGACTCAATTGTTTTTTGAGAATAAAAAAATAAAGTGTTATTAAATCTCTTGTTCAGCTTATTTCAAGTACGAATTCCGGACTAAATCGACTGAAAAATTCTTGAACCCAGCGTTTTTTAAGACGGGTTCGATATCAGGTTTTCTCACATTTTGCGGGTGATTTCAAGTATTGGTATGTGCTTGAATAATCCGCACTTGAATCAAACGCTCCGTACATGATTTAAGAACATCCTTACTTACTTACTTACCGCACTTTTGACACCATTTGATTTAAGTACGGTTAGGCTAACTTTTCCTTTCAGTGTATGTTTTATGTAATAAGGTGAAATTTTGAACCATATTCGATTTAATGTAAATGTTTCACATATTTTTTAAGATTTCTCTAAGAATAATTTTGTGAAAAATATATGTATATATTTCACGATGATCGAATGCGATGCATATACATATAAGCAAACATAAGAATGAAAAACCGCTCAGTTGCAAGTATATATTTATATTTTAGATTATTAAAAAATATATTTTATATATTTTAGATTATTAAAAAACGTATAAATTGCAAATTTTAGTGGTTTAACAAAAGGCATATTAAAATTATTGTTTTGAAAGAATATAAATAAAATTAAGTGCAATGAATTTATGTGACTAGCGTTCAGTACTGCCAGACGTTTTTGGGTTGAATAATTTTCTAAAAAGATATCATATTTCCCAATAATGGGTATGTTCACGATGAAATATTATATAAACAGCAAATTTTTAATTACCAATTTGCACAATGACGGTTGTGAAACCCCTTATTATTCACATTAACAGCTGAATATTTTTAAAACCAATGCTCGTATATCATCATTGATTACTAGTATGAAGGAATAATACAATCAATGGCATGCATAAGCTGTTGCTTATATGGTATTTGGTCAATAATAAATATAGGAATTTTTTATAAATGCAAGTAGATAAGAAGAAATAAAATAGGGTATAAGGAAGCTGTTTTATTATTTGGCAGATCCAAGCATGTCATTATGTGTAAAAAGCAATACCGGTTGCAAGTTTAATTAATTACATAAAGATCTATTAAATAAGTAAAAACAAATAATTAAATAACACAACGCAGTATATTTGTATTATATCAACAGAAGCGTTTAACCTACTTAAATTTTTATAAAACTCGCTTAAGCAGAAAAGGTGTATAATCGTTTATGATCACTTCACATTTTTTGAACTAGTTATTAATAATAGGCCAATATAGAGACTTATAGCATGGAAGCTCTCAAAAAAACTTCAACAACGCTGGGAATGTCTAGCAACTACAAAATTCGGCACCAGCTACTTTTTCATAATAGTACAGATATAAGAAATCTGATTCAAAATAAATATGATGCTTATTTATTTATCCATTTTTTACTTCTTAACGCAACTTGGGTTAAGTCCAGTTTCAGCTTAAGCTGAAACATATGTGTTATTTTCCTAGGAAAATATTTTACTACGCAACTTTTTTTAAAGCCCTTTCTGGTTTTTACAAAGCAAACAAATTTTTAATAACTGCAAAGTTAACTTTTCTCTATTTTTCGCTTTTTATCTTTTCAAGTTATTTGTGTTTATTTTTCCTGCCTGCAGGGCGCTCATTACACTTTCACTATCGTTTGGCGAATGACACAAATAAAATTTTGTGTAACCCTTAAAATGGACTTCAATTTGCCTCGAGTATAGTTTAATAAAATTTAAGCGTACATAGTGAGTATTCAACAGCATTAAATAAAAATGTTTACAAAAAATGTTGCTGCAACATGTTAGCGTTCGATAACTCACCACATTTTTATTTCATGCGCTGAAATCCTGCATGCAGGATATTTGTACCCGTTTTTTAAGAGTGTTTAGAAGAAAGAGAATTATACATATGTATACAAGAGTGTAAACGAAATTGCTGGGCATAAAATTTTGTTTTCTGTATTTTTACGATGTTGATGTTGAAAAATATTCTTGTTTGCAGATTTTAGGGCGAATTCGGGAGTAGTTTAATGTGTTTGCATTTAATGTTCTACATAAATTTGTTAAAATTTGACATTCGATATATTTTTGCATTTTTATAGATTGTTTATTGTATTTGGGTGAAGAGTGCAAACATTATGTGCCACAAAACACACAGTTAAAACGACACATGCTGCTTAACAGGTCTCCTATATCTGTGCGGTAGACTATTTGCACATAAATATTTGTGTAGGGTAATAATTTTAAAAGTTCATTGAACGAGCGTATTGGTGTTATGATTTTTGATTCGTTGAATAAACGATTTTGGAGTTTAGTTTTTTTCCTTTAAATGATAAGAATTTCATAGAAAGGCATTTTATTTGGATATTTAACATTTTATTAACCAAATGCTTTAAAGTGTTTTTTACTAAAACTTTAATTGTTTGCTCTACAGGAAAATGAAAAAAAATTTGCTTAATAGATACAATAATGTACATATTTTCTAAGCTCATCAATGGTTTTGTCAGTTTTGGTTGCTCAATTTTTTTTTATCAAAGTTTAAATTGTGATAAAATGTAGTTTAGTTTTAATTAAAAAAAAATTATTACTGTAATTCTTAAATGATAACTAATTCAGTCAGTGTCGATGGTACAATAAGTAAGAAAGAAGAGAACTGTAACAAGAGTCCGAGAAGAAACCCAGAGAAAAGATATAAGGCAAATCCATTTCAGCGCAATATTTTCCTCTATAAGTGTATATAAGCTATAAGTGTAAAACTTACTATTAAATAAGTAATAAAATAAAAAAAAATAAAAATTTATATACATAAGTACATATAATATATGACTATTACTAATGACGGCCGGTACAATTCTAATTTGAAAGTGCGATTTTCGGTGACTTTTTTCTAACTATTGTGGTCGTATATCAAAAATAATGCGACAAATGTTGTCCAGCGTCGTTATATTGCACCATTTACTATTTACCGATTCGAAACGTGAAACCATAAATCAATTGCGGCACAAGTTGTGTGACATTTTGCGTCATCTTGTTGAAAACACAGCTCCTGCACATTATGGCTATTTAATTGGTGAATGAAAAATTCAGTATCATGTCTCTGTGGCAGTCTCCACTGCCTACACTGAAAAAATTTTGTTCAGAAATTCTCTGAATTTTAACATTACTTTTATGAAGTTTTTCATTATTTTTCAACCATTGTAACTTTTCATAGAAATAATGAAACAAATTTCATTAGATTATTTTAATGAAAACCTTCATAAAAGTAATGCAACATTTTAATAAGAAACATGACTTATTTTCATTAAAAGTATGAAAGACAAATCATATGATTAGTGAAATAATTTCTCTAGATCAAAGAATCAATTCCATAAAGCACATGAAACCTGTACATTAAATTAATGAAAAAGTAACATTTATTTAATGAAGTAACTTCTTTGTACTAATATAATATATTCGTTAAAAATATGGAACTCCTTCATAAGGTCAATGAAGATATTTCATGTATCTAATTTTATTATTCATTGAGCACCTGAAAAATTTACATTAAATCCATGAAATAGTTACATTTATTTAATGAAATAGTATCATAACACACATTAATAAAATATATTCACAAATGTACGTAATAAGATCAGTAGAATTATTTCATTTATTCATTGATACTTTATTTCATTACACAAACAATATTATTCCTTGTTTTTGTGAAATTGTACCTTATTATGATAAAAGAAAATGTTGAACAAGTATTCACTAAATAAAACAGATTTTATTAATTCAAATGATTTCAATAGTCTGGAATTTAAATTTTTTAAACTATTATTATTCTGCTTTGAGTACATACACATACATATGTACATAGATACCCACGTTCGGTAGCCAGAAATTTATTTGTCATTGATCTAATGAATTCTATTTCATTGGAATTATGAAACTCATAAAACTTACATTTTAATAAAAAAAACTTGCAATTTTTTAAACTGTAGCTTAAGATTAATAAATGCCCATTAATATATCTTACCAAAATTAAAAGAATTAAAAAAAAAAATTAAATTTTGTTGTAGTCATAAATTCAATGATTTTTTTTTAATGAAAATATGAAACTTAATGAAACCATTCTGATGGAACTATTTCATAATATATATGAAGTTTCATGCATATTGTGAAAAGTTTTCATTTTCAGTTTCATTAAATATATGACGCATAATTCTTTCAGTGTATAACGTTCCAACTAGCATGGTTTTTAAAAAAGTACAGACCAATTATTCCAACAGCGCGCCAAACAGTCAGTTTTTTTGGATGTAACAGTGTCTCAACATACGCTAGAAGATTATCATCATTTTAAATATGGCAGTTTTGTTTATTGATGTATCCGTTCAAGTGAATTTCATTGCTAAACAAAATTTTTTAATGGAGCTAACTTAGAAGCTTTTTCAGGTGTCAGTCGTCCATTCACTTTGAAATGTCTTACTGACTGATTCAAAAAAATTTTTGTTCTAATAAGAAAACTGAAAGTGATTTCATTTATTTCATAAGTCTGCATTCCTCAAGATTTTTAAGTATAATAATGTTTTTCGAATTACAAATAAGTATCCTACATTATATATCAAAAAATAATATTTATTGTGAAAGAACGGAAGTTCAAATTTAATTGAAGGTTGTCCATCATGTTTGAGTCTGCGTTCGAATTGCACGTCAGAAAATCTCCTTGTCTTTTGAGGCTATCCATACATAAATAGTCATATTTTGGTATCCTCATATGATTTAAACTGTTACTACTACAGAGCATGTGTCAGTGTTCGGAACAGATGATAGCCAGACAGGACAATGGCTGGTCAATATGGCAAATAAGATATTACCTCGCAATCAAGTGTTTTCATATAGTTGCTCACTGAATCTGCTACATGCGGACGAACATTATCATGTATAAGAGTAATTTTGTTATGTCTGGAGTAGTTCTGAGCATGGACATGTTGTCCTTCTTAAGCTAGCTTTTTTATATGTTGGTTTATTTTAATTTCGCTTCTTGGGTTCAAAATTAAAAATATTCTAATACCTAGTATGATTCTAATACGCAGTTAATATGTTATTCTTGGGTGGTAATAACATAAACCAAAACAAGTTTGTAAAGATATTTTTAATTTGATTTAGTTTTTCTGGCACTGCTTCGAGATTTGGAAAATAAGTCGAGTTCATATTTCTGCTTGAATTTTTTTGATAAATTTTACCGTAGAAAAATGTGCATAAATGTTAACAAGCCGTGCACCAGTTATTTCAAACAAACACTTCGTTTAAGTAAAACGAGAAAAAATTAACTAAAATTTCAACACACGTATATTAATAAGAAAAATTCGCTTTTGTCCGCCACAAGATTTTAAAGTACACGCTCAGTACTTGAAGAGAATTTTGCTATTAAAAGGTCTCCCCTCTTAAAACTTCTATCCTCTTACTTTAAATAATTTTAGGAACATAAAAAGGATGATAAGCGATCAAAAATTTACAAGGAAATAATCATTCAAACGGGCAAAATAACACTTGAGAGAACAGCCCAAGAACAAAATTAAAAAAAAGTGAAATAAATAAACGAAGACCCTAAAGACCTACGAAAGCAACTTGTGGTAATTTGTTGCAGAACTATGCACGAAATTTTTAGCAGGAGTAGCAGACACATATTACGCTCTCTATCTCGCATTGTAAAACTAACTCTCTTGCACACAAACACACAAACTCTATGCGCCGTTATAACGGCGAAACATAAAGTTGAAAAACGATGTCATGAGCAACACAAGTCAAAATGTATGCCGACTAGAACGAAACAGAGCAAAAACGTTTAGTTGAAAGTAGAGTTTTCGGCTAAATTGACGTGTTTCGTAACAACGTGCGGAAACGGAATCTGAAAATTTAATTTCTTCTGTCTTAAAAATTGTAAAAAAATGCAATTAAAGTAGACTCACAAATTTTCTTCAAAAAAGCGAAAACATAATTTAAAAAAGGTCTCTAATGAAACACATAACTATCGAAATTAAAGCATACAAACAGGATTGTGCAAAAAATACAAAAGTGTTGCATATATTCTAGGCAAAAATATTTGCGAAGTGCTAATTAAGAAGTTTTTTAATAAAATTTAATATTTCCGTAAACCATTTGTTAAGCCACTTTATAATTGTGTACAGTGCTGATAACTGTTATTTCAAAACAAATTTACATTTTACGATTTGAATTGCAGAAGAAAAAAGCAAAACCGTAACAAAACATAAAAAGAAAAAGTAATCCAATAAGCAAAAGAAATAAAAATATATATATAGTTCTCTAGCAGGGAATCTATTGCTAAAGTCTTACGTAGCCTTCTGAAATAAAGTAAAATAAATATTTAACAAGAACCTAACACGTAATAAAACCCAAAAAAATAGTAAACCAAACGCAAATCCCCAACTTAATAAACCAACTCTTCAATTGTGGTTTATAAAATTTATGTGCGTGTGTTTTGGGTGATTTTTCTCTAAAACAAATATTTATATGTGTGCGTGTTTATGCGTTTGTTTATTTATCATTATTAAAGGATACATTCTAGTTTTTATGCCAAATAATAAAGTAATCTCACAGAATCATTTCAAAAGCTGTATTTTTAGTTCAACAAAATTCTACAAACAATTTACAAGTAAGCATAAATTTATTTTATTTATTTTTCTTGTGTAAAATGTTTATTTAAAAGATCTAGTTTTACCTAAACAGGAAACGTTTGTGGTTTGTAAAAAGGTGTAATTTTGTTTTTAAGGGCGCTGTAGAATGAAAGCTGAGATAAAGTCGTATTATTAGGATTATATATGACTTGAACATTTTTTGTTCAAACCACAGAATTAATAGAAAAAAAGTTTCACATAAAAAATACTCAAAAAAAAAAAAAAAAAAAAAAAAAAAAAACAAAAAAAAAAAAAAAACAAAATAGTGAAAAGTCCCGTCAATGTGATTTTATTTTAAGTATTCAAAGTAATAAAAGTTTCACCCCGATTTTCTGGGATTTAAAATTCTTTGTATATAAATTTTACAAGTTCTAAAAGCGAAATTGAAATCTCCGCTTAGTAAATTGACAAAAAAGGTAAAAGCATACTTTAATTAAGGGGATCATAAAGTATTATTCGTCTTATTAGTCCTATTCACAATCTTGTGCAAATGGCATTTCCAATGACGCAAACAGTATATTTTTATTTTACATTAACAAAATACACACAAATGTATTATATTTGCAATTAGAGAAATATGCTATAGCAAATCCATAAGAATGTGAGTGGGGCTATTAAATCTTGGAATATATTTCTTATCATGATGGTATGCGTGTTTTCTTTAGTGAGAACTGAGCTTATTATATAGACTAGCTACCAATGGAATGACATTTTTTACCATACTGTTTTCTAATTTACATAGAATTCCTTCGTTTGAGTCCCTGAGAAAAAGTGCCCTGGGTAGCACTTTTATTGTATTAATGTTGCCTTGGTGAGAATTGAGCTTATTATATAGACTGCCAATGGGATGATATATTTTACCTTACTGTTTTGAAATTTGGTTCCATCCTTTTTGTTAACTCAATCCTTTGCTTGAATCCCTCAAAAAAGCCCCCCAGGGAGTAGGTTTCACCTTGGTAAACCAAATCAGGGCTCTTTGCTTTCTTGGGCATTGAGAGGTATGAGTTCTTTGTTGTTGCAAATAAAACTCAGGAAAGCCGCATGACCTATATTGCGTTGGCAGAAAAGGGGTCCTTAAAGTCTCCCGGGATGTTATGCTTGCAGACTATCGCGGCGCTGATCTTGGCTGAAACATTTTGGCTATTGTTTAAACCTAAAATCGCAGGTAGGGGAAGTAGTTTCCCTTATAAATATGGTGCAACGCCGAGTTTCGGGGGCTAATAAACCCCCCAGGTGCAAGAGTCTAGCAACAGATACCTATAGTGTAAGAGCTGATCATTTTTATGGCCTATCAATACATTAAACCGTGTCTTCCATTGAGTTCTGGGAAATTATGTATAGAAGCGATTAGAAGGACCGAACTCTTCAGCAAGCTTTTGGTCTATATTGGCTACAAAATTATGGAAAAAGTTGCGACCTGTTTGAGTCTTGTAAGTCACACTGGTCCCATCTTCTATAATTCACCTCGTGGAGTTGGTTCATCATCAGATAAGACCGACAAGGCAGGTGCTGATGTAAATAAATTTTTGCGCAAGATTATATATTTGGCATAGCAGCTAAACTATGACAAAAATATCATAGCTATCATATTTTGTTGTTGTTGAAAAAAATAACTGACTTCGTGCCACAACTATATTTACTAATCTTTTGTTTGAATCCACGAATATCCTTACAATCCCGTATTCAAACAATTGATTAGCTAATTTAGTGAATTCCGTTATTGCACTTGAAAAAAGAGTTCTGTAGTTTCTCTGCGTTTTGTTATGTAGAAATTAGGATTCTTTCAAAAATCAAGTTTGTTGTCGTTATTACAACAAATGATGCTGTGAAAGCGTAGAGGGTGACCCAAGGATACTGAAGACCAGGAAGTTAACAAGTTAACTAAAATTTTTCGATTATATATTATATTATTTTTTCGTATTATAAAACAATATATATAAAATGGAAATTTTTTCAGTAAAAGTAAATTGAGAGAAAACGCTTCGTTATGGTAATGAAACCGTTTCACCATTCTTCCTTAAATACAGACAAAAGTTTCATTTGGTTTGAGAAAGCTAGTTAATGGGATAAAAATTTTCCGTAATAGTGCTTTAATTTTTTTACAAATTCACTAATGTTTTGGAAATTGCTTATTGTTACGCAAAAGTTTTGCATAAAAATGCAAGAATTTCGTAGTAGCTACTACACATGGTAGTAAATGTTGAATAGAAATGTTTTTGGCTTGAGGTCCTTTTTTCTTCCTTTTGTAAAATGAAAAATCCTTTATTTCATTTTAAAAATATAGTTTTACTCTCCTTTATTTCGACCAACATTGCAGATTATCCTCAGGAAGTTATTTAAAATGGTTCGTAGTGCTTTCAGCTGTTTATATTACCAAGTCTATTCATCGATATCTATGAAGGATATAACTATAAAGGATTTTTAATTTTATAAAAGGAAGAAAAAAGACTCCAAGCCAAAAACATGTAGTAAATATAATGGAAATATTATTATATTAATGTAAGACTTTCGTAACAGCTACGAAACAATGTGGCTAAAATAATAAGTATATTTCGATTCCTGCCACCGACTCTGGATGCACACGGTACACAATAGCTTCGAAGGTTTTGTGTTTATAGAAAAAATATATGGATGAATTCATTTCGAATTTGCAATAAAAATAAAGTAGTCCGATCGATGTATCTTCTTTGTTGCAATTCTGCAAAAGACTTGGATACCCTGTACGACTAATTTTCGTACATCAATTTTTAATTTTATATAATATATATCTTATTTATGTAATTGATTCTTATTTCTAACTTTGTTCAACATTGTTAACGATGTTTGTATTTTAAATTTTTGTGTTTATAAGGAATGTTTACATGGCAATACAAAGAGCTTAGATTTATTTAGATATGACGCAATTTTTTCCGCATATAAAAAAGCGAACAAAAATTCTTTGCAAGTATTTTTCATGTTCATACTTGTAAGCTGCACATATGAAATCAAAGTATAGTATAACTAGGTGTACAGCTTTACTTCCGAAAGTCGAGGCTTTATTGTAAAAACTTTCCTCCAGTAGCGTACGAATCCCACATTAAAAAAAACTGCTCGTCTTAAGAAACAATCTACGAATCGTTACAATTTTCCATCTTTTTCATAAGACCAGAAGTGTTAGCCAGCTAACCGTGCGCTATTGCTCGGAACAAGTGATAGTCAAAGGGACCAACGTATGGTGAATAAAGTAGGGGGGAGTACTTCCCATTTTAACGTTTTCAAATGTATCTTGACCACTTTCGCAGCATATGGTATTTATGATATCTACCGTTAACTATTACGGCCGTTTGGCTTTTAAATTCTCAGCTACAACGCATTAAATGCGTTCGATAACGATCACGGTGATTGTCTCAGTTGATTTTAACAACTCATAATACACTACGCCGAGGTTGTCTCACCAAATACCGAGGATGGCCTTGGAACCGTGAATATTCGGTTGGACTGTCGATATCCCCATGATTTTCTGCGCTTGGGATTATCGTAATGAACCCATTTTTCGCCACCAGACAAAGCGATGCAGAAATCGCTTCCGTCTTTGACTTGTAAGCAGCTGTTCACAAGCAACCAAACATCGTTCAACGGTTACAACTCGTACGGCACCCAATTTCCTTGTTTTTGAATCATTCCCTTGCTTTTCAGGCATTTTGAAATGGCTTGTTGTGTTATGCCCAATAATCCTGTCAATTCTTGTTGTATTTGACATGATCTAGTAAGGCCTCCAATTCTGTAACTTCGAAAAACTTCTCTCTTCCACCGTCATTTTGACGTCAAAATCCCCGTTCTTGAATCGTTGAAACCAATCTCGTCACATTCTTTCACTAATAACGACCTCACCAAAGGTATTTGAGTGCATTTGATGAACCTAGGCCGCAGATTTCTTCACATTAAAACAAAAGTTTAAACCTCCCGGAAATGACGAGAATTTGGGTCGTAAGCTGGCATGTTTAATCGCGAATAACTTTAACGCATACACCAGTCGACTAATATTTCGTTTGCGTTATGTTTACATATACCAAAACTTATTGTATGATATCTACGATTTATTTCGACTACCACTTACCGCTACAGCCATCTATTGCAAAACGGTGGAAGCAAGGTTGTATTCCTAATAAAATTATAATAAAATTGTTGGTAGTTATCGTCTTACATCATTTCCAAAAACAACATATTCCATATTCTTGCCTTGTACTTGGCTGACTTTGTACACAGTATATTACTTTCAAACTATACTCTAAATGCTGCTAACGTAAACTAAAAAATGTGTCTCTGGTGGCATCCAAATGCAGCATTTTTTTAAATGATTTAAACACCAAAGCTTTACTGACTGCCTTATCAAATCTTCCAATCGTATTTCTCTCCTGCTGAATACATTTAGGTTTTACGCGATGCAACTTTTTGTTCTACATAAATTTATTACAATTATAAGTACTTGCATGATTATTTAAGGTACGTTTACGTGGTAATATTGTGGTAAATGCAGCTTTGGTTAGAAAAAATAAAGTTAAAATTTGAGAACGTCGCATCTAAGCCACTTGAAATGGATATTTGAAATCAAGAATTTTCTGAACAAAACCGAAGGAGTGTTTATCCTAATATTATTTGATCTTCTTTTATGTTAAATTATTAAAATTTTTGCAGCTTAAGATCTTTTGTTGTTTTTTTTATAAAAAAGTAACGTATTTTTTATTTGTTTCGATATTTCGCGACGATGCTAACAAACTGTTAGCGAAATATCGAAACAAATAAAAAATACGTTACTTTTTTATAAAAAAACAACAAAAGATCTTAAGCTGCAAAAATTTTAATAATTTAAAACCGAAGGAGTTTATTTTTAGTTACTATCCTTGCAAAGCTAAGTTAAGCGAATAGTTTTTGTGCTCACAGTAACCGGCTTAATCTTAAATATTTCATATGAAAATAAATCATTCTTACATACTATAAATTACCAGTATTAGTTTTTCGTTTTAACATTTTTTCTCTCAAAGAAATTGATTTAGACTTTTTCAATTTATCAATTAATATGGACAATATATTATTTTTAGCTTTCTTGAAACAATAACCTGTCATGCAACAAGTACTTTTGGGAAAATTACTACCAAAGTTAAGAAACTAATCTATAACTTTAAAAAAGCGCTAAAAACGCATTTTTTGTATTTATCACCACAAAAAATTAATAATATAAAAAAAATTAATTCTAATAAGAAAAACGTGTCGCTTTTACTATTTTTAATGACTAGAAGCACTTACACGTATAGGTGGGTGTATAAAAATACTTATTCACTAAGAGCGTATTTAAACTTTTCTGCAGATTTTATTCTGTTGTCGTATTATTGCCTCCTCTTTATGCCAAAATGTGGTTGCCAAGTTTTTCTTTTCACCATAAAAATAAATATTTTTATTTGTGTGTATTTGTGTTTCGTAGGCTTATCGTTTTTCTATTTATTACTAATGTGATGAAAAGTCCTGACGATATTTACCTGAGTTTCCACTTTTTCTTTTTTATGTTTACAATTTTAGATTATAAATATGGTTCGTGGCAGAATGCTTTATGCGTTTATTGGTTCGTTTATTATATGTATGACATGGGAAAATACATTTACAAATTATCATTATATTTTTCTGTCTTATTCATACTGCTGATGTTACTGATTATCACCAACGTCATTATCACCATCTTCATAATCATCAGGAGTTAACCTCTTATTTTCTCTTGATAATTGCCTTGACTGTTTGAGTGTTTACTTATGTTAATTGCTTCTTCAGGTATGTGGGTGTATGTGTGCGCCTGTATTTGTGAGCTAAATTCTTAACAAATTGTTATTATTTATTTGGTTTTAAGTGAAAAGAAAGCTATTTAATATTATGGAAACGTTAAAGGAATTCTGTGTTGATAAATGACTGTTGAAGAAAAAAATATAAGATAAAATTGAAAGTTTGTTGACGGTTTTAAACAGTAATAAAAACGAAATGTTTTTCAATTTCAGTATTTGCAGTAAAGCCCAGTTCAGACTATTATACTTTGTAATAATACTTGTCAAAAATTCAAATAATACGTGCAAGTCTGATAGTCTGAATGTAATCCGTCATACATACGAAAAATAATACGATAAAAATTTGACATCCCATACGACTTATGTTTTTTTAAACTTTTCAAAACGATAATACTTTACATTGGATCAGGGTTGTTTTTTAGCAAACCAGCTATTTAAAAATTGAGTAGTCGGCTATTTCGTAGCCGATGGGGTGCCGTCACTGATAGTATTTTTTGTCGTTATAAAAAAGCTCGAAATTTGGAATTTAGCTGTCATTTATAAATGTATTTTGCTCATGCTATATTTAGAACATAAAATGTGTTTGTGCTATTGAATTTGGATGTGTTATACATAATTATTATTTTAACTGTTGAAGAATTTCACGCGCCGTGAAAAGTTTTATGATGGCACATCTATGTTGGTTTATAGCAAGTGTGATGGTGTGAATGCAACATCTAATTTACGTTAGACTTTTTGACAGTCGCAAGAAATGTGTTTAGACTTTTATCTCACAAAATCGAATGAAAGTATTTATACTTGTATAATAGTCTGATTGGGCCTTAATCACGTAATTATACAGGCATATGCATATAATGTTGTGTCGTAGAAATTATAATTTTGACTACGGTAGCTGAAATCTTATATAATTTTTAGATGTTTACAATTAAACGAGTGAATACAAATAATACAGTTTTTTTGTGTCTTTCAATATTGGTTGCTACATTCATATTTTTATGGATAAATTACACATAATGATTTGTTCCAGAATTGCAATGTCCTTTTTATCATGTACCCCAGTATTAGTATTTGCAATGCCCTCCCCATCCATTACATTTATTTTAGCATTTCTGTAAATCAACAATATGTTGTACCAGATTCAATTCCTCAACATAAACTTCATTATGCTTATGGTATTCAATTAGCATAATGGGTTCATTAATGTCAAAAGCTTTACTAAAAAAGGAATAACAGTTTTTAACTCAAGGATTTATATTTATTTATCGGTAGTCGATATTTTAGATGAATCGTCTATTTGTTCGCAGCCATCGCCATTGCCAACGTTTGTCTCACTCTCTGCGCTTTGCGGTCCACGCCAGGACGTGCCAGCATCAACAACGATCATGGTCAGAATGTCATGTCTGATCACTTTGCTAATATTCGTTCTGCCAATTAAGCTTTGGTGAAGGTTTCATAAATTTTGGCGTTTCCTTTCTAGTGCTAATTGCTGCTACAATCAAATAAAGTAATAGGAGGTATCTACAGTCCACAGATCCAAAAAAAAAAACTCATGTATTCTCTTCTTAGAGTTTTGTTTTCCTTAAAAATTGATGAACCCTTAAAAACAGAATGATTTCATGTGAAATACGATAAGAAAAATCCTATTTTCCGGGATAATTTTACCTAGATTTGCTTACATTGATAGTTTTAGTTACAAAAGCGACAATCCGATGCACGCTTTTAAGTCGGAAATGTACACCGGTCTAGTATATAGAAAAGTAGTATACGTATTCAAATAAAATAAAAATAAATAAAATAAAATGAAACATATATTCTATTTACATATATTATGCTTGTAGAACATATCCGCAAACCCTAAAAGAAATTAATTTTTATGATTTCCATATTCCGTACTACGATCGTACACTTTGTAACATCGCTTTCACATACGCAATATTTAATTTGCAAAGTTTGAACTTTCCTGGTGGCAAAAGAGCCTTGCCAGCCTGAAACACAAGTAAACTTTCTGTTATCATTCATTGAACACAAGGTGCAGCACACATCAGTGAAGAGAAGTAATGCGGTAGACAGTGTTCGCCATTAGACATCGGTGCCAGAAATTTTTATCGAAACATTTTTTTAGGAAAAGTGTTAATGTAAAGACATTTCGTTTGGTTTGTACATATGTACAACAGGTTTTTAGTTCAAGTTTTTCCTTTCTTAATTTTTTCTTAAGAAGGATTTTTTACAATACAAATTTGCTGTGATCAATAATTATTGATTGAAGAAGACAAGAAAAATAATAATCAAATCTTTAGCTGGGGGACAACTAGCTGTTTCGTAGTCGCTACACTACTCATCAGCACCATGTCATGTCCCGAGTTCGAATCCCAGTGGGTGCTGATGAGTAGTGTAGCGACTACGAAACAGCTAGTTGTCCCCCAGCTAAAGATTTGATTATTATTTTTCTTGTCTTCTTCAATCAATAATTATTGATCACAGCAAATTTGTATTGTAAAAAATCCTTCTTAAGAAAAAATTAAGAAAGGAAAAACTTGAACTAAAAACCTGTTCTACATATGTACAAACCAAACAATTTTTAATTTAAAAAATTATAAAAGTTCAACAAAAATTTAACCAATTAATATTTACATCTCTGGGTCCGGAGAATATTAAATACAAAAATATGTATGTTAATAAATAAAAATAAATACCGCTAGTTTAGAGACAGCAAACGCTGTACAAACAATGTGGGCAATTAACAAAATGCATATGTGATTCAATATGAGATGAATATAGATAGAAAATAATTAAATGCTCGGTGGCTTAGTAGTTAAAGCAGTAGATCATGATACGTCATGTCCCGAGTTCGAATCCCAGTGGGTGCTGATGAGTAGTGTAGCGACTACGAAACAGCTAGTTGTCCCCCAGCTAAAGATTTGATTATTATTTTTCTTGTCTTCTTCAATCAATAATTATTGATCACAGCAAATTTGTATTGTAAAAAATCCTTCTTAAGAAAAAATTAAGAAAGGAAAAACTTGAACTAAAAACCTGTTGTACATATGTACAAACCAAACAATTTTTAATTTAAAAAATTATAAAAGTTCAACAAAAATTTAACCAATTAGTAAAGACATTTCTTTCCAAAAATAGAACTGTATTGTCTCGGTTTTGTCTTTAAATCGCTTTCGCAAATGAAATGATGATGAAGACACTATCCGTTACACAGTATTTAAATACTTCACAACTACACTAAATATCACTGTGTATTAACAAACAATACTTGCTTAATTTTCCGACTTATGACTGTTTTGTACAACGTTTAAAATTAACCTCTGCCTCTGCTGAACATCTGCATGCTATTTATAGTTCTTTATTGTTATTAATAGACGACTCTTCTACATTGTTCGTAACATTAACAGTTGACGGATATTCCAGACTCGAATTACAAATATAATTACTACGCACATACACATGCTTGCGAAACCATATGAACGCAACAATAACAATCAAATCATTAGTAGCTGATTTATTTGGAACGTATATGTATATGGCTTTAGTTTTATGGTGTTCGTGTGGATGTCCGTGTGCATATACCATATGTTTGTAGTATGTTCTTGTTGAGGAGTTCGGAACTTCTAGTAACTTTTGTATGCAATTTCCCAGCAATCAAAGGAAGACAAGGCTTAATGACTTCGTAGGCCGAAGCCCCTAGCAGCATCAGCCCTTAAACCAACTCACCCGCCAACTATCACCACTACACTAAGAGAAAAAACTTCATTCCATGTATGAATTTCGTTATTAAATTAATGATTTTTATCATTAATAACGAGCTAATGAAGCAATTCATGTCATTAATGAAAAAAGTTTCACTGTATTATGAATTATGAAATATTAAGCAGAATGAACATATTTCATTAAATTTATGAAGTTTATTCTTAATGCAATGAAAATATATCATTAATAGCCTGACACATATTCATTGCAATAATGAAACCTTTTCATTAGAGATATGAAAATAAATCGTTGGTTTAATATGTTTTGTTCACTAATTCTATGGCAAAACTTCATTATTATTCTGAACACTTTTCATATATCTATGAAACAAAATTACTGATTTTGTTTCATAGATATTTAAAGAGAGTGAGAAGTAGCAGGCGCACAAATTATGTATGTACATGTGTAGGTGTACGGACATAACAATGCGTTTACTGCTTAAACTTAAGCTCACTGCTTTAAAATTAAAAAAAGAATGAATTTGCCATGTCAACGAGCAAAAAATGAATGAAGAATGTTCATGTTATTCATTATGCCATGTCATAGGATTTTTCATTATATACAAAAATTGTATAAATAATTGTTATGATATGAATATAATTTAACAAATATTACTTAACGTGGTTATATATTTAAATGCAATATATAATGACATCTGATATTGTTAAATCTCGTGTATCAAAATACATGCGAAAAATGAAATTTCATAAAATAAATGTAAAGTTCTTCATCCATAAAATGAACACATCAAAATGAAATAAATTTTGAAGAGAGCGAATTCATTCAGGGAATGAAATTTTTCATTCCATTAATGAAAAAATCACTTATACAATGAAAAATGATCAATGAAAGAGTTTCATAGCCAGAACGAATAACTTTTCTCTTAGTGTAGTTCCTTACAGTACAGGTATCTGTTGTAAAAGTAACATACCCTCGGGAGACTGTTAGTCCCCGAAAAAAACCATACACCAAACAATTATCAAAGATACTAACTTCCTGCGTTTTAGTTTTTAACCTTAGCCAGAACGTTTCAGCAATGGTAGGTACTTCAAACATGATCAGCCCGGATTGATCTGCAAGCAGAACCACCTGGGGACCATGCTGATCCCCGTTCTACTAATTTAAACTCTTGGTAAGGGTTTCGGAATCCAACACAACATAAGTCATACGGCTTCCTAGAGTTTTATTTGCTACAACAAACGAGGGACCCCTTCCCCTTTTTATCCGAAAAAACAGAGTGACCTGGTAAGAAATACGCCAAGGCAAAACCTGTTCCCCAGGGGATACTTTGTAAGCAGTTGCGAAAAAGATTTACATCAGCACCTGCTTTGCTGCCTTATATGATGATGGCCCATTTCCACGGAGTAAATTATTCACGATTCACCGGGTTATACTTTGTAAGCAGGTAGAAGGTGGTATACATGATAAGTAAGCATTTATTGAACATATCGCTTTTTTATTGCAACATAGTCATAAATAATAAAACGCATTTCAAATTTTTAGTTTCCATACAAGTCTTAGAAAAAAGAGACAGTTTAAAACTAATATGAATACATTTTTGGCACAATATAAAAGTTAGTACTGTTAACATTTCTGCATTGTTAACTCGAAAAAACTCATTTTTTGAGATAGAGAGTGTTGCAATAAGGAGCGATATTTACATTGCACACATCATTGAATGTGGTTGGCAGTGTTCGCCTATTACTATTATTATTCTCTTATTATTATCTTCTTAGAAATTTCTGTAGTGGTTTTTAAAAAACTTGTTCTAAGAGAAAGAATCCTTTTATATTTTACGTATTCAAATTAAATAACATTAAGTAAGTTTTTATTTAATAGATTTATTTATATTGTAGTATATGCTAAAGAAAGCCTTGAAACATTTTTCTATGCCATTGACAATTTCCTTTCAATTATTAAACACGTACTGATCAAGACTTGACAGTTTTAATACCATTAAATTTTTTAAAACAATAAAATCTGCGTGCACCTTCATTTGAACATATTTGTATATGTATGTGTGCACATAACTTGAACGGTTGTATTAAACACTTGCCCTTCTTGTCATTTCCTTAAACATATTTTCTAATATTATTATTTTTTATTCCACTTCACTTCCTCTTTAATTTTATAACTGTGTTTAAGAAGTAAAGTTGGTATTGAAGTGGCATAAGCAACAAATATTATTAAACTTCCTTTCCCCTTGCTCTGCTGGTATTTGCGTATAGAACTTATTTCTATACGATAATATGTAAAGATGTACAAATGTATGCATGGATGTATGAAATATCATAAGCTTCATTAAGTATGTTTATGTGCCTGGGCTTGAAAACTTAATGGTTTTCGTATTGAAAAATTGATTGATAATCAATTGATGGGATTTATGTTATTTGTTTTTTAACTTCTTGGTTTTATGGCAGACATTCAACAAACCATGTTTGCTAAATTATTGTGTAGTCGTTTCAAAAAGTAGTTGTGCGTGTACGTATGAGTGTGACTTTAAGTTCGTTAAGTAAATCAAGTTTAGTAAACAAACTACATAATTTTCGTCTCTCAAACATTTTAATATTTAGCAGCACGCGACTGAACTTAAGTTGCTTCAATTATGAAATAAACATGTCCTTCAAATAAGTTTTACAAATCGATACATGGCAAACTAAAAACCTCAAAAAGTTCTGTTGTTTTTGTTTAGGGTTTTGACATAAAATATTTGATTCACCATGTGGCACACATTTTTTTAGTTCAAAAGTATTTTTTAAGCAAAGTTAACTTATTTAGGATGCTATTTTTATTTAATTGCGGTTTTCTTCAATTAATTTGAAATATCGAAAGCAATGCCTTGGAGAGTGTCAAAAAGTTTTTAAATTAATGAAACATAATTAAAATTTATATATACTTAAGTGATTGCAATTGACGTGTCTGAGTTTCAATTAAATGTAATGCGTAACAGTATTAACTTATTTTGAATAAAGAATACGCCGATGACATCACTACTTTATTGTAAATGTAAAGAAAAGCTTGTTGCACTGTCTTGTGGTGTGTCAAGAAATTTTGTAATTAAATGAAAATATTGCATTACATGCGATTATAAATTACAAAGTGGTAATTGTCATTACAATTACCTGTGATGCGCAATAGCTCTAATTTTTTAGTTTAGTATGTATACTATTTTTACATTATAACTCTCCACAACTTAATGTTAAGCATACACGTAGAAAAAATTATATGGTTGAGATAACAATATTCTAAGGGCAACATACTATTGTTGAATTATATGGTTGAAAACAGCTAAATAACATGGTTTCAGTCTAAAATGTTCTTTGCTAAAAAAAGTACATCCAAGAACCATATTATATCATGCAACCATTCATTTGGTAAAAGTTTTAAGAATATTAGCATGAAAACCATATTATATTATCATTGTCATCTCTATCTTTGTGAATGAAAGTTATACTACTTTGATAGTTTATGGCCACAGAATGAAATACAAACATACAATTTTTGCTATAAAACATTTATTTTGAAAATGCTTGACTTTAATTAATATACAAAAAGGCAATAAGATTTGGGCAACTCCGTGGTAACTTGGATAAATCATTGGGTTGCAGATATATAAAATAATAGTTTATTACCAGCATGCATACATTTCTAAAAATAAAAATGCTAATACAAACCTCTTATTGTTTATCTATGAAGATGTTTTTACAAACATCTCCTTGACCGGCTTATTTATTTATTCTACTATATGTTTAATATATAAAAACTTTTTCTTTTTTTCTATTTATCAATTATAAAGCACACAAAAAAAATTTTCTGCTTGACAAGGCAAAAAAAAAAAAAATTAAACTGAAATAAAATTACATGGCTTGAAAAATAAAACAAAAATAGTAAGTTTAATCTGTAAACATACATGTGTTGCCATATTTAAAATTAATAGATACTGTAACATTTTTCCAATAATATATTTATAAAGATTTTAACTATGTTAAAAGCGATAATACGCATTTTGTGGCAACAATACAAAATGTTATAGAGTAGATACTAATGTTGACATAACAATGTATTTTCTCTGCGTGTACAGAGATTGAACATTACGGATGGGTAGTGTCAATAGCTTTCTGAAATTACAAATCATATACGCTAATTTTTGTATTTGGCGTACCTTCGTTACTATCACCTGCGATCAGCAATTATACGTTAAACTTAAAATATATAATTGTAGTGTTTAATACTGTATAACAAAGACAGGCATTTCCTAATCATTACATGATACACAATTGTATATGTTTGAAGAAAATATTTTCTAAGCAGGAAACCGAATTATTCTTTCAAAAGGAACAATTATCAAAAAAAAAAAAAAAAAAAAAAAAAAAAAAAAAAAAAAAACAACAACGAAAAAACTGCTACAAATCTAATAGTTGGCCAATCTCCGCGCATGCTTATCAGGCAAGTAGCTTACTAGACTTACACTTTTTTTGGTCAGAAAAAATAAATCCGTTTCTAAGCTGGGTCTATCTAATTTCTCCTTTAAGTACTTTCGTAGATATATTATAAACTAATGCATGTGAGAATGGTGAGCCGAAATTTATTGAAGAAGTTAGACCATAAGCTAAAATCAGCACCGGAATGCGTAATAAATAATGCATTCTGGACAAGCGGCCCCACTTCTGCTAACTAATCCTTAGTAATAGTCAAGTTCGTCATAGTCACGCACAATAATAGGCATGCTGCTCTCTCCCTTTCTCTTTAATTATCAAGTCAATCGAATTAATTATCGAAGGAATTAGTACCCTTTTGTGACCCAGAAAGTGGGTAATCCACTGGCAGTATAATTTAAATTTTACTTCTGGCACATGAATGATTATAAAGCTTGGAAATAGTGTAGTCTGGCGGCCCAATTTTTCATAATTTTTTCCACCAGCATGCCAAACAGTCAGTTTTCCTGGATGTACCTGAGTTCCAACACACGCTTGAGGATTATTACCACTGCAAATACGCCAGTTTTGTTTATCGACGTATCCGTTCAACAAGAAGTAAACCATATGTTATAACAGTCAAAAGTGCGTAGTGCGCAATACAACTTTTGTCAAAGGCCAATATCAGGTGGTCGAGTGCTGTGTTAAAGAGTAGAGATAGAGTATTGTGTACTGTTTTTTAGTTATCTCTTTTCTGTCGGGTTTTATCTCGCTAGTACTTTGTGTCAGCTACCTAACTAGTAAATGAAAGCTTCAATTCTTAAACCCATTAATCTGTTTTTTTTTCCTTTTAATAGACAACTTTTTATAAATTTAATATAAATCCTTAAAAATTTTCATTGCCATCTTATATGAAGCATATAATTTCACACTAAATACTCTTAAAATGCACACATGTGTTTTAAGTCAGTATCATTAAGTTTTAATACTTAATAACCGAACGAAATGACACCTGATGGTTGTGACATTTTGCCTTTAAACATTTTATTTTGTTCTTTTTCATTAGTATGTGAACATTAGGCGTGTTACTGATATATAATTTGTCTTTTTTATACACTGAAAAAATTTTGTTCAAAAATTCTCTGAATTTTGACATTATTTTTATGAATTTTTTCATTATTTTTCAACCTTTGTAACTTTTCATAGAAATAATGAAAGAAATTTGATTAGATTACTTTAATGAAAACGTTCATAAAAGTAATGAAACTTTTAATAAGAAACATGACTTATTTTCATTAAAATTCATATGATTAGTGAAATAATTTCTCTAGATCAAAGAATCAACTTCATAAATCACATGAAAACTGTACATTAAATTAATGAAAAAGTAACATTTATTTAATGAAATAACTTCTTTGTACTAATGTAATATATTCACTAAAAATGTGAAACTCCTTCATAAGGTCAATGAAGTTATTCCATTTATCTAATTTTATTATTCATTGAGCAACTGAAAAAATGTACATTAAATCAATGAAATAGTTACATTTGTTTAATGAAATAATATCATAACACACATTAATAAAATATGTTCACAAATGTACGTAATAAGATCAATGGAATTATTTCATTTATTCAATGATACTTTATTTCATTACACAAACAATACTATTCCTTGCTTTGTGAAATTGTACCTAATTATGATAAAAGAAAATGTTGAACAAGTATTCACCAAATAAAACAGATTTTATTAATTCAAATGACTTCAATACACTGGTATTTAAATTTTTTAAACTATTATTATGCTGATTTGAGTACATATACATATGTACATACATACCCTAGTTCGGTAGCCAGAAATTTATTTGTCATTGATCTAATGAATTCTATTTCATTGGAAATATGAAACTCATAAAACTTACATTTTAATAAAAAAAAAACTTGACATTTTTCAAACTGTAGCTTAAGATTAATAAATGCCCATTAATATATCTTACCAAAATTCAAAGAATTTAAAAAAAAAAATTTAATTTTGTTGTAGTCATAAATCCAATGATTTTTTTTAATGAAACTATGAAAATTAATGAAACCATTCTGATGGAACTATTTCATAATATATATGAAGTTTCATGCATATTGTGAAAAGTTTTCATTGGATTAATGAAAAATATTTAATGAAACAGTTTCATTAAATATATGACGCATAATTCTTTCAGTGTACAAATACTATATGCATATTTCTGTTAATCTATAAACTTTAAAAGCATAAATTTTATAAACGCTGAACGTTTTCAAATAGATATGTTTCGCAAGGAATACAAAAAACCTTAGCAACGTTATTTCGATACACTATAACCTTTTAATTTGTAGGGTTTGGTCACGCTTGTCGTTGGTGAACATATGTAGAAAGAATGGTTGCAACAAATGACAAGGCTGGATGATAAATTTTCGATGAAAATCGTCTTCGGTGTGAAGGCACATTTTCACCTCAGTGGTTTAATCAATAAGCAGTATTGCCGCATTTGGGCGAATGATAAGCCGCGAGTGATTGTCGAAAAACCCACAAAGACTGACTGTTTAGTGCATTTTATGGGCTAGCGGCATCATTGGGCCGTAATTTTGTCTAAAATGAGTGCGGTCAGGTAGTTAATGGGAATGGTGGCATATTTTGCATACAGAGGCTGCTTAGCTTTTATAAGATCGAATGAGATCATCTATCCAAATAATAAAAAAAAACCAACGAAAACATTTTTTTTCCATCTGCAGAAATATCATTGCTTTTTTTTGTTTTGCATATATATTCAAATTTTATTGTTGTGGTGTGTTTTGGAATATAGTACTACGGGATTGGATTAATATTGAAGCTACCTAGCGCTAGATGGCAGCTCAAACATATGTTTTTTTAGAATTGCAATCTGTCAAACGTATGATGCTAAAATTTCATCCAAATTCAATCGAAACACAGGGTGGAAGCTGGTGGAAGTACTCCGAAGAAGGCGAAGACAGTCAAATCGGCTGATAAGGTTATGTCCACTGTATTTTGGGATGCACACGGAATATTTCTCATTGATTACCTTGAAAAAGGATCCACAATCACAGGAAAGTATTATCGTGCATTATTAGATCAATTGATTGATACAATCAAGAAAACCCGACCACATTTAAAGAAGAAAAATGTGTATTAAAATTAGTAAAACTGATTTTTCAAATTCGGCTTTAGCTGTATCTCGGGTACCGATATCGGAAATTTGTATTTTCTGTATTTTAATAACCTCCTTTTATCACCAGAACACATGTTAAGCAAATAAAATTCTTTAAAAATCGGTTTAGGCTATATCTCGGTATATATGATATCGAAAATTTATTTTATTACTAGAACTGATTTTAAGCAAAAAAAATTTTCAGTTTTTACGCGACATTTTCGTTCAAAAATCTGTTTATCTATATCTCGATATCGCAAAATATATTTTTTTGGCGTTTTAACCGCCTTGTTTCATAATAGTGTCAAGTTTGAAGCAAAACAAACTTTTTTTTTATTTTCATAAAAAAGTTGCAAAAAATAACAGAAAGTTGGATATATCTTAGCTATATGTGAACCTATATGTAGCTATATGTACTGAATTTTATTAGGAAACGCATGAATCGATAGGGTAATAGTATCGTGAAGCAAAACAAAGATTTATTTTTTTAAAAACTTTCAATAGCAAACACATGAATCGATGGGCTAAAAGAATGGTGAAAAAATGAAGAAAAAAGTTTTTAAGTCTAATGGTTTTCTTAGAAACGGTATTTCACCGACCGACAGACTGACTTTTGTATTAATTCTTATTCAGAATATATGTACATACTTTATAGGGTTTCAAATGAAAATTATATAAATTACAAACGGAATCACAAACCTATATATACCCCTTACATTTTTGTGAAGGGTATAACAAAATTAATTTTCCACACCAGAAAGAAGTAAGACATACACATATATTCTGTCATACATTATTCGTTGCCTTTTTCAGCTGCAACTTAGTTGAAATACACTTAAGACCTCATTAGTTTTTACTTCACTTAAAGTTGAATTCTACTTTCAACAGATTAGTCCACAACAGAACAGAACGAAAAAGTAATACCAAACCATGCACATATAGTTTCAACTAAACAGAAAAAAACAGCTGATTCAGAACGGAAATGAACGTATAAACTAATTCTGCCCTTAATCTTATGAGTTTAGTCACATACTGTACCTCTCCGTCAACGCAAAATACTAAAGATGATCAAATTTGAACGTACGTGTAGAGCTTTGACTCGATTTAGCTTTTCGCCGAAAAATGAAACAAAATAAAAAAATGTTTGGCCGAATAAATAATCAAAAGATTTTAGTCAAATTCAAATAGAAATACTCTATGTACCCCGGCTTTTATAGAGTTAGCACGGTCGGCTCTCATCATTCAATGAATCGTCAAGAGCAGGTGGCAATGACTTTAAGAAAATTTTTCACTGGCATACTGATATTATATCCCTAAAGCTTTCCATAATATCAGCTTATTTAAATTTAATATTTCGTACCAAAAAGTTCATTGACTATAGACAAAAATCGGATTAAGTTGTTAGCATTGATTGATTTTTGTTTTCATTTTACTTAAACAGTACAATTTTCCTTCTTTAAAGAGAAGGAGAAAACATGAAAAGGATAAAAGATTGTTGATAACTTAAGTATTCCAGTGTTGGCTTAATCTATTGATGATGTTGTATTTGACCATAGATACTCGTACTATTAACAAAACTACATCAAAACCAATTTATGTATATGATAAATCTTTACAGGCGATGCCAATCAGTGTGTATGTATGTATTTTAATAAATCCTGTTTCAAAACTTGTTGAAAAGGATTATAGGCTCATGATAAATTCTTGTTTATTTTATTATAATTTGCTTGCTAAATAGCCAAAGAGCCTTAGGATTTGCTGTTGATTTATGCTAAACATTTAACCTACATAAAAGTAGACTGACATAAAATTAATGCACAATTTTGTTGATAAAAGCAAAACAAACAACTATTGAGCGTTTTAAGAGAAATAATTGTGGGTTAAACTTCTTATGGTAAGCATTTCTTACCTAGATATTAAGTTTTTTTTTTGGTTTCTAAGTCAATTGAATTTTATATGTACTAATATTTGATTTACATAAATCGATTAGCATAACTTTTGATTAGTTTTTTTCGAAATGAACCAAAATTATACAGTTTAAATAAAATGAAAAAGATAATATACATATGTCTTTGTAGTTGTTAAGAAAAAAATCTTAAAAATAATAAGCTTGGTAAACCATTATTAAGAAAATTTTCTTAACGTTGTATCCAAAAACAATTATGAGCTTACCATACGTTTAAAGTTAAAAAGGGCCACTTTAACTGTACGTTAAAATGACATTTGATTTGTTGATTTTGATTTTTCTTCAAATTCCCAATTTCTCTTCCCCTTGAAAAGTAAACTTTACGTGCATGAAAGCGCTGTTATTTTCCAATGTTATATAAACAGGCGCGATAGTATTTACAATTTGTTGCCCCCTCCGTGTCATTTGAAAGATTGTTCTCGAAAGCTCTCACTACATGAATTGAATTGTATTAACATACGTACGAATTGTATAAACATACGTACGAGTACAATATGTATGCATTTATACACGAGTATATATAAAAGTGTGTGTTTTCAATAATGTGTAAAAAGTTTTTTGAGAAATTAAAATTTTAAAAAGTACGTATCGATGTCTTTTCTTCGACATCTATGTTTTGCGATAAGTATCGATACACTTGTGATATCGTTTCATCCCTAATAACGATATTATCTACATATTGCTCCTTTATTGCAACATAGTCATAACGCGAAAAAGCTTGTTTCGAAAAAAACACATTTCAAATTTTTAGTTTCCATACAAGTCTTAAAAATTTTTTTTAGAAAATATTTCCTAAAGGTAATTTAAATAAAATTTTGGCACAATATATAACGTAGTACTGTTAACAATTCTGCATTGTTAACTCGAAAAGCTCATTTTTTGAGATATGACTATGTTGCAATAAAGGAGCGATATGCTGTTCAATAGAAAATAAAAATTTTCGCATTTTTAAAGAATTTTTAGTTTTTACAGACAGGCAAAATTTAAATTTACTATATATCCTATTATTTTGAATAAAATAATTAGAATTTCAAATGAAAAATTTAATAATATCTCCCAAACACAAAAGTAGAATTTTGCTTTGGATAGGTTTATGAAAGAGAAAATCGTATGTGAATGAAAATACTTGCTTATGCAATTGAGAGGTATTATTAAAACATTTTGGTTTTTAAGTTCTCATTTTTTTTTTTTTTTTTTGTTAATAATGTAAGTAACCGTTAAATGTTTCAACTTATTACTATTATTATATGATGGGTTGTTATCATTCGTCTAGCTCAAGTTCAATTCTGGCTAAAGCCAAGAAATATTTTAACAAATTTAAGTTTCAACTTATAATTCAATGTTTCCAAGTCTTTGATGATTAACCAAGGCGGTATTTAATTTTTTTTAACAAAGATTTTACCTTTAATACACCTTTACTTTCTATGAAATAGTTTTATCTGAAAACTCAGTATAACAATAAACAATTTGTTAGTTAAAAAACCTATAGCCACTGGCTACAAAAATTTATAAATTTTGCACGTAAAATAGTCAAATTATTATTGAATCTCGTCTAAGTGATTTGTATAATATTTAGCTTAATCCTTTGTTCAATTTTATACGGTTTAAAATTGTAATAATAATAATAATAAAAAAGTGACCTAAAGTTTGCAACCAAACTCAACATTTTAACCATAAACAAATAAAATTTTTGCTGTTGTTGTTTCAAATAAATTGCCAAAAAATGTAGATTGTAACAGTTGTTACCAGATGAAATATACAATGTTGTCAGCATTGTTTTATTGTTGTAAATATTTACTGGTTATTATAGTATTTGTTGTTGGTAGTTTAATCCTTTGGTTGGGTTTTCTTGTTTTTGTGAAAGTTTATAACTAAATTGCATAAACATGTTTTGTGGTTGCAAACATGTTAAACAGATGTTAGAAAAAATAATAATAAAAAAAAAGACGATAATAAATTTATTTTCACAAACATATATAAAAAAACTTTTGTTCAGTTAATCAAATCGATTTGTTTGGTGAAACTGGCGTGGCATAATTACTGTTATTAAATAAATATATTTTGAAATAAATTGACATTCTTTCAGTTGTTTTAAATTGACTAAATTAATATTTTTTAGACGTTGAGCTTAATACAAATAAATTTATAGCTACAAGTTAGATGAGTAATTGTGGTTGATATATTGGTTATAAAAAAAATATTAAATTAAATTGGTTAAAATAAAGTTAATTATTTACCAACCCTTTAAATAAGGCAACATATTTTTATTATTTTAGGCTAGGAATATTGGGGAGTTATTTATTTTTATGGAAAAACACACAAAGTTTAGAGTTCTTAGTTTAATCACAAATAAACGTGATTAATCATTGCAAGAATAAATTGTTTGTAGAAAATATATATATATAAAAAAAAACTACCCGAACTGGCTGCTTGATTATTTTTTTTTGTGTTGATAAACAAATTATCCTAAAAATCGCTAAAAGAAAATTATTTGTTGAAACCTTTTTTGAATTTTTTTAAACTGGAGTAATTCGATAGAAAGAGTATTTAAAAAACCTTCTTGAATATGCAAATGAAGTTTTACTTATATTATGGCATGCAGATATACCGAACGTGTGGCTCGGTTTTTGACTAACTTGCTGATTACAGAAGAGCGACTGGCTTTGCATTTGCATACAAATGTTCTGGACCAGTCTTCAGAAAATTTTCTGCAAATAACAAAAAAATACAAGATCCATCGCAAATACTAAAAATTTCAAATCCACAAGCGAATACTACCTATGTTTGGTCCTGTGACCCAAAGTCTATTTTGAAGTTACTCGATTGTGTTTGATATAGAGAGAAAGAGAGCGCGAAAAAGTTTATCGGTGGCAGTAGGGTATCCAACTTTATTGTGAATGAGTAGTGTGAGGTGCGTTCACCTATTTTATTGGTACTCGTGCATTTGTGGCTGATTTCTCAGCGAAGCGCACAAGATATTACTCGTACAGAGAGAATTCATTTGTCAGCCGTACAGTTCCTCTGCGGAACAAGTCACCGCTGATTTAACTTCTTGTAAGTAACCAGGTAGCGGGTGCTTAAATTTTAAAGGCCGATGTTGAATGTAAGCCACACCGTACCGTCTAGTTTTCTTCTGCATTTTATTTGATATTTCTCAATTTCAGACCAATTCAATTTGAAGCGTGGAAAGTTGCACAATCAAGCAATGCATTTAAGTTATTCAGGCTTGTTATAAAAATGGACGTTTAAATCAAAATGCATATCGAGCACATCGTGATTATTTCAGTCAATTTAATCCTTCAAATATATGTACAATCGCAAAAATCGTGCAAAAATTTGAGGAAACCGGGTTTATAGGAGAACAGAACAGCTCGTTCTGCAGAAAATACTCGTAGTGCTTATTTTCAATGCTCAAGAAATGGCAACAGTGAATAATAAATTTTCGATGAATACGTCAATAAGCAAAATAGCCGTATTTGGTCGAATGATAGTCCAAGAGTGATTGTCGAAAAACCAATGCACCCACAAAGAGTGACAGTTTGGTGGAGTTTATGGCATCAACGGGCCATATTTTTACTGTATGTTACTGTGAATGGTGTTCACTATCGTGATCTAATAACGAACTTTTTGTGGCCGGAATGGGAATATATGAATGTGGCCGATATGTGGTTTTAACAGGACGATACCACTTGCCACACAGCTAACGAAGCAATGGCTTTTAATGTAATTAAAATCCATGTCAGTTTAACACGCTCCGTAAATGACGGAATATCGTTAATAAAGTTGTTCATGACTTTAATTAATTTTACTATTACTTTGTTTGTAGTTCATAGTTAGTTGCGCTACACTTCTTTCTCATTTGTTTGTTCCTAACACTTTTTTTCTGATTTCTTAAAAATACTCAAATCATTAACGTCTGCAAAATGAACAGACAGACAACCAGAGAAAAATGTTTAAGCTTTTGTAAAATTAATTATGCCCTCTTGTTTACTTGCTTAAGATGTTTGCTTAATGAAATAACCCACTTCAACTCAGCGAAAACAATCATAAATATTTAAATACGCACAAATTTATTCCAATGCTTAATTAGTGAATATTTTCTCTTGCGTTCATTTTTCGTTAGCTTGACACTTTTCTTAAATACAATAAAAATTCTTCAAACTTCCAAAGACAAAACATAAAAGCGAACAAAGTTTTAAAGTCATTAACGATCTCTTATGCTGACATAACTAAATGGAAGTAACAAAACTGTTTGTTATTTATAATAAAAAAAATGTATTTGAAATAATTCAAAAAGTTCTCTTGCTACGTGCTGCAATTAAAATTTATGTATATCCGCAAACAGAAAAAAAAGGATTTCCCGTTTTATGGTAGGTTAAGAAAGAGTTAATCACGCACAAAAATTAATAATATTAAGAATTTTACAATGTATCGCTTTGCATTAACACTCAGATTATTTTTTTTGTTTTTGTTTTTGCTTTTTTTTCGTTTGTTTTTTAATACAAATCGCTTAATGCAAAAAAGGCATATCTAGATTTTTTTTTTTAATTGCGTTTTACTCATTTATATAGGAGTATATACGAGTCCTGAATTTATTGCTCGCTTTGATCGAAAACTGTGATATATCATTTTTCTTGTAGTAAAAATGTTTCAAGTTTTTGTCACTTTTATCCTTCTTCTTTAGAGTAAAAAAGAGTCGACATATGCAATTTTTATATTAAATAATTGCAATATTCAGCTGATGATCAAATAAATCTCATTACACTTTGCAAAAATTATTTGTTTTTCTTTTTGTTATTGTGTTTTTTTTTTGCTACTTGTCTTAAATTATTTTACCGAAACTCGGCTTTTTCAATTGCATTATTTTAGCCATTCGGAAACGAATTAAAAAAAGCAGAATAATTCGTCACCCACCCTGCTCACCACAAAAATATGCAGAACGTAATAAGCTACTTAATATCACAACACTGTAAAGCAATATAAAGATAATTCTACCTAAATCTGCACAAATATAAATATAACGAAAAATTTTCAGAACGTTGAAATCTTGTAATTATCCACTGATATCAGTTACTAGACGTTTTGTAAGTAATTTTTTGCATTTTTCATTAATCATGGCTTACGTTTTTCCACAAGTTTTTGTTTATTTTCATATTCTTCATCATTAAAAGTTCTTTTCGTTCGTTATATCAGACTTAAAACTGAACTTTTTAACTTTTTAAATCTTTAACATTTGTTAAAGATTTGAGTATTTAAGTTTTGAGTATTTAAGTATTTTAAATAATTTGTTGCAATTTTCTCTGTTAAAAATATTTAAAAGTGTTTTTGTTGTTGAGTAACGAAGAAAAGAAAGAAAAAAAAAAATGTTGGCAAAATGCTTTTGGCATTATGAATACTGAAAAACATTGTTTTGTTACACCCAAGTTAGCAACAAAGTTACGAGGAAAGTTGATTAAATAAATATAGTTTTCTTTTTACAAAAATTCACAACAATTTATTTTTTTGGTATATATATATATATATATATATATAATATATATATATATATATATATATATATATATATATATATATATATATATATATATATATATATATATATATATATATATATATATATATATATATATATATATATATATATATATATATATATATATATATATATATATATATATATACAGTACTGGACAATTCAATGGAAACTTTTCTAAAAATTTATTTATTTATTTTTAGAAGTCGAAAATCAAAAATTGTTTCTAAAGAAACTTCACAAGTATTTTAGAATTTCATTTTATAGATTCTTTTTGATATATAAACAAAAAAATAATAACATAAAAATAACGTAGTTCTAAAATTATAAAGAAAAATTAAAAGTATCAAATTTTGAGGTATTGACAAAACAATGGAAACTTAAAATTTACTCCAATAAAAACCTTCGGCCTATTATCAAAAATTAATATTTTGTTGGGTATCCTTTGTTTTTAATTACTGCATCACAGCGACGATGCATTGACCCAATTAATTTGTCAATTGTATCCTTTGGTACCTTTTGCCATTCACTCAAAACTGCATTGGATAAATCTTCCTTCCATGTGTAATTTCGAGTTCTTATCTTGCGTTCTACAATTTCCCATAGATTTTCTATGGGATTGAGATCCGGGGATTGGGCAGGCCACTTCAAAACACGGACCTCATTTGATTGTAACCAGTCAGTTACAACCCTAGAGGTGTGTTTTGGATCATTGTCATGCTGAAATCTCCAAATTAGTGGCATGTTCTCCTCTGCATATGGATACATTATGTCGTTTAAAATGGATCTGTAGCCGACACCAGTCATTGTATCCTTTATAATGTGAATTTGGCCCATTCCTTGCCCAGAAAAACAGCCCCACACCATAATATTGCCACCTTCAAACTTGACTGCCTTGCTTGTGTACTTTGGGTCTAGTCTCTTTCCCTTTGGCCGCCTTACAAATGATCTTCCATCATCGCCCCTTAAATTATATTTGGACTCGTCTGAAAAAAGGATAGTGTTCCATTTCTCTTTAGACCAATTTATGTGCTCTCTGGCAAATTTTAAACGAGCAGCACGGTTTTTCTCCGATATCAGAGGTTTTTTCGCAGGGCGGAAGCAACCAAGACCAGCCTCGCGGGCTCTACGGCTAATTGTTCGAGAGCTAACATCCAATCCAAGAACATTTTTAACCTCTCTTGATGCCATTTGGGGGTCTTTTTTGAACTCTCTTGATATTAAATTATCCTGTCTTGGAGTAGTTTTACGTGGTCTTCCTCCTGAATGCAGAGTTTTAACAGTACCCGTTTCACGAAATTTCTTGATAATCTTCGAAATTGCTGATTTATTCATCGAATATTTATCACAAATAGTTTTTTGTTTTAATCCAGCATTAAAATCATATATTATTTTTATTTTTAAATCTTCACTTATCTTGACTCTAGCCATTTTTACTAATTATGTATTCAAGATTCTTGTGTTTAAAATATTTGAAAAAAGAAGCTGGCAAGAGAGTAATTTAAAAAATAACGGTAAATTATTATGCATTTTGCCTCGTTTTTTCATCAATACATTTTGCTTTAGTCATCTTTCGTGCAGAAGTGTAAAAGTTTTGTCGAACCCCAAAAATTTTATACTTTTAATTTTTCTTTATAATTTTAGAACTACGTTATTTTTATGTCATTATTTTTTTGTTTATATATCAAAAAGAATCTATAAAATGAAATTCTAAAATACTTGTCAAGTTTCTATAGAAATAATTTTTGATTTTCGACTTCTAAAAATAAATGAGTAAATTTTTAGAAAAGTTTCCATTGAATTGTCCAGTACTGTATATATATATATATATATATATATATATATATATATATATATATATATATATATATATATATATATATATATATATATATATATATATATATATATATATATATATATATATATATATATATATATATATATATATATATATATATATTCTCTCATGTTACGCTTTTATCTTTTAGTTTACTTAAACAGCAAAGCTACCAAAATTTAAGTTTAGCAAATAATTTTATTATAAATATATGCAAATGAATGTTCTTTTGTTCCGATTGACATCGGACAACTTCTGTTCCGCAACAAAAGTTCATGTGTGCATGTCAGTAAAATATATATATGAGGTCTGATAAAAAAAAAAACCGATATTTTAAATTTTTTCAAAAAGTATTATTTATTTATTCATCAATCACAACTATCTTGTCCCCTACAGAATCAGAAGATGTTTAGCGTGGGTTCTTATCTTGACGGCCCAATTCCACGGTGATTCTCTCACGAGGTGAAAAAAACGGTCACCCGGACGTCCCCAGGCATGACAGTCCGGGTGAGCGCAGTGCAACTGCACACCGAGTCCTAAAACTGTTCTCGCATTTGGGTATTAAACCACAACCACCACGTTAACCCCGAAGGTCCTCAACCATAGCCAGGCGAGAGCAAAAGTCCAGGGGCTCCCTGCTCCCTTGATACTAGAAAATGTAGCTTCTGGTCCGAATACACTTATGCCAGCGTTTTTTCCATCCTCGAAACACTTATGAAATGGACTTATTGGTACCGCCAACAGCTCCTGTTTCGATCGCCTCAATCGTAGCAAAAGTCATTCGTTTTATCGGTGTCTTCAAGGCCGTATTAGATAAAACTTTTGCTTCCTTTTGCGTTGCAAATTCGCTTTGACATCTAAGATAGAATGTACATACTTATATAAAACATGTCACATAAAGTACTTTTAACGCAACGTAAAGTGAAAAATTTGGCGTTGAAGTTGAACTCCAAAGCTTTATGCAACCAATTTCAGTGGTTCGTCCAACAATATTTCCAACTTCTATTATCATAAGAAATAATTAAATATAAAAATTAACAACCATTTTTTTAGATAAATTAACAAATCGTGAGCGTTGCCAAAGTTTTTATTGAGTTATACACTTTTTGCTTTGCGCTTTTCTGTTAAAGCTTTAAGCGTCACGCAAAGCGACAAAGCGTTATTTGACATGGCCTTCAGTTTTAGGAAGACGAAAAAGTCAGCGGGAGCTAAGTTTGGTGAATACGGTGGTTGGGGCATTATTATGGGTTTTTTTACCAAAAACTCACGCACAAGCATTGATGTGTGAGCTGATGCGTTATCATGATGCAAAATCCATTATTGTTTTTTCCACAATTCTGTGCGTTTCTATCGAATTGCTGCAAACGGCGCATAAGTTAAAGATAGTATTCCGTATTGACCGTCCGACCTTGTGGCAAGAATTCGTGATGCACCAGGCCATTGCAGTCGAAGAAAACAGTGAGCTAAACCTTCACATTTGACCGAACTTTACGTGATATTTTCGGTCTTGGCTCTTCTGGACGCTTCCATTGGGCTTTGTTTTCAATGCCATAGCCATACAGCCATGACTCGTCACCAGTTATGACCTTTTTGAGGAAATCTGGATTTTGTAAATTTGGTAAGAAGAGCACACCAAAACACGACTAACCTTTTTATCTGTCAAAAACAAATCGGAAATGCGAAATGGCTGATATTGCCAACATATATAATATACATGTATACCAACTTAAAAGAAAAAAAGTAAAAATCTGACATACTTAACTCACGAAATTTGAAAATAACGTTTAGTTTTGATCGGACCATGTATATGTCGAGGTTTCCATTGTTTAATTATCTTGTGAACTTTTTATTGTGTGTGTTTTAATATTGATTTCTCATGAGTTTATTTATAATATGGATACGGGGGAAAAGTAAAGCGAAAATATTTTAATTAACTTTTATTAAATTTAATCATAATTAATAATATTTAATGTAACCAAAAGATTTTCATATAAACTGCCACGAACACTTGTGCATATAATCCAACTCAAATTTATTTTTGAACACAAATGGCAAATTATTAATTGCTCTTAATTGATACATGCTCCTGTGAGCAATGGTAAGGGTCGAATTGATAGACGGAACTACTAGTCAGCAGTTTTAAGAAGCAGAAGAATGGATCTATTACCCCATTCTTAAGGCACGTAAATTTGGTAATACCAAATGTTTAGAGTTTATTAGAGCAATATATAACAAAATTTAAACCGCAATAAAAAAATGTAATCCAGGACTTTAAGCAAATTTGCAACTGATGCTGTTATACACATTTTTTTAATAAATTAGTTGACGCTACAAAACATACAAAATATTAACAAACTTTGACTAACTGTAGGGCTTCTTTTATTAAATATATTAAACTTGTAAATAGTTTTCCATGGAATTGTAAAAATTATTCAATGGTATATATTTTAAATCCTTATAATAAAGTAAACTGAAATATTAATGTATGAATGCATTCATAAAACGAAAACAGATTTGAAATGGATTTAAAATGTTCGTTTTATAAAGTTGTCTATGGTTTCGTTTATTAATATATTCAGTCAATTGTATGCAATTTAATAATATTATTTTTTGTGCACAAAATTAAAAAAAAAACAATTTAAAATTACCACTGCGAAATTGAATTTATCAGAGATTTATTGAAAAACTTATAACAAATACTACTGTAATAATTATATATTCAAATGAAAAAAAACTCTTAAATTTACTACTGTAAAAATAGTTATAAAATATAAAAGAGTTAATAGAAATTATTGTTCTTTTGTTAACTGCTATCAAATATTTTTATGTATCTATGTATGTGTGTATGTACACATGTGTTTTTAAAGATATGAAAAATATTTAAATTTCATGCTCAAAATTGAAATTATTGTAATTTTCTGTTTATTACTATCAACGACAAATGCATTACAAACAAGCAGTCTTTATTATTTAGTAGAATTATTTTTAAACTATAATTGCAGTTTTTCTATAAAGTGTAATGAACTACTTTAACTCTTTCTTTTCCATAATTTATTTATAATCCAGAAATGTAATTCAAAATAATGTTTCTCTATTTCCTTAAAATTTTCCTTAAAATATTATCCATCTTGTTTACAAAACTATATTAAACCTGTAGTGTATTTGCTTTAACGATTAGAACGTGATCAAATTATAAAATAAAATCTAGACATTTTATGAGAATAAAATACACAATAGTTGTGCGGAAGGCAATAAGGATATAACCTTGTTTTGTATAAAATCATATTAAAATTCATTATATGATTACAAGTGTTATATACTTTAAAATTAACACAAAAGAGTCTGTGTCAGAAGAAAATTAATGTTTTAATATTAAATTTAAGCATAATGCGGAAGAGATTAAAATTTAGAGAACACAGTACCATGGATATGGAAAAAGGTTGTTTTAATTTGTTAATTCTTGAATTAGATTCCTTTTTTAACACGACGCAAATAAATAATGGACTTTTATATAGAAAAGAACGGGTTAGTTTAGGTTAAATAGGCTTCTTTCATGTATTAGGAGAAGAAATTATGAAAAAAAAAATACATTTATCACGCAACCTTCGTATTACAGATGTGCAAAAGTGTGTAAGAAAGTATTGCGAAAATTGTTTTAACTCGATGATGCGTATTACTTTTTGCACAAATAAGAACTTTATTGTATGCTGCTATTTTGTTTTATCCTGACGTATACACTCAACTTATCAAAACTTTTCTTCGTGTTTGTGTTTTCTTTTTTGTTTCGGACAAACAATCCTTTATAAAGTTTTACAATATAAATTGTCTTATGTTTGCAAGCATAAACACAATACAGGTTTTTTTCTTTTATTTTGTTTAAGTCGTCACTAGCGGTATAGTTTTGTAGGCTTTCCCAATAAGAATTAAAACAAATGTTTTATTGTGTTTTTGTATCTACAAAACAAATGTATCATTTTATTTAAAACATACGATTTAGTGCCCGTTTCTGTGAAATGGCTAACAGACAAAGCTGGAAAATAAAATCACTTCGAATTAGAACTCTAAAAATGTAAAATTTCTTGTATTTTTTATTGTGTCAAAAAATCGTTATCGTTAATCGGCATTTTTTGTGTAGAATTAAAAACACTATTAGTCTCATTATTTATTTCATTTATTGGCATTCGCTATAGGAAAACGAGTAGCAATAACAATCTGCATGAGAAATATTGAATAAATTACAAGTGGATGAATTTTCAAAAGTTTGAGTGCTTTGGGCGTAACCATGAATGTGTTTAATTCATACAGGAATGTATTATCCTTACTCGTAATAAGTATAAGAAACAGTAAAATTTGTAGTATTTTTTACAGGCAAAAGGTTCATTTATTGGTTTTCAATTACAAAGGTAAAATCTTATTCAGTAGAAAAATAGCTAACCAATAAAAATCACAAACAACACTTAATAAAATATTTAACCTTTGGATTAGTTTTACTTCCCCGTTTGTAGTTTGCGAGAATCCTCAGCTAATTTTTTCAGTCTTTAATCGTTTATGCACTGTTGTGGCATGACGAAATGTTGCTTTACAGTGCAACCTAAACTAGGGCGTAAAGCGCAACGTAATTTAACGCTTTGATTTTACGATATTGTAACTGACTTAAATAAGAGTGTTAACCTTGAGCCATGAAAAGTATTGCTCACTAACCTTGTTTAATAAAAATCCCTAAATAGAAATAATATATAGTGATAACGTCACTAAATTAATCTGAAAGCACCCAAAGTGTGATTACTAATGGCCGCGAAAAATGAGTAGCATTTGTTTTGAAGCGAACTTTACTGAGAGGCAGTAAAGCTTTCTTTTTTACGCTCTGTCAAAATTGGTTTTTCAAGGTAGCATACTGGGGCTTATTTTATATTTGACTTACGCCTCTGACATGCCAACAAAATCTGGAATCCACTCTTCAACTTTTGCAGACGACGCAGCGCTTTTAAGCCTTCATGAAAACCACCAATTAGCTTTACGAAATTTACAGAAATATATTTCAATATTGGAAAAATGGCTGAAGCTTTGGAAAACTAGGCTTAATGAGCAGAAAGGTACTCATGTCACATTCACACTGTGTAAACAAACATGTGCGCCTATTCAAATTAACAACTCACCTATTCCGCAGCACAATGAAGCAAGTAGCAAGCAAAAGTCACTCAGTTGAAACTAAAATCAGCGCAACTAAATTGGCTTATGGGCAGAAACTCAACACTGAATTTGGATTTCAAACTTTTATAATACAATGCATTTCTAAAGCCTATATACGGAATTCAATTATGGGGCACCGCCTCAGCGTCAAACATTGAAAAAGTTCAAAGACGACAAACCAAATTCTTCAAATGATTATTGCCACTGCATGGTACGTAAAAAATTCACGAATTCATAAAGATCTGTGTGTTCCGCTAGTAAAAGACTAACTTTCTAAGTACGCGGCAAGGTATGTCAGTAAACTGAAACCAAACCCTCTTGCGCGCAATATACTTAATTTTGGCGGCCACACTCGGTTGAGAAGAAGGGATATCGTTGCCACCATCAGAACGTTCAATAGGTGATTTTACCGATATTGCTCCCGCATCATAAAACTTTTTTTCTAGCATTGGCTGGACTTCAAACAAAAGCACATTTTTATTTTATTTTTATTTTTATATTTAATATTAAGATTTGAATACTTATTGTTAGTTTATTTTGAAGATTCAATAAATAAACAAGTAAGAGTGTGGTAAATTCGACTGGGCCGAATCTAAAATACCCTTCACAATAGTCACGTATAAAACCGCGGTTTAGGCTATATCCCGGGTATATACATATGTACCGATATCGGAAATTTCCATTTTCCGGGTATATATGGAGCGATATCGGAAATTTTCTTTTTCCATATTTATATAACCTTCTTTTATTACCAGAATTGCTTTTAAGCAAAAAAAAATTCTCATTAAAAACCCGGTTTAAGCTATATCTGGGTCTATATGGACCGATATAGGAAATTTTCATTTTCGATATATATATATATATATATATATATATATATATATATATATATATATATATATATATATATATATATATATATATATATATATATATATATATATATATATATATATATATATATATATATATATATATATATATATATATATATATATATATATATATATATATATAACCTGATTTCATTACCAGAACTGCTTTTGAGCAAAAAAAGTTGTTTCAGTTTCCTTACGCGACAATTTCATGAAAACCCCGTTTTAGGCTATATCTCAGGTATATATGGACCGATATCGGAAATTTTCATTTTCCATATTTATGTAACCTTATTTCATTACCCTAACTGCTTTTGAGCACAAAAAAGTTGTTTAAGTTCGCTTACGCGACATTTTCATGAAAAATCCGGTTTGGGCTATATCTCGGGTATATATGTACCGATATCGGAAATTTTCTTTTTCTATATTTATATAACCTTATTTTATTACCACATCTGCTTTTAAGCAAAAAAAGTTGTTTAAGTTCGCTTACGCCGCGTGTTCATGAAAAACCCGGTTTAGGCTATATCTCGGGTATATATGGACCGATATCAAAATTTCCTTTTCCATAGTTATATAGCCTTAGTTTGTTACCAGAACTGCTTTAAGGCGAAAAAAGTTGTTTAAGTTCGCTTACGCGGCATTTTTATGAAAACCCCGGTTTAGGCTATATCTTGGGTATATATGGACCGATATCGGAAATTTTCATTTTTCATATTTATATAACCTTATTTCATTACCAAAACTGCTTTTGAGCAAGAAAAGTTGTTTCAGTTCGCTTACGCGACATTTTTATGAAAAACCCGATTTGGGCTATATCTCGGATATATCTGAAAAAACAATTTTTTGCCTTTTAGTCACCATGCCTAATGAGTGTGTGAAGTTTGAAGCAAGACAAACAACTTTTTTTTGTCAAAAATTTCCATACAAAATTTCAAAAATTCATGGCTTTTTCGGAATTTTGAATATATCTCAGCTATACGTAGACCGATATTACTGAATTTCAATAGCAAATACATGGCAATATGGAGTAATAGAATAGTGAAAGACGGTATTTCAACAACCGACAGACGGACAGACGGACATCGCTTAATCGACTTTTCCATTAATTCTGAATCAGAATATATATACTTTATAGGGTCGCAAAAAAAACTGTAGAAATTACAAACGGAATCACAAACTTATATATACCCTTAAGATTTTTTGAAGGGTATAAAAACGCTTCGCACCGGTATATGATTGAATGGACTGTATTAGATTAAATAAAAGATAACTAAAGTCACTGGTTGCAATTTTCGTTAATATTTTATTAAGTGATCTTTAAAAAGTTATTTCATTCTTATAAACGCATAATGTTAAAAGTAAATACACTCTTGCTAACAATAACAAAACATAAGTATAAGAGAATGTAGAGAGAATTGTAATACATAAGGCCAATCACAACAACTTCGAATGGATCAATAATAAATAGTAACGGTAGTTTTATGGATGGCATTTCAATAATGTTAAAGTAAATAAGTTAAACATAAAATTAGCTTTAACGCTTGCGAATAAAATTTGTATTATTAACGCCGCTTACAGTCTTATACAGCCCCGCTATTTGGGTTGGTGTCATACATATTGTATGTACATGAGGATTTTTAACAGATAAATTACGCTTGATGCGTAAACTTAGGTTGCACTGTTATTCTTCTTAAAGTGCTTTCTCCAATTTAGATGTGATAGAAATGGATCACTCTTGAAATTTTATGTTTAAGCTGTTCCGCGTATATTCTATAACCTAAAAAGGGCGTTTATACAGTAATTTTCAAGAGCTTTGTACAATTGCGCCTACAAACTTGAACTATTTACAGTGGGCCTAGTGCTGAAATTTAGCTTGTCAGATATGGCAAAATTTTTTTTATAAAATAATGTGCAGATAATTAATAATCAATCAGAAATTATCGATACTATACACTTACAGTCAGTTTACACGGTTGCTGGACAATTACCAGAAAAAACAGCAGTTTAACTATAAAGCAACTATTTGACAACGTCGGCAGGAAAAAAAATTGTGAGTTTGAATAATGGTCAGATGTGCTATGCACTGAAATTCGTCAGTCAGTTGTCAATTTCGAAAAAAGCAAATAAATGAAAAAATTTGGTATTATTGTATGGAAAGTATGTATGCAGTATGGAAAGCAGAATATCATATATACGATATGCACCAAGATATTGCTACAATTTTATTGAATTGCTACATATAAACTGCCTAATTTATAAAAAGTTTTTATGTTTATTAAGCTCTCATTAGACAAATTTCTAGAAAATATCTGCCTAATAACAGCAAAAAAACATGAAATATTTTTTATAAATAATAAAATATTAATTACCGCATTGAATTTTTCGTAGATCTTATTTATTTGATATTTAAAAAGAATGTATTTATTAAATTGAAATTTTTCACAAATTATCACTTTTACCAATCAAAAAGTTATTAACAGCTTCTTTAGGATCTACTCTACTTTGGAAAGTCTACTGATGATTAGGGTAGCTCCCATGAAATGTCCACATATAGATACCTAGGGAACATAGAACACAAGCTATTTATGATTTTTTTATTGCTATCAATATTAGTAGCTAATATAGTGTTTGAATAATCACTTTTACTTATTTACGGTTTTGTAGTTTTTTTTGCATTTAAACTCTTGTTTTCTCTTCTTTTCTTTTTTGCCTAACAATGATGACAGTGTCATGTGTTCAAAAATTCAAGAATTTGACAATATGAAATAAGTTTAAAAGATCTGACAATCACAAAGACCGGTGTTCATGCGACTGTCAGATATCTGGCAATGTTATTTTCAAGTGGGAATTAGACAATGCTTTTCTGACAACAATGGCAGATAATAATAATAATTTGAAGTGATTGCTTTAAATTTTGTGCATAGCTTTTTGACAATATTTCCAAATTCGGTTTGAAAAAAAACTTTTCACTTTTATTTTAAAGAGATTTTAAGGCAAACGGCTAATAGACGCGTATACATTATAAATGATTAATAATAATAATCATACCATTAGCTCTTATGCCAGCATTAATCGGTTATGTATGTATGTATGTATCGCTCATTTATTGCAACAATGTCATAACTCAGAGAAGAAACTAGTTTCGACGAAAACGGTTATAGTTTTCATCTTAGAAAATGTTTAGAAAATACGTCCCAAAGGGGCCAGTAAAAGTAGTTTTAATAAATTTTTGCCAGAATATAAAGGTTACTAGTTTATGACTGCTTCATTGTAAATTCAGTTCTGACATTGTTACAATAAAGGAGAAGTGTATATATAAATTGGCAACTGACAATCATTGCACTACGTCCTGTATAACTGAACACATGAGCAAAAACCAAAGCTGTAACAATATATAATTTTTTTCTCCATAAACCGAATACAATTTATTAAACCGTCATTTACGTTTTAATTATTTGTAAACATTTTATGCTACAAAAACACTAGTACACCGGTGTAGAGTTGACAAAATATGTACAATTTTGCTGATGAACTGACAATTGACATACTAAATGTCAAGTAACTGTCAGTATACTGTCAACGCATAAAAGTTTAAATTAAATAATTTTTTTTTTTTTTTTTGTAAAATTACACACACGCACCATCAATGTGCAAGCAAATTAGGTAAAGGTATAATTCGTAGGAAAATATATAAAGCCATGAACATGATGTTTGTACACAGACGAATGAAAGGTCAATTCCACAAAATTCTAGGATTTTAAATTTTAAATGTACTGCTTGCTTTATCTCTATCACAAAACTAAATGCGCTATTAACTTTTACGACAGAAGGTGTAGTTTTTATCGTCGTACATTATAGATAATTAATTAAAACTAAAATTGATCTATGCTGACATTTATTTCAAAAAAGGTCTAATAGTAAACATAGTTTTCGCTTTTATTTGTAGTAAGAAAAATTAAATTATTTGAGGTTGAAATTAAAGTTTAGTGTGGTGTTTGCGTATAGAACTGTTTTTTTTATAATATTTTTGTTGAATTAGTACATCTTTTAATACAACATCGCTCAAGAAAACGATTATAGAAAGCGACGAGCTCTACATTAAAACAGGGTAGCTCGAAAGTCTCCATAGAGCTATAACATTTAATAAATTTTCCATATGCTTTAGTTTTATTTCCTTTTTCCAGATTATAATATAATAAAATGGAAATTGTTGAAACCAAAGTTAGGAAAATAAAGTCACTAATATGCCCGCTGTTTTCTGCCTAGAACGAATAATTTCAATATATATGGAAACAAGTTGTCTAGTGTATCTGCCTTATTTGTCAGCACCAGATTTTTTTCTTCAGGGTTATTAGAAGCAGCGAGTACTAAGCCGGAGACAATCCAAAAGCGTTGTTTAAGGTAATCGAGCGCTATAAGGTTGTTATGGAAAATGCTATAAAACGACCTTAAACATTACCAAGCTGTTGGTTAAATAAAATTAAAAGATGTTTTTTTCTGTACGCAGCCAGGAAAAATACTCATCAAACGAGTTAAAGATTAACAGCCTTATTCAAAAAAAAATTTTACTTTTGGTTTCATGTACATATTTGTTACCAAATGAGTAAAGCTTAACAAACTGTTATTAGAAATTTGTATTCAGAAAATACATATTAACTGATATGTGATTTAAGCAATTTTGAATTTTTGAACTGGTAACAGTATACATAAAATTGCCTCTTAAGTTCCAAAAAATTGTGGGTTATGTTCTAATGATGCAAAAAATACCTATTATATTAATCGGTAGCCGAATTTTCGAATACTTTTTAGTTGTAAAATAATAAAAAAAAACATTTGCACACAATAAACATTTCTTTGCTTTTATCTTTTAGTGAAAATTGTTAATGAATAAAGTTAAAAATGTATTAATAAAACCAAATTGAGCAGATTTTCGAGGGCGAATGAGATGTACTTTTTTCATTACGAATAAAAGGAACTCGAATAATTTTACTATTACATTTTTGTACATCACTTTTGTGTGTGTTAATTTTTCTCATTCAAAAATATAAATTTATTAAAATTGATATATCAACGCAGCTTTATACAAGTAGTGGCAGAATTACAATAAATACAACACTAACAAAATACATGTTGATGTTTGTTTGTGTTGTATTTATTGTAATTCTGCCACTATCTGTATAAAGCTGCGCCTTGTGAAATATGAATGGAAGCACTACATACATACAAATTCATATGTATTTGGACATATTTTTTCAATATCAAATAAAATTTGTATTTCAAAATGTTTTTTTCATATTTATACATAAATACATATGAAATACATATCTACACAGACACGCATGTTCTCACTTTTATATGAAAAAATAGGATTTTGTCCTGAATAATTATATTGAGGGCAAAAACCAATAAAACAAAAGTAGGTTTAAAGATGGGCAGAAGGTTTATTAAAATTTCAGCATTTGACAGAGTTAATATCAGTATATTAAACAAATGTTGGTTTTTGAATAATACTTTAGGGAATTTTGCTTAATAACGATAAGTAAACGTTTAGTAAGTTTTTTTGAATAAGGATGTAATTCAGGGGCTCCAAGTCTAGTGCTTACTAACACACAGAAACTACCTCTGTATCCATGAATTGAGGAGTTGGATGCATCTGATATTTGTATAATGAAAATTTAATGTAATGCTCGAACATACACGTAGAAGAAAAAATATGGTTGATATGACAATATTTTAAGCGCAAAATACTATTGTTGAATTATATGGTTGAAACAACAACATAATGTGGTTTCAAACCGAAATTTATATACAAAATTTAGTACAGCCAAAAACCAAAATTACACCATATAACCATATATTTGGTAAAAGTTATAATTTTTGTATTATGCCTAATACTTTTATTGTTGAATTAAACATTTAGCTGTCATGTCTTACCATATAATATTATCACTCCTGCCAACATAATTGAAAAATTGTATATTCTATTGTCATGTACTAGTGTTGAACGTGACTATGTATAACAAATAGCTATAAATATAAAAACACACATAACATATTGAATTAAAACAACACTTTTGTAATTTACTTGGCATATTTAGTCCAATTCATATTTTGAAAAATGGATTACAAATTTGTGAATTTGTTCAAATTTGGTACTCCAGGAAGCTTGATGTACATATGTATTTTCCCTCTGGCAAAATAAATCTGTAAAAATACACATACATAGTCTATGTACATAAATTCGTATACAAACCTTCTCTAATTTTATGATCATTTTATTCAATAAATAAATATTTATTTATTTAGTCTTCATTATTTTTAATATTGTTAATATAAAATAAACGCATACACACAAATAAGCTGATTGTTTTAAAATTGAAAAAATTAAATAGAAATATGTATGGATATGTTTAACAACAACAGTTAGTTTAACGGATATGTGTTATAGATACATACATTGCATACAAAAATAGTGTATTATTGTACATAACAAAAGCTATTGTTGCGTTCAAATTATTTTTTTAAACATTATTATTGCATATGACCATATTTTAAAAATTTTGAAATATTACAATAGAAATGTGGAAATCTCAACATTCGTATATTTATAGAGAGTTAAACTATATTCAAAACCATAATATACCGCTAGAAGCAACAATATACATTATGAGAGAGTAAATAGTAATGTTGCTACAACAATATTCCAAAATGCTTTTTCTTTGCGTGTACTTCCCATGTTCCAAAATAAGAATTCAAGCGTATTGTTTTTTTGAAACGAGATAAGATATGCATCACGTTATCTGATCTCCTTACTACTTATACCACCTATATCCATCTCAAGGAGTCTTTTGGGGCTACTCGACCATATGCAATAAAGAGCATTGGCGACAGAGTTTGATACCCTACTCTATTGCCTCACGACAGCATTACCGCAGTGTTGTGGTGCGTTGCACTGCTTTTTCGATACTACTGCCGAGTTTTTGGATATTGTTTCCACATATTGGATCATCCGGGTCTCATTCATTTGTGGTAGATTTACCAGTGTACAACGAATTACAAAAAAATTCTTTATTCAGCTGTATAGATTGTCTATAGAACAAGACACCTGCAGATGTGTTACTTATCAGGTACAATCAAGTATGTTCTAACAAACCAAATTGCATTAAATTAGCGTTTTCGATTTAGAAACATCAAATAGCTATTCTGACAAATGTATATCGCAAGAAGTATGGTTTTGCGATTGAAATAGGTGGCCTAAAATTTTGGACTTCAAACCGCTTGCGTATATGGAAAATGAAATAAAACTATTGCCAAATAAAATTTAGTACATCTTTTAATTTTGACAAAAATATAAATGAATGTTATACATATAAATTTAATGCAGCTTGAGATCTTGGTTTTTGTTTTTATAAAAACTTAATCATTTAAAATCTTTTATATTTATATTTCGATAACAATTTGGTATCATCTTCAGAAAAATTTCCTAGAACGCCTAAAAATGAATTTGGTGTTTTATAGAATGTTTAACGGCATCAGATGGCGCATTTCTCAGAACACGGCTGAATATTGGATAGTGCAAGTCAAAGGTTGAACTCCTCCTATTATAACCTATTTTCCTAGTTACAGAATAATGTACAGCATATGTGTGGTTCATTATCTGAAAAAGGATTCTAACTATTCTTTGAATAAAAAAAGTAATAGTTTATATGTAATTATGATTTAATAATAAAACTTTTTTCTGTTAGATTTTTTTCACGTCAGAATGCCCTACTGATAATAAATATTCTACGCAAACCAAACCATGGGTACAAGTAAGCTTTTTTGTATTATGTGTTATTAAATAATATGGACTTATGTAGACTTTAACTTATATAACTTTCACTGCTATCATTAGATTTTAACTTTTTTCGCTGAATTCGCCAATATGCGGTTTATGTCCAAAAACTATTTCGGCGGGTAGTTTGACTAAAAAAGTTGACTATGATGGCCTTAGCTTTCGTCAATTCACCTTGATGTACTTTTTACTGCTATTGTAATAGCTGTCATTATAAAAACACATTAATAACCGCTGACATTCGACCTGCCTTTTGATAACCGTATTTGATGGCTTTTTATTTCATCACGCAAAAAGTTAAGGTTTGGTCGATTGGTTGCATATAAAGTGGCCCTAAAAAAGTCAAACAGTTGGACGCCAATTATATAAAAAAACAAAACATTAACAGGAACCAACATATAAATACATTAAGCTTAAACTTGTCATTGTACTAAAATAATAAAAGAAATGCGAAAAACAAAATGCAAATACACAAATAAAATTTGCAAATAAATAATGTTGCTTCGAGAACTACAGAAAAGCGGGAAAGTAAACAAATAAACACATTAAAATAATAAAAATTATAATAAATGCTACTATTTGTTGTTTCTGTCAAGCCTCGATGACAGTTGACAAATTGCTTGAGTAAATAACCAAACAGGAAATTAAGGTAAACATTGCGAAGAGACAGTAAGAAAAATACACAAATACATATGCAGGCATTTACATACAAGCAAACGCAAAATCGCACATACGCATTTTTTATATCAAACAAGACAATTGAGTGGGTGGGTCACCAGCAATTACTAATTTCTAGTCAAAGAAACAAAATACAGCAATTTGTGCGTCTAAAACAAAGACTAAGTTTTATATACTTATTAAAAATTATGGGTTCTTAAATAACTATTGACAAAACTTAAACACTTTTTATATCTGCTTTCATACAGAACATTTATGTTATGACTGAATCCATGACATTTGCTCTGTATTTTATTTTAAAGTTACTACCATGTTATATTCTTCCGATGATCCTTTAGACTTGGCTTATAACTGTTGTTAAAAAAAATCGTTTGGGTTTTTATACTTTTGTTATTATTGATGTAGTCTCTTTGTCAGATGAATGAAATAAATAATTATGAAAAAATAACAAATGAATGTAAAAAGATATAAAAAAAATTTGATGAAACGTGCGTTCTTTTTTCATTGTCATAATTTTTCTGTATAAAATAAAGACATGTCTTTTAATCGTAAAGTAAAGACGGGTACCAAGCAAATCGTTAATTAAAAGCTACGAATCGTTATAAATGATGCCACAAATCGATCCGTTTTTTTGTTCTTCGCAACATGAAAGACTAAAAAAATGTTGGGCTGTTTTTAGCTACTAAATGGTAATATTCGTTTCTAAATGACCCAAATGTTTAGAAATTATAGCTCAATAATAATTTGGAAATAATCAAGCACGTCAAAGAGTTTAATTCTGTTTGCAACGAAATTCGAATATATATTTTGTTGTTCAAACAAGGACAAACTCAAAAGCGTTTCGGAATGAAATCATTTTTTAATTCAAGAATAAAATAATTTTTTCTCATGTACAAGCCAAAAATAGACAAATTTTTTTGTTTTTCCTACATGTTGACATTTTATAGAAGCTAACGTGACTATCAGTAGACTTAGAAATCTTTGAAAAATATGTTCAAACATATAAGTCTATACACAACTATTGTCAGGAAAGTAATGAGAATTAAAAAGAGGAGAGAAAGTCTAACAATCCTTTTCAAATATACATATTTTATATTAGTTATATATATTAGTTATTAATATTTTCTGAAAAACAGTGGAATATAGAATTAAAGGTTTGAATATATTTTCCAAAGGTTTCCAAGTCTACTGAAGATTAGGTTAGTGTGAAATATAGAAAGCCTGAAAAAACAAGAATAGCTGTATATAACTTCGTAATTTGTTTAAGTATTAGTGGCTAGTAAAGTACATATTAGTAATTTATTTCTTTTTGCTCAAAACGTTTTCTTCGTTTTCCAAATGACCAAAAAACCAGTTGAAATTCGTTTCCGACATGTGACATTGCTAAATAGCTTCTGCCTGCATGCCATAAATTCTTATATATACACATATATTTTTCTTGTATTTATTCATAAAGATTTATCATCTTTGGTTACGGCGCCTTTGTTTTTTTTATATTTCAATAACTTAGCGTTTTTCTGTAAATTCCGCAAAGATTTACGATTGCTGAGGAGGCACAACATGCCTTTATATGACCTCATATTTACTTGTAATGATAAACTTATGTAGGTATTACTAAGCACTTCAGACAAAGCTACAAAGCAGCAAAATACAAATTTTAAGGAATATTATGTCACTTCCTTTCAAATTTAATTTAATTCTGAATTTTTTTATAAAAATTTCAAGTTATATAACAAGATACATCATAATCAGCACAATTTCAATGTTCATAATTTTCTATTGATTTTTACAAGAGCTCATAAATTTTTATCACTGGCAAGAATGAATTCTGTGGCTTACGCTGACGCTTACATATAAAAAGTTCTATAAATACAAAAACAGAGTTTTTTGTTCCTGCAACAACAAATAATATAATACTATAATATACTTATTCCGTTAACAGTGGTGTGCTTTAGTTAACATATATTAGACTCTTTAAACGCTTTTGCAATAAACTATTTTAGCAAAAATGATAAACTGCACTCACTGGAAGAATTTTTTTTAATGAATCAAAAAAGGAAGAAACAGACTTTTAGTAAAAAATTGTTGAAATTTAAAGATTAAATTTACCTTTTGATAAAAGCGGATATTGTGGCAAAAATTATAAAAAAGTGGAACCTAATCACAACATACGATATAAAATTATGGTATGAAACAGAGTTGACATATTTTTTTCAAAAAATCTTTTGTTTTATATTTATTTAAAAAAAACATAAAAAGTTAGCTGCAAAAATTTACAAAAACCTTTTTTCCATGGAAAAGAAATTCTGAAAAATCTTTTCAGCCTTTAAAAAAAACTAGCTAAAAATATAAATCCTGCAATCTGACAACACTGGCATGAAATAACATTGCGATACCTGTATACCAAGCGAATTAATAACAGGTGAAATTGACAACGCAGCTTATAACTTTCTTTTTTTAATTTCAATCTATTTTAGATTTCAATGGAATAATTAAAAGAAATTGAAAACAAGTTTTTAAGCCATTAAAAAAAACGATAAGAGATGCAGACTTGTGGACTGCGCAGATCGATAGATTTATAAAATTTCCCCAAGAAAATTATCTTATCTCATTTTGTTTGATAACTTTGGAGCGACGATATCTAGAGTTTGATATTGAGTTATAACATTTAAGCGTTTTTGTGGAATAACTTGCATCAGATTTTATTCATTTATCAATCTTGTTAAAATTTTTTAAAATGATTATATTTTATATATTTTTATATATGACTTTAATTCTCTATTATATTTTTTTGTTTAAATAATAAAATATACTTATACTTTTAACCAATACCTTAAACTGATGATGATTATATTTCCTTTGGATCTAAAATCATATTACAGTTCTTAAGTAAGTTCAGATGCTCTATGCTGGCAAATGCTTAGATTAAAGTATATTTAATTTTTGCTGCTTATGACAAAATATCACACGCGCCGATTATTGTTTTATTATATTTAGCAAATAAATTGAGTTACTTCCTTTTGTTTGTCCATTAATGTCTGTTTGTTTAAGAGATTTTCGGGCGTCCGACTCATTTTATGCTTAAGAAATGTAGGTTTATGTTTTATGATTATTTGTTTAGTTGGATGAACCAGTTTGTTAACTTTTCGCCCAGATCTTACATATGTATCTTACTCTAAAAGGTTCTCTTTATTCTATTTACTGTTATATACATTATTTTACATTGTTTCTTATATTGTTTAAGGCTTTTTATATGCGTGTATGTGTGGCAGCATATATTTTATATCCGTTTTACAAATTGTCCATAAAACTGTTCAGCATTTTTAGCCTTTATATGCGTAGAAAGCATGAAACTGCTATTAAATGAAATTATCTTCTAAAAGCTTATTTTCAAATTGGTTTTTTGTTCTTTTGTTTTTTTTTATTGGTGTCTTGGATGTCGCATTTCAGCAGAGAGCGGTGCCAAGCCCTTTTAAAATTTACTGATTTATACAATAACGAAAGCTAAATGGGCTTTTTCAAGCAACTGAGCAAATTATGAAATTAAGTCATTAGTTACTATAAAAAATATATGCTTGTAATGTAATTTGTCTGTAAAAAGCTTTTATTAAAAAATCATAAGTTATTAAATAATAATATGTTATTAAATAATCATATGTTATTAAATATTGAATTAAGTGCCCACCCACCCACACATTGACGTAAAACAAAAAACCCGAAGGCGAATTGAGTTTAAGATAACGTAAACATGATAATGTTGAAAATTATATAGCAGAGGTGGATCCATTGTATGGTTGTTGCAGTCTTCGGCAGGGCAAAAAAAAAGATGTCGGCAGCGGCGACTATCCGGCTGTAACCGGTATATGTAATTTGTTCACAAGTGTATAGCAATATTTTAATATATATTTTATATAAGTTTAAAAGTTCTTTTTTTTTTTTGTTTTTTCAACGTGTGCCGGTTTTTAGTGGCAGGAGCAGTTATTAACACGCTTATATTAGCCTCACTTGAATATTTGTAATTTTGTATGCTTATATGTTTTACGCATATTCATACATGCTTTTATGCATGTAAATCGAACTAAAAAGTATAAAATAAATTTTAAAATAAGCTTAAAAAAATAGTAAGCAAATAATAGTGAATAAAAAATGTATTATTGTGAAAACCCTGTGCCATATTTTTCGTCTATCCAGCGGTTTTTGCTTTTTTTACAATGATGAGTATTTATATTGAATTTTTGTTGAACTTTTATAACATTTTAAATTAGATTTTTGTACATTTGTACATCGGATTTTTAGTTAAAGTTTTTCGTTCTTTAAGTTTTTCTTAAGAAGCATTTTTTGTAATAAAATTTGCTGTGTTCAGTAATTTTTGATTGAAGAAGACAAGAAAAATAATACTCAACACTACGCATTAGCACCCATTGGGATTTGAATTCGGGTCATGACGTATCATGATCTGCTGCTTTCACCACTCCGCCACCGAGCCATTTAATTATTCTCTATCTATATTCATCTCATATTGAATCACATATGCATTTTGTTAATTGCCCGCATTGTTTGTACAGCGTTTGCTGTCTCTGAACAAGCGGTATTACTTTTGTTTAACTCTGTTTATTGGAGATGATAAACACAGTTAATAACATCCACGTATCTGCATGACATCCATGCGTATTATTGCGGCCAAGTTCTCGTAATATTGATAACATTTTGTATATCTATAGCTTAACCGCACCTACTTCACGTTAAAATTAAATCTTCTTATTTGCACTGTTCACACTTTCTTGGCGTCTTCATTAGCTCAAAACCCAAATTACCATTTTTTTCATTTTACTACAATAAACAAAATGTTTTGGAACAACGTACCAGCATATTTTTAACATTCCCCAAACAAACAAGAGTCATAAATTTTCTCTAAAAACAAAATTTTCATATTTGTTTTATATCCTTAAGGAGCAATAAAATATTTTCAGTGAAATATAAAATTTACGGCCAAATTTGTTAAAATATTAATAAAAAACACATGTCCGGAGCTTGTCCAGAAAAAATGATAATAATTACGACAAAAAATACAAAAGTAAGCAAATATGCAAATAAAAAAAAAAAAAAAAAAAAAAATTATAATAAATAATATTTTTTTCGCAAGGTTATCAGGTTTTGAAATGTTTATTATGCAGGTTTGTTAACAGCAGCATTAACGCCAAAGTATGGAATATACATACGCGTTAATGTATATAATTTAAATAGAAACTGTTTTTGTCTGTGGAAAAGATAGCACCATGGTAAATTTTTAACATTCTTATGGCTTTATACCAGATCTTTATTGCCTTTTGAACAAAACAAGGCTTAAAAAAAGGGGTTTCATATATTTTTTTAACAAGCTTATTTTGTTTATTTTTAAAATGGCAAAGTTAATATTAAGGAATATGGTAGAGCAAAAATAAATCAGTTGTTGTTTAAAAGATTATTCGTATAAACCTATGTCTCTTTGGAATTTTAAATCATTTATATTTTATACATACCAGCTTACTTGTTTCAGCTTGTAGTTTCAGAAACGAAAACCATAAAGCGTTAATTTATGTTAAAGTGCTAGAAACTTTTTAAAATAAAGTAAAAATAATATTGTGGTTTCTTTCCAGCGCGTAGTTACCAGTTTCTTTGTTATTCAATATTAATGATATAAAGCAGATTAGTATATTATAGTAGTAATTGTTTCATACTTTAATCATGTTTACAGTTGTCGTAACTTTCAGCAAAAAGTATCTACAGAAAACGTAGAAATTAATTTTAATTTCAGTACTTACAGTACAGCTCTAGATTTCTTTTCTATCTGAAAACAATAGCGTTTAAAAACTGTTTTTAAAATAATATTACTAACTTCCAGAAGAACTTTACTTAATACAGTGATGTTAACTTCAATTTTCAACTTACTGTATAATCTTAAAGATAATTATAGTGATATTATTATATGTAGATATTATTATATGTAGAAACATTAAAATCAATAACGAATAAATATAACTTTTGAGGAGTTGCCACACAAATAATCAAAGAACTAGATTACCACTACCGACATCAAACATAATGAATAAATCATATAATTTTGTAAGGTTAACATCACTAATTAAAAGCATACCAAAATTATCACATAACCTAAACATTAAAAGAGTGGCACTCCTTGATCTTTGATTCTTGATTAATATTTAAAAATATTATACAATCTACAGGCATCGAAAACTTGAATGCCAAAAGCCTCTGCAGAAAATTTGTTTCTACAATTGCAAAGTAAATTTGCAAAGTATTGGATTCACAGTATGGGCGGAGTAACGAAAACCATATGACCATAATGTTAACAATTATTAGCGCTATAGCGCTATGCCTTCACATAGGAAGTTGCAGCGTAGTTAACAACGAAATATCTAACAAAAACTGGAAACTAATTAGTTGAGACAAACTAGAGCGAGCGAGACTCAAAACTCAAATAACACCAATAACCCTGACTATACTTAAGAGATAATTAAGATGACGGAAAAGCTGTTCTTCAACCCAGCACTGTTTTTTGACAGTCAACATAATAAAAAATTCTGTCACCATATAAAAGAATATATTGACCTTTCTGAGATAGTATGAAATAAAACGAATTCCAAGAAACTCTTTTTCCAAGTATCGAAGAATTATATAAACAATATTGGGAGTTCGTTACCCACTTTAGATAAGAACTAAAGTGAAACGGAATGCTTTTCGAAGTTTCCAGCGCAATTTCTGCCTAAAGATGACGTCAGCATCAATATTTAGTATGAATCCGTATCATAAATTTAATATCATATATTTATGAACCCTTTTAGTGCAATATACTTATGGTTAGCGTGTGTTGTATATTGCAAACAACGATCATGTAACCATATCTGAATAGTGCCGTTTCAATGCAGGTAAAATCTAGTGTATTCACCTTATGCATAGAATCACACTCACAGCTGCTACTTCATCTATATTAATGGGTCGTATAGTTATTAAGGAATCGGACATTCTGGGAATGAAAATTCAGTGAGATGTTCGCTGGAGTAACCACATTTTTCATGCCCAAAAGAAACGTTAAGTGCCCGGGTTTTCTAAAACGCCGCAACACATACTTCATTCCAACCAAAAATGGAATGCAATTACGGTCTTTATATCGGTGCTTTAAAGTATACTTTTACTGATATATATCAGTAAATTGGAACTCCACCCAAACACTCTTGCGCGCAGTATACTTAATTTTGGCGGCCACACTCGGTTTAGAAGAAAGGATTCTGTTGCCACCATCAGATTGCTCAATAGGTGATTTTACCGAAATAGCTTCCGTATAATAAAACTTTTTGTCTAGCATTGGCCAGACTTAAGTAAAAAGCACATTTTTTTATTTTTAATTTTAAATTCAGTATTAAGATTTGAATACTTATTGTTAGTTCACATTTTGAAGATTCAATAAATAAACGAATGCAAAAAAAGTATACTTTTCGTTTACTATCGTATGTGTGAAAGAGGATGAAGAATCTCGTCCATGACAATAGGATATTCAACTCTATTGACTCACCAGTGCATCGCCACAGGTGGTGGACAACACTGCTTTATCAATACTAGAATCAATTCTGTGCTGCCGAGATTAGCGGTAGCGTTCCCGAAATCCTAAATTTGTTTTTCAGTCAAATGTTCCGTCTGTGGAAGAAATTGACCGCCATTGTATTTTCTGTCGCATAAAATTTATGAAAATTTTAAATAAACTTTCACAAAAACAGAAAAATGTATTTAAATAAGATTTCTGTTGGATTTATCAACTACTAGTGGGAATAACCAGTCGACGCAATCGACCGTAATCTATTTTTTACAACTGTATTTGTAGTTAAGTCAAAAAAACACATGCATATATCTTGCTTGTTAGTGCTAGTAATTGCACTTGCTTTTTTCAACTTTTCTTATGTACTGTTCATAGAACACAGACGAGCAACTCGTCCAGGAAATTGGTATGAAAGTTACTTAAGTTTTTGAGTGATTTCCATAAAAATTTTTTAGCAGGTCTCTCGTCTGTGTTCTATGTACAGCACATTGATCTGAGATTGAAAGAGTGCTATGGTCAATAATATAAATTACAACAAAAGAACTTGTGTACACATACGAGTAAAGTATGGCATTTGTAAACGAAACGATAATAACACGCAATTTTGTTCAAAAATGTATATTTGTTCAAATAAATTAATGAAAAATTATTATAAAAAAGCACAAAGTGCATGGCCAAAAGCGTTTTCTTAATAATTGAAGTGAAACAGCGGTTTCGCTTAAAAATTTTTAACTTATAGTTTGGCAAACACATTTAAATTGCAAAAATAATTTTTTGTTGTGTTTGTTTATGCGTTTTATTTTTAGTTTTTGGAAACATTCTGTGATGTATCATCATTATATATATATAAAAAAATTGTTTAGTTGAGCAAAAATATACATTCAAACATAAAACTAAACAGTTAACAGCATAGTGGCATTTTAAGCTGCAAACGTTACGTTTAAGCAAACATTTTTTGAATTTTTTTGACACTTCTCACTTTTTATCGATAACATGTTGAACAATTTTGACGTTTTTAGTGTTTTTTTTCAGTGCAACTGAACTCTCTGCTCCTATGCTCTACTCCAAAAACTTAAAAAGGCAAAAAAAAGTAATTATCATTACAGCTTAATAATTTGATAAACGTATTGCTCCTATAGTACTGAACCGAGCTGATTGATTATCTGTCCAGAAAAAAGCCTTTTAACCATAAATATCTTTCCAAAATTGATGATGTAGTGTTAATAATATGAATACGCCATATTTATCAGTTATACCTTATTCTTGAAAACCATATGGCTCATGAACCGTCACATGATAAATACGTAACAATTAAGATATGTTTTTAACAGATTGATTCCTGACTTCAAATTTTATTGATAATTTGCTTAAAAAAACCTAGGAAACTTTCATCGCAATTGTGGTTATTATTTCAGTTCTGTGTGGCTTAATGCTAGTTTGGATCAGCATTAAGTTTGCCTGTGGGATCTAGTTGCTGGAGAAACTAAAAACGTATGAGAAGGAAATTCTTGTTTTTTGTGCTTAGAAGATTCTCATTATTTTATTTAAAATATATAGTTAAATATTTGAAAATATATTATATTATATAAAGGCTTCCAAGTTTATTGATAATTCGGATAGCTTCTATGCAATGGCGACACAAGCAACTAGGAAACATAGAAAAGCTGTATATCTTTTTTGGCTGTTATAAACATTAATAAAATAAGCATAAACTGAATTTATTTTATATAAAAGACACATATTAATTTCCTATTATATATTAAGCTCTTATTTCGTTTGTTAAATTTTTATTTAAAGCTGAACAGAAACTCTGAAGGACTCTTAATAAATAAAGTCACATATCTTAAAATCATGTAACAGCAATGAAATAACAGCAGAAATGGTGCCACCTCCATCATTGCTTGTTCAAAAAAGTAATTCTTATTATATTATCATCTAAAATACAAAAAGTGAACTCCTCTTCAATTGAAAACTATTATCCAAACATCTTTTCTTCTTTACGCTAGTCTTTTGTAAAATACTGATAAAAGATTTTACAAAATTTTCCAAATGAATTGATATGCCTCATATGTGTGTGTTTCATAAAAAATAATAATACAAAAACCCAGTCATAATTTTTTTATAACATCTTGATAACGACTTCTTTAATTTTTCCCCCCAACTCTCTCTAACTCTTGAATTTTATACATGCGTTCTTATGCCTGGTTAAACCAGACAAAAGGAAACAAAAAAAACTAAAAAATTTTTAAATTTTTTTGTCTTCTTTTCTTAAAACTTCTTGAGATATACTTATGTACATGCATACGTATTTGTAAGACACATATGTATGTAAGTACAAATGTAGTACTTTTTTTTGTATTTGCACTTAAAATTCTAAGGTTTATCAAAATGAAATCTTCCTTTATAAAAGAAAAATCCCACTTTGCTTTTATCTTGCCTTCCTGCAGGCAGAAGAGCTCGAATGCCATTTCACTTCTGCTTAAAGTTATGAGTACATACATACATACGTACGTATACGTACGAGTAAATTGTCAATGTTTGGGCATGGCTGAGTTCAAGTCTTACGAATTGTCTAAGTAGGGAGGCAAAGGTTATCATTTGCTGTTAGTAATAATGAAGAACAAAACAATATTTAAAAAAATAAAAAACAGAAAAAAAAACAAAAAACAAAAGGGTTAAACACATCTTACCAATGCCCTTTATTTTCCAACAACAAAGATCCTGTTAAATAGAAAAACAGTTTTAATTTTTTTCTTCTTCGTTTTCGTTTTTGTTTTGCCAATTTTATTTGCATGTGTAACCCCAGAGTTGAGGTTTGGTTGTCGTAGGAGGCAGTAACCATGTCTTTGTATGTCATCTTTTCAAGTACACGTTCATTGATGTCAACAAGAAATATTAATAAAAATAAAGGTCTTTTGTTATTAATCATCATGTGAAAACAGCAAAAACAACAAACTGCTTTTATATATCTGTGAATGATGAGGTTTATTAGACAAAAAACAGAAAGTTTAATAATGAAAGACAGATGAATAAACTTTGAAAAGTATTTAAAAATTAATGAAAGAGATATTTTAAAACAAAATGAACATGTGACCCAAGTTAAAGTTATTCACCTAATATTTGTATAATATATATAAATCTTTAAATGAAACTCTGTATTAAAGAAGCCATCGTCTTTAATATAATGAATTTGCTTATCTCATCTTGTCAGGTAGATACTTTCAGGCATACACACATATAGCCTGCATAAAGTGGTAAGCTAAAAACACTTGAAAACTATTGAAAGAATCCTTTTTCAAAACTACTGTGCCAGGCGTTTGACCTTATTTTTATTATTTAATTTTAAAACAGTAAAACTTCGATGTAACGAACGTTGTTATAACGACAAAATTATTTCAAAGAATGTGATGCTGAGCTCATTGATAGAACTCTTTTACTGCGAAGAAACACTGAGCAATAAAGCTTCTACGTAGCGAAGTATTCGTTCAAAACTTCGTATATTGCCAAATCAGAATAAAAACGAAATAAGTGAAAATGTCTCGGTTTCAGAACACCGAATTTTTGAAGTCATCATGCCCAAGTTGTTTTTAAGTATATCATAAAAACAAAAATATACATATTATGTTATATTAGACCAATTTCTAGGGTAAATTTAGATCGAAGAGCAATATGGTCAAATCGGTCTTAGTAACACCCTGGTTTCCCAGGTTTCTTATGATTTGTGGAGGATAATGGATGTGTTTTATACTATATTCACTTTTGATTAAAACATAATGCTTTATAATAACGAAGGATTTAATTTCTTCTAAAAAAATATGGAGATACGTTATAATGTGTTTGGAAATCTATGCAGGATGTCCCAGAACTAAATGTCAAGCGAGAATAGGTGACAAGATTGACTTTAACCCTCATAAGAAAAATCAAACAAAATAAAATAAAAAAGTTTTGTACGAATAAAAAACATTGAACTGAATAAAAAAAGTGTTTTCAAATAAATATTTCTTATTTTTGCAGCTAAAGATCGTTTTATTTTATATAAAAAATTCAACAGTATTTATTTTCAATGTTTCGATAACAATTTGTTATAATCGTCAGGAAAATTAATATGTTATTAAAAATAAGAAATATTTACTTAAACGAGATCAAATAATTAAATATCAAATAAAAAATGTTTTTTTTAGATCTTTTTCTTCTGATTTTTCTCAGGATAGTTACAATCCATCTGGTCACCCTGTGTTGGCTTAACTTTGAGTTTTGGGACACCGTCTATATCAAACTTATTTACCCAATCAAAAGCTCCTATATAATGAAACCATAATAAAATGCAAAACTACATGACAAAGTCCCGTTAAAAATATCAAAGATCGAATTCTAAATGTATGACCAACTAAATGTGTGATCACGCTGAAACGAAAATTCATTCCATCCGTAGTTAAATCAATCCCAAAATAAGGTAAAGAAGGAATTTTCTTAAATCCAGTACAGTACGGATTATACAAGCTCAATATTCTAAATTTTAGACATACTTAATCCCGAGTCTGTAATTGAAAAAAAGTTGAAAATAAGATTGATTTGAGAAAAAATTAAATCGAATCAATCATAAAAAGCGATTAATTGAAGATTTTTAAAGTTGATTCAATCCGAAATCTGAATTCGGAATAAGCTGAGCAACATTTTTAATAACATTCACTCTCAAAGTACAATTGAGCCTATGATTATTTATTATATTAGCTATTAACATTTATACCAATCAAAAAATGTCTTTTGTATCTCTTAGCTGCCTATATGTTTATATATCATTTGAGAACTTTACACTCAAACAGTTATATGTTTGTAGTCTATAATTTTAATTAACTTAATGAAAATTTAAAAAAAAATATATTCTAAAATTATAATATTTCTCAACCACAAAAAAAAAACCATAATATTTTCAGAGAAAATTTTATTCCTATCTCTCAACAGTTTATGTATTTGTGTCGTTGCTTTGTATTTTTTACTCGGTTTAAGAATTCTGCTCTGGATAAAAAAATTTTATACTTATTTAAAGACATACTAACATGACATGGTTTTTTACTAGATTTTTAAGAGGTACTTTTTGCAAATTTGTTTAAACTTTTTTAAGTACTTTTTTCAAAACTTGTTTCTTCTAAAAGCATTTTTTAAAGTATTTTTAAATTATTAATTTATTGAATTTAGATAGATTAGAAGTAGATTTTTGGTTTTTGTACATTTGTACATCGGGTTTTAGTTCAAGTTTTTCCTTTCTTAAGTTTTTCTTACGAAGGAATTTTTGCAAAACCAATTTGCTGTGATCAACAATTTTTGATTGAAGAGGGCAAAAAAATAATAATAATAATCAAACCTTTAGCTTTAGTTACTACACTACTCATCAGCACCAATTTTCGGATGTGAATTCGTATTTTTAAAAAGTAACTTTTAACGTGTCCTTTTTGTACTTTTTTACAATACAAAAGTTATAGTAAGTTATTATTTGAACAGAAGATCTTTTCTAAAAAAAATTTTTTAAGGGTTCTTTTTAAAAGGTAATTTTTTGAATGATAATTAGTTGAAAAATAATTTTTTCTAAAAAGTACTTTTTTAAAGAGAAACTTTGTAAAAAACATATTTTCTTTAAAAATTTCTTTTTTAGATGTTTTCCCCCGGTGTGTTTCTTTTAATTGCTTTTATCATGCAACAAGGTTCGAAAAAAGAGCAAGAGAAAAAAATGTCTTACACGTACAAGTAAACAAATTCTAGACACAATCTTGAAAGCAAGTTACAATTAACCTTGATAAAGGTATGTTGTTTTTTTCCAGAACATTACAAGAAGAAAATTCATTTGTGTGTTGCTTCCATTACGCGCACAGTTACATACATTTAACAAACACTTACAAATTGTTTGGATTTTACAACGTCTATTAATTACGGGCATAACAATTAAAACAAATTGAAGTCATGCTGCTGTTTTTCAAGCGTTGTAGAGCACATAAATAAATCCGCACGAAAAAATCATGAGTGTAGTTGTTGTCGTATCATTAATTGACATTTTTTACACTTAGTTTAATTTAATTGAAATTTTAAGCTTTTGAAATTGGAATTGAAATAGATTATATATAAGTTTTATGTATATAAAATTCTCAGTTTTAATAATCATTGAAGCAAACAAACAGTTTTATAATATTTTGAAAACTAATCAAATATCTTTAGTACTTAGGTTTTCTGTGTGAATTTTTTAGTGAACTATTTGATATCAAAATTTTTGCGTCCTTTATGAATATGAAATTATAACCACGTGAATGGCTATAGTTTGATTCGAATACATTGAAATCGTGAATTAGTATACTGATTAGTTATAAAACCACATAAAACTAAACTAAATAGGATGATTTTTATAAATGTTATATGAATATGAATCATGATACTGCTTCTATGAGTATTTGTTTCTGTCTTTTCTACACTTTCACGTAACATAGGAAATTTAAGATTCTAGCACCCTTTTCAAAGGTTGTCAAACTTCCTTCTTATCCATGCTTATGAGGTGTATTCTGCCCTAAAGATATGGCTAGGAGTAGACGTAAACATCTACTTCTAACAAAAATAAAGAATGCCAGGATAGTTTTTTTTCTAATGAACATTATCCAATGAAAGAGCTGCCAGCTTCGGCATCTATTACGACGTATCTGCGTTATACCTTATCTAACAAAGTGATACCTACCACTTGCTATCTTATAGTGAAATATGATATATTATAGTGCATGCGAATATAGTCAATATATATAGCAAATTAGGTATTAATAATACCTAATTCGTAAACTTTCGGGCTAACATGGAAAGATACTCTGTCAATTGAACGTATTTTTTGAAATATTCTTGAAAAAAACTTTTAAGACCACGGTATCGACGCCAACATCTATAAAAGTTTGTTTGTATATTCATTACTATCGCGAACTGCCATAAACCTCTTTAAAATATCTAAACACCTTCGAAACTTCTGCTATTTCAGTGCAATGAAATACTTTATATTCATCTTAGTTTTATAGCAACAAATCTTATTATCTTTTTGAAGCAATTTAAAAAACAGCGCGCATAATTTTATTATTTTGAAAATGATTGTCAGATGCTGTATATAAAAGTTTATTACATTCTACATCCACAATTAAAAATATGCAATAAAATCAGTTATTTAGCTGTTTAAAATAAGGCTTATTACACTTTTCTTTGCGAACATTGCAAACAAATACTTACATATATTCAAACATATGTTTCGAATATGAGTGTATATATAACGGGGTTTTCATTGAGAGCTATGTTTTTTTTTCAAGAATATTATAGTATAACATGACATTGGTTACAACGTCTTTAAACCTCCGTCATGCACATGTATCTGGCCAGATCTTTTAAGAACTTAACTGTAAATAGTGCTATTGTTTACTCGTAGTGGGCTTTTTAAGTCGTTTTTCCTTTTTAAATAAAACTACTGCTTTGTTTTATTTAGTTTTGCATTCTACGTTTCGTTGGATAACCATCATATCTCAAAACATTAGCTTTTGGAGTAAATAATGCAGAATGGTTAACAGTACTATCTTTTATATTGTGCCAAAAATTTATTCAAATTACTTTAAAACTGTTTCCTGTAGGAAATATTTTCTAAAAATTTTTTCGAAGACTTGTATGGAACCTAAAAAATGCGTTTTTCTCGAAACAAACTTTTTTGAGTTATGACTACGTTGCAATAAAGGAGTGATATGTATATCCGAGATACAGCCTTAACCGATTTTTTAGTGAAAATAAGCGAACTTAAGAATTTTTTTTTGCTTAAAATCAATTCTGGTAATAAAAAGAGATTACTAAAATACAGAAAATAAAAATTTCTGATATCGGTCCATAAAGCCACAACCAATTTTTTATGAATATGTCGCATAAGCGAACCTAAAAAAATCTTTTATTTTGTTTTTTTTTTCCTTAAAAGCTGTTCTGGTAATAAAACATGGTTACTAATATACAGAAAATGAAAAATTCCGATATCGATTCGTACACGCGTGAACCAAATTTTTCATGAAAACGTCGCGTAAGTGAACTTAGAAATTAGGTTACTAAAATACAGATAATTAAAATTTCTGATATAGGTGCATATATACTCGAGATATAACATGAAACGATTTTTCCTTAAAAAAAATTTTTTTTTTCTTTTTGCTTAAAACCATTTTATAAAAGAAGGTTACTAAAATACAGAAAAGGAAAAATTCCGATATTGGTCCGTATATAACCTGGAAATAGACGAAATCGATTTTTCCATGAAAACTTCCGCGAAAGAAGAATGAAGAAAGAAGAATGGTGCTTACAAGGCAAAAATATTTTTTCCCCGATATTGGTCTATATATATCCGTACAATTTTAGTTCAAATTTGTAATATATACTATATATTTACCTGATTATCGTGAAGGGTATTTTAGATTCGGCCTAGTTGAATATACTACACTCTTACTTGTTTCATCTACATATCACCTACGTAGCGCATGGTGCTGACCAGATACACTTGTATTTTTTATGAAGAGCAATGTAATTTGTTTGCATTTTTTATTTAAACTTTTTGCGTTTGTTTACTCAAATCAACTGAATCTGCATTTAATTTTTACTCTACAATTACCATAGCTAAGCCATGTTAGTCTCGATGTTTTATACAATTTCTAAAAGCTAACCCTTAAATTCTGATCGTATACGTATACTGTAGAAAATTTCCTTTTTTAGTATCTGGAATAGAATAATGAATTCATGTTTCCTCCACAGTTACAAGACTTCACATAGTACGGATTGTACCTGAGTACTACTGAGAACTCGTTATAGCAGGCTTACGTGTATTTCCCAATGCCTTGCAAACATAGCACTCGTCGATCGTATAGTATTTCCTACTACTACTTGGACCGACTTCATTCCATAATTTTATAACTTATTTCAGGGCTAAATTCCGCAACGATCCATTTTTAAATGTTCACCAATTTGTTACAGCGATAGTGACCAGAGAGGTTTCCAACTAGCTCATTTATTTCTCATTACGAGCACTCAACCACTCAGTGGGGTCTAACCCTCTCTCTGGGTATGCTGACATAATAAAAAATCAAAAAAAAACTTATTCAAATACCAAAACACAATTTACTTCAGCCGCTTTACGCGTCACACACACCGATGACTCCATAGGGGAGAAACTGATGGTTTTGTTCCTCCCTTGCCCTCCCAACCTGGTTGCAAAAATCATATCCGTTGCACAATTTTTGTTTTGCAACCCCACACAACAACACCTCGACTTTCCGCTTACCTTTCTACCATGTCACTACCTTTAATTTATTCAAAATTCATATTTTGTCTTTTCAAACAAATAAACATATATTTATATAAACAAAATCTTAACCTATCTTACTAATAATTGCCCTAATTAGATTCTTTTAGTTAATCCTAATTTGATTATATTTATTACAAAAAAAACTAACTTAAACACAATAAATATACATACAATAAAAAACTTGTTGAAATAATCCTAACTCTTAACTAATAATTAATAAACAAACAAAAAAACTCAGTTACACCACCGACTAATTTATTTCTGGCAAACAAAAGGTAAGTAAGTATATTCTTAAATCAATATATTTATTCAAACGATTCTATTTTTCTTTGCAATTGCAGAAAATTTTTCCCTTTTTTCCTGGACGACTCTATTTCTTTCTCAACCCACCTGAAGGAGCTCCCTAAGGCTAGTTACTGGGCCCGCACTTTCCAGAACCCACAAATTTTTACTTTTTTTAAGAAAAACTAACTTCTAAGTCGTTGTTAGGTATATAAAAGGTTTTCTATTTCCTGGTTTTTGCTTTTTGTTACAATAACGCCCCAACACACAGAAATATGTGGACTTGAAAATTCTTCACATATTTCCAGGCGTTCCCATTTATTACACCGTTATACCCAACCTTTTCTTTACCATACGGTTTTTATCCTAGCTATAAATTCGCCGTGGTTTTTTTACGTAACCGCACAAACCAAAAATTAATAAAAAATTAAAATTTTTAAAAGACAATAAATAAAACGACCCAAAAACAATCAATTAAAAAAAAATTATATAGACATCTCAAAAAAAAATTATAAAATAAAAATTGTTGCTTAATTTTTTTATGGGTAAAAAAAAATCTTTTCCTTTAATATCTAGTCTTTTCTTTTATCTCAGAAATGTTTTTCTTTTCTTTTTTTCTGCTACTAGACTTCACTTTTCTTTTGTTTTGAAGAACTTTCCTCTGGCTTCCGTTTAAAAGCTTCTTCTCTTTTGCTTGATATTTAGTATATAAGGACAAATTTTGTTACCTGGTTGACTGGTTACTTTTATTTTCTTATAGGTTGAGCAAGGACTTCTCATCTGGGTTTTAAACATCTGGTTTCGTCTCTAGCCAGGGGTACTTATCCTTCCTAGTTCACCCACCAAAATCTTCAACTTTTCTTTTTGTGTCACCAGATTACCCACTCTAGTCACACGGCAAACTATCTGTTTTCTTTATCTGCCCCGCTTAGTTCTCCTCGCACAACACTTTAATACTTCACTTTTTTGATATTATAAATAACATTGACTTGACATAAACTTTTATATATATGTATATTTATTTTTTTTGAAACTTTGTCTTTAGGTTCGGTGACCTGTTCTTCAATACGTATTTTCTTATTATCTATTTCTATCTACTAATGCTGCTTATTTTGCCCCTGCTTACTTCCAAAATTCCAAATAAATCAACTGTTTTCTTTCCAAAATTTATCGGTTCTTTCCAATTATTCTAGAAACTGGGATAGCGTACTGGTTAGTTTTTTCCTAAGATTTTTACTGCGTCTTATTTAATTAAATTATATCTATCTAAATAGATATACCTACAAATTTAATTGCTACGAACTTAAAAATCTTTTCTGCACCATTTTCCTATTTTTTTCCACTCTTAAATAACCTTAACCATATTTTCTTAGTAACAGGAGCACATGAAAATTAGTTAGCAGAATTTTCATTCATAAAATTACGTGTAAAACTCAAATTTAAATTTACTACCGTTTCTTTACAACCAGGAACCGTCCCTGTATTTGTCTATTATGAAATATTCTTTGAATCACCCTCTTAATTTTTTACGTACATCCTATCTGCATGAACACCAATCAATAGGAGAAAAGAAAAAACATTGGACAAACCACCACGAAGAAATAATTCTATAATTTAATCAAATAAAAGAAACCAAACAAGCAAAAAAAAAACACAAGCAAAAAAAAAAAAATATAACAAGAAACAATCTTATGAGCGGCTGGTCATCTGGAACAATACAACAAAGAAAATTTTGTACCAATTGGCATTTCAAAGGTAAGTTCATCTACATATTCTATACCGACCTTCGTGTACACGATAGTCTGCCAATAATTATTTTAATTTATTTTATTGGAATAATTGTGTCGTATGCTTATCGGCTTACAGATATTTTTGCTGCTATCTGTATGTTTATTTTCCTAACGTACATATGTAGATCTAAATATGTACATACTATCAATTTAATTTCTACATGTCCTGTATGTACATATTTAGCGTTAACCCAGCACACATTTTTATTATATATAAATTTATTAAATTTTCTTCTATCCTTAGGTATACTGTGAAGCAACCTGGGGACAACACTCACTCAGGAAACCAACATCCACACTCTCAAAACATATAAACATAAACTAGACAAGCCTCACAAATAAAATATATCAACACAAATTTTGGGTCTTTTTATTTTCCCGCAACAAATTTCAGTATTTACTTTTGATGTTTGTGTCCACAATGCTGAGAGTGAATAATTCTAACAGTTGCAGTTATAGCTCAAAATAATTTTCTCATTAAAAAATCTGAGGTGAATTTTGGTATTTTGTAAAATATTTTTAAGTTGAAATAAATAATCAAAAGTATTACGTAAATTAAAATTTTTATTAGATAACTTATATCACAAAGTAGGTTTGACAATTCAGCTTATCATTCCGCCTAAACTAACGCATTCACCGTAATAAAATTCATTGGTTGTTACGGTCGCTTCTTCATAAAAAGTGAAGACCATGCTTTTTGGTGAATTTTACTTTTAGTGGTCACTAGTAAAAAACTTATCAATGCAGAACCCGGCCCCTGACATGAAAATCTCTTTTGGGTGACCTAAATTTCTGATGAACTTTGTGATGGCATGACCTTAACGAAGTTACTATCGAAACTAATTATGTGGTGTCCCTATCGTACGAGTATTTAACATTTACTGAATTTATTTAACATTACTGAAGTTTTTCTAGTCAAAAATTTCATGGCATAAAACAAAAAATGTATAGAATTCTTAAGATCTGTTTGCAGTTTTTTTATGGACTCTATATCAAAAAAAAAAAGAATATATATATTTTAATGCGCTTTGAAAAACAAATTTCTCGTTGCGAAACCCGTTACATGTTTATAAAAACTAAAGTTTTATTTTGAAGCCTTTGCGTTATGTTGTCTGAGGAGGTTTGAGTATTTAAATGTGTATTGCGTTGCCATGATATAGGATTTCTTTTGCAAACTTTATTTTATTTATTTTTATCCTGGTAATACTTAAAAATGTGTGGTTGTGTGCAAATGTTTGCGCATTTTTTGTTACATTGTCGCACAAAATGCTGTCATTACACGTTCACATTCATGTAGTTAATGTTGTTTGACTAGGATCGTGTTCAGAATGTTTTAGTTACAAACTTTAAATAATTTTTGTTTTTTTTTGTGTTTTATGCTAGAGATATAAGTGTAGAAAATATAAAACATTTTTAAGCTTATTTTGCAAGAGTTTTATTAAATTCATTGCTCTTCTTCTTTGCATGTTTGTACTTGATGGGAGATGGTAAATTAAAATAATATAATAAATTTTGTTGCACAAGAGGATACATTGTGTGTGTAACGAATATTTAAATGAAATGAAATATATTTAATTTATTTTGCTTATTTATTTATGTCAGGCGTAATGCGCAAATTTTAATCAAATTTTTTTATTTTTGTAGCTGGAATGAGTACTTTAGAATAGAATTTATTTTTGCTTCATATTAATTCTACTTAACGTTAATTCTACTTAATGTTCGTCTTATAACTGCCAATAATGTGTTTTTCAAAATTTGTTTTAGTCATTATATTCTTTTTATATAAACATAAATTCACTAAAATTAAAATTTGCTGCTAGGCGCAAGAAGAAGAAACAAGAAGACGGACGGCAAATATAATAAAATTAAGCTGCATATAACATTTCTAATCAAAATTTAAATACATACATATACTTTCAGAACCAAAGATAAAGTTTTCTTCTTATCAAAAAGGAAATCTAATTAAAGTTAAGAAAATGTGGTTTTGGTTACTATTCGCTATATTACATATTATAAAAAATATTTTTGGCGTTATAAAAATGTTGCTTTACTTTTCTTTGAGCTTGTATAGCACAAAAGATATTTTTTATGTCGAATCGAGTGAAATACACATGAAATTTGCTAACATAAGTCAGGATTCATTGCAAAAAACTAAAGTATATTCTTAAAAATATTTTTAAAAAATGTTCGTAATTTTCCTTTCTTTATATTACAACTACCTATCGAATAAGTAAGAAAACACTGTTTACACATGAACACTAGTGACGAAGTAGTCTGCTTCTGCCTTTGTGCTTGGTAAAACAGTTCCTTCTTTGTCTTTTCAGATTATAACATTAGTTCCATTTTGCCACGTCCACTATAAACTGTTTAACTAAACCAATTTTAAAGCAGTTTTACTCAAAAGTACAAATTACTTTTGTTGCTTAATTCAAGGGAACCTAAACGATACTAAAAGCTCCCTCAATGCGTGTAAAGTTTTGAGGCACATAAATTCTTTTGTGGAAAAGGCGTTGTAGTGAAACAATGCGAAGTGTTACCTTTATGAACATTTTGGGATACAAACTTGCGCGGTACTTTAAAAGATCTCCAGCTCAGATACAACTGTGAAAAAAATTTACATCAGTACCTGCCTTGACGGCCTAACCTGATGGTGGACCAATTCCACGGAGTGAATTTTTCACGATTCACCACCGCCCCCGTGTGGCTTGCTAGGCTCACACAGGTAGCAATTCTTGTCATATGATTGCAGCAATCAATGCAGGACAAGGCTTAATGAGTTGGTAGGCCGAAGCACACTAAGAGCATCAGCCCTTAAACCAAATCATCCGTCAACCATCACCACTGGTTCCTTACAGTACACGTATCTGTTGTATAGGCAACAGATCCTCGGGAGATTGTTAGCCCTCGAAAAAAGCCATCACTAAACAATTATCAAGGATACTAACACTTCCTTCCTGCGTTTTATGTTTCAACCACAGCCAGAACGTTTCAACCAAGCAGCTCAGATGTAATAGTATGACAAAGTTAACGTTGGCTGTATGCATTAAAAGAACTAGTGATCAAAATTAGTTAACAAACACTAAGGGTAATGTCACAGCCGTGTTTGTAGAGAAGATAAAAGCGATAGAAGTAGAAGAAGTCAGATTGAACACCGCATTTCATAATTTTTCATATATATTTTTTTTATGGATTCACTCTGTGACTCTCCAACCGCACAGTCGTATAATTAAACAGTGAACAAAAAAAAAAAAAAAAACAAACAAACAAAAATTATTGTGCTCACTTATTTTTAAACTTACATATAAACAATAATATATTGTAATAAATTGTAAAAACAATAACAAATTATTTTAAAAAACAACGGGAAAATAAATTCCTCACATTTCAGTAACTAAACAATAAAATCAATTTCAATAAAACAAGTGCGGTGGCAGTGCATTGTTATTGTTGTAATTGTGCGTGAAGATTACCTACCCAGTAGGAAAAAAATATACATTAAAGTTTTTGTTTTCTGTATGAGTAATCCCATCAGAAATAATTCTGAAAAAGAGCCTAGCGCCACCAGCAAAAATATATGGACTTCTGAAGCAGAATCATAAGAATCTATTGGACAATTTTCTTTCTACAAGAGATAAAATCCGCTCCTGTTCCGGCTCGCCTAACATAGATGTTACAACAGAAGATAAAAGATCTTCTACTCTAACTAATGCCAATAAACAAAAAACGCAAGTAGGCATGGATAGGTATATCACCATCACCAAACGTCAGCGAAGCCCTAAATCTGCTCAAATTGCATCCAAATCAAAAATTTCTAAAGATGCCGAATCCGCTAGACCAACCAATCAAAACAGATTTTCTATTCTACAAACGGATGAGCCAACAGGATCGTCAAAAAATTCGTTTAAACCACCACCAATTTATTTAAGGGAATCTGCCTCCAATGAACTGGTAAGAAAAATTGTTTCAGTAATCGGAGAAAATACATTTAACGTTATCTCCATCAAGCACGGTAACATTAACGAAACTAAAATTCAGGTTAACGATGAAAATGACTATCGAAAACTGTCTAACGATTTTGAAAAAGGAAAAAAAGCTTTTTATACTTATCAGCTTAAAAGCGCTAAAGGTCTTCAAGTCGTAATAAAAGGAATTGACCCTTGCGTAGACACTGATGAGGTTAAGACCGGTTTGACAGACAAGGGATTCAAAGTAAAAAATGTGTTAAACATCAGAAATCGTGAAAAGATCCCTCAACCAATGTTTAGGGTTGAATTAGAGCCAGGAGATGTGACTTTAAAGAAAAATGAAGTTCATCCAATATACAGTGTAAAATTCCTTTTACATCGAAAAGTAACCGTAGAGGAACCGCATAAGCGCTTAGGACCCGTACAGTGCCACAACTGCCAAGAATTTGGCCACACTAAAGCGTACTGCAAGTTGCCAACAGTTTGTGTTGTGTGTGGAGAACTCCATGGTACAGCACCATGCAATAAGCCGAAATTCGACCCAAAAATAAAAAAATGCAGTAATTGCGGTGAAAACCACACAGCTAATTATAGAGGTTGCTCCGTCTACACCCACCTCAAGCGCTCAATGAATAACAAACCAATAATTGCTTTTAAGCCACCACAGCAGACTCAAATTTTTTCTAATAATTCTTTTCCTGCGACAGGACAGTCAACCACCGACAAAACCGTTCAAAATCAAAAACAAATTTCTTATGCTAATGTAGTTAAGTCTACATTCGCAAACCAGAATCAATAATCTATATCTCAACCGCCCGATCAAAATTTCAGTAACCTTGAGGCAACAATACAGACCCTAATTCAAACTATAAACACTTTTACGTCGTCTATGATCACGATGATGCAGGAAATGGTGAAAATGCAATCCACCATTTTGCAGGTTATTTCGAAAAAATGATTTGGTTAAAAATAAGTTTCTGGAACGCGAACGGCATCCGCCAACACAAAAATGAACTCGAATACTTCCTGATGGATAAGCAGATTGATATAATGATGATTGCAGAAACTCACTTGACGCCAACAAGCTTCTTTAAAATTAACGGCTACGTATTATACGATACTAAAGACCCCCGTGGAAGGGCTTGTGGAGGTTCTGCAATCTTGATAAAATCTAGGATATAGCATTTTTTGTTGAACGACACATGTGAGGACTATCTTCAAGCAACTAATATCTGTGTGGAAAAATTTCATTACAATTTGGTTATCTCATCGATTTATTCGCCGCCCCGATTTTCAGTGACGGAGTCACAATATTCAAGTTTTTTCACCTCATTAGGACCTCGTTTTATAGCAGCTGGAGATTACAACGCAAAACACACTTTTTGGGGCTCACGTTTAATCACCCCGAAGGGTCGAGTGCTTTTTGATACAATTTCTAAAATGGGCTTAGACGTAATATCAAGCGGGCATCCCACTTACTGGCCGACTGACCGGCGAAAGATTCCTGATGTGATTGATTTTGGAGTGGTAAAGGGGTTCCCTGTGGAATGGATGCAAGCTGAGCTTTCGTTAGACTTGTCATCGGATCATTCACCTACTATTATTTCAGTGCGTTTTCCCCAGGAGACTAGGTCTCCGATTAACAATTTGCATAGGACTGTCACCCGAGTGAATTGGCTAAAATATAAAAAATTTTTGAGCACCCATTGCACTGAGAATATTGTTTTAAGAATACCTGAAGATATTAATGCGTCACTAAGCAACTTTAGCGAAAACCTTAAACAAGCCGCTGAACTTGCTTCTAGAGTTTATTTAACACGCAGAAACCTTCAAAATAGAACATATTCTTCAGAAATCGAGCAACTTGTGTTAGAAAAAAGAAGAGTTCGACGAGAGTGGCAACTTCGCAGGTCTCCGCAGCTAAAAACAAGGCTACGTGAGTGCACAAATCAACTAAGAAGTTTGCTTGGAAACCAAAAAACGGCTTCTCTACAAACGTATTTAGAAAGTCTGGATGGTACTCCTCAGTCCGACTATTCTTTATGGCGGGCGACTAAGGGTTTAAAAAGGCCAGTTAGAGGTAAGCCGCCCTTGCGAGACTGGGCTAGAGATGACTCGGAAAGGGTAATTTATTTGTTAACCATTTGAAAAACGTTTTTACCACAAATAGGTCTGACAATGCAAATGAGTTGCCACCTATTGTTAGTAGACCTCCTGTGCCTTTAAGATTCAATTTCCAAGAAATTGAAAATGCTATTGGCAATCTAAACCTTAAAAAAGCTCTAGGTATGGATAAAATCAGCAACAAAATACTCGTAGAGCTGCCTCGTGTAGCTAAAAGAATTGTTCTTTTTATTTTTAATGCTATTTTACGACTTGAGTATTACCCTGCAGAGTGGAAGGTGTCCATGATAACAATGGTTCCTAAGCCAAGGAAGGATCACACGAAAGTAGAATCATACCGTCCAATAAGTCTACTGTCAACAATAACAAAACTTTTCGAAAAATTGCTAAAGGCGAAGTTGGATCCAATGCTTAATAAGGTTGAATGTATTCCCAATCACCCATTTGGTTTTAGAGCGAAACATGGCACCATTGAGCAAACACACAGGTTAGTTAACGTCATAAGAAAGGCATTTGAAGATAAAAAATATTGCTCTGCCTTATTCATCGACGTCTCACAGCCTTTTGATAAAGTGTGGCACGATGGCTTAATGCATAAAATAAAGTTTAACTTACCTGCAAACATACATAACCTTTTGGAAAGCTATTTATATTGTCGCCAATTTATAGTAAAAGAAGGCGATTTCATAAGCCCCGCTCAGTCTATTGAAGCAGGAGTTCCCCAAGGCAGCATATTAGGGCCTATCTTATATTTGATCTACTCATCTGACATGCCAACAAGCACCAACGTTCACACTTCAACATTTGCAGATGATACAGCATTCCTTAGCATACATAGTAACCACCAGCAAGCATCAATAAATTTACAGGAACATATCGACAAACTAGAGAAATGGCTGAAGCTTTGGAAAATCAAGGTTAATGAACAAAAGTGTGCCCATGTTACATTCGCACTGCGTCTAGGAACATGCTCACCCATTACTATTAACAATAAAGTAATACCTCAACACAGTGAAGTCAAATACCTCGGAATTCATCTTGACCGTAGACTAACATGGAAGTCGCACATCGAGGCAAAAGTAACGCAGATGAAATTGAAAGCAGTGTAAATTAACTGGCTACTAGGCAGAAACTCGACCTTGAAGCTTGATTGTAAACTTTTGCTGTACAACTCGATTCTAAAGCCAATATGGTGCTATGGGATTCAATTATGGGGCACAGCCTCGGCATCCAACATTGAGAAAATTCAAAGAAGTCAAAATAGAATTCTCCGTAGAATTACAGATGCTCCATGGTACGTTAAAAACTCACGAATCCACGCAGATCTGAACGTACCTTTTGTGAAATCTGAATTTGTGAAGTACGCGACAAGGTATATTAACAAACTTGAATTCCATCCAAATCCTCTTGCAGCTAATATTCTTAATTTTGGTGGTCATACCCGTCTGAGAAGGAGGGATACTTTGGCTACCATTAGAGCTCTAAACAGATGACTGAATTCTGAAATAAATTCGCATAAAAATAAATTTTCGTCCAGCACTGGCAGGACTTTAATCATAATTTTTTTTTTTAGTATTAAGATTTGAATACTTATTGTAATTACATTTTTTATGTAGATTCAGTAAATATAATAATGAAGTTAAAAAAAAAAAAAAAAAAAAAATTTTTATGATAGAAAATAAACTGCCTGGCTTTTAGTACAAACTATCTACCATCAATTTTATCATATCGTAAGTTTAATTTAAAGATGGAAAAAAATATTTTTTTCCAAAAGTGTATTTTGTAAAAAAAAAAAAAAAAAAAAAAAAGTTAATTGGTTAAAAATATATATAATTAATAAAATAATTTGATTTCTCTGTAAAATCCTCATAGCATACTCATTGTTTACATTATCGAGTCGAGATTAAATGAAGATAAACGCTTGGTAAATGATCTTTAAAACAATTTATATATTTTTGTAATGCTGAATTCATTTTGATAGATATATATGCTTTGTTAAATTTCAACATTAGGCGTCTATTATTTATTGTACTTATAACGTTTTATATATAACCATCATATTTGTATTTATACTTGCGTGGATTTTGTAAGCACGTGCGCATATTATTTATGTTACATTTTCAAATAAAAAACGGGAAATGGCTGTTTTTAATGAGCTCTCACAGATGAGAACAACTTTTAAACGAACAATTTTTGCACTAATCCATTTTACACGAGACAGATTCATCTGACACAGTTTTGTGTGCATTAGTGTTTTTTTATATGCATTTAATTAATTGGATTGTGCTTGAATTGGTGTTGTGCTGCAGCTGCGGGCTGAAGCTGGTTGAAAAATTATGCCAGCAAAATATCATTCACTTCCACAAACCTATCTCATATGTGAATTGGTGGAAACATTTTTTTTACAAAAATGGAAAATTTTTTTACGAACTATGACAACACCAGCTACCAGTCTGACATCAGGTTAGCATTACCTTCAAAACTTAAAATGTGTTCGTACATAATATTTCTGACTTAGAAAGCACATTAATATGTAAAAGATCATACATATACAGAAACTTATAAAATACAACAACACTCACAGAAGATAATTTTCGATGTGAAATTCTTTGAAGTAACCCATAGTTATAAATAACTCTCATTCAGTTTATGCACTGAGGAGTATAAGATGGCAAAGAATAAACTCAAATGCAGGAGTAAGAATATTTTTATTCGAGTAGTTTTTCCTTAGTGGTATACATTTTATCCAGCAGCTTCAGCTGACTTTTTCTCAAGCGGTCTTCGGGCAGCCTATTCTCCCAGGAGTTTCGACTGGCTGTTTCCCCAGCAGCTTCAGCTTACTGCCAGCGGTCTTCGGACTGACCCGAGTAGCGTTGGCTGACTGTTTCTTTTTTTATAGATATCAACCTGTCCTAAAAGGAATTTTTATCATCAACCATGGTTATACCGAACCCGAAGGAATTCCTACAGTATCCGATCTCAGTGTATATTAAGTACGATAGTTAACCTAAACCAAAGCCTGTATGTACGAGGAGATATACCCAACCTGTCCTAAGAGTAATCCTCACCAGCAACTGTTGGTATACCGAACTCGAGAGAATTCCCGCAACATCTGATTCCATCATGTGCCGAGTACGATACAAACCAAGCCTAAAGTGTAATTGTTTGAAGATATACATCCCACATGGCCATAAACAATCATCTGACGATTAGAATCGCGAGAAGAAGATGTGAATCGAAGGCCAGACTGCAAATGTCGTGAGACGAAATTTTCAATTTTTATTGTTTTCAATATTCATAAAAAATATTAAATGTTTATTAAACATATAAAATTGAACAAATAACAGTTTAATAAACATACAACATTTTTTTATGAATAAGGCCATAAATGGATATAGTTTTCGATTATTATATGCCTTAGAGAGGAAAAATCGTGTCTGGTTATTTACTTAAGGTTCGTCTATTCGTTAGCAGATCCTGGACTTCATGTCACTACCTCAGTCGACAAAACTATACTACAATATGAAAAAGATGATGCTGAATTGAGTGATAAATGGGAATCACTCTTTTTTTTGCAAGATCAAATGCTCACTTACTCTCGAGGAGAAAAGTCGATTGAAAAATCTGTGGAACGAAATGGCCTAGTTTGCATTTAGTATGAATCAACTTGCGTCCAAACATGGGGAAAAATAGAATATGCAAAGTAAAGGATAAAATATGAAAAGCATTATGTCATTTCAAAGACTATTTTGACTGCTCCCTCCTTTTGCCCTTTTCACCTGTTTTCTTCTAAATGCTTTTTAAAATTTGCCAAACACGAAAAAATTCACCATGAACGCAATTGGAACCCGAAT